>CM070507.1:22056628-22656628 GCA_036346375.1 Guadua angustifolia
GAAAAATAATTATTCTAACCATTGGTGCGAAATTATTGTCGAACTGTGAATAAGACCTTGTCGATCTGCCTGCGGGGCATTGCGTAGCCTCGGACATCAATGGCTCATTGTACGCCTTCTGGGCACAAGGGCTTATGGACATAAAGATCGTATCTATAACACTTTGGGCAGCTGATTAATCCGATACATGTAATAAATATAGTAAGTTTCTACTCTTGAAAATATATTAAAATTGCTGTAGTAAATGTTTTTTTTTACTTTTTAGTTGTAAAATACCTTAATACAAATTACGAAGACAGTTTCGCCGGAAAAACAGAGTGAAAAGGCTATTATATTATTATTGAAACCAGAGCATTACTTCAGGAGAAATGTTGTAGCATCACAACGCGTGACTTTTTATCAGAGCTTCATCATTTACTAGAATTTTGCTTTGGTAAATGAATTTATGCTTGCACTTTTAGGCCTAGTTTAGAAGCTGCTGCTTCTGATTATAGGAGAATCGAGCCAGACCAGCTGTAATTTCTAGGTTTTGAACCGGGCTGATGAGAATTAAGTTTCAGTCGGATCCCGATTTTATTTAAAGGATAGCTTCTGATTGTAGGAGAAGCTGTCCAAAATCACCTCGTTCGGCAAGCAATTCGTTTTCCTTAAGAAGAAGCTATGTAAAAGCTAAAATGAAAGGGGCATTAGTGGTCAACACCATCCTATCCTATGGGCTGTTGAACTCTGTGGGTACACATGATACCCTCAATATAGTTGGAAGAATTCCCATGAGAAGAGCATGTCCACCTGTCACTCTTGGCGATTTTGTGAAAAACCCTCTGTGTTTCTTGAAATTACGGATATGTCCCTATAGATTACGAATAAGTCCTTTGCGATTTTTTGTGAGGGGAAGATTTTTTCCCGTTTATCGCGTTTGGGTCCCTCGCTCGTCATTTTAAGGGAAAAAACTTCTGTTAAATTCAAATCGCGAACAAGCCCTTTTCTAATTTTTCAGGATAGCGGACAGGTCTAAAAACGTAACAATCAGGTCCTTACTCCTTACATCTAGGTCCTTTCTCCGTTTTTCTCGGGAAAAAATGTTTTCGTCAACAGAATTATGTGTGTAGACTTTTTTCTCATCTCGATTTTCCATCTCCATCTCTGATATTTTTTAAATCATGTATTATTACTCGGTGAATGCATAGAGTGTTAGACTCGCCAAAAGAATGTTGTTATTTCTAATACTTTTTCAACCTTTTCCCTCTAGACTTTTTCCCCACTGCGGTTTTCCACCTTGGTCTCCAATATTTTCCAAATAATTTGTCGAAAGAGATATTTCTATAACTCTATCTCTCTATTTTTTCCCCGTGACGTGTTACGCCGCGAAAAATTTTGTGTCCTTTCAGCCGTTTCGCTCATTATTTCGGCGATTTAAAAAATAGAACAACGCCGAGAAAAAAAGAAAATTTTTCTACGAAAAAACGACGCGCGCATACGCCGTGAGTCTCTGAGATTTTTTTAACATGTATTATTACTCAGCGAACGCGTAGAGTGTTAGACTCGACAAAAGAACGTTGTCATCTCTAATAGTTTTTCGCCCTTTTCCCTCTAGACTTTTTCCCCACCGCGGTTTTCCAGCTTGGTCTCCAATATTTCCCAGATAATTCGTCGAAAGAGATATTTCTACAACTCTATCTCTCTATTTTTTTCCCGTTTCGCTCATTATTTCGACGAGTCACCCTTGGCGATTTTGCGAAAAACCCCCTGTGTTTCTTGAAATTACGGATAGATCCCTATAGATTACGAATAAGTCCTTCACGATTTTTTGTGAGGGGAAGATTTTTTTTCCGTTTATTGCGTTTGGGTCCCTCGCTTGTCATTTTACGGGAAAAAACTTCCGTTAAATTCAAATCGCGAACAAGCCCTTTTCTAATTTTTTCAGATAGCGACAGTCCAAAAGCGTAATAATCAGTCCTTACTCCTTACGCCTAGGTCCTTTCTCTGCTTTCTCGGGAAAAAATGTTTTCAAATCAATGTAAATATGTGTGTAGACTTTTTCCCATCTCGATTTTTCATCTCCATCTCGATATTTTTTAAATCATGTATTATTACTCGGTGAACGCGCAGAGTGTTAGACTACGCCAAAAGAATGTTGTCATTTCTAATACTTTTTCAACCTTTTCCCTCTAGACTGTTTCCCCACCGCAGTTTTCCACCTCGGTCTCCAATATTTTCCAAATAATTCGTTGAAAGAGATATTTCTACAACTCTATCTCTCTATTTTTTTCTCCGTGGCGTGTTACGCTGCGAAAAATTTTGTGTCTTTTCAGCCGTTTCGCTCATTATTTCGACGATTTAAAAAATAGAACACTGCCGAGAAAAAAAGAAAATTTTTCTCTGAAAAACGACGCTGCATATCTGTTGCAAGTTTCGAGATTTTTAAACATGTATTATTACTCGGCGAACGCGTAGAGTGTTAGACTCGACAAAAGAATGTTGTCATCTCTAATAGTTTTTCGCCCTTCTCCTTCTAGACTTTTTCCCCACCTCGGTTTTTCAGCTTGGTCTCCAATATTTCCCAGATAATTCATCGAAAGAGATATTTCTACAACTCTATCTCTCTATTTTCCCCCCGTTTCACTCATTATTTCGACGATTAAAAAACTAAAACGCCGTCAAAAAAAAATCTACGAAAAACCGGACCGCGCGGCGTATTACGCCGCGAAAATTTTTCTAGTTTCATAATAGCTTGCACGGTTGCATCAACTTCATGGACTTTGTTTTATCAAGAAAACTATATGATAGGATATAGCTTTGAATTAGTAAAAGTGATTGTGCAATTCATAAAAGGGCTTATATGCAAGGCTCTTCAGCATTAACCTGCAAAATATAATATAATGCCCTTACTAAAGGCTGAAGAGTTACCGTGCCGAGGACCGTTTGAGCCGAGCCGGCGGCGGCTCGAGCTGGCTCAAAAAAGTTTTTGCATTTTGATCCTTTTAAAAATTACGAATAGACCCTTTGCGATATTTTGTGAGGGCAAAATATTTTTCGCAAAAATCGCGTTTAGGTCCCTCGTGTGCCGTTTTACGGAAAAAAACTCCCGTTAAATTCAAATCACGAACAAGCCCTTTTCTAATTTTTAAGGATAGCGGACAGGTCCAAAAACGTAACAAACAGATCCTTACTCTTTAAGTCTAGATCCTTTCTCCGTTTTTCCCGGGAAAAAAATGTTTTCGTCACCGGAAATATTTGTGCACTCTATCTCTAGACTTTTTCCCACCTCGATTTCCCATCTCGATCTCGATATTTTTAAAGCATGTATTATTACTCATGAACGCGTCGATCTCTGATATTTTTTAAAACATGTATTATTACTCCGCGAACGCATAGAGTGTTAAGCTCGACAAAAGAAGGTTGTCATCTCTAATAATTTTTCACCCTTTTCCTTCTAGATTTTTTCCCCACCGCGGTTTTCCAGTTCGGTCTCCAATATTTTCCAAATAATTCGTCGAAAGAGATATTTCTACAGCTCTATCTCTCTACTTTTTTCCCCGTTTCGCTCATTATTTCGACGATTCAAAAAATAAAACGCTACCGAAAAAAAATCCCTACGAAAAAAACGTCATGCGCGGCGTGTTACGCCGCGAGTCTCTAATATTTTTTAAAGCATGTCCTTTCTCCGTTTTTCCGGAAAAAAATGTTTTCGTCGCCGGAAATATTCGTGCAGCTCTATCTCTAGACTTTTTTCCCACCTCGATTTCCCATCTCGATCTCTGATATTTTTTAAAGCATGTATTATTACTCTGCGAACGCGTCGATCTCTGATATTTTTTAAAACATGTATTATTACTCCGCGAACGCGTAGAGTGTTAAACTCGACAAAAGAAGGTTGTCATCTCTAATAATTTTTCACCCTTTTCCTTCTAGATTTTTCCCCAGCGCGGTTTTCGATTCGGTCTCCAATATTTTCCAAATAATTAATCGAAAGAGATATTTCTACGCTCTATCTCTACTTTTTCCCCGTTTCGCTCATTATTTCGACGATTTAAAAATAAAATACCGAAAAAAAATCCCTCTGAAAACGTCACGCACGCAGTATTCGCCATGAGTCTCTAATATTTTTAAAGCATGTCCTTTCTCCGTTTTCCGGAAAAAACGTTTTTGTCGCCGGAAATATTTGTGCAGCTCTATCTCTAGACTTTTTTCCCACCTCGATTTCCCATCTCGATCTCTGATATTTTTTAAAGCATGTATTATTACTCCGCGAACGCGTTGATCTCTGATATTTTTTAAAGCATGCATTATTACTCCTGAACACGTAGAGTGTTAAGCTTGACAAAAGAAGGTTATCATCTCTAATAATTTTTCACCCTTTTCCCTCTAAACTTTTTCCCCATCGCGGTTTTCCAGCTCGCCGCAAACGCATAGAGTGTTAAGCTCGACAGAAGAAGGTTGTGTCTCTAATAATTTTTCACCCTTTTCTCTCTAGATTTTTTCCCCACCGCGGTTTTCTTGCTCGGTCTCCAATATTGCCCAAATAATTCGTCGAAAGAGATATTTCTACAACCCTATCTCTCTATTTTTTCCCCATTTCGACGATTTAAAAAATAAACGCCGAGAAAAAATAAATTTTTCTCTGAAAAAGCGACATGACGTGTTACGTCATGAGTCTTTAATATTTTTAAAACCATGTATTATTATTTGCCGAACGCGTAGAGTGTTAAACTCGACAAAAAGAAGGTTGACATCTCTAATAATTTTTCACCCTTTTCCCTCTAGACTTTTTCCCCGCCGCGGTTTTCCAGCTCGGTCTCCCATATTTTTCAAATAATTCGTCAAAAAAATATTCCTACAACTCTATCTCTCTATTTTTCCCCCGTTTTGCTCATTATTTCGACGATTTAAAAAATTAAATGCCACTGAAAAAAATATTTTTTCTTCGAAAAAACGACACGCGCGGCGTGTTACACCGCAGAAAATTTCCTAGTTATATACTAAACCTTGAAAGTTTCTTGGCCAAGGAACTAGGCTACGTGTCCTCCCTCCAGAGGCGAAGCTGTCGGTGGGGCTGGGTGGGGCTGGAGCTCACCCAGCCAAGCACCCAGCAAAAGAACTATGTTGACAAACATCACTCCCCTCACAATCATATTTATAATAACTAACCCAGTTAATAACATAATAAAAAGTAAAGCACACTAACCAGTTGAACTACTTATAACACTTAGATTGCAAATGGTGTCCACTGCTCTTATTGTGCCTGACCATGGGTCACCAAGTACTCGACTGGCTTGAGCGACTGCTTCGACTTACTATCTATTGATGAGGTGGCATTCAACTCTTCCTGAGTGAATTCCAATTCTGCATCTCGTTCTATGTGAAGAAGGTTTGACATTTTCTTGACAAAGTCTTCAATTTTGACCTACATCAACCTCGTCTTCCCGAGGATATATATATATATGATTGGTTATTTGTAGCGGCGTCATAGCAGGTTGTTTTTCATGCCATGGTGGCCTTGCCTCACCGCAGTCACGCTTTCACGTAGATACGCAAAACCCCTCTTTTTGAAACTTTTTGGCTCTGCCACTGCCTCCCTCCAAGAAAGGCCCTAAAAAAAGTAATTAAGTTTAGGTCCTTTCAATAGTTTTTTACGAAAAAGACCTTTGGTTCAGCGAAATCGTGGATCCTTCGTGAAAGGACCTTAGATAAAAAAAAACGTGTAATTACGTTTAGATCCTTTCAACTGTTTTTAACGAAAAGGATATTTCGGTTTAGCAAAATTATGGCTCCTTTGTGAAAGGATCCTAAATAAATGAAAAAAACGTAATTACGTTTATGTTCCAAATAAATGCAAAAAAGAGTGTAATTACATTTATATCTTTTTCATCATTTCGCGCGTTTTCTCGATTTACTCGCGTGAGAAACAGCGATTATGGCGTGGCACACCGTGGTGTTCATCTAGTAAGCCCTAAATTTTTTTACGTCTGGGTGTTTTTTTTTCGGTTTTGCTAGGCATCGGACGTCCTACACTCCGTAACATTTTTTTCTACGCGTGCAACATTTTCTACCAACGCGTGCAACATTTTCCTTCGACAAATGCTACAGTAAACGGATGTTGCAAGCGTTCAAAAAAATGTTACACGCGTTAGTAACAAATGTTGCATGAGTAGATAAAAAATGTTTCAAGAGGCGTTCGAAGAAAATAAAAAAATCGGACGTTCGGGCGCTAGTATTCGCCTTTTTTTTTTGGGTTAAAAAAAACTCTACTGGCTGATTTGCTGGTTTCCTTTCCTATACGAAGTCGGCGACAAGCCCGCTATCCGGGTTGAGGAAACGTAAAATCGTCCGTCTCGCTTTCCCCCTCTCGCGCAGCCTGCCAAGGTAGCCGAAACGAAGCCTAGGGTTTGGTCCGTGGTCGAATCCGCGGCTCGCCACCGTCGCCGGGATGCAGAGGTACGGGCTGCAGCTCCGCACGAAGCCGGCGGCGTCCTCGTCGTCGCGGCCGCCGCTGCCGGCGCGCCCCCTGGCCGCGTTCGCCGACGACGGCGACGACGACGTGGAGGCCGACATCCTCCGCCAGTCCTCTAAGAAGCGCGCCCTCCAGAAGGTAACCAGCCCGAATCCCGTTCTCTGCTCTCTCCGTATGTTCTCGTTGGGTGCCGAGCCATCAGATGATCGATTTCTTCTCGGGCGAGCGCAGGTTGAGGAGCAGCAGAAGAAGGCGATGGAGGAGGACCCCTCGGTGTTCGCCTACGACGAGGTGTACGACGACATGAAGGAGAAGGCGGCCCGCCCCAAGATGCAGGACAAGGTCGTTCGCGAGGTAATTCTCCGTCCTGTACATTGACTACTTTTTTTTTGGCGCCTCGAGTGCCTCCGTTTGATGTTTCCTGAGATGAGCTAGAGTATAAATTACTTAATTTAGTAGAGGGGCAGTGTTACTTCCAGCTTGTTTGATGTGGGGCAGTCACATATCACTTTTGGCAGTGGAGCTTACGTTTTTGTTTTTTCTTATTTGATGGAAAGAAACATCAACATGACATGAGAGAGAGAGAGAGAGAGAGAGAGAGAGAGAGTAATTCGAGGGAGCGACGTTCATCTTGTTTGTTGGCACCTGCTAGCTTTGCCAGATGAATATTGGGAACATAATTGAGGGCTAAACCAGAATTTTAGGGCGAGCTGAAATTTTCCTTCATGGGTGATGGTGTGTGATGTCTCAAAACTCAGAAGTTGTCTGTATTTCTTCATCTGCGTAAGGAACTAGTTGATTCTGTTAAATTTGTATTGGGGACCGGTATTCAAAGATCATCGCAGAATATAGATGCATGATACAATTTAAGGGGGACTGCCTTTGAATTTTGGAATAAATATTGCGATGCTTAGTCTTGTGCTGATGATTGATGAACTCCTTCATGGATCTATTCTGTCTTGCGTGCCATAAAGTTTCAGTTGATTCTGCAAACACGAAAAATCCCGCCACTAATTGGTATCGCACATTGCACAATGCAACTAAATGATGGGCAGATATTTGGATGAAATATGTTTCTTATTCTAATTTGATGTCTATTTATTTTCTGACACCATGTTTTTTGTGCAGTCAAAGTACATTGGAGCACTCATGGAAAAAGCAGAACAGCGTAAACGAGAACAGGACATAATATATGAGAGGAAGCTTCAAAAAGAGAGGAGCAAGGAAGATCACCAATTTGCTGACAAAGACAAGTTCATAACCTCTGCCTACAGGAAGAAACTTGAGGAGGAGAAAAAATGGCTGGAGGAAGAAAAACGGCGGCAGCTTCAAGAAGAAAAAGAAGATGTAAGTTTTACTCACTAGTTTATCGTTACATGTTCCTTCTTGTATACTTCAATACTTATCTTCATTGGTTCATATTTCTATTCTTCTTTTGTTTAGAAGTTGCATATTTGTTGCTACTTTATTTGTATATAATGATGTAATATAGCCTTTACTTCTTTCTATCAGAACCATAACCATGTGTGAGGCTGGTCCATATTGCTAAAGTATGGTCTGAATTGTTGTCATTGTTTATAATCAAATTCTTAGTTTGAATTGTGTTTTGTTCTGATCAAACTAGTGTGCTGTTTGCCCCACTACCCAGAAGAGTAGGAGAACAAAGGGCACTTATGAATTCTGATGCTGTATTGCTATATAAACCTACTTTTTTCCATGCACTTTTCAGTTTTACCTCTTTTTAAAGGATTGTCTTCATTTACTTTTTGCTGGTTATGCATAATATGATCCGCTGGCTGCTGCTCACACAAACATCTTTTGAGTAATCTGTAGTATGTTCGCTCACAAAATTAATGCAACAATGAAAGCTGGTTTGCCATTACATTTTGGTCCAAATCAGATTCCTTTCAAAAACAACGTATAGCTAATGTTTCACTACCATCTTGTCTTTTGCCTAACTGACTTTGTTTTCTTCATCTATTTTTCTATAGGTAACTAAAAAGAAAGACTTGAGTGATTTTTACTTTTCGCTTGAGAAGAATGTTGCTTTTGGTGCACGGACGCATGATGATACGAAACATACCAAGCCTGTAAAGTTGGACAATAAAGTAGAAGACATTCAAACTAGCAAGTTTGATGCTGAAGGATCTGATCGTTCTCCTAAGCGCAGAAGAGAATCCAGTGTAGGATCAGAGATGGCCCGTGAAAGTAGAAGTGTGGATGAACCTGCAACAACTAGATTGGGGGATGCACCAGCTACTGGATCAACTGAGAAACATTTAGATGTTTCCTCTAATGCTTCTCAGGCCCCACAGAATACTCAACCAGCACAGGTCACAGATGACCACTACAAGAGGAGTTCTGATGCACTTGCTGCTGCCAGAGAACGAGCTCTGGCCCGGAAGAGAGTGAAAGAGCAACAAATATGAAGTATGAGGCAGAGATACTCTACCAACTTCTTACGAGCTAAGCTTATCATTGTCTTGTTTAGGGTTATGAAAATATTTTAATTTGATAGCTGTTTATTTGCACCTTGTAACCTTTTTCAGTGGATAATGGCTGCTCTTGCATGAAAAGATACCTTTGTATTGATCTGCTTGATGCTCCAGCTTCTATGATCAAAATAGTATATGGACAAGGAAACCCATTCGACGTCTTAATGGTTATTCTGCTCAGCATAATCAGGAAAGGTTACCGGAGCTCAGGATATTGTAATGAATATTTTCTACTGCCAAAAAATGGAAATAACTTGCACGGTGAACAGAAGGTTGTATGCATGTGTGCTCTGTCATGTATACCGTTGTAATCTGTAAATTAAGTGGTGGACTGCAACATGATTTCTGTAACTGCTGAAATCAGTGGTTCTTTACTAGTCAATGTTTTTTTGACAGTCTATCCTGGTAAATGTTGAATGAGATGACGTATGTTCCGTTCTGGCTTTCGGAGTATTCATGTTGGCCTTTTTCCATGTCCGGTTTTTCTACGGCCTCGACGCATCTGTCTCCTGAAAACGTGCCCTGTCAATCGAAATGGTCTTTCTGCATATCAATGTCGTCATTTTAGCTACGAGCCTACGAGTTAGTGAAATTTACTTGAATACGATGAGAGCCAAAGCATTTCCCTCAGTAAAAGTGACAACCATAGGCCTTGTTGTAAACGCGAGAATTTTGTACTATTTTTACAATAAGAACTACAGAATTTGCAATATTTTTCAATATTGTAAATAACGGTAAGGGGGTGTTTGAATTAGGAGTATTTTGTCAGAATGTTTTAGGATCTAGTTTAAATTTGAATTAAATCCTAAAACCTTTCAAAGAATTACCGCTCATCCGAACAGGGCATAAATGGTTAACGAACACACTGCAGCTTTTAGTGTTTGTACGGTAAGCGGCTTTTGCAAACAATTATATATATATATATATATATATATATATATATATATATAAAAGCTAATGTGTTCTCAAGAGTACGGATCCTTTCGTGCTTCAGCGATGAGTTTGCGAGATCCGTGACAAAAATATTCAATCTAAACCGTTCATCTTTTCATCTTGTTGAAATATAGCTATAGACCAAATTTCGCATTTTTTTAATTTGTTTACTATTTATTTTGTATTTTCTAAAATCACCTGATTTTAGAAAATGTAAAATAAATAGTAAACATAGATCGAAGGGCAAGGGTCTCTTTAAGGGGGTGTTTGGGACAGCTCCAGCTCTACCAAAATTTATGGAGTTTGTGGAGTAGGGTATTTCTAACTCCAGAAATTCATGGAGCTGGAGCTATGAGTACATTAAAGAGTGTTTATGTAGATCATCTTATTTACATTTTAGACTAAAAATATAAATTTAATTCATTTTATTTTAGCCTATAAGTTTCAGATCTAAACTGAAATTAGGATCTAAAACTCTCCTAAACAGGACCTAAGTTGTGACCCTACTCCGTGAATGCTGATGGGGCATAGCGCTGCAGGATACTACTAGTGGTACGGCCCTCCAACTAGTAACCACCCCCACAGCGACAGACGAAGGTCTTTGGTTTCATTAATCATCTCATCACCCTACGCAGCGCCTCCGCCTAGTCGATATCTATCTCACCGCACACGAGTGAAAAAGCCCGAGGCATCGCCGCTAAGGTGACACGCGCGAGCCCAAAACCCTAGCGCGAGTGAGCGAGGAGAGGCCTCACCTGCGGAAGGTTGAGCTAGGGTTTCCCGCGGCGCGGCATGGAGAGCCTCGTCCTCGCCTCCTCGTGCTCTGCCTCCCCGCCTCCCCTCCTCTCCGCTGCCCGCGGCCGCCCCCCTGCGCAGCCCCTCCCCGCCGCGCCGCCCGCGGCCATGCGGAGGGAGCCAGGAGGCCGAAGCTCGTAGTCGCCGCCGGGGCCAGCGGATCCAGGAACGGTGAGGGCTGCCTGTTCTTTGCTCCCGTGACGTGATTGTTCTCTGTTTAGATGCGCTTTCGCTGGCTTGAAGCGTCCGAGCTGTGGTATTTGTGGGATTGTTCGGAGTTTTACTCGACTCTATGTCAGCTGGATCCATATGGATGTACCCTGTACTTCATTTGTGGGATCGAGTGCGTCATCCGTGTGAATTTTTACGTTGTTCCGTCATGCATATTCCATATAGTTATTCATCTTTATTTGCACTGTAGTGGTGGTTGATGGCTTGAGAATGGTCAGCTTATCCATCCGTATTTGTGGTATAGTAGTTGATAAGTAGAGGATGGCTAGCCCATCCATCAGTATTTATAGTGCAGTAGCTGATGAGTAGAGAATGTTGGTCGGCTTAGGCTTTCCCCATTTTAGTCTTTTATTAGCATGCCCTTTGTTCATAAATTTTATATATAAAAAATTGTTTGCTACATCAGTTTTGGATGGATTGAGCACAAAGGGCTTTGCAAGCATGTCGTCTTCAACGGGCAGTGAGAATATGTCGACTGGAACTGGTACCCTGCCTCCCATGCCGCCCCCCTCATCATACATGTGAGTTTGTTTCCTTGTTTTGTCTGTCTACGCGGTTCTCATTTCTCAATTTCACCCCCGTATAATGGCTTATTGCAAAATCTCTGCAGCGGTTCACCTGTTTTCTGGATTGGAGTTGGTGTAGCATTGTCTGCGGCCTTTTCCATGGTTCGAATTCTGCTGTCTGTTATACTTTAATGTGTTGTACCGTATATCTTCTCCCTGTAACTTAAATCTTGGTGGTTGCTTTGTCAGGTCTCTTCAATGGTAAAGGTGAGCTCACAGATATTCTCTGTTTCTGCATCTTCAAATCGTATGTATCCTCAAATCATTTGCATAGTTGCTCCTCGGAACGACCCATTGGGTACATTTACATACTAGGACATGAGTGAGGGAGTTATTTCATTGAGCCTTTTTTTTTCTTACACCTGCTTACCCTTCCAGTGCATCTATATTATACCAGTTCATTTCTTGCAATTTCAGAGCTTTGTTTTTTGTTGTTAGTTGTTTAAATCATAGTATGTGGCCCTACGGAGGTGGCAATGTATTGTAGTTTGACAGACAATTCATTTTCTTGTATGGCACATTCTTTCTAGTTTTATACTGTTGCTACAATTTCCATCGTTATTGAGCACCACGTTTTCCCCTAAATTCCTTTCTAGATTGCTCCATACTTTGCTGGATGGCTTTGAATAATACAGTATTTTGCTTGTAGGCTTGCTACCCCTTCGCTGTTTTCTTTTACTATATATACTGGCTAATAGTTGGATTCTTCGAATTCTAAAATTGTACTTTTGGCTGTAGCCGAGTAACATTAATTTGCATGCCCATTTTTGGCATGTTGCTAAATCTGTTGCAGAAATATGCAATGCAACAAGCTTTCAAGTCAATGATGACCCAGTCACCACCAGAGACATTTGGTTCGAATTCGCCTTTCCCATTTGTCATGCCACCACAGTCAGCTCCCACAGCCCCAAGCAGTTATCCATACTCAGAACCAAGGAAAGATACCTCCCCAAAAGGTGCAACTGTTGATGTTTCAGCTACTGAAGTGGAAGCAGCTGGAACTTCAGAAGCAGCCGATGTGGTTGAAACATCAAAGCCTCCAAAGAAATTTGGTATTGACCTTTCATATCCGGAAATTACTATCATGCTCAATTTATATACTTTTAGATCTTTTATTGTATTTTTCTGCAATCCTATTATTTGGCTCCTCTTGTAGCACAATGTTAGGAAATAAACACACAGCACCCATTGAGTCAGAACATGATCTTGATGGGCTTGACTGTGCTGCTTCTTAATGCTTAACCCCATTTTCTTCATATATTTGACATCTGCATCTCACTGTGGTTATCTTAACAAAATTTATGCAGCTTTTGTTGATGTTTCTCCTGAAGAGTTGCAGCAAAAGGAACTTCAATTGTCACTGGAGACAGTAGATGTAAAAAGTGACAGTACAGACAGTGAAAGTAAAGAGGATGCTGAGCAAAAAGTAAGTTTCATTAAGAAGCTTGGTGACTGGCTCCCTGTATAATTCATATTATTTAATGCTTTTTCATGGTTCTTGAAGTTTCCAACAAACGGAGCTGCTTTTAAGCTGACTGAAGATTCTGCTACCGGGCCAACTGAATCCAGTTAGTAAATGCACATTTTTCTAGTTCACAAATTTAGGATTTTTTTATTTGCATTTCAGCATTTTTTTTAAATGATGTTACAATGTTCTTTTTATCCGATTTTTTCTGGTGTGGATAAATGCCCAAAACTGATTCTGTGTATAGGTAAGTCAGGACCTATGCTATCTGTTGAAACAATTGAGAAAATGATGGAAGATCCAGCTGTGCAGAAGATGGTTTACCCGTAAGTTTGCAACCGACTTAAGCTTTGCATCTTGTGCTATTTTTTGCCTTCCATTTTTTTTGTAGTAACTCGGTATTGTTTCCCCAGGAATTGGGTGCATTTGGTTGTAATAGTTCAGTAAAGTTTTACTGGCCATCAGTTAAATGCTTCATATACTATTTTCCCATGGCATGTACACCCTTGACCCCTGCACACCTGCCCTATTACAGTATTGCACAATATGCTTATGCAGAAAGAGAAATATTCTGTCACATGTCCTGTAGGAGCCAGCTGTGCCCCAGCATATACCTATGCCTATGTCTGCTCGTGTCAGTGCTTTTCGGCCCAAAAGGGTTCCTGGTTAATATATATCCGTCCAAGTGGTTCTACATGATGCAATCACAACATTTGCATCCAATATGGCATCACTAATACTCCCATCTGTATAGGGTATCCTTGTATTCTTTTTCCTAAATGATGATGATAGTTAGGTTATCCATAATACCAAAATAAATAACAGACCAAGAGTTTAGTAGTGAGTTTTTACTAGTTTGGGAGTCTGCCATTTGTAGGGTAACCACCAGTTTTGTGCAACAGAATGCCATAGCATGAAGTTAGTTCCGCATGTAAGGAATTCCATGACTTAAAATAACTACAAATTGCTCAATAGTAATTTGTCAGCATTCCAATTATGACTTGTTATGTGATTGGTCTGAGGTGGTCATTCGGCACTGTCTCCCATGTAATGGCCAGCATGCGAACTAGTTTCAGTATCTGAAGTTGTTAATTCTTGCATAGCAGAAAACTAGGTGTAAATTAAGAATTATCTTTCTGTCAAGTAGCTTGGAATTTTTAAGGTTGCTGATTTCTTCACATGTTGCAGCTACTTGCCTGAGGAGATGAGGAACCCAGATTCATTCAAGTGTAAACTCCTGTTAACTTATTTAAAAACTTTTGTATCACATAAATTGAAGCTCATTTTCTGTTTTCATATAGTGACATGTGATAATCTTATTTTCCAGGGATGCTTCAGAATCCGATGTACCGCCAACAACTACAGGATATGCTGTAATACATTTACTCTTTGCACTTTTTGTATGAACATCTGTTTCCCATTTTATCATTTCAACTTGGATGTGTTGAAATTTTAAATGTTTGTAATTAAAGTGAAACATGGCCAGAAGTAATTCGATAGATGAACGAAGTAACCTTGGCACTAACCCATCCTGTGTTAGTCTTGAACAATGATGCCATGGACTGGTATAAACCTGTAGGATCATGCCTTGTATTTGCCAGGCAATGCCAACGTATGTTATGTAACTTATATTAGCCCAGAACTCATACCATGGCCGACTTTGTTACCTACCATCTGTCTATTACATCCTTGTAGTGTGGAGTTGAACTAAGTATCAATTTATGAATCTAAATAGTGTACAAATCTTCCCTGACCTTTTTATACTGTTTTTTTGCTTATTAACAGAAATAACATGGGTGGATCGCCAGATCAATGGGATAACCGCATGCTTGATCACTTGAAGAACTTTGACCTTAGCAGTCCGGAAGTCAAGCAACAGTTTGGTGAGTGAATTAAACACTTCCACATTTACTTGGGTCCTGTTTGGAACACAGGAATTCTGCAGGAAATTTCCCATTAGCTCTCATTCAGTGCTTTCTCCCTTGTTCTTCTAAAGCATATGAAAATTCTTAATACTAAAATTCTCTTTGGCCTTCCCTACAAATAATAACACCTGAGTTTGTCACAGTTACTAAAATTCCTGTGCTGGAGTTATGTTATATTGGACATCCGGTGTTCTTTTAACACCCTTGCTAGGTTCTTGCTAAACACCTAGCATAGGTTTCACACGTGCTCCAATTATTACATTCTTATTATACTTGGTAGGTGATGCAAATAGTTGGATTGAGTTGAATTAAAACTCCATTCTTCCCCTGAAGCAATTTTCTACTGCTTACCATGAGTCATCTATTGCAAATTTATTCCATTAGCTACCCATAAATTTTGTTGTCCAATAAAAATGATTAGATGTGAACTCCCAAGCTCTTTGATTGCTTGTACAGCGCAAGTTGGCATGACTCCAGAGGAAGTAGTATCGAAAATAATGGCAAACCCAGAAGTTGCTGTTGCGTTCCAGAATCCAAAAATTCAAACGGCCATCATGGATGTAAGCTCTTGTACAAACTATTTCATACTGTTTTAATTATTTGATTCTTCTGATATGGTGTAATCTTAATGCAGTGCTCACAGAACCCTCTTAATATTGTAAAATACCAAAATGACAAAGAGGTATGTTTTGATTCTCTGTAACGCTTGGCGTCGACTCACATATTAAGTTGAACATTTAACTCACCCTGCTCTTTCTAAATGGTTGTCTATGCTGTTAGGTCATGGATGTTTTTATGAAGATATCACAAATCTTCCCTCAAATTAATGGCTAGTCGATCTTCATTCATCATGAGAGTGCAGTTTTGATTTGCCTTGGCTTATCCCCTGTCTAAGTGGCCGTGGTAGCATCTGTTGACCGGCTGAGTAAAGAAGAGGAGCTTCATCTGTTCAGTCATTATGCGCCAAAGATGTACCTTTTTCTGTCAAGATTTTTGAATTGCCATTGTACATCATATGATCTAGAGTTTCGGTTTGGGTGCGACCCAGCCTAAAGTCAGAGTAGCGAACGTAGCAAAGTTAAGGTTTTTATTTACGTCACCGCTCTGTACAATTGTGTAGTTCGCGCTTTGACATTACATGGATTGCTGTAGGATGTGAAAATGCGAGATACTTCATATCACCTCAATTTTGATATATTACTGATACGCAGGGACGTCAGTTATTTCAGAATTTCAGGCCGCTGTGAGTCCGTTGCTTTTTTAGAAGCAGGATACAAGCTCCCAGTTTTGGTAAGCCTCCGTAGCTGAGTAGCTTGTCATGCAGGAAACTGGAGCAACAAGGTGTGGACTGTGGACACAGCCAACACTATGACAGCAACCTAATTACTTATAGCGAAACAACATCCGTCAAACTAAACTCAACAGAGTTCTTCAGCAAGAACAATCTCCACCCAGCTTTAAGACTGACAAAGAAGTTTGCAACTGCAGATGCCACGCCCGTAGCCATTCTGAAGTGTCTGCTCTCCGCAACTCCTGCCCTGCGTTCCGTTGAAAGCTTCGGCCGCCACCCGCCATAGTCGCCTGGACGATAGCTGCAAGGTCTCTCGATGATTTCCTTTCTGCAATCGTGACCAACAATCAATCCAGTGGCAAACAACAAACATGACTTGTGTGGCATCACCAGGTGATTTGCTTCGAAAACAGGCAGAATTCCTTGTTTTCCAGATTGCCCAAAGTACTGCAGCTACACCATCTGCTATTCTGCCACCAAACTTCCATTTTATCGCACAATCGATTAACTGGCTGACCTTCCACTGAAATACCAAAAGCGCATTTTTACCGCACTGCAAGTATGCCTCGGCCTCTCCGAAGGAGAAGCAGCATGAGCTCTCCGACATCCAAGCCAGAGCACGTCGGACAAAAGGTGGTGGCTTTCTCGGTGTTCTCGTCGCTGCGGCCGGGGCTCCTCCGCGGCGTGGCCACTGCGCCGCGCGGGGTGGAGGAGCGGACGTGGCTGTCTGCGGTGTACCGGCGTGGGTCCTTCTACGTGCACTGCCACGGCGCCGTCCTCACGGTCCCGCGCTGCTCCGTGGGGGCGTGCGACATGGAGCGGCTCCCGACGGACACCAACCTGGAGAGAGCTCCGTCTTATCGAGCTAGTCAGCTAGGTACGAGGAAGGAAGGTGTGGCGTTCGCGTCTCGGCGAGCCTCGACGGGCTCAGGCTCCAGGTGTGGACGTTGAATGAACCTGTCATACCCCGTGGCTACCGAATCCCCGTCGGCGCGTGAGGTAGGACTACGCTCGGCAATGGGGAAGAATCAGAGCAAAAGTAGAAACAAGAAAAGGGGAACGCAAGAAGAGACTTCGATATATTTCATACGCAATCCGTCCGATGCAGAGCTATTGGCTATTTATAGCCAGACTTTCCCAAAATTGAAACTCGGCTTCAGAGATAGCGTCGTTGCCGACTCCGTCTTCAACTACCTTCAACGTCCCGCGCATCATGACAGAACCGGCCGATGGCCAGTTGAAGCGGACGGCGGCTCACGGGTCGGACCTCAGTGCGCACGTACGCTCGTAATATAGACTCGGTTGCGTATAGGTCGCCGCCGGAGTTAGACTGCACCTGGACGCCGGAAGAAGGCAGACCCCAACCAGTACTTGGCTCTGACGAGCATAGCAGCGATGGCGGCGACGTCGTCCATGAAGTCAAGATGAAGTAAATGGCAGAGACGACGGCGTGGACGACTGATGAAGACGACGCGCAATAACTCAGCAAAGATGGTGGTTCAGAGTACTCGTGAAATTCGGACAAGGATAATTTCTTGGACATAGATGACTGTAAGCTAACTAGTTGTGTTGCTTTTCTAGTTTGTGTCGGAGTCTGTAGAAGTAAGCGGAGTCTGAAGAGGTAAAGTTTCAGAATTCGGAAGAGAGCAGAGTTCTGTATTTACGGATTGAGCAGAGTTTTGTTTTTCGGGAGAGTTACAGTATACATGTCCGAGTTAAACTTTACAGTCTGTAACTGAGTCAGTTTTGAGTCTGTAATCAAGTCGGTGATTTGTGAACTTTAGTCTTTATATATGTGTAATAAAAAAAAAACTGCGATAGTTTGCAGCACAAAATCTCTGTTTCTCTGTTTTCCCTGAACATCAATCTGTTTTCTGTTCTTTTTTTTTTTTTTTGACCAGAAAACTGATAAGGGAGGCCCCTATCAGGAACTGTTTTCTGTTCTTTGCTACGTTAGTTCTGAATTTGCAGAAACTCGTCGACAGAAGTTCAGAGATTTCGATCTTGCGGCAATTGTTTCAACAATTGGTATCAGAGCTGTGGATAAGGAGCAATGGAACTACCGCCAGCAACGTCCGGCGAGCTGACAGCAACTCCAGTACGGATGCTGTCCAGAGGAAGAGGTGTGCCGATACAGTATCCAATGCTAACCAATACGAATTACGGGCTATGGGCTGTAAGATAAGAATTATCATGCGATCTCTAGAAGTATGGGCAGCAATTGAAGGAGCAGCACCTGTCGAAGATGAGAAAGATCAGGGAGCTCTTGCTGTGATCTCCCAAGTTGTGCCGGATGCTGTGATGATGACTATAGTAGAAAAAGAAACGGCAAGGGAAGCTTGGGAGGCCGTCAAAGAGATGCGTAATGGTGAGGACCGTGTCAAGAAGGCGAGGGTGCTGGCTTTGAAAAGGCAACCGGACAAATTGACCATGGAAGATTCAGAATGGATTGCAGAATTTTCACAAAGACTCACTAGTTTGGTGGGTGAGATTCGGGCTCTCAGTACCAATATAAAAGATAGTGCTGTGGTTGAAAAGCTTTTTAGTAGGGATGAAAACAGAGATGGAATGGGGTGACCGTTCCGGAGAAAAATGAAAATGAAAGCTTTTTTTTTGGAAACGGAAACGGGAAATGTCGGTACGAAAATAGAAATGGAATTTTTATTTGAAACGAAAACGGAGAGCTATTTCCGACGAAACGAAAAATTATGTATAAATGAAACCGAGATTCCATCGTAAACTTGGTCCGCTTGGCCCAAAAAGGAGAATGGAGAATTTACATTTATTTCCAAATTAAAATAATTTTAGAAATACAAATAGCTTTATAGAAAATATTAAATAGAGTTCAAAAATTCCAAAACAATTCTCAAAAATACTTTGGAGCATTTTGAACCTAGGAAAAATTATTTCTAGCATAATTTAGTTTCATTTTTCACAAATAAATTAATTCTATAAATATAAAAATAGCAAAATGGCATTTATAAACTCCAAAAAATCCAGGATAAATCTTAGAAAATCATAAATGAATATTGAACAATAATATGCAAATTTTAGGGTGCTACACCTTTATAGTTGGAGGACCAAGAGGATGTTGACGATAATGATATGGAGGAGGACATGATGGTATGATCTAGGGGACAAACAACGAGTACAAAATTGAGAAAAAACTTTCTAGTGATACCGATGAATATAACATTGTTATTGCATCCGCCTTGGAGGTGGAATGAGTTACATTGTTTTTGCGGTCATGTATATTGTGATCATGCACTATTTTGTTGTGGAATTTTTCACTTTCGTTTGCGTATCCGCTCCATCTCATTCCATATCCATTTTCGTCACTATTCGTTTCCATATCTGTTTTCAGGATTTCCGATTTCGTTTCCGTTACCGGTAAAAGATCGGTCAAAGATGTGGAAACGAAAACGGACCGACCATTTAACGATTGTTTCCATTCAGTTTTCATCCCTACTTTTTAGTGCTGCTCTTGATAGATTCCTTCTGATTATCAGTACAATAGAATAGTGGGGTGACATGAATGCCATGTCTTTAACCGAAGCAATTGGGAGACTTCGGATGTTTGAAGAAAGTATAAAGGGAAGACGACACCGCAAAGATGAACGAGAATAGTTGCTGCTCTCGCAAGTGCAATGGGAAGCTTTATCTTTAAAGGAGAAAAAGAGAAAAGAAGGCTCAAGTTTTGGTGCAAAAAAGAGGTGGTGGTTGCGGAGGTGGCCGTGGCCGAGGTCAATGCAGAGGTCGTGGTGAGGATACAAGTAAGAAACCTCATCAAAAATTTGATAAAACTAAAATCAAGTGTTTCAATTGCTCTGAGATGGGGTCATTTTGAATCTGAGTGCATAAAACCGAAAAAGGAGAAAGCACATTATGTTGAGAAGATGAGAGATGATGAACCGACATTGCTAATGCTTGAGGCATGCGAAATCTCCAGAAAGGCAGACCATGGTACCGATCAAGTGATGCTCAATGAGGAGAATATGAAACTTGATTGGGGACATGAAAGTGAATGTTCCAGCGATCTGTGGTACGTAGACACGGGTGCAAGCAATCATACGGCCGGGAGTATCATTATGTTCACTGAGCTGGACACATCGGTGAAAGGCTTAGTGAAATTTGGCGATGGATCAGTTGTGGAGATTCAAGGGCAAGGTTCGGTTCTTCTCAAAGGTTTGTTTAATGAACACAAATTGCTATCGGGGTGTATTACATTCCACGCCTTCGAGCTATGTGGTCACTGGGACAACTTGACACATCCGGGATTCGGGTGCAAGATTATAATTGGAGATGGTTGGTAAGCATCTATGATCGAGACGCAAATTGTTGATCAAAGTAAACAGATCATGGAATCGGCTTTATGTTCATCAACCGAGGCGTGCACAACCTATATGCCTCATGGCAAGATGATGAAAAAGAGTGGCTTTGGCATGCGAGGTATTGGCCGCATATAAACCTCGTGGCATTAAAAGATTTGTCACAGAAAGATATGGTTGAAGGAATGCCTCATGTTGATCACTTGGAGCAGCTTTGTGAGGCATGTTTGATGAGAAAACAAAGATGTAATCCGTTTCCACAAAAATCTTCGTATCGTGCGTAAATGCCCTAGAGTTAGTACATGCAGAACTATTAGATAAGGACTAGAGATAGAGATCCTGATCTCCTGATTAGTTGTGTGTTTGTTAACATATCATGTAAATCCTTTTCCGGAGATTGTGCAAGATACGGCTTATCTCCAGAAATATCTGTACTGCCACGGCATGGGGCTTTTCCTGCCTTATATAACATGCAAGCGATGCACGGAAAAGGTGCGATCGTTTCTCCCAAAACTAACATGGTATCAGAGCCTTGATCCATCTTCGGCGACAAGGCGATAATCATGATGTCGTTGTCTTCAACCTTCAACACCGCTGGCGTCAATCCTCTTCAAGGCCACCCGGTTACAGAGAAACTCGGGAAGGCTAATCACGCGCTCTGGAAGGCACAGATCAGTGCTGCTGTGCGTGGAGCTCGTCTTCAAGGTCATCTGACTGGCGCTGCCAAACCTCCAGATGCTGAGGTTACGGTGATGGTTGACGGCAAGACTGAGAGGAAACCGAACCCGGCTTTCGAAGATTGGGAAGCCTCGGATCAGCAGGTCCTGGGATACCTTCTCTCGTCCCTGTCAAGGGATGTCCTCATGCAGGTTGCGACGTGTGGAACTACAGCTGAAGCATGGAAGTTGATCGAGCAGATGTACTCGACACACACTCGAGCGCGATCGATTAATACTCGAATTGCGCTCACCACAACCAAGAAGGGAAGCCTGTCCGTCTCGGAGTATTTCGCGAAGATGAAGTCTCTCGGAGATGAGATGATGCTGGCTGGAGAACGGCCGCTTGATGAAGAAGAGTTGGTCCAGTATATCATAACTGGATTGGGAGAAGACTTCAGCGAGGTGGTCTCGGCGGTGTGCGCAAGAGTTGAACCCATCTCGGTGGGAGAGCTCTACTCGCAACTTCTCAACTACGAGGCCCGTCTAGCTCTCTACAGGGGAGCGCAAGATATCACCGTGAACTTCTCCAATCGAGGTGCTCACGGTGCTCGGGGCAGCGGCAACGTCGGCCGGGGTACTCAGCAGCGCGGCCGTGGTCGCGGCAATGGACCATCAGGAGGTCGTGGACGTGGGCGATCACCAGGAGGAGTTGATCGGCGTTCTACCCCTACATGTCAAGTCTGCTACAAGCGTGGGCATACAGCTGTTGATTGCTGGTACAGGTATGATGAGGATTATGTTCCTAACAATAAACATGTTGCAGCAGCGGCTACGGCCAGTCCTTCCTACGGTGTTGATACCAATTGGTATATGGATACCGGAGCAACGGATCATATCACAGGAGAATTGGAGAAGCTCACTGTGAAAGAAAAATACAATGGGAATGAACAGATTCACACGGCCAGTGGTGCAGGTATGGATATAAGCCATATTGGTCATACTATTGTTCATACCCCTAGTAATCGCAATATTCATCTTAAGAATGTTCTATATGTTCCTCAAGCCAAGAAAAATCTCATATCAGTACATCGTTTAGTTGATGATAACTCTGCTTTCCTTGAACTTCATCGTGACTGTTTCTTTCTTAAGGATCGTGTCACCAGGAGAATAATTCTTAAAGGGAGGTCACAACGCAGGCTCTATCCTCTTCCGAAGGCATCTCTGAAGCAAGCCTGCAGTGTAGTGAAACCATCTTTGGCCCGGTGGCACAGTCTTCTAGGCCATCCCTCGTTTTCTATTGTCAAACAAGTAGTCAATAAAAATAATCTCCCATATTTACATTCCACAAATGAGTCAGTCTGTAATGCTTGTCAACAAGCAAAGAGTCATCAGTTGCCATTTTCAACATCATCTAGTATTTCTAAACATCCCTTGGAGCTTGTATTCTCTGATGTGTGGGGTCCTGCCCCGGAGTCTATAGGAAGAAAGAAATACTATGTGAGTTTTATTGATGATTTTAGTAAATTTACTTGGATCTATCTCTTGCGTCATAAATCTCAAGTCTTTGAAAAGTTCCAAGAGTTTCAGGCTATGGTAGAACGATTGTTTGATAGAAAAATCCTAGCCATGCAGACTGACTGGGGGGGGGGAGAATATCAGACCCTTCATTCCTTCTTTGCAAAGATTGGTATTATACATCATGTTTCTTGTCCTCACACTCATCAGCAGAATGGATCTGCAGAGAGGAAACATCGCCACATAGTGGAAGTAGGACTTTCACTATTATCTCATGCTGCTATGCCATTAAAATTTTGGGATGAAGCATTCCAAGCCGCCGCCTACTTGATTAATCGTGTTCCTAGCAGAGTTATCCAAAATATCAGTCCATTAGAAAAATTGTTTCAGCAAAAACCAGATTATTCTTCCTTGAGAACTTTTGGTTGTGCTTGTTGGCCTCATCTTCGCCCCTACAATAAGCATAAACTTCAATTCAGGTCTAAACGATGTGTTTTTCTTGGTTTAAGTCATATGCACAAAGGCTTCAAGTGCCTTGATGTCGCTTCTGGTCGTGTCTATATTTCTAGAGACGTGGTATTTGATGAAACTGTGTTTCCTTTTTCTGAGCTTCATGCAAATGCAGGAGCTCGGCTTCGAGCTGAAATTCTCCTTCTACCACCTGCTCTAGTAAATACTAGTGGGGATGAACAAGTGTTAAACCATATGGCTAATCCATTACCTGATAGTTTTTTGTCTAATGTTCATAATGGTTTCAATGAGGATTTTTCAGCAGATCCGGCAGCAACAGACATTCCATTCAGCGCTGAGTTTGGCGTTGATTTGCCACATCCTCAGCAGACTGATATAGAGCCTGCGCTGACAACTTCCAGACAGCCAGAAGGTGCCACGCAGGAAGATCAAATGCCAGTTCACATGCATGTGCATGGTCCTGTTTCGCCAGGTACATCTGATCGCCCGGATCGGCTTGTTTTGGATGGAACTGTGTCGCGTCAGGAGTCTGGGGGAGCAGAAGAACAACCGGAACAGCAGCAGGGAGCAAAAGAACAACCGGAATAGCAGCAGCACTTGTTGTATTCTCCTGACTTGACCACAGATGAGGAAATGGCAGGTAATGTGATGAATAATAATAATGCTCCTGCACCAACTAGACCACATACCAGATTACAAAGTGGCATCCGAAAAGAAAAGGTATACACTGATGGCACAATCAAATATTCGTGTTTTACTGCATCTGGGGAACCTAGTAATGATGTAGAAGCTTTAAAGGATAAAAATTGGAAATTAGCAATGGATTCTGAGTATGATGCTTTAGTAAAAAATAAAACATGGCACTTAGTTCCTCCTCAGAGAGGGAAAAATGTTATTGGCTATAAATGGGTTTATAAAATTAAAAGAAAGGCGGATGGAACACTAGATAGATATAAAGCTCGTCTAGTGGCCAAAGGTTTTAAGCAACGCTATGGAATAGATTATGAAGATACCTTTAGTCCTGTTGTCAAAGCTGCTACAATAAGAATAATTCTATCCATAGCAGTTTCTAGAGGATGGAGTCTCAGGCAGTTGGATGTTCAGAATGCTTTTCTTCATGGATACTTAGAGGAAGAAGTCTATATGCAGCAACCTCCAGGATTTGAAGATTTCACTAAACCAAACTATATATGCAAACTTGATAAAGCCCTATATGGTTTAAAACAGGCCCCAAGAGCCTGGTTTGCTAGATTGAGTAAAAAGTTAATTGAGTTTGGGTTTAGTGCTTCAAAGGCTGACACTTCATTGTTCTTTCTCAATAAAGGAGATGTTACTATATTTGTTCTGGTATATGTTGATGACATAATTGTAGCCAGTTCTTCAGAGAGGGCAACAACAGCATTACTACAGAATCTTAAGGAGGAATTTGCACTCAAAGACCTGGGTGAGCTACACTATTTTCTTGGCATAGAGGTGCGCAAGGTACAAAATGGCATTGTCCTAACACAAGATAAATATGCTACTGATTTGTTGAAGAAAGTCGGCATGACAAATTGTAAGCCTGCTGCAACGCCTTTGTCAGTAAGTGAAAAACTTTCTTTACATGAAGGGTCATTATTAGGTCCTAATGATGCAACACAATATAGAAGCATAGTTGGTGCTCTACAGTATTTAACTCTTACTAGACCAGATATAGCCTTTTCTGTTAATAAAGTCTGCCAGTTTTTACATGCTCCAACAACAGTACATTGGTCAGCTGTTAAGAGGATACTTAGATATCTGAAACAGTGTACTAAATTGGGTCTTAGCATACATAGATCAGGTTCTACACTGGTCAGTGGATTCTCTGATGCAGACTGGGCTGGCAGTCTAGATGATAGAAGATCGACTGGTGGATTTGCTATATTTATAGGATCAAACCTTGTATCATGGAGTGCCAGAAAGCAAGCTACAGTATCAAGGTCCAGCACAGAATCCGAGTATAAAGCTATAGCTAATGCCACAGCAGAAATCATGTGGGTTCAGACTTTACTTGCTGAGTTAGGGATCAAGAGTCCCCAAGCTGCCAAAATTTGGTGTGACAATCTGGGTGCTAAATATTTGTCAGCAAATCCTGTGTTCCATGCCAGAACAAAGCACATAGAAGTTGACTATCACTTCGTCAGAGAACAGGTAAGTCACAAACTGTTAGAAATTGATTTTGTCCCTTCTGGTGACCAAATTGCAGATGGGTTTACTAAACCATTGTCAATTCGACTTCTGGAGAACTTCAAAACCAATCTTAACCTCACTCGGTTATGATTGAGAGAGGGTATTAGATAAGGACTAGAGATAGAGATCCTGATCTCCTGATTAGTTGTGTGTTTGTTAACATATCATGTAAATCCTTTTCCGGAGATTGTGCAAGATACGGCTTATCTCCAGAAATATCTGTACTGCCACGGCATGGGGCTTTTCCTGCCTTATATAACATGCAAGCGATGCACGGAAAAGGTGCGATCGTTTCTCCCAAAATATATATATATATATATATATATATATATATATCAATCACGTCCAAGACTCAGGAGGTCACGTACTCATGCGACGACGCTGTTTCCTGTACTACTAACTATACATATTATATTGTTATATATACAATATACTAATACTAGTACATGTACAGGAGTGGGGCCCCATGGTTTGGGGGCAGGAGCGGTTGCCCCCCCCCTCGAGGTAGCATACGTAATTCAAGAAACAAATGAAGAAATTGTTTAGTATGAGTGATCTTGGATTGTTAAGCTATTACTTGGGAATCGAAGTGAAGCAGTCTATTCATAGGGTTTCATTGTGCCAAGCAGGATACACAGTGAAGATTGTTGAACAAGCAGGTATGAAAGGTTGCAATGCTTGCCAAACACCCATGGAGAACTGGTTGAAGTTAAGCAAGGTTAGTGAAGATTCCGCGGTAGATGCAACTATGTATAGAAGCATAGTTGGCAGCCTGCGATATTTGGTAAATACACAACTTGATATTGCTTATGCTGTCGGCATCGTTAACCGGTTCATGAAGTCACCCACTACTCAACATTATGCTGCCGTAAAACATATATTGAGGTATGTAAGTGGAACTTTAAGCTTCGGCTGTGTTTATGAAAGGAATAGCACTGTGGAGTTGAAGATAATTGGGTACTGTGATAGCGATTTTGCCGGTGATATAGATGATCGGAGAAGTACTACCGGTACTGTTTTCTTCTTGGGTTCTAGCTTGATTACTTGGCTGTCACAAAAGCAAAGAATTGTGGCACTTTCATCTTGTGAGGCAGAATACATTGCAGCAACAACCGCTGCATGTCAAGGTATTTGGTTGGTTCGGTTAATAGGAAATCTACTTAAGAAAGAACCTGAAACATTAGAGTTGAGAATTGACAACAAATTGGCCATATCACTGTGTAAAAATCCTTGGCATCATGAGAGGAGTAACACACATTGATACAAGGTATCATTTTATCTGAGAATGTGTGGAGGCTGGAAAAATTGAAGTGGTTCATGTCAGTTCGGAAGAACAAAAAGCAGATGTATTAACTAAAGCTCTTGGACCTGTAAGAATTCTGGAGATGCGGCAGAAATTAGGAGTAAGAGATGTGAAAGACACACACCAAGTTTAGGGAAGTGAAATGTAAGCTAAACTATTTGCGTTGCTTTCCTAGTTTGTGTTGGAGTCTGTAGAAGCAAGCGGAGTCTGAAGAGGTAAAGTTTCAGAATTCGGAATACTGCAGAGTTCTGTATTTACGGTTTGAGCAGAGTGTCCGAGTTAAACTTTAGAGTCTGTAACCGAATCAGTTTAGTGTCTGTAATCAAGTCGGTAATTTGTGAACTTTAGTCTATATGCGTAATAAAAAACAGAAAAACTGCGGTAGTTTGCAGCACCAAATCTCTATTTCTCTGTTTTCCCTGAACATCAATCTGTTTGCTGTTCTTTGCTGCGTTAGTTCTGAATTTGCAGAAACTCGTCGACAGAAGTTCAGAGATTTCGATCTTGCGGCAATTGTTTCAACACCGCCGTGGGCGTGCTGCTTGGTCATGGGATCCCATCCGCACGAGTAAGTGCTCGTCCTTAATATCCGGACCATGGCGGCCGCGTATCACCTCGGGAGCTCCAAGGCGCAGTATTTGGGCTATCAACTTCCGAAATAAGTCCCACTTCCACGCCCTCGGGCATCCATGGCGCGTTCCCTTAGAGCATCTCCAACAATTCCCAAAATCTTAACTCCCAAAACATGTAATTAGGGCCTTCCCAAAAAGTGTTTTTCCCAATAAAAATTCCCTTCCTCCAACAGCTAACAGTTTTTCCCAAAAAAACTGTTATTTGGCCACCGTGGGCCCTTTCCTATCGCGCCATGGACTTTAATTCAGTGTTCGGGCCGGAGTCCAAATGACACAATGAACGATTAAAAAAAAGTGAATACGAAAATGAAAAAAAAGTGAATACCAACTCACAGACCAGCAGAACCTCCGAACAAACCAAAACAAAACCATGGCCTGATCAGAACCACAAAACAACTAGTGAAGCACAACCTTCATACAAACTTACTAACAAACAAAGCCCAGAATACCATACCAACTACCAGGAACTAACACCGAAGCCAATATATACAACCTGCCACCAAAACCATCTTGTAAATGAAGTCTTCACGCATTTTCCAGATCAGAAATAGTGTCTCCCTTTTGCACTTCAAACACAATCAAAACTACCCTTGAACGAAAACTCCCCAGGAAAGCTGTGACAACTTTCAGAAATATCAGTGCCTCTCTGGAGTAGGTAGTGGTTACCATTTAATTCAATCAGCAATTTTCATCATCCATCACTCACAAGGTTGCCACAGCTAAAGTAGCAGCATATAACCAAAAGATGAAGATTATAGCATGTAGGATGCGAAACACTCAGTTTATTGCATATGATACTTGGACCGGAGGGATTTTCATTTGGAATAACTTGAGCATTTCCAGGAGCTTGTTGTGTCTTTGTCTCCATAGAAAGCATTTTCAGAGAAATCTTCCGCAAATAATCAGACTAAGTTATACAAAAGAAAGCCATGTTAATTTTAAGTTTTATACTAAGACTAACTTGCAACCATAAGTCATATAGGCAGCAAACCACTTTGCAATCATACAAAGAGGAAATCCAAATGGACATAGCAGCAGTAGAATGTGATAACCTATGCCTATAATATGGAAGTAATTAAGTAAACCTTCTGCAATCCATGGCTTTCCCTAAATGACTAAATGAGAGCATGGAAATCTTAAAAAAAACAAATACTAAAATGTCTCATGTTGCATCAATTATCTGAAAACATCAAATACCTTAACTAGGCTTACAAACATAATTATGAATACATAACCTGAAGAACCACATAAGTCATAGTGAATCACTCCTGCAGATTCTTATTCAATGTCATAGCAAAAATTCTCATACACTACACAGGAGGCAGACCTAAAACTTCAAGGGGGCTTTGACACATTCTCATACACTACACAGGAGGTGCCTCATTATCATCACACATGATTATCTCATGTTTACACAGTACACCTATTAATTCATTGGATGATGCTTTGCCTGCAAGGCCTCATCTTTTGAATTTCTGGAAATGACATAAACTTGGCAGAACCAGCATACATGTGTATGTGTATCAATAAGATGGCTTCTTTACGCAATTGTATTCCTACATCAGAAGATTTCAGGTCAATTCTAATAATGAATCCAGTATTAGTTAAGCCAATTGACAAAATGCATTCCACTGATTTCAAATCAAGATATCTTAAGGATCCTCAATATTCTGGAGAATATTATAGTAAATGACAATGTTCATTAAAAATTCAATAGCTCCAAACTGTCTGTATAAATTAGGACCATAAAGCTGTCTGTATAAATGTTCAAACTGATTGCTTACATTCTTAGTCCTATCCATTTACATGCATCATAATATTTGAACAGCAACAATTTGGCACACATCTTACCCCTGTTCTCTGTTGACTGAGGCCCCCACTTGTAACAATCATCAAATAACAGTCTGGTTGTGTAATAACACTTGAATCAGAACAATTTGAAATATTGACTACTTCAGGTCAATTTGGAAATAGATGAATCTAATATTTTGGGAAGATTGACATTGGGGCTCCCCAGTTTCTCCCTACAAAAATTACTAGACACAATAAAACTGCATCGACAGAAGCACAAAAGATTAATGCAAAGCGTAATTTGCAACGCCATTGTTGCACATCGTCCTAGTTTACACGTAAAGAATAATACCGAGCACTAATCTCGAGTGACTGCTTCATTGACTAAAAATTGGCGAATATGTTGTCTCTTTTGTTTAGTTATCTCCATTTTAGGTCAACGCCAGAAAAATTAATAATCACAAGCACCTAAATCGTCACTGGAAAGGCAAAATTCACACAGATAGGATCAATTTTGGTCAAACCATCCGAGATCTCTACTCTGAGCATTCCCAGCAGCAGACTCTTGAATCATCACTTAAACCAAAACACCAAATCAACCCAATGAACCAACCAACCAAATCAGAGATGCCCGAATCGGGAAGTAGAGCTGTACCTAGCCCGTGGCGGAGCCGCCGAGGCGGGAGCGGGGTCGGGTTCCGGCGGCGAGCGCGAGGTCGCGAAGGAGCTGGAGACGACGAGAACAACAGAGAGAGGGACCTTTGCGCTGGTGGTTTCTCTGCGCGCGAGGTGCCGCGAGCTCGGGACGGAGGGGAACGCCGGATGGGGTGGAGGGTGGAGCTCGACTGGATGGCGCGAATGAAAACCTCTACGCGGGAGATCGCGATTGGGAGAGCACGCGAGCGGCGAAAATCTAGAGAGTTCGGCCGGTTGGATAGGGCGTGTGGACAAATAGGGAATTCGTTTAGGGAACTGTTGGAGCGCTAATTTTCTGAGTTATGCCTAAAAGATGGTTTTGGAAAATACTTTAGAGAACTGTTGGAGATGCTCTTACCGCCCTTGCTTCGTCGACGCGCTCCCGGCCAGCCATAGGTCCCAGTCGCCTTCAAACTAAGACGGGCCCGAACAAAGAAAAGGGCATAACATTCAAAGAACAAGCTTTTACTACAGAAGGATTAATTTGATTTGGATAATTTTATTTTAGCACAACGTGCTCACAGAATACCTTTTTGTTAGTTGCCACTTAGCAAGTGCTTAGCCAGCCATGGGCCATCCTACAGGGGTAAATTTGCTTGGACAACAATATTGGGCTCGACTGAAGAATGCCCAACCTTACGTGTCCGGTAGGATTATTTTCCGTCGTAATTCTGGTTTTGCAGTCTTGGGAGCTCGAGAAGAAAACAGCTTGATCTTGGGCCCGTTTAGTTCACCTGTTGCGTTCCGAAACGGAAGGAGGTCTTAATTAGGGCCTGCCATCGCTAAAAGGTTGAGCAGGCCCTAGCGCTCGAGCCCACAACGCTGACTCACCGCGCCCCCCGCACGCTCGCCTTACCTTCCGCGCCGCGCGGCTCGCTTCCACCCTCTCCTGCCCGCACTCCCGCTCGCTCCCCACGCTAAGCACTGTGCTCCCGGCCCACTTTGCTGGCCGTGCGCGACGCGAGCTTTCAGCCTCTGCTTGTCCGCGCCCAGGCCACCCCAAGAACACGCTCACGCCGTCACGCGCGCAACCGCGGAGCTAGGGATGTAATCGGATCAGATACGGTCGGATATTGTTCATCCCGTATCTGTATCCATATTTTTTATCGAATACGAAGTCGGATACAAATGGTGTCGGATGTGAATACGAATCTGAATAATACAGGATACTATCACTTACGAATCTGGCGAATCGGACCGGATTCAATACGGTCGAATATTTTTAGCGGATAATACACGAAAATATAGATTATTTATTACACATGTAACATATCTTGAATGGTAGATTACTTATGAGTTATGAATAATTATTGACAAAATGTGAAGAAAATAATACAAGAATTTACTATAATTGCATTGTACATAATTAAGGATTAATAATGAGCAGCACTAGAGATTATATAAAAAGCTGAATGTAGAGTCATAATAGAATTATCAAAGACAATGGCACTAGCAAATTAGAAGTCACAAACTAGTAAGGTAAAAATGATAAAATCATATAATACCATATATCAAATTTATGCACTACTAATTCTAGTCTACTTAACCGATTAGGTGCAAGCATGTACTGACGTAAGGTAATAACACAACCAGATCCACGATTGCACCATTTGGCACTTGTCCACGGCACCACCTTAGGAGTGAGGATAATGATCTCATGTTTATGCTCCACGTAATGTAACACCACGGCACCTCATGTGCCCCGAATGTTACCTCCATAGTTTAAACACAACCACAAATCACTAGAGAAAGACAGCAAAAGCAACCTATTCAAGCTAGTAAGGACTGAACTTTAAAAAAAATTCAGCAGCACCTCCCCTAAAACTAGGACATCCACTCAGCAGACAAAAGACAACAATTAATAAAGACAACATAAATAGCCATTCACAACCAACCAACCATCATAAACTGCCATGGCAACTACTAAACATCATGATCAGCTAAGCAAATATACAAGGATAAGACATACGCAAAAGACAAGCGCTACATCATACAACTAAGGTTTTATAGTCCTAGACATTCATCCATTACTTACAATTTATCCCAACCAAAAGAAAACAAGTCCATCACCAACACCACTATAACCAAAAGTAAGGATATTGTTCTAATCTAGCTACATGAAGTTATCGTGAGTGAAGTGAGCTAGCCCATCTCCCAAATGTCGCCTTGGAGTTACCTAGAATAAAACATCAAACACAAGCGTGAGCTCATCACTCAGCAAAGTGTAATGCGAAAAGAAATTAAAGGGAACATGTAGCAATTATACATATGAACTACATAATGTTAAGCATACAAGGAATTTAACACACAAATCCTCATCCAAATCATCTCATTAGATCTTTACTCACCATCACAATTATGCAATGCATCATGCATGCTTATGAATGCAACCATCTTTGGCTCATACCGGTATTGCCGGATGCACGCCCGTCGGCATGCATCCTCTCATCCCTCCCATCCCGTGGAGGGGCCTACTCTTACTGTCTCGCTCCCATTCATCTCAATGAATAGGACTACGAGGTAGGACTTTTGTGCTCACTACGGGTGAGCACCGAGGCCCGCATCAACATGGGACGCCCCGTCCATTATGAATGCATGAGTGTAAATGGCACACATAGATCTCATCTTCATTCATTTCTAATCATTATTGCAAGACATAACCGAATGCATCACATAGATAAATATTAATATCATAAACCATCATTCATGTAGTCTATTCAAGTTCACAATTAAGTCATCAATATAATTTCTTTCATATGGGTAAGGTCCTAAATAACATTAACTTTTACATTGCCACAACATGCATATCACATTACACTTGCCTTCAAGCTGAGGAGGATGGCGAGAAGTTGAAGTCTCTCCCAACTACTCCTCTGGAAAAACATTTGCATACTCAAAATTTCAATTTCTAGATAAGTCACACCACCCTACACACAAATCCCTACTACACTGAACGCACACAAGACCCAAAACCCAGCGATAGAAATCCGGACAGCAAGCGCTCTAAAGAGCTTAACTCCTAATTGGTTTAACCAAAAGCGGTGCTCTTTAACTTTAATTAAACATAAGAGGCTAACCTACAGCTAACCCACGATCGTCCATGCGGAGATGCCTCGAGGGCCTCCAAATCGCAACTAAAACTCAATCGTCAAACTAAGCTCGCTGAATTTTTTCCCAATTTCAGGACATTGACTTCCAACTAGCGTAACTTTTGATTGGCTCAACGGATTTTCGCGTTCTAATACTCAAAACGACCGCAAGGAGATGAACTACGAGATGACTTAGCCATTCACTTGGCCAAAACCCCAGCTGATCCCAGATCGACTAAGAACAGCGAGTACTGACCACCCAACATGCTCTGGACAGACCTCACGAAAACAGCCCTACCTTCCAAGCGGTTGGGCTGATTAAATGATCTCATGAGCTCTAGATAAAATTAAGAACACTAGCTTCGTTTTTCCTTATAGCCAACCTGTCACAAATGATTCTAACTTGCGAATCGAGCTCCAAAGTCTGCTATGCAACAAACCCCAAAACAAACTAAACTCTCCTAATCCTAAGGCTAGCTTTTCCCCACCATTATCAGGTCTAGGAACCCTAGCCCGCTAGAAAACAACTAGAGCTACGATACCATAGATCCAAACCCCAAAACGAAACTAAAATCCCTTACCTTTCCTTGCCCACGGGAGAAAGGAATGGGAGAAGCCCTTGCCCTTACTCTTGACTTGGGAAGCTGCTACCGCGAGGAAGTGCCAGGCGACGCTGCCAGACGACCAAGCGGTGGCCTTAGCAGCAAAGGCGGAGGCCGGGAAATCAGCAGAAGCTGGCAGAGATTCGGCAGCGCTGGCGAGACCTCGGTGGGCCACGGCAGCTCTTGGCGAGGATTCGGAGAGGCGCTAGCTCTCGGCAGGGACAGGCAAGGATTGGCAGGAGAGATAGGGAGCAGCAGCTGGAGGCCTCAGCCCATGGCGCAGGAGGCCAGAATCGAAGGAAATGGGTGCCGGCAGGGAAGAAAAAGTGAGAGGAAAAGGAGGCTTCGGCAGGATTGAGGCAAGGCTAGAAAAAATCTCTGCGGTGAGATGAATCTGACCACATAAAGGGAAGGAGAGAAATGAGGTTAGGAAAAAGTTGGTGGAGAGGAAATTCCGAAAATACCCCTCCCAACCAAATTTTTTCACAATATTACACTCTCCCCCCCTTAAAGGAATTCGACCCCGAATTCCACGGACACTAACGAATAAAACGAATAGTCCACAGCAGCTAACATACAACACATACCTGGTAGGAACAACTCGGATACTTCTCGCATGTGAGATTCCAGTTCCCAAGTCGCTTCCCGCTCGGATTGATGGGACCACAGGACCTTGACAAACTTCACGTTCTATTTTTCAATACCGCTCGACTCGTCCAAGATTCGCCTTTGAGTCGAGACTCGAAGGTAAGATCTTGATCAATCACCAAAGGCTCAAGAGGACAACCAAATTCGGATCATGCAGGAACTTCCGCAGCATTGACACATGGAAAACATTGTGTACTCCTTGCATTGATTCGGGAAGCTCCAACCGATAGGCCACCTTCCCTACTCGGGCGATAATAGGGAATGGCCCAATGTACCTCGGGTTAAGCTTCCCTTTCGGTCCAAACCGAACAACACCTTTAGTGGGAGACACCCTCAGCAACACGCTGTCCCCCACCTCAAATTCCAAATCTCGCCTCCTCACATCAGCATAACTCTTTTGTCTACTCTGGGTTGCAAGAAGGTTTTGCCTCACCTCTGCCACTCGCTCAACCGTTTGCTGAACCCAATCTGGGCCAAGGACTGCCCTTTCCCCCACGGCATCCCAACATAGGGGGGAACGGCACTTCCGCCCATAAAGCACTTCATAAGGAGCAGCTCAAATACTTGCCTGAAAGCTATTATTATATGCAAATTCAGCAAGAGCTAAATGATCGTCCCAACCACCCTTCCACACCAAGATACAAGACCTGAGCATATCCTCCAAGGTCTGAATGGTTCGCTCAGATTGTCCATCTGTTTGCGGGTGGAACGCGGTGCTAAGACGGAGCTGAGTGCCCAAAGCACTCTGCAGCCCTTCCCAGAATTTAGAGACAAACTTTGCGTCCACGATCGAGATACGATTGTCTTGGGTACACCATGAAGTCTCACTATTTCCTGCACATAAATAGGAGCCAAATCACTTGCTGAGTTTGTTGTGCGAATGGGAATGAAGTGAGCGAGACTTGCTGAAACGATCCACAATAACCCAAATAGCATCCTTCCTCGTCGGTCTGAGGTAGACCAACCACAAAATCCATGGATATATCATCCCATGGCCAAACAGGACTTCCAACTACCGAAGCAATCCAGCGGGGCGCTTATGCTCGCCTTCACCTTCGACAAACTCCACAAGATGCTACTGGCGAGCAATGTCAACCCTCATCCTTTTCCACAAAAGCACTTTTTCAAATCGATACATTTTAGTTTCACTAGGATGAAGCAGTATCACGGGTGCTATGAGCTTCCTTCGAATGTCATCCTTAACTTGAGACTTTTGAGGCACACAAAGGCGGCCTCTAAACCTCAGGCGCCCGACCTCATCCAGTGAAATCTCCAATCTTGCCCTCGGCAATGCGCTTCCTCACTTCTTTGAAGCATTCGGTCATCTTTGTTGTGCCTCACGCTGCGCCGAAATTGCAGACTCTAAGATCATTTGAGTCTCAGCTTGCATCGTGCCAGCAAAACAATATGAGATTCCCAAATGCTCAAAATCAATTATGAGACAGTCGAGGGCAGGAGGCAACGCCTTGCGGCTAAGAGCATCCGCCACAACATTAGCTTTCCCCTGATGATACTGAATGGTGAGATCATAGTCTTTTATCAACTCCAACCACCTTCTCTGTCTCAAATTCAAATCTTTCTGAGTGAAAATGTATTTGAGGCTTTTGTGGTCCGTGAAGATATCACAAGATTCGCCATACAAGTAGTGCCTCCAGATCTTCAAAGCAAAAACCATAGCAGCTAGCTCGAGATCATGGGTTGGGTAATTCTGCTCATGCATTTTCAGCTACCTTGATGCATAAGCAATAACCTTGCCCCCTTGCATAAGCACACAACCAAGGCCCACATGAGAAGCATCAGAATAAATGGTGAAACGCTCTCCTGGCTCAGGAAGAGTGAGAACAGGAGTAGTCACCAGTTTGTCCTTCAAGGTGCAAATGCGCTCACGATCGGCAGACCATTGGAATTTCACTCCTTCGAGTCAATTGAGAAAGAGGCTTAATGATGGAGAAGTCTTGAACAAAGCGACGGTAGTAGCCACCATCCCAAGGAAACTCGCACTTCTTTAACATTAGAAGGCCTCTTCCAATCCACAATTGTAGAAACCTTCCTAGGATCAACAGATATGCCTTCACGGTTGATGATATGACCAAGGAATCCTACTTCAAAATCCAAAATTCACACTTCTTTAACTTTGGCATAGAATTGATTCTCCTCGAAACGAAGCACAAGCCTCAAATGGCGAAAGCACGCTCCTCTTCGACTTGGAATAGATTAAAATATCATCGATGAACACCACCACGAAATCACCAAGGTACTCATGCAACAAATTGTTCATCGTCTCCATAAAAAGCAATGAGGGCATTGGTTAATCCAAAGGACATAACCTTAAATTCATAATGCCCATACCTAGTGGAGAAAGTCGTTTTCTCAATATCTTGCTCCCTCACACGAATTTGATTGTAACCCGATTGAAGATCAATCTTAGAGAACACCTTTGCTCCTTCAATTGGTCAAACAAACTTCGATCACGAGGTAGAGGGTATTTGTTCTTGATGGTCACCAAATTAAGAGCACGATAATCCACACACATCGCCAACCCCATCTTTCTTAGCAACAAAAGGACAGGCGCTCCCCACGGTGACACACTACGCTGGATTAGCCCCTTAGACAACAAATCGTCCAATTGCTTCTTCAGCTCCTCTTGGAAAGGACGAGCCAAGCGGTAAGGCGCCAAAGAAATAGGTTGCGCGCCCGGAACAAGATCAATCCGAAATTCCACGTCCCTTCTTGGCGGCAACCCAGGCAATTCATCGGGAAACACATCAGCAAATTCCTTCACCACAGGAATCTCCTCAATGCTTACCGAATTGGTTGGTTTTTCTGACATGGCCAAGAGTACCCCTGACTTCAACATACGACGGCCAAGAAATAAACTAGCCCGACTGTGAGGGAGCCGAGGGTACACCACCCTGAAAAACCAACTCAACCCCTGAGGATGCCAGCAAGGCAATTGTTTTCCAGTAGCAACAAATTTTGGCGCGGTCCTGATGCAACCAATCCATGCCCAAGATAACATCGAACGGGGCCAACTGGATAACCATCGAGTTAGCAAAGAAATCCTCATCATCAATGGTAATAGTGCAACCGGCATACCATTGAACTTGAAATAAGACCACCGGAGAAGTAACCACCACGGACTTAGCAATACACCTGCATTCCCAACTTAGCCCTTCTAGCAAACTCAATTGACACAAAAGAATAGGATGCACTGAATCAAAGAGAACAAAAGCATTAACTGAATTCACAAGTAGAGTACCTGCCACCACATCTGGGCGTCCAGCTATCTCGGCGATCGGCGGTATAGACTTACAGTGGCGCCGGACGGCGGAGTTTCGACACCTGCGGGAGCGGCACCGACACTGGAGGTGGTGCAACAAACTGAGGGGAGCCGGTGGGCGGGCCAAGCAGCCGTGGTGCCTGTGAAGGCTGCAGAAGAACCGGAGTTGCGACCAACATCTGAATCGATCCCTTGGACGAAGCACTCTGGTCGGGGTGGGTGGCTTGGCTCCCACTTGATGATCTTTGTTGGGATTCGACCGCACACTCGCCCCATATGGCCGGGCGACCACAATGATGACACTCCCAGGCCAAACACACTCATGTTGATGCCCACCACCGCACTTGAAACAAATCATACCGCACGCTGGAAGGACGATGAAGATGAACGAGGGTTCTTTGCCTTGGTTCCCGAGGAGGAACCTTGTCCCCCCTTAGGTTTCCTGGAAGGGAATCGCTGAAAGGACCCACCTCCCCCACCAAAACCTCTCTTCTGCCCACCACCAGGAGCTACAAAAGCTCCTGCACCACCAGAGAGAAACTTTTCTTTAGAAAGCTCCAATTCAAGCTCCATGCCCTTAGCTTGATCCACCACAGTTGCAAAATCACGGGGAACTGTGGCTCCCATGACCACTCTGAATTCCTGGTTGAGGCCTCTCACGGAACCTTGAGCCTTTTCTTGATCATTCGATGCCCTTTGCAGGTATGAAGCGGACAATATTGTTGAACTCCCTCTCATAATCCGCCACCGACTTCTTGCCCGGGAGAGGGTGGATAAAGAGTACTCCATCCTCTCAAGAAAGGACTCGGGTAAAACTTGGCTCGAAAGTGGTGGGCCGAAATCCTCCCATGTAATCGTCCAAGAGTGGGGGCCCTCGTTGCAAGAACCCCTCCCACCGGATATCCGCTTGGCCTTTCAAGCTGGAAGGCCACAAAGCGAGCCTTCGGACCGTCATCTCTAGGACCTCAAGCGCCTCTCCAAATACGGAGCCAATCTGCGGATTGGACCGGTGTGCCTGCTCCGTCAAAAGTATCCAAGCGGAGGGACATCCACTCCGGAGGCTCATCCTAACCTCTGGCGCTCTGAGGCGGCTCAGGGGCTCTGCAGTGGAGGCACCGCAGCCAGAGCCACTGAGCGCTAGGCGCAACTCCTGCACCTCTGATGCAACGCTTGCGCTAGGCCAAAGTGGAAGCCTCAACCCCCGGGCTGGCTGCGAGGACACCCTCTGAGCAGTCAGAGGCATTGAGCGAACCGCTTCCTCGGCAACCAACTCGGCGACACCCTGAGGTGGGTGTCGCCCACCTCGACCATGGCCTCGACGTCCATCACGACCCGGAGGGCGGCTTCTACCCCTCGGCATAGCTACAACCACCACAATCTAACATCAGCACAAAACTCAGTTCAACAACATGCTAACATTTCATCTATCAAGAATATAAAACAAATAGAACAATAAAGCGCGATGCAATGATTTACCATAACCTTCCTATTGTGCTCCAAGTGTGTCAAAATTTTACTTAGTCAGCCTATAACAAGTTTTAAATTTATTTACCCAAAGCAACTTTTAGAGAATAAATGCATCTAAGCCATGTCTCTAAGTTTATAGACCACGGACCTAACGCCCGCTCTGATACCAACTGTAACACCCTGGCACCTCATGTGCCCCGAATGTTACCTCCTTAGTTTAAACACAACCACAAATCACTAGAGAAAGACAGCAAAAGCAACCTATTCAAGCTAGTAAGGACTGAACTTTAAAAAAATTCGTGACACCTCCTAAAACTAGGACATCCACTCGGCAGGACAAAAGACAACAATTAATAAAGACAACATAAATAGCCATTCACAACCAACCAACCATCATAAATCGCCATGGCAACTACTAAACATCATGATCATTAAGCAAATATACAAGGATAAGACATACATAAAAGACAAGCGCTACATCATACAACTAAGGTTTTATAGTCCTAGACATTCATCCATTACTTACAATTTATCCCAACCAAAAGAAAACAAGTCCATCACCAACACCATTATAACCAAAAGTAAGGATATTGTTCTAATCTAGCTACATGAAGTTATCGTGAGTGAAGTGAGCTAGCCCATCTCCCAAATGTCGCCTTGGAGTTACCTAGAATAAAACATCAAACACAAGCGTGAGCTCATCACTCAGCAAAGTGTAATGCGAAAAGAAATTAAAGGGAACATGTAGCAATTATACATATGAACTACATAACGTTAAGCATACAAGGAATTTAACACACAAATCCTCATCCAAATCATCTCATTAGATCTTTACTCACCATCACAATTATGCAATGCACCATGCATGCTTATGAATGCAACCATCTTTGGCTCATACCGGTATTGCCGGATGCACGCCCGTCGGCATGCATCCTCTCATCCCTCCCATCCCGTGGAGGGGCCTACTCTTACTGTCTCGCTCCCATTCATCTCAATGAATAGGACTACAGTAGGACTTTGTGCTCACTACGGGTGAGCACCGAGGCCCGCATCAACATGGGGCGCCCGTCCATTATGAATGCATGAGTGTAAATGGCACACATAGATCTCATCTTCATTCATTTCTAATCATTATTGCAAGACATAACCGAATGCATCACATAGATAAATATTAATTTCATAAACCATCATTCATGTAGTCTATTCAAGTTCACAATTAAGTCATCAATATAATTTCTTTCATATGGGTAAGGTCTAAATAACATTAACTTTTACATTGCCACAACATGCATATCACATTACACTTGCCTTCAACTGCGAGGAGGATGGCGAGAAGTTGAAGCCTCTCCCGCAACTACTCCTCCTGGAAAAACATTTGCATACTCAAAATTTCAATTTCTAGATAAGTCACACCACCCTACACACAAATCCCTACTACACCTGAACGCACACAAGACCCAAAACCCCAGCGATAGAAATCCGGACAGCAAGCGCTCTAAAGAGCTTAACTCCTAATTGGTTTAACCAAAAACGGTGCTCTTTAACTTTAATTAAACATAAGAGGCTAACCTACAGCTAACCCACAGTCGTCCATGCGGGAGATGCCTCGAGGGCCTCCAAATCGCAACTAAAACTCAATCGTCAAACTAAGCTCGCTGAATTTTTTCCCAATTTCAGGACATTGACTTCCAATTAGCGTAACTTTTGATTGGCTCAACGGATTTTCGCGTTCTAATACTCAAAACGACCGCAAGGAGATGAACTACGCAGATGACTTAGCCATTCACTTGGCCAAAACCCCAGCTGATCCCAGATCGACTAAGAACAGCGAGTACTGACCACCCAACATGCTCTGGACAGACCTCACGAAAACAGCCCTACCTTCCAAACGGTTGGGCTGATTCGTGATCTCATGAGCTCTAGATAAAATTAAGAACACTAGCTTCGTTTTTCCTTATAGCCAACCTGTCAACAAATGATTCTAACTTGCCCGAATCGAGCTCCAAAGTCTGCTATGCAACAAACCCCAAAACAAACTAAACTCTCCTAATCCTAAGGCTAGCTTTTCCCCCACCATTATCAGGTCTAGGAACCCTAGCCCCGCTAGAAAACAACTAGAGCTACGATACCATAGATCCAAACCCCAAAACGAAACTAAAATCCCTTACCTTTCCTTGCCCACAGGAGAAAGGAATGGGAGAAGTCGCCCTTGTCACGACTTGGGAAGCTAACTGCGGCGAGGAAGTGCCAGGCGACGCCTTGCCAGACGACCGACGGTGGTCAGCCGACAGCGAGCGGGAGGCCGGCCGAATCAAGGCTTACGCAGCTGGCAGAGATTCGGCAGCTGGGCGAGACCTCGGTGGGCCGGCGACTCTTGGCGGAGGATTCGGCAGGGAAGCGCTAGCTCTCGGCAGGGACGGGCAAGGATTAGCGGGAGGCAGGGCGGCGGTGGAGGCCTCAGCCCATGGCGCAGGAGGCCAGAACCGAAGGAAATGGGTGCCGGCAGGGAAGAAAAAGTGAGAGGAAAAGGAGGCTTCGGCAGGATTGAGGCAAGGCTGGAAAAAAAATCTCTGCCTGCAGATGAATCACAGCCACATAAAGGGAAGGGAGAGAAATGAGGTTAGGAAAAAGTTGGTGGAGAGGAAATTCCGAAAATACCCCTCCCAACCAAATTCTTTCACAATATTACAAGAACCATAGAGGCACATCATAGGTCATAGCATAAGCAACATCATAGTACTAATACATTAACGACTAATTAACAACATTATGGTTGCTAGTAGTTGAGTTTAGACCTCAAGCAAACATAGCCACATAGACAATGACAAGTTCATATACTGATACACATAACTAAGTAATAACATTTTTGTTCCCAATAGTTTAGGCCTCAAGCAAACATAGCCATAGTCCATAGGTGACAACTGACAAGTGAACAACAGTAGTAAGTAGTTACAATCTACTAATCTACTTGATCTCACGGTCCTTAGTCTTTAAGACTTCAAAAGTTGAAATATCCAACTAGCGGTAGACTTGGATTTTTACTTAGCGACCAAAAGGAATTATAATTCACTTAGCTTCTTCAACGCAACAAGAAATGTAATTGTTAACAAATTAAGTTTTAAGATGTATAATAAATTATCAAAACATATTCTCCAAGAAACATTCCATATTTCCATGTAAACCAACCTCTGCAGCTAGGTAGTAAGCTATTTTAGAACATACAGTAGCTATCATTCACCACCAAACTCAGAGTCAATCATCATGTCATCTTGTAAATGGAATTTGAATTAACAACACAAAAAAAAATCATGTAGCACCAGTTAACATTAAATTACAGTATTACATAAACCTCTATCTCTATTGCCTTAGCCCCATTCTCCATGTCCAAATCATCTAAGAGTGTTAGAATCTTCTCAGAATCTGTGGAACCTCACAATTTAGAAAGGCAAATGATAGTAAGCTAGAGGACAGATCGCATATATATGAACAAGAATACAAGATAACTTATTCTTACCTTGGTTTGAAGCATGTGTCCAATCTTTGGTACAAATCAATGCTTCGACCAATTCAGGCTCTAGTCGACTGCGAAATGGATCAACAACATGACCACCGGCACTGAACGCGGACTCTGAAGCAACCGTTGACACTTGAACCGATAGCACATCACGAGCTAGTTGTGAGAGAATAGGAAAAGCCCCTTGTTGATCCATCCACCACCTCAATACATTAAATTTGACATTATCAGTATCAACAAATTTGAGTAGTGGTTCTCTCATGTATACCTCTAGTTCTGCATTCTTTGTATGAATTGTCACACTTGTATCATACAAAAAGTCCTCAATCTCTTTATCAACAGTACATGATTGAGAACCCCCACTACCACTACCACTAGGTTGTGTTGTAGGCCCCTCATCTGCGTTGGGCTTGTAAGCTTCAAATAATTGGTTAACCACCTCCATGAACTTATCAAGTTCACGGTCATAAGTCTGATGATAAATTTTTCTCATGAAATACTCCACAAGCTTCTTCTTATACCTTGGGTCAAGAAAGCATGCCACGGCAAGAGCTATGTTAGATTTATCCCAATACTTCTCATATTTTGTTGCCATTGCCTTTGCCATAGTAGAAATATCTTCATCACAGTCTTGAACCCATTTTTCAATTGCTAACTTTATGTCACAAAATTTCCACCAAAAGAGATTAGCTGTAGGATAAGAATGTCCAGAGAAAAGGTTTGTCGCATCATTAAATTTCAACAAACACTTTGTTAGAGATTGGGCTCTATCCCAATCTTTTTCTGTCGAGCACACCTCCCATACTTGCTCTCATTCAAGAACAATAGCCTTTCAAAAGCCCTTTTGAAGTAAATAGCATTATTCAACATATTAAAAGTAGAGTTCCATCTTGTTGTGACATCTAATGAAAGACCTCTATTGATATCCAACCCACATTCTAGTGCACACTTTTGAAATTCCTCCCACTGTAATGGAGAATTCTTCACAATTGCAACGATATCTCTAATGTTGTGGACTGATGATGCGATTGCTTTTAATCCATCTTGGGCAACAAGGTTCAGTATATGACACAAGCATCTCACATGAAAAAAGGCTCCGTCACATATCAAAGGAGCATGCTTACTTAGTATTGGAATAATTTCCTTAACACATTTGTCATTAGATGATGCATTGTCTAGAGTCAAGGCAAACAATTTCTTTTCTAAATTCATGGCCATCACACCCTTGACAAACTCATTGGCTAGATTGTGTCCAGTATGGTTTCCTTTCACATGCATGAATTTAATTATCCTTTTCGCATATTCCAATTGGCATCTATCCAATGCATAGTTATGCACATGTACCCTTTGTTTTAGTTTGAAGTCCACATATCCATGGTACAAGAAAAATGCCATGAAATAGAGTTCAACAAATTATACAGATTTCTTCTTTGGAAAAATATCTCGTGCAATCGAGACAATTTGGTAAAACCAGTGCAACCCAACTAGAAAAAGTTTCAAAAATTCTGAAAAAAATCATGGATGTACATCTCAGCTTACCCCATCTACATATAAAATTTGATGATCAAATCCGTCCTGTGCTAAGAGTAATAAAAAGACAAACTTGATTATGAGCGATGCGATTCGCTTCATGATCAACTTTGTCTTTTGTAACTTCTAGCACAGGACGAATTTGATCATGAAATTTTATATGTAGATGGGGTAAATTTTCTATTTGGAAATTTTTAAAATTTTTCTAGTTGGGTTGCACCGTGGTTTCACCAACTCTCTAGTTGCACAGATATGTTCCTTCTTCTTTTCCTCTACATACATTTCCATTATTTTGTTCCTTGTAGTGGTGCGGCATTTAAATGAAAAGCCAGGACGCAATGACTTGATAAATTCAACAAAATATTTGTACTCAACCATATTAAAAGGGTACTCATGCATAACAACTACCTAATGACACTTTTGTAAGCTAACTTCTGGATCATACCTGTAAGTCTGCACAACAAAATCTGTGTTTTCTGATTGGAGTGTTTGTTGACCTTGCTTCACTGCATGCTTATACTGTAAATGGTTCCAAAACACCTTTGTGCCCCTATTGCTCTCTGCTCGGCCTTTATAATTGTATTTCTTGCATTTTGCCTAAACTTCATCCACCTTAACACCATCTGGTCTTACAGTTGTCTTCTCAATCTTGTCATAGTATTGCCAAACCTTAGAGGTAGACTTCTTTTTCTTCTTTGAAGGGGGCTCATTTTCATCACAAGCTTCAGGTACACTAGTTGTCCTCTCAACTGTGCTTGTTGTTGTTTCCACTGCATGAAACACACTAGGCACAGATATGCTTGCACTAATTGGGGCAGCAAGTGACTCTCCAATATTGGCACAAACATTTCTACTAGCGCTTCCAGATTCCATCCTACATAAATGAAAAAATAGAAGAAACTAAGTTCCAATCCTACATAAATGAAAAAATAGAAGAAACTAAGTTCCATGTTTAATATCCTGAATCCTTACTAGTGAAAGCAAATTAGATATAAATAGTTAAACACAACTCATTCTACTACTCGGCTTTAGCTAGATTACAGATAATTTAACTAGATATTCTATTGTCTGAACCTTTATCTTTTTTACAAATTAGGTGTTGGAGATGTTTGACACAAAGGCTAATCTAAGCCTGTTGTGATTATGCTGGACAAGATGGTGGACTAGAAAAGTATTTTTCCCGGAGGCAAAACTTCCAACTTCCAAGTCCAGGTCAAGTATTAGGTAGAAATTGAAGGTGTGAATAAAAAAACTCTGCACAGTGCACACCATGCCATGCATCTGAGTTCAGAGCTTTGTGATTACACCGTCTCCAAAGTGTTAGAATAGTAGGCAAACTCTAGCATACGTGCACATGAAATAAACACATTGATATGGCCATTACGGCAACTTGGTTAGATTGTGCTCGCAGATATTTGTCTGAGACAAGAACTAGAGGAAGATCATTGCAGGCATTCACCTGTAGATACGATTATACAAAGTATGTATATACAGTGCGTGGCGATGGTTGCAGAACCTGGGCTGCCTCGGTGCCGCAACGAGATGAGCCATCGAGTCGGCGGACGAGCGGCATGGTGTGGTCGGACCGTGGGTGGTGCGGCTCTGATCTCTGGTATGGTCGCCGGACCGCCGATGGCTTCTGGCCTCTGAGCTGCGGGCTATGGCCACTGTGGTCGGCCGGATCGCGGTGCCGCCTCGGTGCCTCCTCAACTCAAGCCACTCATTCGATTAGGTTTTGCTTGGATTAAGGATTTTAGAGGAGAGAGACTATCGGACTAGTAGAGAATAGAGATAGAAAAGAGAGTACGAATGATGGATTGGGGATTTTATATTTTTGGTTTTGGAGTGCCTGCGTGGCGATGTCATATTGCCTTCCGCTTTTGGCTTTGCGCCCGATGGACAAGCCGGAAATCTGGCACGTAGTAAATTTTTGGTTTGGTACCGCACTAGCCTGTGGTGCACTTGGCGTTAGCACTTTGGCGATGTGATGTGGCACTTGGTAGAATGGTAGTTGGTACTTGGCACTTGGCACTTGGCAGTTGGCACTGGTACTGGTAGAGTATCAAGAGTGATATTGATACACTGGTACTAGCGCCTTCAGACTCTGGTGACTAGTGCTCTTTGATTGGAGAGCTACAGACTCACAGTCTTGGAGAAGTCTTTAAAGTTTTCGGATAATATCCATATTTTATATCCGGATATTATCCGATTATAAACTCGGATATTCCTGTATCCATCGGATAATTACTATCCGTATCCGTATCCTTATCTGAGATAACTATCTTTATCCGTATCCGTATCCGAAAAATTCTTTGAATATCCGAAAAACTATTCAAATCGCTACCCGAATTGATTCGATCGGTCGGTCGGTCGGAAAATATCCGTTCGATTGCACCCTGGCGAGCCGCTTCTGATCGGTGGCCAATTTCTCGCCACGCGCCACGCGAGCGAGCGCTTCCACCTGCTTTCCCTCGCGCTCGGCCCACCCCATCACAAGCTCACGCTCACTCGCATATGCGAGCCGTGCTTCGGCGCTTTGCCGCCCGGCAGCCAACTTCCCACGCCGCGATCGAAGCGGGCCAAGCTTTGTCCTTCCTTGTTTGCTTGCCCTTCTAGGCCCGCCCTACCGAGTGTCGACGTTTTTATTTAATATTTATTTTAAATCTTTTTTCAAAACTAATCGATGAAATTTAAAATTACAAAAATACCGCTGTCACCCCAATATGGGCGATCGCCTGCATACTAGGGCGACAGTGCACGACCTAACGCGAAACTTCGAAAGTTTAACGGCAATGATAAAATATTTTTAAAAAAACACCAATCGCCCAAACACTAGGCGATAGGTACTGTTGTAGCAGCACTGTAGCACTGTTGGGTGTGAGTATTGTAGCACTGTACCTATCGCCCCAACAGTTGGCGATTGCATTTTAAATTTTTTTTTGTTCTTCCGTTAAACTTTCGAATTTCGCCGTTAGGTCAGGCACCTATCGCCTCAGTATGGGGCGACAGGCGTGTATTTTTGCAATTTTTAAATTCTGTCGATTAGTTTTGAAAAAAAATTTAAAATAAATATTAAATAAAAAAATTCCTCCGCTCCCTAGCCTCCGTGTACGCTCGCCTGGTCCAGTTCCAGCGTCGCGCGCGGCGAGCTCGGAAGTCCACGCGGCACGGCACGTCGCGTTTGGAGCTAGCTTTTGGCTCGGTCGGATATGGGTGACATGGCCGTGTATTTTTGTGCTGGCTCTGGGCACAATTGATCCAGCACGGTCTAATAGTATGTTTACTTCGAATTAAACAAACAAAGTATGAATGGTGGGCTATACTACTAGTAATTCGGCGTGATAGATGGTATGGCACGATCGTTCCAGTATGGTCTAATAGCATGTTTTCTTCAGATTAAACAAACATAGTATGAATGATGGGCTATACTACTAGAAACTCGGTATGATAGATGGTATGGCACGATCGACTAATCTATGCTTAGGCTGGTCTAGTACGAAAGTGGTTTTTTTATAAAAAAAAACATTCTATCTACAATCCAGTCTATTATCAACTACCTTACCCAATAGCTCAGACCATCATCAAATACTACCTCTCCTCTTCACCTCCTCCTATGACCCATCGACATAGTTGCCATCTCCATGCGCCTCCGTCTGCTCCCCTCTTGCCCTCCTCCATCTCTACTTCATCCCCACTGAACATCTAGACATTAGGGGAGTAGTTAGTATGTATAATTGTACATTTTTTCTTACGAGGGGAATCCTATTCTAGAGCGTAAGATTTTTAATGAGTCAACAACTTTCTATTTGTACCTAATGTATAAATAAAATTTAGTTTATTTTTCCTAAATAATTGTGTGTAAAGGATTCTCACCGGCCATTAATGCTTGCTCTTCATGCTTGATGTCGTCCACAGCGACAGATCGATGATAGCACGACTCTACACATTCAACAAGACAAGGTATGAACCGGCATGGTATGGTATATCCTAGATCATACTTGGATGTTACTGGAGACGAGTTAGGTCAGTATAGTGACTATACAAGACACGGTACGGTACGATTTGAAGAATAGCACAGCCTAACTCCCACTTCTATGGGTGCCGCTGGCTGAAAGAACAGGTGATTGCATCAGGCCTACCGTCTACGTCACCGTCCCGTACAATTTTGTACCCTCCTATTACTAAGTTTGTGCAGTTTTGTGTGGTATGTGTTCACGAGATTACATGCATATGGGTAGGTCAGCGTCAGACAAGTGGTGTGCGTTACTACTTGCAAGTCAGCGTTTCGGCTTGGCCGGCCAGCCATTATTCACGGATCGACACATGAACGTGCGCGGCCGGTTTCTCTGAACGAACAAGCTATGTCACGGAATAGCAAAGCCGAATCCCGTCCCGGCGAGAAACTCTCCGACTCAGGCAGAACACAGAACGAACGCAATGGTCCCAAACACTACTCTGGTCTTACCCAATGAACAAGGATGATTTATTCGCCAAGAATTAGAGCTCTTCTAGGTACACTAGATTCAGTATTAGCTATTAATTCTCTTCGATTCAATAAATCATTATTAGCTAATAATTATTTATAATTTCTTCGTAGAAATAACTTTAATAAATTATTGATTAGACCTAATTTCTAAGACCTTCTATATACTACCAATACTCAGGCGGCACCCCAGCCCTAGCCGCCGCCACACCTCCTCTCCACCCTTTTTCTGCCACGCCGCTGCCGGAGCGAGCTCGCGGGAGTCCCGTACAGCTTCCAAGGAAGACGGCGGCGGGGCCAATCACGCTCCATGGACTCGAGTGCCCAGATCCGCGAGGGGACGACGGGAGGGCGCTATGGAGTCCCCTCCACGCGACGGGGGCGCCCAAGGAGAGGGGGCCGCGCTCGGCTCGTCACGAAGGAGACTGCGCCCGCCGATTGGAGTCAAGGTTCGGGATACGATGCTGTCGGGCTGGCGGGGGCCGGATCTGGCGCCCCGCGGCCAGGTACACCACCTCTCCCGCCGGTGGTGGCCAGCACGGCCTAGGCGCTTGGTGGAGGGGGTTCCCTTCCCCCACCCCTCAATCCCTCTGTGGTTGCGCTCTCCTCTCCGGCGGGTAGAGCTTCGGTGGCCTGGCGGCCGGATCTTTGGTGCCCCTCTCCGGATCCGTGCTCTTGGCCCCTGGATTTAGCTGTTCTTGGTGAGAGCCTTGCCGGCCGGATGTCACTTGTTATTGCCAACACTGGTGCTGGTGGCTGGCTTCGGCAACTTGTGGATGATGGGCGAACTAGGTGACTACTCTTCGCTTCAGCGTCTTCATCTCTTACTAGCGTTGTTCATACATTTCTTTTGACCTATGTCATCTTAGCATCGATTCGCGGATTCGCTTTTCTTAGGCGACACAACTCATTTTTTAGATGCACTCTATGGGCTTAATGATCGTATGCTTATTGGCTAACTCGCGAATCTGTCATCGTAGAATCGAACATCTAAAAATTGTTTGTTTGGCCTTGAGAAGGTGGCCGTTGCTATTGGCTAAGATTAAGTGGTATGGTGGCACTAGCTTGGAATAAGGGTGGTTGCAACACTGGGATCTCCGGTACTTCGACTTCAGGGAGAAATCCCTAGGTCTGACTTTGTTGGTTGTGCCTGGCAATGGCCTTGTTGAAGGTATTGTTTTGTAGTCTGAGAATTTACTCTCCGAGGTGAAAACCTTTGGTCTGGCCTTCACTGGTTGGATCATAGCAATGGCGGTGCGTGTGCGTATCGAGTCCTTCTTGGAGGCGTTGTTATTAGAGAGCTTTTATCGCGGTCCAAGTACTGTTGCTATGATGGTGGATAGCCTTGAAGACAATATTGCGTGATGTAGTTTGCCACAACGGTTCCTTTGTCTTTTGTGTGTGTGTGTGTTTGGTATGTACACCTAGGCGTGTAGAGGCCGAGAGTCTTCTTAGTATAATTGTATCACCTTGATGTAATTTACTAAGATTAATAAAAGCTTCCTTTATCGAAAAAAACTACCAATAATGCATGATAAAATTTCTGACTATTACAAGGAAGATGAAACAAGCAGCAGACCTGCCGAATTCACGAGCACGCTTGCTTCTGCTGGTAGCTAGCACTACAAGGATGGATATTTTCCCCGAGTGTTTTCCACACTCGGGATAGGGGATAAAACACTCGGGATACCCTATCCCGAGTGGGCACACTCGGCGTATTGCACTCGGTGTTATTTTATCGGGAAAAACTGGCTATGCCGAGTGTACTCTCGGGGAAAAAAATATATACCTGAGTGCACTCTCGGGATAGTGCTAGGATTGAGGACCGCCTGCGTGGCGGACAAGGCAGTGACACGTCAACATCTATCCCGAGTGCACTCTCGGGATAGGTGGCGGCGGGGTCTTTCCCGAGTGCACTCTCGAGATAGGTGGTGGCGGGGTCTATCCCGAGTGCACTCTCGGGATAGGTGGCGGCGGGGTCTTTCCCGAGTGCACTCTTGGGATAGGTGGCAAACCCTGGCCACAAAACAGCCAGCTCAAATTATCAATTCACAATTCAATAATAACAATCACATCGACAATTCACATACACATTTCAGTAATATTTCAAGCCACAATTCACAATTCAATAATAACAATTCACATCCACATTATCAAGCCACAATTCACATCCACATTTCACAATTCACATTTCAAGCCACAATTCACATTCACATTATCAAGCCACAATTTACATATCACAAACGAAGTTCGAAATTCAACAAGTCCGAAGTTCAACAAACGAAGTCCACATACACAAAGCATAAAAAGTTGTACATATCACATCCATACCAAATCCAAAACCACTCCTCGAGGGCTAGATGAATCCCATTAGCTTCTGTCCCTTGTTTCTTCATCTCCTGCACATTACATTTCAAGAATAAAACATATTATATCATTTCTATTCAATACAAGGTTACATATTTATAGAAAAGACATATAAGTTAAACGTATTCGCACACAAGATATATCCATACATAACATCAAGTAGGGTAAATTTTTTAAATGGCAAGTCATCAACCAAAGCAGGGCAGTGGTATGAATTGATGATAATCATGCATCACATGATAAAGAATTTACTGGATTGGTTATTATCATGTACAGCTATAGAAGCACAGGATGAATGGATACACGAGTTTCCTGTGTTGCCCGTGTTAATAAATAATCATCTGCCAATAAATTGCATGCCATGTTATATTATTATCAAAAAGCATAACGGAAAAGGTGCTAACTTTGCACACACACATGTAACATGGATATGCTGGATTGACCACACAAGATAGTGGAATTATCGAACCCATCCTACACAGTGTTTCAGCCTTTTGGGATACCATTTTGCTGCTGCCAAACTATCTTAACCCTTGAACAAAATTATTGAACCCATCCTACACAGTTTTCAACCTAAAGTTATGGAACATGGCAATCGCATGCACATGTCAGACATAATAAGACTATGACAAGGGGTAATCACAGAGAGCACAAAAACAATCAGCAACAAGTTGTGAACACAGAGCCACTGCAAGAGCAGCATCTGAAACCATCGTAAAGGAAATACAGAAAATAATGCCACACCAACATCTAGTTATCTCGCAAATACTTTCCGGGGCTCAGGGCCATGGCTACGGTAACAGTATCATCAAATAGCAACGGGCAACTCATCACAACAATCACAGTAATCATACGGAAACTGCATGATATCTGTAGGTGCACGCAGTGGTATATCCCTTTATGAACAGAGATGGCATCAGCTGTCACAAGCATCGGAACCAAAAGGGCTACGTTTTTTCCCTCTATCTGGATCAAGTGGTAGGAAGGGAGCAGCCACATCAATTTCATTTACCAGTAATGGAAATCGACACAAGCGCAGCACTGTTAACTACCAATGAGTACTAAACAAGCTTAACAATAACTTGCTAGTTCAATCCGCGGGTGAGGAACAGATCTATCAGAAGAGTCATCGGCGGGAGGTAGATAGGTATATTACCTTGAGATTGGAAGACGCGCCATGGAGTCGAGCGATCCCCAAAGGCTCGCCATGGAGGCCGGGCGAGCGGCGGCGCAGATGGGCCGAAGTCGTGGCTGGGCAACATCTCGTCGCCGCCGTGGTGGCGCGGTGCCCGTGGCTGTCCGCCTCTCCTGCGGGTTGGGGCTCATCGAGATCGAACAGCTCGCCTCCTCCACCGCCCACAAGAGGGGCGACGATCGGCGCGGCGCCCGCGGCGAGCCGAGGATCTGCTTGTCCATGAACTGCGACGGGAGGGTGGCCGACCGAGGCTGGTGGAGGGCAGCCGGACGAGGCACGGAGGTGGATGGGGCCTTGGCGGCAGCAACACAGCAGCGGCGGCGGCTAACAAATCGAATGGTGTTCGCGTGATCGATTGAGGGCTAAAGGGGAAACCCTGCGCCGAGTGCCCTCTCGGCATGTAGGCCCAACTCTGCAGCGAGTGTGCACTCGGGATAGGGGCTGGGTCCGCCGAGTGTGCACTCGGAGAGGGGTTTCTGTAGGCCCCACGCGAGCAGTCGTGCCAAGCCAACGCATTCCTGCGATTTCCTGTTCATTATCCCGAGTGCCCTCTCGGCACAGGCAGGCACTCCAGCGAGTGTGCACTCGGGAGAGGGGGTGGGTCCGCCAAGTGCCCTCTCGGCACACTCTATGGGCCCCACGCGAACGGCCATGCCAACGCATTAGGGTTTCCTGCGATTTCCTGTTCATTTTCCCGAGTGCCCTCTCGGCACAGGTAGGTACTTCAGCGAGTGTGCACTCGGGAGAGGGGGTGGGTCCTCCGAGTGCCCTCTCGGCACAGACTGTAGGCCCCACGCGAACGGCCGTGCCAACGCATTAGGGTTTCCTGGCGATTTCCTGTTCATTTCCCCGAGTGCCCTCTCGGCACAGGTAGGCATCTGCAGAAATGTGAATTCCTTGCAACATCTCTTTATGCACACAAAGAAATAAAAAATCAGGAGCACAATGTTCTGAAAATACCTTCAGCGAACCAACCGTTGTAGTTTCTGGGATCTCAACCAGAAGTTCAGGCGCCTTGAAAGACTTGATCCTGAGTTTCACTGCGAGGAGAAACACATGCCATCATAGGGTATTGCCATATAGAACCGATTATTTAGGAGAATGAATTTGCATGGACTAAACTTACCGAGATAATCATTTGATTCACAAGATTTCCTGTTCATTTCCCCGAGTGCCCTCTCGGCATAGATGGACAGGTGGACCGAGTGTCCACTCGGGATAGGGGGCAAGATTTATGCAATGGCGTTCAATTGGCCCCATGCGAACGATCCTGTTCATTCCCCCGAGTGCCCTCTCGGCATAGATGGACAGGTGGACCGAGTGTCCACTCGGGATAGGGGGCAAGATTTATGCAATGGCGCTCAATTGGCCCCACGCGAACGGTCCTGTTCATTTCCCCGAGTGCCCTCTCGGCATAGATGGACAGGTGGACCGAGTGTCCACTCGGGATAGATTGCTGACATGGCAGCTCATAACCTATACCGAGTGTGCCCTCGTATTATTGTGTCCTACGTGGACAAAGACGTCATATTGCGAGTGCCCTCTCGGAATAGATGTTGTACATTCCGAGAGTACACTCGGGATAGATGCCTTTGTCCGAGAGCCATCTACAACGAGAGTACACTCGGTATTGGGTTATCTACGCCGAGTGTGCACTCGGCTTGTTATTTTCACACTCGGCCCAAAACTAAATTCTTGTAGTGTAGCTAGGGGCCTGCCGAATTCCGGCTTTGTTGAGTTCAATCTCTTGGATTTGTGCAACAAATGAAGATGCCAACATTCAACAATGGACATTCCTGTACACATGGACAGTTACGCTTTGCAAGTATCCGGATCATAGTTCAAAATCCCAGCGAAATTTCAGATTTCGGCCGCGGACAAGATTCAAAATTCTGACCGAATAAAGAAATTTTAAAAGTCAAATTACTATAGTATTTATTTAAGAAATTACAGCTAAATCTCAGGTATTTTGACTTTTGAGGGCTGGATTTGGGTCAACACTCCTTTAGAATGTCATCTTCCATAAAAATTTATTGAAAAACTGAATTTTTGAGACGTTTTATAAAAATAGTCGAAATACTGTCAGATTTTTATAAAATTTTACAAGCTTGATCATAATCTAAAAAATTTATGGTGCTATCTTTAGCAGTCTAGTATCATACTTACAAATTTCTAAAAGAATTGAACTTCATTTATTATATTTAAAGATTCAAAAACTGAATGAATATAACTGACATAGTAATGGTGTTATAATTTTATAAATTTGCTTGATTGTGACCATGATCTAAAATTTTTAAAAGAGCTTAGGCATTTCCTTAGAACCCTTCTCAAAAACTTATTTTGATTCCCATATCACTAATATTCGGACAGTGCTACTGTCCTGTTAAAAGCCTTACCGACAAACTTGAACAAAATAAAAAATGATTCAAACCATGTTAGAAAATTTTTAAAAAATTTCGAATGGTCTTGATGTATAATTAATGTTTCTAAAAATTTTTAGATAATTTTCAAGCTTCAAAAATTCTGATAGTGCTATTCTTGATAAAAGAGTGATGATCAATACATAGATTTACTTTAGTAACCAAAAAATGAAAATTTTACAGAAGGGCGCTAAAGAAAATGCTTAAGCTCTCATAAAAATTTTGAATCATGATCACACTCCAGTGAATTTATAAAATTCTTACAAGGCACTATACCATTTATATTCTTTCTCTTTCGATTTTTGAAATATAACAAATAAAGTTCAATTCTTACATAGATTTGATTGAGCAAAAAAGTTTAAAATTTTTAAAAATTTTATATAATGGTACTAAGGCAATTATTAAGCTCTCATAAAAATTTTGGATCATGATCGCACTCAAGCAAATTTATAAAGTTTTGACAAGTTTACTATCCCAATTATGTTCATTCTATTTTTTATTTTAAAAGATAAAAATGAAGTTAAATTATTTATAAAATTTTTATGTATGATCATACACTACTAAAGATAATAAAATAAAAATTTTAGATTATTATCAATCTTGTAAAATTTTATAACAATCTAATGCTTTTTCTACCAAAATTTTAAAATGTCTCAAAAATTTGGTTTGTCAACAAATTTTCATGTAAGATCGCTTTCTTAAGAGTTATTGGATCAAATTTGGTCAAATCTGGAGATTTCAAGTAGATTTGGTGAAATCTCGTCGAACTTTTTGATAATGCTGTAGCAATTTATTTTATTTTATTTGAATTTTTCTAATCTAGACAGGATTTAGAATCTCGTTAGGGTCCAAAATCTAAGATTTTGGTGAAATTTTACCAGTTTTTGACGATATTTCTATCCGTGTCCAGGACTACTTGCTCTCTGTTTGTTGCTTTTAAATGGGATTCTGGTTAATCATTATTGAGAACTAAACGGCACTGCTACCTGGATGCGGATAGGATTTAGGAATTCGACTATTATATATTAATATAATATTTAATATAAATAAATATTTTTATTTTACATTGTTAATAATACTAATTAATGCCTAAATAGTCTCTTATCACTGAAGTTGGAGGATCTAATCCACAAAAATCCATATTCAACACAAAAGATCCATCTCTTGTCTTGATATGGCTGCCCACTATTAGACTATCGCACATGATAATGACACTATTAGACTATCGCACATGATAATGAAAAGCAGTAAACAAGACAAATGTAGCACTTTCTCTTCTAAACCCACATGAGCATGTTCCCATCCCTGGTATCTCTCTCTATTATTTCTTCCCTTTGAAAACTTCTCTTCTTCTATTCTTCTTCCTCCATCAAAACTATGGCAGAGCATGGTAGAGAAGGAGAACAAACATTCTTTGTTTCTACTAGTTTTTCTCTAGCTTTGCTTTTCCTAGATTCTTTCTTACTTCTGATCTTCCTTCAGCTTTGCTTTTCGTAAGCATGGTCACATACAGGGACGTCGAGCTAATGTAGCTTTTTCCTATCTAGTCTCTTCCTTCTCTATCTAGGATACTGCTATGGGTATTCGACACGTGTCAGCGAGTGTTCGACACGCGTCGATACGGGGGATATACACGTCGACACGGAAAAAAATTCGGACTCGCGTGTCCAGTAACACTGGAAAAAGGTGCAGTGGAAGATTGCTGTCTCACTGCTTTTCCACATTCACAACGAAAAACCATATTATACAATCAGATGCTTTATGACTTCCAAAACCTGTAAAATAAATCTGAACTCCAAAGCATATAAATTTGGTTTCGCCTAGTGCTGCATCAACTTCAAAATATTGTGTTGGCCTTGACAAAAAAAATTCAATGACAGCTACTTTTCGTAAATCATAGACGCAATGAATTTGACAATGTGCAATGCATTAAGGAATTTATGACCCAGAGAAACATTCAATGAATGACATAGACATATTAACAATTCAGCCTCTAGTCAAAGATACAAAATAGTCTGCACTCTGAAGAAACCTTTTCTAGCATATATTTTCTTTAAAAAAACTAAGGACAAAAGCTACGTCATTCATTTAAAAAAAAACACGGGGCCACTGGCCCAAAAGAGTTTAAGGCCTACAATACCTGTTCCTAAGGACACACCAAGGATTAAAACACTAAAACAACATTAACTACACTACCTCCTACACACCAAGAGACCGAATAAAACAGCAAGCTACACTACCTTTTACTGCAACAAGCTACACCATAATAAAGAGGCTCTGAAGGAGAACAAGGCCTAAGCACACAAACACACCGACACTGGTAAACAGAGGGTAATTGAAATGAAAGAGATGATGCTGTATTTTTTTTAAAGCAATATGGGGCTAGCTTGCTTTTTTTTCTTCTTCCTGGACTGATGTACACTGATGAGACTTCAGAACTTGAGACCTGATCAAAATCTAAAAGCCCAGAAATTCGCAAGAAAGGCTTATCACTGGGGAAAACGCAAGAACAGGGCATACATATGTGGAAAACTAAAAGTTCAGGCGGAAAAAAAGGCCGAAATGTTCCGTACAAATGCAGATGCAACCGTATGACTCGGATCACAATTTAGCAGGAAATTTTTCCTGATAGTTACAGTATGGCACTTTGCTTTTGCTCGAGGAATCTTTTCTAAAGAAGCTCTGAACTTTTCCTTAAGAAAGTGACTAGGTAAAACTGGTTTTGGGGCCAACAGTGCAGATTGATCTACCACTTGCATTCACATAGAAAAGGCAACAAGGGGATACGAAAGTAAGTCAGGAAAGGTCATTGGAAAGGTGCAACATGCAGCAATTGGTGTTCAGCCTGTGCGCACCACACTGTACTCTCAATCTTCGTGTAAGCAACAAACGGCAGTACAATATCTGAATCTCCCGCACCAACTTAACTACTCATCATGATATATTCATGTCAGCATAAACAATACTGTACGGATAGGCAAAACAGGCGAGGGAGAGGAAAAACAAGATGTACTGCCGACTCTCCCGCACCAACCTAACTACTCATCATGATATATTCATATTCATGTTAGCATAAACAATACTGTACGGATAGGCAAAACAGGCGAGGGAGAGAAAACAAGAGGGAAGGAGATTCAATGCAGCCATGTGTTGACCGCAATTTTGGCAGTTGTAGATTGACCGTTAGATCAATAAATAATGGTCTAGATCTTATATAGTATTGTTCCAAAAATAATATATTACACTTAACACTATACCTAGTGCTGTAGCGATGTGTTGTAGCTACGCACTGTTTGACGATCTGAACCGTCGGTTGTTTCAATCCAACAATAATGACAGCCGGTGACTGCTTAAGTTGCAGTCACCGTTGTGGCTGCTGAGGAACTATTCGAAGGAAAGATGTTGATTCCTCAACAGAAAATTTTCAATAAAAAACTAGTACAATAGAGCAGGAGAAGCTGGAATGTAAATTATGTAGACACCTCAACCCCAGGGGCATGCCAATTGGCAGTCTAGGCCTGTTTATTGCGTGACAACATGCGTGCGAGCATCTAATCACAAGTTAGGTTTAAAATCTCAGCAAAATTTCAGTCGAGATTTCGCATTTCAGATGGAGACGAGATTCCAAATCCCGGTAGAATAAAAAGATTGAAATAATTTAAATTGCTACAGTGCTTTCAGAAATTTCGGCCTTTAAACCGAAATTACTACAAAATCGGCTAAATTTGATGTTTTAGGACCGAAACACATGTGAACTAGCTGGTTATGATAGTTGGTTTTCACCTGAGAGCCCAAGTTCGAGCCTTAGATGGTAGAGTGCTTGATTAGCATACGAGAAGTGTGGGGATCAAGTCTTGGCAACGTTTTTTTTCGGACCACAATCTAAAAAATTTAATGGGACTACAATAGCTCCTTAGAACAACTTGGCTATCTCAACTTCGAGCCATGTGAGAGGTATGGAATTTTTTTCTAGCCTCTGGAGACCATTTCGCAGGGGTTGAAATGGGCCAAAATTTCAGTCAATTTCACCAAATTTTTGGTGATTTTGACCGAAATTTCGGTTTTACTGCAATAAAAAAACTGGATTTCAAATTTGATTTTTGAATTTTATCCAAATTTTGTTTGAAATATTGAGATTTTAGATTTTGATCACCGCCAAGAGAGATCAAAAACAAAATTATAAACCTTGGTCACAAATATTGGCCAGTAAGTAAATCAAGAACAATGCATGCTCAGTCGCACGCTAACAGCGATAATTTTTTTTCAACGGATCAAAACGAGTGGTTTCAGAAACTGACATACATTTCCTTTTTACGCGTCTACTGCATGTAGAAAGATAACAATGGGCCCCAATGGACGTTTGTAATGTCCGTCTTCCTCCTATGGTCCTATGAACATCTCGAAGAGGATAGAAAGATATTGTTTATTTTTTATTTTTTTAATAATTATAGAAATAATATATCATAATAAAATTTTACAAAAATATCTTACTATCGCTAGTTGAAATTGTGACAGTGTCTGACACTGTCACAATTTGACATGGCGATAGGAGATTGTCATCATTTCAACTGGTGACAAGAACCTATCGCCAATAGGATAAGTTGTACATTAATGATAACCGACTAGAAAGGGGAGAATAGAAAGTTTTTATTTTTTTTACTCTAATCCAATAATTAGCGAGAACTATATAAATTACAATTCTACAACAATTAAAAACTAAATAAGCTAAGTACACAGCATCCTAAGTCTAAATAAGAGTAACAATCCTAGAGTGATAATCAACAACTAAGATCACTAGGAATTTATTTCACAAATTGAATCACATAAGAGCAAACCACAATGATATGGACATGATAATTTTTCCCGTGGTCTCGGAGACTTATCGGCCTCCCCTAATCTACGTTGAGGAAGTTTAAACGAATCAAGCCAGTACCTTGTGCAATTAAGCCTCCCTCAATCACTAGTGGTAGCTCTTCCTGCTCCTAACAAGTGAGCTCCAACCTTTATACCAATTTCGTGTCTCTTCACAATCTCCTTCGAAGAGATCACCGATTCCACACCTCCAAGCCATCTATGAGGCAGTAACCTCCAAGAGAATAGAGATTCGATGCTTGCTTGAGGTTGATCAAGTGTCTAATGGCTCAACTTGAATATTTACACTTGAATTTTCTCTTATCAACTCACAAAATGTGAATTAATGCTTTAGGGATGAAAAGAGAGTTGCTAGGGCTCACAAATGTACAATGAATGACCAAGAGAGTGCTCTTGCTGTAGGTGAGGGTGTATTTATAGCCCCACCCAAAATCTAGCCATTCGTACGAAATGCTAAAAAATTTCAACAAGTCCGACACTACTACCTATGTAGAGCCTAGTAGTGCGGCCTCAAGTTCAACGGTTGGTTGTAGCATTTAATGCAACAGTTACTACTTGTTACTATAGTACCTCGGCACTACCGCCCATGTAAGACCGATAGTACCGGCCTTAGGCGCTAAGAATTGTACATTTTAACCCTTTTCTGAAAAAAAGGATACCTTCCATTTGGGATTCCTAGATGGGCGGTAGTGCCGGTCGGGGAAAAAACCCAAAAATGCATTGTTTTAGAAAAGAACTACGGCCTCTGGGGTCGGTACTACTGCACCTGCGGTAGTACTACGTCTAGTAGAGTGGTAGTGCTGGCCTGACAGACACCAAAGACTCCTGCTCTAGAATATAATTACCGACCTCTGGGCTGGTACTACCGTATCTTCGGTAGTACAGCACCAAGAAGGGCGATAGTGTCAGCCATAAGTAATTTCAGAGCTTTTTCAAAGGATTTTTCTTAGGGATGCACACGACTAAAGTATAAATATGAAATTTAAGCCATGATACTTAATTACCATCAAGCTACTAACCAAAAACCCTCTTAATAGTATGACACCTATTCTAGTAACCCGATTTTTTCTTCAAACACAAAGATCAGCAAAAGCTATGAAAAGATCCTTAAATTTTTTGTACCTTGGCCTTGAGCTTGACAATTTGATTCCTTTTCAACTACGTGATTCCATCTCCTTATGTTTAATATGTAGGATCATCCTGCTTTTATGTTCTCAAGAAAATTATTAGCCCCTTAAAACACGATTATCATTAATTACCAAAATTCAAGGCGAATTTGGGGGCCTAGATGTTTCAATCTCCCACTTTTTAGTAATTCATGATAACCCCAACAAATATAATGGAATTGAAATTATTTTTGAGTACACAACAAATCAAACAAGATGTGTATTGTAGGATTTTTGTTTTAAGTAGCATTTTATCTTTTTGAAATGAGAGTGAATGAGTAAAATGCTATGAAAGCTATAATACTTAGTTGAAACCCCCCTAAATGTGTGCATATAGATAAAGAGTTGAGATCATGCACACTTATGTTTTTTCTGAAATTTTACCAGAGTTTCCTCTAAATATTGAATCCGAGAAAGCAAGTTATGGTATGAATATGATTTTGATAATGATTGACAATGTAAGTGCACTGACTCATTCTAAATTAATAACCAAAAGAGTAGATAAAGTATTACGATTAACATCCATTACAATCAACATTCAACCATGAAAAAAATAATCCAAAAGCATGACTACGCAACTATGGCTACTCTATTCAACTAATTACTTACTCCTGTTCCTCCCCCTTTTCCTGCTCCTCCTCCCCTACTTCCTCCCGTTCTTGCTCCTCTTCCCATTTTTTTCCTTCTCCTCCCCCTCTCCCTTTCTTTCTCTCGCTAGTAGATGTGAGAAAACACAGCTCTAGCCAAACATGTGCTTGGCCAGCTTTTAGCATCTCTCTGTCGCCATTTCAAATGATGACAAAGACTGCTGCCGTTGGCGACAGTGTCTCTACCGCCGTTTGAAACGGCGGCAGGTCTGTCACCATTTTAAATGGTGAAAGAGATGAAATGACGACAGTAGGGTTTTTTCGTAAAATTTTGCTGCGGCATATTAATTCTATAATTTTTTAAAAAAATATTAAAAAATTCTTTCATTTTCTCCATTTTGGACCTCGCATGAATACCAGAGACGGACCTTTGTTTCGGTTCTTTCGTCAGAGCATTGATGGTCAGCGAGTCCTGAAAACCGCGTATGGCTTTCCAATCTCAAGCTTCAGTTCCTCTCCAAGAAACACCAAAACTAGCTGTCTTACATCGTCTCATCCTTGTTTTATACGGTGAATGAAATCACGAGCTAGCCCACAGTGATAAAAGTGTAGAAGTACATATTCTGACTTGTCAATTGCCATCTTACAACTACACAAATAATCTGATCAGTTGTAATCAGAGTTTCTCCGGTCACACTAAGCTAGCTCTCTCGGCAACCAGCTAGCAGAAATACATGAAATTGACAATCAGCTGGATTATATAGCTGGGACTATGATTTGCGGCTTACATAATTGACGAGGAGATATAGATAGAAAGACTCATTTGATGATGTCCTAATCCTCAACCGTCAGATCATCTTGCGACGCCCTTCATCCACTGTCGAGAAATTGTTCCTCCAAATGAGTGATGAACATATACGAAAGTCGTTGTTTCTAGATCTGGAATGCAGTCCTTTTCTATTCCCATGGTCTCACTTTCTAAAAAAAAGAAAAAAAAAGTAAACTTTTTTGGCTATTTTCTCCGGCGAGTGAGACGCGCACAATAAGCATCATTTTCTCCCAACTTTATAGGACAATGATCTGGAGTTTAGACTCTGGACACATGCAGAAATGCCACATGTGAAAATGGCTTTCTTTCACAAGCTAGGAAGGAAAGCCCACGAAATAGCTTTCTTCCTTTCCTTTCGTAATCATGCAGCCAAAGTCATGATCATATGCTTATGCATGTATGACACATGCAACGAAAACATATTAATTCGTACGGTAGCAGGGGCAAATTGCTCAGTGACACCATAATATAATTATGAAAGTTAATTGGAAAATAGCGAAATAGGTCACTGGTAAGTAACTGATCAGTATATTGCGGGCTCAATATTGTTTGCCCCGCATCATATGTTTATTCTCTCGTTTCAATTATAAAGGTTGCATCTCTCTCTCTCTCTCTCTCTCTCGGAGTAAAAACAAAAACCACTAATCATATGTTCATACCCAACAACCAAGCATTTAAAAACCACAAGCACCCAAATTCTAACCTATTCCCATCGCTAGTTCGCCACTTTTTATTAAAGAAAAGGGGAAAAGGAAAAGGACACCAAGTCACCAACCTTTAAATTTCCTCCCGTCCCTCGCTCCCCGTTCTTCCTTCCTTCCCTTTCTTCTTCGCGCCACAATGGTCTACACAAACCCCTCCCCTTCTTCTTCTTCTTCTTCTTCTTCTTCTTCTTCTCCACCCTCTCCCCCAACCCAATGTCTCCACCTCCACCACACCACCTCCTCCTAGCCTTCCTCCTCCAACTCCTCGTAGCTTTCCCGCCTCTCCTTCTCGCCTCATCCTCCTTCCCGCTCCCCACCATCGCCATCGCCGCCGTGGACACCAACGGCTCCTCTCCGCACCACCTCGCCTGCGGCCTCGTCCCCGCCGGGAAAGACTACCAGCTTACCTGCGCCAGCGTCTCCAGCCGCTGCGTCGGCCCATACAACTACTCCTACGGCGGCGGAAGCGGCACTAGCTCACCGTTCTCCGCCATCGTCGCCGGCGATGGGTACCTCTGCTCCGTCGGCCAGATTTCCTCGCCGGCAATGTCTATGCGCTGGTGGGATTTGACTGATAGGGAAAAGCCGTCGAAGAGGGTGTACAGGGGCGAGGCGCTGTCCGCCGTGTCGGGCGGCGGGGAGTACGTGTGCGGGCTCGTGGAGAAGAGGATACAGTGCTGGAGGTGGGCATGGGGGGTGGTGCCGGAAGGGATGGGGTTCTCTGCGGTGGCGGTGGGCGGCGGTTTCGTGTGCGGGCTGGTAGTGGGGACAGGGGAGGTGAGGTGTTACGGCGTCGGGGACCCGGTGGGGCGGGAGCCGAGGGGCAGGTACATGTTGCTGGCCGCCGGTGAGAGACACGCCTGCGCGGTGGACGACGGAGGGGTGCTGGTGTGCTGGGGAGAGGCAGCGGCGGTGGCAGCCGCGGCACCGCCGAGGTTGAGTCGCGCGGTGTCAACGGTGGCGGTTGGCGACGCGGTCACGTGCGTGCTGTGGGGAAACTGGACGGTCTCGTGCTGGCCGAAGGAAGAGGCTGCGCCGCCGCCGGCGGTGGCGCAGCAGCAGTTCGTCGCTCTGGAGGCGAAGGGGAAGGTGGTGTGCGGGGTGCTTATGTCCGACTACTCGCTGGTGTGCTGGGGCGGAGGTGTCGCAGCCGGAGTGAGCAAGGTGTTCGACAAAGTCCTGCCGGGTCCGTGTGCGCCGTCGAGGTCGTGCCCGTGCGGCGTCTGGTCGGGCTCCGCGCCGCTCTGCGGCGTCGGCGACGGCGTGGCCGTCTGCTACCCCTGCGGCTACACTTCTCCGTCGATGTCGCTGACACCCACGTCCAACTCATCGGCGTCGACCTCTCACTCGAGGGGGAAGCGGCTGGTAAGCGATCTAGTGATCGCGTTGATCAGTGCCGGAATTGGTTCGGGACTTGTGGCCCTCTTCGCCGCGCTCATGGTGATTTATTGCCTGCGCCGGCGCCGGAGAAGCAGCTCCCCAGATTCCGGGCGCATCCACGACCTGCCGACGACCCCCGTGCGGCGCGTGGAGCGGCGGCTCAGCGCGCTTCTCTCCAAGGGCCCGAACACTACGGTGGAGCAGTTCCCCCTGGTGGCGCTCCGGGCCGCCACGGGCGGCTTCTTGCCGTCCCAGCGCATCGGCTCCGGCAGCTTCGGCGCCGTCTACCGCGCGTCCCTCCCCGACGGCCGCGAGGTCGCCATCAAGCGCGCGGAGCTCCGCGACCCCGTTGCCCCCTCTTCCTCCTCCGCTGCCGCAGCGCGCCGTGTCAACCACGAGGCGGCCTTCGTCTCCGAGCTCGCGCTCCTCTCCCGCGTGAACCACAAGAACCTGGTTCGCCTCCTTGGTTTCTGCGCCGACGGCGGCGAGCGCATCCTTGTCTACGAGTTCATGCCCAACGGCAACCTCCACGACCACCTCCACAAGCGCCCCGGCCCTCTCTCCCCGCCGCTCGCCTCCTGGCCCGCCCGCCTCCGCCTTGCCCTCGGCGCTGCGCGCGGCATCGAGTATATGCACACCTACGCCGTGCCGCCAATCATCCACCGCGACATCAAGTCCACCAACATCCTCCTCGACGCCTCCTGGACCGCCAAGGTCGCCGACTTCGGCCTCTCGCTGCTCAACAACCGTGCCACCGGCGACGACGACAATGCCGGCGACGACGAGCCGTGCGTGACGGCCGGGACGGTGGGGTACATGGACCCGGAGTACTACCGGCTGCAGAACCTGACGGACAAGAGCGACGTGTACAGCTTCGGGGTGCTGCTGCTCGAGCTGCTCTCCGGGGGCAAGGTGATCCAGAGGTACGAGGGGAGCGGCACGCCCAAGAACGTGGTGGACATCGCCGTGCCACACATCGAGGCAGACCGGGTACACCAGGTGCTCGACGCACGGCTGCCGCTGCCGACGCCGGGGGAGATGGAGGCCGTCGCCTACGTCGGGTACCTGGCCGCGGATTGCGTCCGCCTGCCCGGGCGCGATCGGCCCACCATGAGCGAGGTGATCGGCGTGCTAGAGCGGGCCGTTGCGGCATGCGAGGACCATGAGCACGGCGGCAGCGAGGCGGTGCTGTCGCGGTCGTGCACCGATGGATCGACGACGACGTGACGTGGCATGTGGAGGCATGCATCAGGCCTGCCATTGTATGGTTGGCCTCCCTGGCGGCAAGAACACGAGGGAGTTTCTTGAGGATTTTTTCCTTTATTTTCCCCTATTTTGTAGTTATTTATTATTGATATTGCTAGTATTAGTTACATTCGTTAATATTTTAAAGGATGAAAATTTTAGTGCAAATAGATCTTTTTATACGTTATTTGACGGAAAATATTTTAATTTTAGCTCATTAGGTGGAGACAAAACTTTCCATTTCCATCACTTCGTCTTTATTTGTTCTCAACATTTTCCGTCGTCTTAGGCTTAGTTTGCTGTTGTGTTGTGCTTATTTTAAAATTTTAAGTTGTTGTGGAAAACACGTTATGACAAATCTATTAATATGTTCGGTAAATTATATTAAAGTTAGATAATTCTTGTTATCCACTTGTTATCTTCTCACATTTCATGTCTTGTGTTCTGAAATGCAATAATATATCCATTTGCAACTTGATTATAAAAACAGTTAGCCAAATACCCAAATATTTAAAAGCGGCTCAACCAAACAAGATTAACCAGACAAGATTGTTATAATCCACCGTGATGCCAAACAAAGTCTTAGTAGACTTAACTATTCTACAATTGTAGTATTATAATAGCTAAATATAATGTTGAATTAGTAGCAAGTGTCAGAGCTGCTATACATAGAAAGATAAGCCCAACACATACATTCAGTTTTTTGTTTTTGGAAAAATAACATTCCACATTTCATACAAAACTGTTGCAATAGTTTATCTAAACTACCACCAATACATTTCCTTCTAAGGCTCCACCTTCATCCAATCAGAAATGAATAATAGAGATTGCAACTCTACCAGGTGAAGTTAACTTTGTAACTCTAGAGAATTTGCACCCCTGCACCAATACATTTTACACACTGTAGCTGCTGTCATCTCATGTATGATGGCCATAACCTAACAAATCATTCATTATCGAGAGCATTCCAGGCAGTCCAGTACTACCAAATACCAATGTACTATCCTATTGCTAAACTTGCAATATGGTGCGATTCTAGTACAGGTTGGTGTGTAGTTGTTGTTGCCAAGAGGCCTTCCAGTTCCCCACGCAATTAACCGACGAACAAGTCGGGGAGAAGTAGCGCTAGTGTGTAGTGGAGTTGCACCAACCGGCCATTAATTCATTCGCTCGCCATCTCCTCATCAGACTTCTCTTTCTCCACTGCATTTTTCTTCCATTCTTTTAGTTTAGGCGGTGAAGCACCACACAACCGACGCAAATCCCGGACCGGACGACACACAAGGCAAATTCATTTGGAATTGGAATGCCTCCATCCATCCGTCACATGGAAAAATAAAATGAAATCATGATTTTTTAGTTTACCGATTTGAAGGATGGTTGGGAATAAGATCCGGTCCTTGACAGGTTCTGGGCAGCTTATTTGCGTGTTAGAGATGGAGATTTCGAGTGGATGCCCCTTTCTTTGGACCTAGCTAGCAAAGCTAGTGAGGTGATGAGAAGTGGAGTCGTCTATGCATCAACCACCCAATACAAAGTTGTGTGAAGCTTGAAATACACAGAAGTGTAAGTAATCACCATATAACGTTTATTTATATATTAATATTTGGGTGTGTCTAGGAATCACTCGGATGTTTTTCTCAAAAAAATCAGCCAAATTTTCGGATGTTGCACGCAATAGAAAAAATGTTACACACGTAAGAAAAAAATGTTGCAACACGTCTGAAATTTGGGAGTCTCTTGCAACATTTTTATTCAACGCTTGTAACATTTTTTTCCGACGCGTTGTAACATTTTTCCTCTACGGATGCAACATTTTTTTTCTAACGCGTGCAACATTTTCCTTCGATAACAGTAGAAATATGGCACAGTAAACAGATGTTGCACGCGTCGGAAAAAAATGTTGCACGCGTCGGAAAAAAATGTTGCAAGCGTTGAACAAAAATATTGTAAGAGGCTCTAAAATTTGGGTGATTTTAGCAAAGAAAATATCCAGGTGATGTTTATCAAAACCCTTAATATTTATGTAACTTTTTAAATAGTGATGTATAGAAACACCTTACCTTCTTTCTTTCTTTCTTTTGGGTCTATCAGTCTTCCTCTCACTATTTAGATGTATATGTAGAAATGGAACATGCAACTCTATGATGTTTCTCTTTTTAATGCAATGATGCGCGCAGGTCTCCTGCGTGTTCTCCAAAAACAAGTCTTTTCCATGGCCGACCAGTGACTAGTGAGTAGTTATGCATGCTTACCGTATGGAATGTTTGCAACGTGTTTCATACTTTCATGCGTGTATGTACCACACAGAACGCAAAAGCTCAATCGGTTCCTTGATTAGTGTTTACTGATTCCATCGTGATCACAAAGGAAATAGAATTTTGTTCAGGTCAAATCAGAGCTCTATCGATTCCCTCATATCATATGCACTGCTCTGCTCTCACCGTGTTGTTTACAATATCTTCTTGCCCTCTTGACTCTCGGATCTGACATTCCCATCTTGAGAAGTGACGACGTACTGCTGATTGATATCACTATTATCAGCATGTTCTTGGCATTCCCGGAACCGGCATCATTGAGACGAACCTAACCTTCAGATCTCGACGTGACCTGTCAGATCATGAAATAATCTTAATTCTGAAGCCTGAAGAGCACCTACCTACCCCTGATACATCATATATAGTCCCGTGCGATTGGTAGCCCGTGCATTGGTCCTGCAATTAGCTAAAAATCCACACCTCTGTACTGTGTGGCTAAGGAGCTGGTAAGCTCTCGTGCCTAAATGTGTGCAATTTGAAGCCTCAACTTTCTCCGGGAGTTGTTAGGGTTCCGGTTTTTTCTCCATCGATGGAGTCCCTCGAAGTGACGGAAGTAAACGGCTTGAGTTCATGGCTGCCTAACATTTGCTGACCGGGACGCGGTGAAGTTCTTGCAACTGAAATTTCGCAACAAAACTGGAGAAAACAAAGTCTGTGATTTCTGATTTCTCCGATCCCGAAATCTGCAGCATCAGCGTCTAATTTTGCGATTGTTTCGCTCTTTCCTGGCCCTCTCCAAATCCATTGGAATACAAACTGAAACGTGCAATCGTTTCGCTCTTTCCTGGCCCTCTCCAAATCCATTGGAATACAAACTGAAACGTGCAATTCTTCTGAAATTCCTACTGAAATTATCCATTCCAAACTTTGCCTAAGATCTTTATATCCTTGGCACATATTTTTTCCCCTGGATATAACCTTGGTACCTGGATTCAGAAGGACCACAACCTCTTCTTATTATAGCTAAAGTATAATATAGTTTATCTATTGAACAAAGTTCTGAATTTGAGTGCTTTTTGTTATGTCTTGGGGAATTCAGATTATTCTGAACACTGTAATTGCAAAGTGGTTGTAGAATATTGGTGGTTTGTCGTTTCTTAAGTCGGTATCCCTGCGCTGAACCAAACGAACCTTCTAAATCCAATGTCAGAAAATTAGTTTGGTGTACTTAATCCATAAAAAAACTGAACAGTTCAACACCTGCAGTGCCAATGTTTTCGCAGTCGGCGGCTGCAGATCCAGAGACGGCCCCCACCGCAAAAACAAATCACTACCGGCAGCACAATCGACGTGCATGAGTGTTCAAGTTCACCTGCACATTCCTTTGCATTATACAATTCTTTTAAGACTCAAGAAGAAGACCTCAGTGTAAACTGATGCCTTGATTGCTTGATTGATCACAAAGATGCATGTGAGTGACCATGTGCATGGTTATCCTGTGCTGGCTCATGCATTAGTAGCTATTTTGACTTCAGTTTATCAGCCAAAAATGGTGCATGCAGGCAGCCCTTAATGATTCATTCCTCTAGGAGCAACTGAGATCATTATCTGCAACTCCTGCAAGAAAAAAGAAATAAAATTTAAAAGAAAGGCATCACAATAATCAGTTGAATTACAGTTCAGTCAAACCTGGAAATCAAGTCCAAACTCTGTAGGCCTAATCTGAGCAAAGCTTTATTATACACACAACAACTCTTGCTTTGTTCATCCAAATTACTTCAAAAACTATGCATTTTGTTCAGGAAAAAGATTGCTTAAAGAGAAGGATCATTTGATGTGTCTGATGCATCGTTGTCTCATCCTACAGCAAAACCCATCTTCATAAGGAACCTGTCATGATCTGCGTTGCGCTAGCTTTATTGACCTGGGTTTCCCGATCTTTCAACTCGCATCGATAAGCATCAAGGAATTATCTACCTACCTAACATTTTTATTCCTCCTAATCATTAAATCGCCATTCAGGGTAGCTTGTCAACTTTAGCATTTGACGTGGAAGGAAATCTAAAAGGCGCGAGATCAATTTTATATGGTTGTTTGTTATAGCTAGTAGTTTGTTTGTGACATTCTTTTGTATATTCAGGACGGAATGGACAATGACTAGTATTGGGAGTAATAGTTTAGCGGTGTGTGATGCTCCAGACGTTGGACTTCTGCTGAAAATTGGGAGCAAAGGCGGCTAACGGAGCTCACTAACTAGTAAGGGCCTGTTTGGTAGAGCTTTCTCTGATTCTGATTCTTTGTTAGAAGTGATTCTCCGAGAGAAGTGATTCTGTCGCTGAAAGTGATTCTCTAACGAATCCATAAGATAAACTTTATGGAGAAACTGACTCTTTGTTGGGAGTGAATCAGGAGAAGCAGCTTTTTTCAGCTCCCAGCCTCTAATTCATTTCGGAGAATCACTTCACGGGAATCACCCTAGGAGCGATTATCGAAATCTGCTGTTTAGCGAGCTCCAGATTCATTCCGCAAGTTGGAGCAGAGCTCTGCCAAACAGGGTAACTACCCCGGTTTGTTGCTTCACACCCCGGTCCACCCACGTATGGATTACAGTAGCGAGAGTTTTAAACGATTCTAGATTTCATTCGGTGGAGCCTGCAAAACTGCATCAGCTGCTCAAAAATTCCGACATGGAAATTGCAGATTGGAGAATTATCTCTACTATATAAATCAAGAGTTTCTTCTCGCGTCACTTCATCAAAATTACCCACCTTTACCACTGCTCTTTAATTACCCATATTTATCATTGTTAGTGCTATTTGTAAATAAACTTTTTATCGCAAATTGAGTTTCCGATGTAACGCACAGGCACATGACTAATCTCTCTAACCAGTAACAAAGTTAAATTTTGCATCATGCAAGCCAAAGCTACAGAAGTTACGACTGGAGTAGGATATAGACATATATAGTGATGCACCGAAGCCACCATTTTTCGGATCAAGCAACCTGAAAGTCTGGATCGTTGAGCCAAGCACAAAACGTCGTCTGGACTCTGGAGAACCGTTTCTGCTGTGATGCCCTTGGAAACTGGGAAGGCCTGTCTCAGTTCCAACGGCTTACAAACACATGCAATTACAGAAGAAAAGGAGCAGCGTCAACGAATTTTTTTTTATTTAATATTTATTTTAAATCTTTTTTGCAAAACTAATCGGCGGTCGGTGGGAGCGCACACAAGGCTGTGGGGTCATCTCTTGCTCGTAGTAGACCATAGGGTTCCTTGATGAACTAGCGCCATCCCTTGGATTCAGTGATTGCTTCTTGGTTAGTTCATCCAACGTCCTCCACAGCGAGTCGAACTTCCTCCGCTGGTTCTATTTGCACAGCCGCTTGAACATGTTCATAAGCTCCTTGTTCCTGAACTGACGGAAAAAATTGGCACCCATGTGCCTCATGCACCACCTGCCCTTCAGGTCTGGCCACTTTGCTGCTCCCACGACGTCGGACCCTTGTTGTATATCCACGATCGCCCTCAGCAACCCTGCATATCGGTCATGTATGACACATACATCAGGGCGGTCCTGGACAACTGCTATCTTGACTCTTTCAAGAAACCAGTACCAGCTCTCCGTGTTTTCCCCCTCCACGAAGGCCAATGCGACCGGTAGAACCTGGTTGTTGGCGTCCACCGCGATTGCAGTTAGAATCTGGCCCTTGTATTTCCCTGTGAGGAATGTGCCGTCCATGCAAATGACCGGGCGACAGTGTCGGAAGGCATTTATGCATACGTCAAGGGCGAAGAAGGCCCGCTGCAAGACCCACTTACCCCGCGCATGCACCATCCGCGGGAAACTCCGCATGGTCAATGACCGTACCGGGATTCCTACTTGATACTTCCCTGAGCAAGTGTGGAATATTCTCGTAAGAAGCCTCGTATGTCCCGAACCGTATTTGCAAAGCTGTTCTTTTTGCTCTCTATGCCTTTTCGTAGCTAATCTTGTACTGAAACATCTCCTCCACGGCTCTGATAATGGATCGAGGCTGCAGGTCCGGATTGTCCATGATCTGACCATAAAACACATTTGCCACCCAAGTGGACGACAGATTGAGGTGTTCCTACTCCGCTTCCTCCAGTTAGCAGTTATGCTCCGTCACTATGGAACATTTCCTGTAGTCCCTCCACTTCCCCTTGTATGCATGCACCCGCCATGGGCACGAATCAACTACGCACTTCACGTCGTACTCTTTTTTGTTGGACTTCACTACCCTGAATTGCCGCCGAAGAGACACTGACCAGTACTTCACCGCATCCATCACAGCCTCCTTGTCTTTATATATGGCCCCCTGCGCGACCTCGTTCTCATGATACTCCCATGCATCTCTGTTCCCTTCATTCATTGTTAGGTCTTCAAAATTATAATTAGTCCACGCACCGGGGATAGGCACCTCAGGAGTATTGTCCTCCTCGTTCGAGCGTTCGCCATCAGGGATTTCCTCATCCGCACGGTCCTCTTCCTCCATCAAGTCAACTATGTGCTCCACCTCCTCCCCCTCGTCGGCCACCCCCCGCGCCTCCACGGCTGCCTCCTCGCCCCCTGATCCCATCGCCACCGCCAACCTCGTGTCCCCCATCTCCGGGGTCCTCGCCACCTTCATCATCGTATTGTTGCATATCTGTCTTCCCCTCCTCCGTAATATCTACCCCGACATCACGAATCTCCGACACCGATGGAGGTACCTGGTACCAATCTACCAGCAACATGAGCGGCCAGCCCCGCTCTACAGCATACCCAACATAGCTCCTCCATGATAATGTCGCGTTAATAGGAACCAGCTCTCCATAAAAAAAGTCTTGCACACGGCTTACTACTGCTCTAACCCGCAGCCGAACACTCTGGGTATCCAAACTGAACATCCGAAACATCCACTCCAAAAACCCTCAGATGTCCAATCTCTCGCCTAGATATGCCCAGATGATCATTGAAAATGCCGACAAATCCACTCCATCCGGCCCCTGTGCTATCTCCCCATCTCCATAAAATATTTGAAAATACAATTTCTCTGACATGCTGCCTACAACGTCGAACCGAAAAAATCATCATTTCTCCATTTAACCGCATCATGCATTACTATATAAATGTTATATTATATTGTCAAATTTTTTTACTCTACTGATTTCTAACGGTGCCTGACATTTTTAAATTTTTTTACTCTACTAATTTCTAGCGTAGCACGGTGCCTGACGATATGTTGCTAGCCTACCATGTTTTTAAATATACTCTAAAATACAATGTATAAAACGAATGGTGATCATACTAAGAAATCCAACTATAAATAAGTAATTCGACCACCCATTTTTTCATTACGGAATTACTACTATATATTATCCATTTGTCCTAATCTTAAAAACTGTATATACACATGATATATCGTACTTCCTTTAATTTCTACGTCGCAATTTTCGAAACATTGCCCGCGTAACATATGGTTAACCTACCATGTTAAATTAATAATATTAAATTTCTACCACATTACATTTCTAAATATTATCTAATATTTCTATTACATGGAATCTCAATATTTCTAAACACTAAATACTACATTAATTTCTAAATATTACTTTAAAAAACCACCACATAAAATAAAAACTAAATACTACACAATTATACAATTTCTAAATACTAGACAATCCTAAATACTACATTAAATTTCTAAATTTTACATATAAAATTTCTAAATACTACATTGATTCTCAAAATTTCGAATACTACAATCCTAATATTTCTAAATACTACATTAAATCTCTAAACATTGCCTAATATTTCTACTACCCAATCCTACTACATTAAATTTCTAAATATTACCTAATATTCCTACTACATTTCTACATTTCTAAATATTACACAATACTAAAATTCAAAAAAATATTACACATAAAATTTTTGGACTTACCTTCACAAAAACGATGAATACTTTTTTTTTCCTCTCTCTTTTTTTTCCTCTCCTTCCTCTCCTCTTCTTTCTCGCAGCGCTTCCTCTCGGTCGGTCGACGCAAATGAACAACAGTGCTCTCGTCCGGCGATTTAAAATGAGCCTGTCGCCTTTGTTAGGGCGATGGCCCTCGGCTTGGCGACGATCACCACGGTCGTCCACGTACATCGCCATTCGCCATTTAACGGCGTCGTTAGCCGGCCGTTACGAAGACCAGATATCGCCTCGTTCCGTACTGGGGCGAAAGACGCCTATTTTTCAAAATTTTTCGTTCGGCCGATTAGTTTTGCAAAAAAGATTTAAAATAAATATTAAATAAAAAAATTCCACCAAGCCTATTTCCACGTGTCATGCTCGCATGGTACTCCTCCCATTTCTATTGGACTAATATACCAACCGTAGTCTCTACAATAGCGAATGGACTGCAGTTTCTGTAGCAGTGAGACTGCGAACGGACTGTAGTTCTACAGTAGTGAGAGGTCCAAAGATTAGTAGTTATATATGATGCCGCACAACGATTAGTAGTTATATATGAGGTCCAAAGATTAGAAGTTCTACTGTAGTTCATCAAAATTACCCAACTTTGTTACTGCTCTTTAATTACCCATATTTATCATTGTTAGTGCTATTTGTAAATAAATTTTTTATCGCAAATTGAGTTTCCGTTGTAACGCTAAGGCACATGGCTAGCCTCTCTAGCTAGTAACAAAGTTAAATTTTGCTTCATGCAAGCCAAAGCTACAGAAGTTACGACTGGAGTAGGATATAGACATAAATAGTGATGCACCGAAGCCACCATTTTTCGGATCAAGCAACCTGAAAGTCTGGATCGTTGAGCCAAGCACAAAACGTCGTCTGGACTCTGGAGAACCGTTTCTGCTGTGATGCCCTTGGAAACTGGGAAGGCCTGTCTCAGTTCCAACGGCTTACAAACACATGCAATTACAGAAGAAAAGGAGCAGCGTCAACGAATTTTTTTATTTAATATTTATTATAAATCTTTTTTGCAAAACTAATCGGCAGGGAAAATTTTTGAAAATACCCCTGTCGCTCGGAAGCGATCGCCTCATCAGGGCGATAGGTGCTCTGACTAATGACGAAATTTCGAAATGTAACGGCAGAGGTAAAAAAATTAAAAAAATAGACCGATCGCCTCAGGTTGGGGCGATAGGTTACTGTAGCAATTGTTTTTTGCAATTTTTTGTTGTAAATTGTTTGTACAATAATTATTGTATTGAATCAGGAAGAATTACAAAAAAAAACTTCTTGTCATGTAATGAACCGGAAAAATTATTTTACTTTGTTAGTGATACGCATCCCACTTAGTGATTTTCGTAGCTGTCGGTGTACTTTACACCAGGGTACCCTCTCCGCCGTAGAAGTAATAGGCCCAAGAAGTGGCCTGGCCCAGTTTGGAGCCCACGTGGCTCCTGGCGCGGCGATCCGCGATCGCGTCTGCTTTCGCCGGGCGGCGCCCAGCGTGGCACTCTGGCGGCAACTCCTGGCGAAACACGCCCTACTCGCCAGCGGGAAGCCCACGTGATCTCGGCGAAAGCGATCTGGCGATCACGCCACCTTTCGCCGGGCGGGCGGCCGCGTGGCGACTTAACGAAGCGGGCGTTTGGGCCCCCCTTGTCAGGCCACAAAGGCAACCAAAGGAATGAGGGGAAGGCTTCGCCTCGAAATTTCCCTCCCCTGGCACCTCGTGTCAGGGTCATTAATTGCGAAGGATTCAACTTTCGACACGACGACGGCTTATCCCTCTGACGCTTCTTACCAACCCGTCGTAGAAGCGTCCTGTCCCGGGCGGACCAAGCGAGGCCTCACACCGACATTAAATGAGGTTCGAAGGGCAAGGCCACGGAGGCGTGCTTAATAAATGAGTCGTAGGTCGACGTGGAAGATGGAATGATGGGTGTAATTAATGTGTTGTAGATAAGCATAGTGCCACCTTCTCTCCTGCCCAAGGAGACCCGTCTATATAAGGGCGCCCTGGTGCATGAAGAAGGGGGCCGAACCCGATTGGCTAGAACGATAAGCCTAGAGAAGCAGGCACTGAAGAACACCCTTGCTTGTAAACATTTCCCTATTCGCTCAATGAAGAACGAGCAGGACGTAGGGCTATTACCCTCACCGGGGACCCGAACCTGGGTAAATCATTGTGTCCATCATCTTGTCTAAGGCCCAGAATCCACCGCCGGGGGGCATTAGGGTTTCCAGCCATGAAGATGTCCTCTACCGAACCATAATTTCCGTCTAGGGAGTAGATACCCTGTTAGCGGAATCTTGTCAAGCGAAATACGCCGACAGGGGCGCGCTAGGTAGGGGACTAGTGGTTGGCTCATCCGGCCATCTCTCCGGTGGATCTCGGTTTTCCGTCCGAAAGGACTTTCCACTTGGTGATGGCGGGTTCACACTCGCAGCGACAAGATGTGGCGGAGGCTAGCAGCTCCCAGAACACCCAAGCTTCCAGCCGCCCTAGCAGGAAGTGCTCTGGCCAGGCGGGCCAGAGTAAAGGAAAGGGCGTGCAAGAAGAAGGTCCCAGCTCCGCGAGGAGCAGTGGGGACCTGAGGTCCCATCTGGAGCTCCGGCGTCGGCCGTGCGGCGGTGATCTGCGTGATCGCCTGCAACGTAGTTGCGCTCGTGACGGACGGATGGCCCCTGGGGGTGAGAGTCCCTCCCGCGGTTCTCATCTTCAGGGCGAGGAGGAAGTCCGCTCCTCCGACTCGGTGGGGAGCCGCGGTCCGCCTTCCCCGGCACGGCTTCCTGGCCGGGGTCAAGGCGAACGGCAGGATCCCCCTTATGGCGTTGGATGCCAGGCGTTCTCTCGACGGCTGCGCCGTGTGGCGTGGCCTGAAAGGTTTCGCCCGGCCTCCATCGAGAAGTATGACGGCACCACTAACCCGGAGGAGTTCTTGCAGGTCTACACCACTGTGGTGCGTGCTGCTGGCGGGTCTGGAAAGGCCATGGACAATTACTTCCCAACGGCCTTGACAGGGTCCGCCCGGTCCTGGCTGCTGAACCTCCTGCGAGAATCGGTGCACTCGTGGGAGGAGTTGTGCGACCTCTTTGTCGCCAACTTCCAAGGCTCATTCGCGCAGCTGGGCGTGGAGGATGATCTCCATGCCCTCGAGCAGGAAAGAGGGGAGTCGTTGCGCGACTTCATCCGGCGATTCTGCCACTATCGCAACACGATTCCCCTGATTTCCGAGCAATCGGTCGTCAGCGCCTTTCGAAGAGGCGTCTCGGCCCCCCGGCAGGTGAGTAGGTGGCATATCCGCGTCATCGTGCCGCGGATCCGAGTAAAAGATTACTGTTGCTGAACGGGGTGAGCGCGATGTCTGCCTCGAGGCCCGCCAACACGGACTCCGCCTCTGCGTGCACCTGGCCTGCAAGATGTGCCTGCAAGTAATGACAGCTTGATATGAGGTATTTACATAAAAAACATACGTATAGGGTGACGGGGGTGACCCTTACCGCATAGTTTTCCCTCTGGGACATCTGTGAAGGGTACGTCTCCAACACCGATGCCAGAGCTGCGACATACGGTGTTGGTGTGTACCCAACCCTGAGCCGAGTCCGCGGCGTGAACCACTCCATGTAATCGTCGTACATGGCATGGTCGTACGGCCGGGTCTCGGTGACCGTGTCCACCTCCGCGTCGTCCCACTGCAACACCCACGGTATCATGCGATGAGCGAACAGAGTGCCCAGTGCAGACCCCGTCTGGTTCATCCTGCAATGCAAAAACGGCAATTTACATACAACATGCATTCCGCGGGAATGGTAAGTATTGTGCTCAGGACACCTACCTGTGCGCGCCACATGAGACAGCGTGAGTAGTCGGCAGGGGGAAAGTCTGGAAGAGGCCGAACTGCCGCAGCACTCGGTGCGGTGAGTACTCCTCGATGCACAGGTCGAAGAGGAGGACCTTACGGGTGAGCCAGAGCCGATGGTCACGCCAGCAAAGCTTGGACAGCCCGTGAGGTGCTCGGACCTGGACCTCGTGCATGCTGTACGGTGTCTACCGCACGTCCTCGTCCTGCAGCCTGTCAAACTCCCGAACGAACTCGGGGTACGACCTCCTGACCTGCAGGTGGGCGTACACCCGCTGCGGAAAAAAAGGTAGTGCATGTTATTAAAGTGTCCAAAGTAGGGGGTTAGATACAATGGGGCATACCTGTCGCTGAACCCAGTAGAGGCCCATAGTGGGTCAGTCGATCTGGTGGTGGTGGTGGTATAGGTCCTGTGAGTACGGCGACCGGTCAACAACGGGCCTACCGATGGAGAAGCACTCCCAGGACCACAGCTGCAGTAGTAGAACGCAACCCGTCAACGTCGCGTCTGTTGATACCCGGGAGACAGCCTTGCAAAGACCCCTGTACGTGCACGCGAGCACGGCAGAGTCCCACGACCACTGCACCATCTGTTTACAACGGCAAAGTTAGACATGTCCTGTCATAAGAGATTTTAACGAAATGTGTTACCTCCTCTGCCGGGGTGTCGGTGATAAACTGGGCGAACTCGATCAGGTGCCAGTCCACCGTGTCCCCGTGCGAGGATGGGAACAGGTACCAACCGAACAGGAACAGCAGGTACGCCTCCAGGTGGCGTGCCAGGTCCTCCTCGTCGGCGTCCGGGTGGAGAAGCTCACCGCAAAGATTCGGTACAATATTGTCGCAGCCGGTCGTGTCCGTTAAGTTGCAATGAACGAGGTACTAACCGTGAACTGGAGAAGCCACGCCTTTTGGACTCCGTGCCGCTCATCCGTCTTATGGGGCACGTACGGGGGGCTGCGGGGTGTCGCTGCACCTGGGTGAAGCGCGCCTCCAACTGCTCATGCCACGCGGCGGGGGCGTCGCGCGGCACAACTGCACGGCCCGCGCAGGGGAGCCCTAGGAGGTAAGACACGTCCTGCAGCGTGGGAGCCATCTCTCCGCAGGGCAGGTGGAACGTGTGTCTCCGGTCTCCACTGGTCCACGAGCGCGATCAGCAAGGACCTGTCGTACGAGAACCGTGCGGGCCATCCGCAGTCGTCTGCTCCACCATCCTGCAGAATGGAAGTAAGCTGGCCGCTCGTAACCTGCACGTAGTGTGTAGCGTCGTTAAAATTCCATTAACAGATAAGTAAAAGAGTAGGGAAAGTTGGCAAATAAAACAAACCGGATAATAAGTAAATGGTACATGTTACAACTACCAAAAATTAAATGAAAAGTAATGAAATGTTCCATATTCAAATATATGTTCGATCGCGCACATACAACCAAAAATTACATGTCGGGGACAACAAATAACTGGTACATAGAATCAAAAATTACATTGACGGGGACAACAAATAATTGGTACATAAAATCAAAAATTACATGACGGGGACAATAAATAACTGGTACATAGAATTACATTATCCACAATTACGATGCGCTTCAGACTCGTCCATATCGTTCCTAATATGCTGTGTCCTTCGACGCCCGACCTTCTGCTTCAACATTCGGATGTCCGGTACCCATTGATGCCCTGGAGGGGGGTTGTCGTGAACGATCCATCGACTCGGTACCCGTACACCTCGTTATGCCACTTGTTGAAAACACTTTGCTTGTAGCAGTAGTGGGAGATGTACGGACGACATGACTGGTGTGTCTCGCCTGCTGCGGCAATCACGGCTAGTGCAGCAGGCGTGGCTTCTAGCAGGAGCACTCACAGTCACCAGCTCGGAGTATGCACAGATGGGAAGTCCTCTCCCGGTGGGCACCTCTTCGACCCCGATCACCGCAGTGCACGTGGTACCTCCGTTCCACGCCACTCTCTGGTGTCAAGCGATGTGTCTGTGCCTTCCATGTCTTGTTGGCCATGTACGTAGAGACAACCGTCGAGTAGGACAGGCGATTGTCCGACATACATGCAGCGGAGGCCTTGTACCGCTCAACGAAATATCTTTGGGTGCCTAATAACCCACCCTCAACAATGCCCACTAAGGGAAGGCATCTCGCGCCTTTATTACCCAGTTATAAATCTCCGCTAGGTTGGTTGTCATTATTCCATAACGGAAACCGCCCTCGTCATGCAGAAGGGACCATTTTCCAACGCTCGTGTCGTATCCAGTCCGTGAAACTCTTTATGCTTGTCCCCGGCCTACGCCGAATGTTTGGTGCGTCGGTCGGGAGCGCACACAAGGCTGTGCGGTCATCTCCTTGCTCGTGGTAGACCATAGGGTTCCTTGATGAACTAGCGCCATCCCTTGGATTCAGTGATTGCTTCTTGGTTAGTTCATCCAACGTCCTCCACAGCGAGTCGAACTTCCTCCGCTGGTTCTGTTTGCACAGCCGCTTGAACATGTTCATAAGCTCCTTGTTCCTGAACTGACGGAAAAAATTAGCACCTATGTGCCTCATGCACCACCTGCTCTTCAGGTCTGGCCACTTTGCTGCTCCCACGACGTCGGACCCTTGTTGTATATCCACGATCACCCTCAACAACCCTGCATGTCGGTCATGGATGACACATACATCAGGGCGGTCCTGGACAACTGCTATCTTGACTCTTTCAAGAAACCAAGATTACCGACTCTCGTGTTTTCCCCTCCACGAAGGCCAATGCGACCGGTAGAACCTGGTTGTTGGCGTCCACCGCGATTGCAGTTAGAATCTGGCCCTTGTATTTCCCTGTGAGGAATGTGCCGTCCATGCAAATGACCGGGCGACAGTGTCGGAAGGCATTTATGCATGCGTCGAGGGCGAAGAAGGCCCGCTGCAAGACCCACTTACCCCGCGCATGCACCATCCGCGGGAAACTCCGCATGGTCGATGACCGTACCGGGTTCCTACTTGATATTTCCCTGAGCAAGTGTGGAATATTCTCGTAAGAAGCCTCGTATGTCCCGAACCGTATTTGCAAAGCTGTTCTTTTTGCTCTCTATGCCTTTTCGTAGCTAATCTTGTACTGAAACATCTCCTCCACGGCTCTGATAATGGATCGAGGCTGCAGGTGCGGATTATCCATGATCTGACCATAAAACACATTTGCCACCCAAGTGGCCGACAGATTGCGGTGTTCCTGCTCCGCTTCCTCCAGTTGGCAGTTATGTTCCATCACTATGGAACATTTCCAGTAGTCCCTACACTTCTCCTTGTATGCATGCACCCGCCATGGGCACGAATCAACTACGCACTTCACGTCGTACTCTTTTTTGTTGGACTTCACTACCCTGAATTGCCGCCGAAGAGACACTGACCAGTACTTCACCGCATCCATCACAGCCTCCTTGTCTTTATATATGGCCCCCTGCGCGACCTCGTTCTCATGATACTCCCATGCATCTCTGTTCTCTTCATTCATTGTTAGGTCTTCGAAATTATAATTAGTCCACGCACCGGGGACAGGCACCTCAGGAGTATTGTCCTCCTCATTCGAGCGTTCGCCATCAGGGACTTCCTCATCCGCACGGTCCTCTTCCTCCATCAAGTCAACTATGTGCTCCACCTCCTCCCCCTCGTCGGCCACCCCCCGCGCCTCCACGGCTGCCTCCTCGCCCCCCTGATCCCATCGCCACCGCCAACCTCGTGTCCCCCATCTCCGGGGTCCTCGCTACCTTCATCATCGTATTGTTGCATATCTGTCTTCCCCTCCTCTGTAATATCTACCCCGACATCACGAACCTCCGACACCGATAGAGGTACCTGGTACCAATCTACCAGCAACATAAGCGGCCACCAGCTCTCAAAGATACCCAACATAGCTCCTCCATGACAATGTCGCGTTAATAGGAACCACTCTCCATAAAAAAGTCTTGCATGACGGCTTACTCTTCGCTCTAACCCGCAAATTAACACTCGGGTATCCAAACCAACATCCAAACATCCACTCCAACAAACCCCTATATGTCCTATCTCTCGGCCTATATATGCCCTGTATGACTGTTGAAAATGCCGATAAATCCACTCCATCCGGCCCCTGTGCTATCTCCCCATCTCCATAAAATATTTGAAAATACAATTTCTCTGACATGCTGCCTACAACGTCGAACCGAAAAAATCATCATTTCTCCATCTAACCGCATCATGCATTACTATATAAATGTTATATTATATTGTCAAATTTTTTTATTCTACTGATTTCTAACGGTGCCTGACATTTTTAAATTTTTTTACTCTACTAATTTCTAGCGTAGCACGGTGCCTGACGATATGTTGCTAGCCTACCATGTTTTTAAATATACTCTAAAATACAATGTATAAAACGAATGGTGATCATACTAAGAAATCCAACTATAAATAAGTAATTCGACCACCCATTTTTTCATTACGGAATTACTACTATATATTATTCATTTGTCCTAATCTTAAAAACTGTATATATACATGATATATCGTACTTCCTTTAATTTCTACGTCGCAATTTTTGAAACATTGCTCACAGAATATATGGCTAACCTACCATGTTAAATTAATAATATTAAATTTCTACCACATTACATTTCTAAATATTATCTAATATTTCTATTACATGGAATCTCAATATTTCTAAACACTAAATACTACATTAATTTCTAAATATTACCTAAAAAACCACCACATAAAATAAAAACTAAATACTACACAATTATACAATTTCTAAATACTAGACAATCCTAAATACTACATTAAATTTCTAAATTTTACATATAAAATTTCTAAATACTACATTGATTCTCAAAATTTCTAAATACTACAATCCTAATATTTCTAAATACTACATTAAATCTCTAAACATTGCCTAATATTTCTACTACCCAATCCTACTACATTAAATTTCTAAATATTACCTAATATTTCTACTACATTTCTACATTTCTAAATATTACATAATACTAAAATTCAAAAAAATATTACACATAAAATTTTTGGACTTACCTTCACAAAAATGACGAATACTTTTTTTCCTCTCTCTTTTTTTTTCCTCTCCTTCCTCTCCTCTTCTTTCTCGCAGCGCTTCCTCTCGGTAGGCCGACGCAAATGAGCAATAGTGCTCTCGTCCGGCGATTTAAAATGAGCCTGTCGCCCACTGTTGGGGCGATCGCCCTTGGCTTGGGCGACGACCGCCCACGGTCGTCCACGTACATCGCCATTCACCATTTAACAATGGTTAGCCGTGAATTACGAAGACTCAGATATCGCCTGCATCAGATCTTTGAAAGGAAAAGCCTATTTTTCAAATTTTTTCGTTCGGCCGATTAGTTTTGCAAAAAAGATTTAAAATAAATATTAAATAAAAAAATTCCACCAAGCCTATTTCCACGTGTCATGCTCGCATGGTACTCCTCCCATTTCTATTGGACTAGTATACCAACCGTAGTCTCTACAGTAGCAAATGGACTGCAGTTTCTGTAGCAGTGAGACTGCGAACGGACTGTAGTTCTACAGTAGTGAGAGGTCCAAAGATTAGTAGTTATATATGATGCCGCACAACGATTAGTAGTTATATATGAGGTCCAAAGATTAGAAGTTCTACTGTAGTTCATCAAAATTACACAACTTTGTTACTGCTCTTTAATTACCCATATTTATCATTGTTAGTGCTATTTGTAAATAAACTTTTTATTGCAAATTGAGTTTCCGATGTAACGTACAGGCACATGACTAATCTCTCTGGCTAGTAACAAAGTTAAATTTTGCTTCATGCAAGCCGAAGCTACAGAAGTTACGACTGGAGTAGGATATAGACATATATAGTGATGCACCGAAGCCACCATTTTTCGGATCAAGCAACCTGAAAGTCTGGATCGTTGAGCCAAGCACAAAACGTCGTCTGGACTCTGGAGAACCGTTTCTACTGTGATGCCCTTGGAAACTGGGAAGGCCTGTCTCAGTTCCAACGGCTTACAAACACATGCAATTACAGAAGAAAAGGAGCAGCGCCAACTTCCCAAGAATTAGGCCCACATGAGAGTTTGCACGTCCCAAAACTTAGGCCCAAGTGCCGAACTATTCGCTCCGTTTCTTCAAGGAAGGACAAGGGAAAACTCAAGTGGGCCCTCCGGTCCAGATCATGCTGTACGTGGCCACCAAGCCTATTTCCACGTGTCATGTTCGCATGGTACTCCTCCCATTTCTATCGGACTAGCATACCAACCGTAGTCTCTACAGTAGCGAATGGACTGCAGTTTCTGTAGCGGTGAGACTGCGAACGGACCGTAGTTCTACAGTAGTGAGAGGTCCAAAGATTAGTAGTTACTAGATTAATGCCCGTGCGTTGCTACGAAAATAAAATTAGTAACGAAATATAAAAATCAAGCAATAAAAGAAAATTGTGCTACAAGATCAAATATCTATTTCTCTCAATTACAAAAGTTTTTATGGTTTTTTCTTAGGTACGAATTAAAACCAAATATATTATACGTAGCAATATATATTACTAATCTCAAAAATCAATCAATTATTTTTATCTTTTTTTGCAATTTATATTACCAAATCGCGTTCCTCTTCCTCTCGCCATGCCCGCAGCGCACGCTGTGGAGTCCGCCTTCCTCGCCGCCCACTTCGTCGCGCATGACATGGCCGTATGGTCAGTCGCCTCGGAGAAAGAGACCACCGTCGTCGCCCAGTCTTTGCACTTTCGTGTTTTCTGGATCGCTACCGCCCTCGGTGCCGTGCTCTTCTCCGCTTCGGCGATGGTCCGCTGCGTCGACGGTTCGCTACTCTTCCCAGATGATCATCTCGCCTTTGCCGGCCTACTCGTCTCTATGTCTCTGACGTACTTAGCCATCACTGACTTCACTAGCTATGATGCCGGAGCCCATGAAGGTGAACCAGAAAACACTAGCGCCGAGGCGCCCTCCACGCCATACGCCGCCGCGTCGTTCCTTTCTCTCACGATGTTCAGCTGAATCAACCAGTTTATCTCCAAGGGGTATGCCAATGACTCTCACCGCCGACGACGTCCCACCGGTGTCGCCGGACAACCGCACCGAAGCGTCGTACGCTTTGTTCACGTCCAACTGGCCCGCGCTGGGGTCACGACACCCGTGGGCATCGCGCTCTGGCTTTCCTTCTGGCCGCAGTTACTACTGACCACGGCGCTCGGTCTCCTGCACCTCACAGCCATGTATGTCGGTCCGTCACTTATTAATCAGTTCGTCGAGTTTATTCGTCGTGGCGGCACGACATGTGAGATCTTGAATGAATACAAAAGAAATGATTGGCCGGCTATTAATTGCCAGCAATAATCAGGGATTTTGCTATAATAATCAGCCATATTTAGAGAGATATGGTGGTCAGAATCGAGAAAGAATAATTAGCTATAATGACCTGCTATTATTGGAGATATGACCGGGAGAGAGGCTAGGAAGAACGACGGACCACTGTCACCAACTGCTAATTTATACATTAGTATAGATATATGATGCCGTACAACGCTCCGTAGCTTATACAGTGCGAAAAGGAACACACGGCATCGAAAACAGCTATTCCCTGTACATCTTCGACAGTGGTAGTATATAGAGATATATCTTTGCTATATAGAGTGCAAGTTTCTTATCTTTGTCACTAATCTTTAATTATCTATTTTTGTCACTGTTAATGCTCTTAATTACTCATATTTGCCATTGCTCTTTAATTACCTATCTTTGTCACTGTTAGTGCTCTTTGTAAATAAACTTTTTGACGCAAATTGAGTTTTCGTTACAACGCACGGACACATGACTAGTGAAAATCAATTCCTGTGTGTAGATAGTACCACTTCGGTTTCTAAATTAAATTATTCTTCTTCACTAACTTACTTATTGCTTTTGAATAATATGTGCTATTTTATTCTACAATAATAAATGAATAATATCTAAAGTAATAAATGGTAGAAATATACAAAGAAAAGCAGTTAAAAGCTGTCTCGAAATTATAGGAGTACATGTATTTAGAATAAAATTTTAAAACTAGAGTAATATATATTTAGCGGAGGGATATATTTGAAACATTATTTTACGACTTAATTCAGTGAGAACTTAATATTGAACTCGCATGCTCGGGCAGCTGTGCTACTCCTCCAAGCTGAGGTTCTCAGTGCACCAGATGACAAGTGTAGCATACGTTTGCAACCAGTCGAAGCGATCTGAGAAAAACATAAAGGCGAGGTACCTAGCTGCAAAATGTGCCCTCTAGATTCTACGAGAAACCGTCCGTTTGGCCACATCAAACCGCTATAAAGTTTCTGCTCGGAGCCACGGGGCGCTTCCTCTTCCCTTGCTCCCTTTTCGTCCTCTGGCTCCTCTCGTCCTCCGATCTCCTTCCTTCTCTTGTGTGTGGTTAGCCCAACTCGAAAGCTCGAGCGCCAGATCCCCCGCGCCGCCAAACCGGGGGAGCCTCGCTCTCTCCCGCCGCCGCGGGCGCGCCCCGCCGGAACCGCTGGCCCCGTAGCCCCCCGACGACCCCCCGCCTCGCCGCCGGCCGCGCCTTATCGGCGGTGAGGCCTCGGGAAACCTTTCTCTCGTTTTACGGCGCGGGTTGATGCAGGACCGATGGTTTTGGGGTGATTTCGTCGTGGTTTTGACGGGGCTTGTGGGTTTTGTTCGTGCCAGGGTGGTAGCGAGGTGGCCGGTGGGACGCGCGGGTTGCGGTGGGCTAGGGTTTGGAGGCCCGGGGTTTCTTGTGGTTCGGTGGGAGGAATGGGCGAGTTTTGGGGGGTTTGGAACGGGGTTTTGTCTGGGTTTGGGAGGCTTGTTCGCGCCAAGAATCGGTGATTTAATGGTGGGAGTTGGGTGTTGATTTGTTTAGGGCGTTTCTTGGTTCTTGGATTCGGCGGATTGGAGCGGCGTGTTGACTAGTTCACGCTTAATGTTCGTGCTGTGTGTTAAAAGGGTGGGTTTGGGCAAATGGTTACACCTTTTTTGTCTTTGTAATTTGTGCTTGCGGGTGGAAGGATGCCAATGGCTAGTGCATTGTTGTGCGTTTGGGGATTTCTTCGTTCTTGGGCCTGGGAGAGTTGAGTTCAGGGTATGAACGCCTTGCATTCCGAGTCTAACTTGGTTGTCATATGTGCTACTGGATGACAATCCGAAGTGCATTTTGCTGTTCATGCAAGCAAAATAACTTCTTGCTTGTTGGATTTGTGGGTGTCGCACTGGTGCTATTTAGTTTGTATTTATGCCACTATATCATGAAGATTAGCATGTACAGAATGTGTTTTGAATCTTTATATAACAGATTAACACAAAGGCAATGTGAAATCAGCATATAAGTCAACATTAATCTCCATTTCTCGGTTAATCATACCCCTCTTTATGTTTTTTTTGTGCTTTATATGCATGATGTGACTACTAGCTGCTCAGAGCTTCCCATGGAGGAGAATGCAATAATAATTGTGAACTTTTGCAGGTGTAGAACAAATTGTGCCTTTTGTAGAGGGTGCATTACAGGGATCCGATGCCTCTCTTCAAGAGGTCACCTTTCTTCTTATTGGACCCACCGAAGGACTTGGATCCTAAGGAGAAGGTGTTCCAAGTTCGGTTTACTAAGGAGATATTCCGAGATTACCAGTATCCTCTTGCATGCCATTATTGGCAGCTAATTCATTTGCATCTGATATGAAGCGTAGTTTCCAATCATATCTGATACCTTGTAGCTTTTACACTTGCATTAGATTATGTTGCAGCAATATGCTTTTATCCTTGACTGTTGATTAGGGAATACCTGAATAGGTTGAACCTTTACCGTCAAAGAGTCTGGGCGTGCAAGGTGTCCGGAAAATCTAATTTAACCTATGAGGAAGCTATGGTCTCAGAGCATCGTGCTGCAGAGAAGGCTCAACAGTTGCCAAGAGAGCTAGTGGCTCCTGTTCTCCAGATGGTTCAATACAGTAGGATCAAGCTTTTTCTGACTTTGTTACATTTCTTGGCAGTGTTATTATGATTGCATTTTCAATCTCGTATTTTTTCTCTTGATGCACACTGTTGGCCAATGGCCAAATAGATATAGCATTTTGTTATGTGTTTTCTCATTTGTCCTTTGCTACATAAAGTTACATTGAGCTAATATTGTTTGAAAGATTTATATCCATGTTTGTGATACCGTTACATGTTTAGAATTTTATGTTGGTATGGAGTTTTTCATATTAGAGGTTTTCTGTTTGTGTCCATTGACTAGTCCCGCTTATCCTTGCCTTTTTTTTAAAAAAAAGGATTGTTCACCAACATTCTTTTTTTTTGGATAAATTTGATGATATGTCGTCCTCCAATGATGCCACCATGTGGCCGCACATTTAGTTAGACGTGTTGTATGTTGGTAATTTTTAATGAGGTCTTTTTTCATGCTGTCACAAACTGTTGATGTGCATTATTTATGATGTTTTAATACACTGCTTTGTATTCTATTCTGTGAAGAAGGCAAATTGTTTGTCCCATTAAGAATACTTGAGTTTTTTTTATTCGCTTTTAATAGACTGGAATTTTGTGCTACATTTGCTTCAGGCACTCTTAGCTTGACTGACCTTGTCAACAAAATATATGGTAGCCTGCAAGAGGATCTGTTTGAAGGATTAGAATTACATGCTAAAAAAGATGGTTCTGAAGCTGCTTGCAAGATTTTGAAGGTTTTAGGCTCTGGTGACACCAAGATGTATGAGGTGGGATGGATTGGTCAAGACAATGCAGTAATCAACACTTCAGTTGTCAGAGCTGATGACCTAACTTGCAAGAAGGCACGTGCTAGTCGTAATATGCTGAAGATTTTTATTAGGGGATCGACATCGCGAAATTCTCCATGGATTATACATGCAAATCTTGCAAATAGATATGGCATACCTACTGAGCCCCCAAAAGATATGGCGGTAACCTTCTTTCCTCGTTTCCTTTATTCTGTTTCATATTATTATGATCCTAAAGAAATTATGGCTCACAGAATGGTGAAGGATTGTCCAAAGTGAGGAAAGGGCTTGAGAATGGAACCGCAGAAGATGCTAGAAAAAGGTCGAAGAAAGGTGATTTAGTAGATATCCATGTCATCTCTTTCAGTTCATATGTTAACATGGTTTCGATACTGCTGCACTTCTGTCAAGGTTCTTACTGTCCACTTTTCGTATGACTTTCAGATGATGAACAAATAGAACTACCAGTTAAATACCCAATTGATGATCTTCTAGTAAAGCCTGCAGCAGATGACCCTGATTTGTCAAAGAAACGTCCATTATCTACAGATTTTAGAGTGCCTATAGATTCTGTGGGAGATCTCGTTATGGTCTGGGATTTCTGCATGTCTTTTGGGAGGCTTTTATGCTTGTCGCCATTTTCCCTCTCAGATCTGGAGAATGCAGTTTGTCACAAAGAAAGCAATCTTGTTCTTCTCGTGGAAATACATGCTGCACTTTTCCATTTGCTCATTAAAGACAAAGGTGGATATTTTACATTTCTCCAGAACAAGAACAGGAAATTAAAGGTGATTTCTTCTTCTTATCCAAAACTTAAGTGTGCATGAAGTGGTACTGTATTTTTTTCTTACATGTTCACATGCATCATATGTAGGTAACTTTAGTCACCTGGGCTGAGTATCTATGTGATTTCTTGGAAATGACAAGTAAAGAAGAATTCTCCAGTAACGTATCAATAGTACGAAGGGGTCATTATGGTCTTGTTCACATAGGTCTTAAACTTAAAATTCTACGGGAACTGGTAGATGAAGCCATTACAACTTCTGGTGTAAGAGAGAAATTAGATGAACGGATTGAGCAGCGTCAAGCACTTGCAGCAGCAAAAAGAGAGGTTGCTAGAAAGAACAAGGAAGAGCAGAAGCTGAGCATAGAAGGGGCGACAGAAAATGAAAAGAACCAGACAGATGCTGCACAAAATGGCAATGAGAATATTAACGGTCAGCTTGTGGGGAAAGAAGGGAAGGAAAAGAAAAATATATCTGCCAGCAAGATGGGAGATGGGAAAATGCATCTGGTGAGAACTTATACCTTTTTCCATGTGAATTTGCAGGCACACTTGTTCATTCTTACATATGAACGTGCATGTCTCTGCTTATTTCTTTGTAGAGGAGACATCTTGAAACAGAAATGGAGAAACAATCTGTACAAACTAGTCCGCTGGGAAAAGACAGATTATACAACAGGTATTGGTTTTTTAGGCATGAAGGAAGACTTTTCGTTGAAAGTGCAGATTCCAAAGAGTGGGGGTATTACAGCGCTAAGGAAGAGGTGATTGCTTTGAAACTGCGGAAATCCCTATGTTTGGTTTTCTAGTCATAACTCGTATTCAATTTGTAATTAACAGCTTGATGCACTCATTGGATCATTAAACATTAAAGGCATAAGGGAGAGAGCACTCAAACGGCAGCTTGACAAATTCTATGATAAAATAAGGTATATAAGTCTTTTCATGAGCGTGCCTTCTAATTTGTTTCATACTATTGGACTGTTTTATAGTGTGATGTTTGCCTTTCTTTGGATTTTTGAAAGGGAGAGTTGCTGGTTGTAGGAAGTACAGATAACCACAATTCCAAATTTTCAAAGCCTTATATGTCTGGAATTTATGCAAATTGTTATTCAGTGTAGTTTATACTTTTATAGTTTTGTCCTTTTTGACCTTGCTTTACTGGACGTCGCACATCAGATGATCAGATCATTACATTTTGGTGGCTCTGTTGGCCAATGTGAATGGGCATAATTTTAATTTTTAACTCTATTATTTAAGCAGTGGTATTAAGCAATCAATTATCTGTTGCATTTTGGATCCGGAAGAACTTGGCACTAACTTGGGTTCAAGAAACGATGGAAAGTCCAAACATTAAATCTTGAAAAACTCAAACTCAAATTTGAAAATTTGGGGAAAAATAAAGAAAAATTTGCCAGTTTTCACTTAACTGCCCATGGAGTGTTTTTCTCCATTGCAGACAGTTGTTGAAACCTGCTAGGCAAGTTCTTATATCTTAATTCGTCTACTTTTTGTCTTTAATTGGATAAATATACTGTGCATGCTGGGTTTTTGTTATGAGTTTAGGGATATACTTTTTGCGAACATGAAGGAAACCTTGGTTGCTCTACATGCTTTCATGTTACCCTTGAACCTGCTGGCCAGGCTATTAGGCCAGCCCTTAGCCATATGGCCACACACTAGTTCGTAAGGCTATTCATGCCAGCTGGTACGGTGAAAGTTTTGCTCTTTTATCTAGCAACTAATTTTTTTTCCTTATCTGTTATAGTAATGCTCTGGAAAAGAGATTGAAGGACGTCACACAGAAAATGTTACTTGAAGAGGCTGTATTGCGGCGTTCCTCTCGTGTACATGCCCAACCAAAGGATAACCCTTTTATGTCATTCCTCAAGTATGTCAACAGATGGAAACAAAATTGAGCTACAGATGGAAACAAAAGTGAGCTATTAGTTGATAGGATTGGCTGCTTTTTTCATAGCCTATTCTTTGAACCCTCATTGGGGTTCATTTTGGATTCTTGATAGTTGATACACCAAAATGAGGAGTCTGTCATTCGACTGCTTTTAGAGATGAGCCAAGAGGGCTCCCCTGAGGCAATTTTTTGAACATTTGAGGACTAACTCAAGCTGCGTGTAAATTGATCCCATCCTTAAGAGTTGTACAGTTGATACATTGGGTTTTCTTTTGTTTTGGAGAGGGAAACTGAGATGTTAACGATACTATTGATAGGTTCATATGTATAGTCAGTAGTGAGGCTTGATAACTGGAAGAATTTCTCATACTTTTTATCAGTTGTCTTTTATTCGCATGCTGCTATATTGCATCATTGCGTCAGAGTTTTGTTGCTATTGGGAAGTTACTGTTTCTCACGCGAATTAATTTGTGCTTCCTTATGAGGTGTTCTTTGTATGATTTGTGGATCATGGTGATGCTGATATATGGATAAAGTTTGGAAAAAAAAACGCATTATTGAATTATTCCATTATTACATAGTGCCTGGGCATATTAAAGGATCCATCCCTGTGTGGCTGTGTTGTTGACGCATAAATTTGTCACTGCGGAATGCTGATGCGTCCTTGCTACTTTCGTGCTTTGCTCGACGTTTTATAGTTCGATTGTGTTGCCGGCAGCATTGCACGGTGACATCATAACGCGGCTGTTAAGATTCCAAGTGAAGTAGCATCAGAAGTTGAGAACCGGAACCCCAGCTTTCCAAACGAATACTGTAGCTTCGATTTGATTTCCCTCGCACCGCCGCTATCTGTTTCCCTCGCCGCACAGCGCGACCTCCTCGCACGCATCGACGTTACGGCATCACCGTCCCGCTACCGCGAGGCGCGCGGTCGTTTTTCCTGCAGCGCGCCGCGGCGGCGTCAGGCCACTCCACTCCTTCCCGCGCGCGGCACCGCACCGGCTCAGGGCCCGAGTGGGCGCGGGCTCAGCTCGGGTTGCGGCACGACAAGATGGGCTGCTACCCCACAGCACCCAAGGGAGCTTCAGCTGATGTGCCTCCCAGATGGTACGCCTGCTACATGGGCCTTGGAGGCTTTTGCTTGGCTAGACCTGTCCGGCAGACCAAGCCGACCATCTGGCTGGCTACAGGGACAACCACCGCGCATCTTCTTTCTCGAAGCCGAACCGAAGGCGTGGATAGACGCCATCCACACAAACCAGAGCTGGCCTGGCAATTCGAGCAGCGAGATCTTCCACCAAGATTTTTCTCCCTTCTTCCAGCATCTGCCGCGGAAGAGGGAGCCACAGGAGCTCAAGAAGTGCCTTGACCTCACCAGTCTCTTCTTCTCCTTGCCCCCCTCCTCCACTCAGAGAGGGGTAGGTAGCTTGGGAGAGAGAGATGGCTTGCACGGCGGCGCAGTCCATGCTCTCCGCCAGCAGCTGCAGCTGCACCTTCCTGAGGAGGCCACAGAGGCTTGGCGTGGGAGGAGGCGGCGGCAGGGTGTCCATGGTCTCCTGCAATGCCTCCTCCCCGCCGCCGCCGCCACCCGCCTCCTCGCCGGATGAGTCCGACTGCAACACGGAGGAGTGCGCGCCCGAGAAGGAGGTAATCCCCTGGGCTATCCCTTGTTCCCCCTCTCCACCTCCTGATTGGCTCTTGCTGCGATTCAAGAATTAATGCGATTCGAGAGCAGAATCGTGCAATGAAAGAATGCAGTTGCTAGGTGTGTGATGGTTGATTATTTCTTTCCTGTGTGCTGATGTATGCAGGTTGGGAACCTGAGCGTGGAGTGGCTGGCCGGAGAGAAGACCAAGGTCGTGGGCACCTTTCCCCCGAAGAAGAAAGGCTGGACCGGCTACGTCGAGAAGGACACCGCAGGACAGACCAACATCTACTCCGTCGAGGTAATCCATTCTTTTCATTACCAAACCCCTTGCCGATGTAGTTTCTGAAACATTCGGTGGCAAAATTGAGAGGACCTGAAGCTCTTGCCATCTAGTTTCTGATTACGATTAGCAGCAGCTTTGCAATTGTCAGACGGTTCTAGGTAAATCAAATTTAAGACTTCCATAGTTGAGCGGCGAGAACGTTTCGATCAAATGGTCTGAGCGACGATTGCTCCTTGGGGAGTTGTAATCTTTTCATCATTCGCAGATATGTAATGTATAGGTGTGACTCCTACCTGCAATCTTTTCTTCATCTGAAACTGACAAGTGCTGCACTACCATGGACAGCCGATGGTGTACGTGGCAGAGAGCGCGATCAGCTCGGGCGCCGCGGGCACGTCGGCTGAGGGGTCTGAGAACACCGTGGCCGTCACCGCGGGTATCGCGGTCTTCTCCATCGCTGCGGCGTCGGCCGTCCTCCTCCAAGTCGGCAAGAACCAGCCGCAGGTGCAGGGGCCGGACTACTCCGGCCCGCCCCTCAGCTACTACATCACCGAGTTCAAGCCGGCGCAGCAGACGGTCGAGGAGTCAGTCGCCGCTCCCGCGATCCAGTCCAGCCCCTCCGTCGAGGCGTCCGCGCCCACCGGCTAGTCGTCGACCATGGAGTCGTCAGTGCCGCCGGGCGCGCAGCAGCTGTCGTCCAGCGCGCAGGTGGAGGCGGGCGGTAGCGGCGGCGCGGCAGCCGCTGAGGTGCAGGTAGGCACGATGCAGGAGCAAGCTGAATCAGCACTAACTTGGTAGTGTGTTGTGTTGTAGGATAATTTTTGGGTTCTAACGATGAGGAATTTGTACCAAGTTAGTGTGATGTAAGTTGGATTATTACATTTGCAGAGTATTGTAGCTTCACAGATTATTCAATTTTACAGTGATCAACAAATGTTAAGCACATTCTGCCTTAAAGGGGAAAAAAACTTATTTTGAATACAGTATGAAGAACAAACTTACGAATACATGTCATGATGTCAACCAGAGTTTAACAACTGCCCAAACGATCGAAATATTTACAGCATATAAATAATTATTCACATTATTGAGTTATAAAAACAATCAACTCCCAGATGCAATTGAGCATCTGTGAACCCTGACTAAATCCTGGTGCAGGGACATCCATATTCGCCCTGCACCTAGAATTCTTCACATCGTAAACTAACCTACTAATCAACACCTATAAATTGCTGTACAACAACATATTCCCACCTGACCCAGTGGGACAAGAATTTACGCTTCACCATGAATATTCACAGAAGAACCAAACTATTCACATTCACGCAAATGCTTTGTACCATGGGCCATGGACCTTCTCCGAGACTGTCGCCACCGTGATCAGCACTTCAGCCGCCTTCACCACCCTGTCGACGAGCTTTGCCGCGCCGATGCTGCGCAAGGCTGCATCAGCCAGCTTCTGGCCCTTTGCACCACTGCCACCGAGGACGATGCCACGGAAGGCACAGTAGACCGACCGGGAGACCTTCTTGAAGACGGTGTCGCCGGCCTGAAGGCTCTTAAGGAGCACCCGGGTTATTATCTGCCTCCTAGCCTGAATCTTTTCATCTGACAAAGAGCCAGCTGAGGCTGACGAGCTCATCATCGCCTCCACAATCTCTTCAGTGCCGGCCTCAGGGAAGTTATCCAGTAGCTTCGTGAGAGCCTTGAACAGTTCTGAGATGACGTTTTCCAGCTCTCTAGGAGTGGTTTTCGAATTCTCACTCATCAGGACTTGACGCAGGACGAGCATGCTGGACAAACAGAACAATTTGGTTCAGCTATTACACACCAAAGAATTAATTGTTGACCAACTAGGCTAAAGGTGTGTTTGTTAGGGCTCCAACATAGATCTGGTGGAGTTAGATATTCCTAACTCCACCAGATTCGTAAAGCAGGAGCTGTGAATACATTAATAGTGTTTAGATGGATATCTTGTTTACATTTTAGACAAAAATATAATCTTAATTCACTTTATTTTAGCCTAGAAGTTTCAGATCTCAGACAAAGCTAGGATCTCTCCAAACATGCCCTAAAAGTAGAAGGATAAAGTAGTTACCTAGTAGCGATCACAATCACTTGTTGAAATTGACCCTGCACGGCCCTCAATCTGAGCAAATTAAGCTGGAAGCTCTCAGGAGTTGACTGCAATTGCAAGCCCTCCATACCACTAATAAGCTGTATCAAGCCAATCCTTATTAGCTTGTCAAGCTTTTCTCCCTTGCACTCTGGTAGACCTGAACTGCCTGCTGCAGACAAAGATGATGTTTGCCCCCGTGGAGCTCCATGACCAGCTCGGAGTACTATAACAAGGGGCTGAGCCTGCCACAAAGGATTAAATTAGTGTCCGCACGAAGGATACGAGATAAAAACAATTAGGATGCTGCTATGCTACTGATGGTAAAACAGTTATGCTGTTAGAAACTTACATGATCTGCTGATGGCAAAGTTGAAAAAGAATCCAAATGTGCACTCCATTCTTCTTCCGTGATGTTCTTGGATGTCGAAATCCATTGCAGGGTTAGAGGGAGAGAGGCTGATGCATTGGCAGGTGGTCCATAGCGATCAGCGAAAGCCTTTTGCAGGTATTCCACTCCAGCAGATCCTTTTATAATCGGTTGCATCAGCTGGAGACGTGCCTTACTCACTTCTTCCTGCAGTTCCTGTTTATCACAGAAAAATGTTAAAATTCCACAGCATAAAACAAGTTCTAGGACTAATTTAAGGTGTTTACGGAGAACAGACCTTTATTTCTTCCAAAGTGAAACGCAGGCCCTTGATGACAGCAATGACAAATGAGTTGATACCATTATCATTAACTTCAGAACCTGCAGCCAACTCACTCAATAACTTGTCATGACTTTTCTTCATCTCATCCTCCTTTGCAGGAGCAGAGAGCTTTCGGACCATATCCAAGGAATACTGCAAAATCTGCCCCAGATATTGTGTGTCCTGGGAGCCTAACTCAAGTACCTGAGACAAAATTTCAAGGTCAATGTTCTCAAGGATTTCTTCCTTCCACCCCATGGGAGCCAACACACATAATGAATCTCTCACTTCCTTGACCAGGTTGATCAGTTGGCTGTAGTCAGGTTTGTCTCCTCTCAACGAGTCAGTAACCACATCCCAGAAAGCTTTCTCCATTGTTTCTCTCACTTTGACCTGGAAATCCATCTCAACAGTACTTGCATTATCAGAGTTTCCAGCAAACGCGCCATCGTTCTCATGAAGCATCTCATTGACCATTTGTTCATTCTCTGTTGGCAGTTTTACTGGTGATGTACTGCTTGATGGTGAAGAAGCTCCAAACAAAGATCGGGCAATGGAGCTTGATCCTTCAGCATTTATCTTGGAATTCTCATTAATATCAGGTGGGAGCTGTCCAGACAAATTAATGCTCAAAGGAGTAGATATGTTTGCAACAGGTGTTGCCAATGGACTTCCATTCTCCTTCGCTTTGAAGAACTTTGACCTTGTATCTGAAAGAGCAGAATTCATCCGCTCAATGCCTGCATCACCACTCAGGTGCTGAACCTTCTCTCTCAGGAGCTTTTGGTCATCAGTAACCTGTTTCTGAATCGCCATCATATCATGAGTAAGGCTATGTGACTGCCCGTCCACAGTTAACTTGCATGTTTGCATCATTGACAGCTCAAGTTTGCATGCAGCCCTAACAAGATCTTCCTCCAATGATTTTGCATCTTTCACTTTCCACACCACAAAGCGATAAAGATAAGCGCACCAAGCTTTGTCAAAATTAGCCAACTGAGTTCTGAGTTTCCTCTGACCAGTAACATCAGAAGACATCTGGCAATTAGATGATTCAGCAGCGTCAGCATTTAGGGATGACTGCTTTGAGGCACTGCCTGGTCCATCAAGTACTGTCTTAACCAACAGCTCAAACTCCTTGACAAAGTTTGCTGCCGACTCCATAAGTAGTTTCTCCCGCTCACCTTGTCCACTTAAAACAGCACTTGGATGAGCCAGTATCATGTAAGCACAGAGTACCACCCTCAGTGAGTACCGAGACAATCTGCTTGTTTCAGAACTTCTTGCTGGCTTCTTTGCTGCCACCCTTGTTCTTCCCTCCCTGCTAGGAGGCGCCTTTCTCTTAGGAGACCCAAGGCGTTTCAGTAGATGGTCAATATTTTCCACTGATGATGAACCTGCTGACTGAGAAAGAAGCAAACGCCCCTCCAACCGGTCAAGCAATGCTTTTGTGGTTTGAAGAACTGTCGGAGATTCCATTGACATAGCTAATTTTTCAAACGGCATAGACTTGACAGAATTCTCATTAATTTTCAAGGCATCATAAGCTTGAACCAATGCAAGTGTTGTCTTCCTAGACTTCACAAATCTTCTCCAGCATCTGTAAACCAAAATGAACAAAAAAATTCAGTTAATTCCACACATGCAAATACAGCCAAATAATTACACCAAAAATGCATTTTACGACAACGATACCTCGCCAGCTTTCTTGAAAGAAAATCTACATGCTTGATGTAATCCGCATGGGCAGAACCATGAGGACTTCCTCGCTGCTTCAAATACTCAGCCCTCTGCCTCTTTGCCCTCTGAAGTTTGCTGTCCAGCTGTTCTTTCAATTTCCTCCTCTCTGTTTCTCTCTGGCTGCATACAGTCTTGGCTGCCCGTTGGATATGCAAAAGCCTAGCCTGAGCCTTCCTCTTCTCAGCTTCCAACAACCCCAGCCGTTTCTTCTCAGCAGCGGTGCGCTTTTGCAAGATTGCAGATCGCACCCGCTCCGTGTACTTGCTCTCTGATATCGCCTTCCGCACCAAGGACCTTGCTTTTCTCTCCTTCAGTGCGGCCCACCTCTGCATATGCGCATGCAAAAGGCGTGTGCGGTTTTCCTCAGCCTGCCGGACACGGGACTCAACTCTAGTCTCAAGTTCTTCCCTTTCCTTCTCAAACCGCATTTCCACGTCATTCTTAGCAGCTTGTCGGAGTTCATCCAACTTGGCTAGCCGGTTCTTTGCCTTTGCCAAGAGGCTTAATCTGTGAGATTCATATATTAGTCTCAGATTCTACCTTTACTCGAATAAAATTAAAGTATTAAACAATAACCAATATCAGGCCCTGGTTTTTTTTGTTACCTTTTCTGCTCAGCTGCCTGAAGCTTTGCTTCAAGGCGCTGCCCATGATCTTCCTCTTGAGAGGACCATGATGGGCTCCGTGGCTTCTTCCTTGCTTTACAGGATAACCATTCATGGAATTGCTGCAAAATAACATTTGCATGAGCTATCTTGATCGATCACATATCACTAATTCACTAACTACCATCTTTTAACAAAGCATGATCACTTAGCTGTTACAAATAACACTTTGCTCCCAACTTCAATAAAAAAAAACAAGAAATGTAACAACTCTCAAAATTTCATCAGACTTTTAAGAGCACATTGTAGTAGTGGCAGCCCACTGCCCCCACGCCCAAGGGAAGAACTAAAGAAGTCAACCTCTTCCCCACGATCGAGGGGGCCAAATTTAACTAAAGGGCTCCGCACCACTGTCCTTTGTTAGAAAGGAAAATAGTCTAGAAGCATCCATACCCTTTTGGAAAGACGGCCAACCATCGCGGTCACATCCCGAAGGGAAACACCTCGAGAGTGCAAAGTCCCATCGAAGTCCAGGAAAGGTGACGTGATGGATGCAGCCCACGAGGGTCCTCCGTGAACCAAGGAAGTATCGAAGAGCTCTAAGATCCTTCATGTTAGGGTTAGCACGACACACGAAAACTGGAGACAAGATTTAACATGTCGTGCTAACCCTAACAAGAGGTATCAAAACTGGAGACAAGACTTAACGTGTCGTGCTAACCCTAACAAATGGTATCAGAGCCCTAACACTTTACCTTACATGCTTCTTCTAGTCTCTCCTTCAGGCACATGATTTCTTTATTATCATGTCCAGTTATCACAATATCAACATAAACTGCTAGTATGGTGATGTATGATACTCTATACCTGTGAAACGCCGTATGATCCCTATTATATTGGGAATAGCCCATACCACAAATTGCACGTCTGAATTCGTCAAACCATGCTCGTAGACTGCTTCAGGCCATATAGACTTATTAAGATTACACACCTTTCCTGTGGTCTGCTTATTCTCCAAACTAGGAGGTATCTCCATATATACTTCCTTTTGTAAATCTCTATGGAAAAATGCATTCTTCACATACAACTAATAAAGAGGCCACGCAAAATTAATAGCACAAGAAATCAACGACCTTACTGTGCTATCTTCGATACATATGCATAAGTCTCATCATAGTCTATCCCATACATTTGACTAACATTTTGCAACCAACCATGCCTTGTATCTGTCCACCTTACCTTCAAGAGTTTGTTTCACTGTAAAGACCCGTTTGCATCCCACTGCTTTCTTTCTTGCTGGAAGTGGAACAAGATCCCACGTCTTGTTCTTCTAAGGTGCACCAAGCATAGCATACTTCCCTTTAGGATCCTGCTTAGCAACCCACCAATCCTTTTGAACAGACACTGTCTGAAGAGCTACAAAGAATGCTTTGTATGCATGAGATATAGGAATATGAGATAAAATTTGCAATGTCATGCTCAAAGCCATGCCGTGGTAAAGGCTTTCCGGGATTAGCTATAATTGTTCTACGTTGTGCAAGAGGTAACTCTAAATAAGAAGGAATCGAAAGGAATATTACCACTTGCCACAAAGAGAGGCAAGGAACTTGATAGAGAGAGAAGAGATTTGGGACTGAATCAACCGGAATGATTGGTTGTTTAGGTTATAGTTCCTCTGATAGAACTTGCTCAAGTTCCGACGGCAGCTGTTGTTTCTCCTCTTGTCTACCTAGTTCATCTGGTAGAACTTGCTCATTTGACAGCACACATGCTAACGACAATAGCCGCTGTCTCCCAAAGCGTTTTCTGTGATATGCCTTCAATTCTTATGGAGCTACCACATCTCTTGCACGTTTCGTTAGGCCCAAACTCTGAGAGGGACATGGAATTAACTCCACAACAACTTCATCTCGGTTGTCACACCTTGTACTCCCCCTCTCAACTATCACCCTCTTAAGAATTGACCAAGTTCACACTACTCATGTAGTATGGCTCGAACTCCCGAAAAGTTACATCCAACAATTTTCTTCCAATTGGGTTCCAGCACTTATATCCTTCTTACTTGATGAATATCTTAGAAAGGCACACTTCACAACCTAAGGATCCAGTTTACCAACCGTTAGCCGATGATCCCGTACAAAGCACACACAACCAGACACCTTAAGGGGAACCTTGAACTCCCGTTAACCCAAAAGAAGTTTAGCTAGAAACTTCATCCCGATTATTTGAGACAACATGCGAGTGATAAGATATGCAGGTGCGCTAGGCACGCCGCACATTTAACGGGCGCATCATGACCTCGAAATGCCCAGTGGTAACCCCAAAGCTAGACACGTCGGGGCAACCAACCCCAGAGCCTAGAATCGACAAGTCGTGGGGCATCGTCCGCAGGGGAATAGCCGCGACAGGCTTCAACGACCCTTCGTAAGAACACCTCCCTCTTCTCCTTGCTAGGGTCCTCGCACTCCACTAACCGGACATCACAAACAACGCATACTCAGTTCACATGAGACTCGCGCACCACATTCCCACGCTCGTTGTGCTCCTACATGGTGCATAAACCTAAGAACTCCTCTGCCACTTGGGCAACCTCGTCTATGGATAACTGTGCCATAAGAATACCATTGGTCAAAAATAAACCCGACACCTCGCCGTAGGAAATCAAGTCAACCTCACCTTCCATCCCCTTCCATCACGATTGGCTGAATGCCGTCGATCAGCTTACCAAACTTTAGGCCCCAACACGTCGACAGGGGCCAGATGCGCATCATGCAGAACTCCTCTACCAAGTCCTACATGCTCAAGCGTGCTGAGCAACAACTACACCGTGTCTCACCGATCATCACCTCAGGTGATTGGACAATATCGATCGGCCCGCCATGCGAATGAAACCCCTCCAAAGCAAGGGTTGTGTAGTAGAACCACTTCTTGAACCAGCTGGTCTTCGAAGTGGGGGTCAACATATACTACAGTCGAGATGGCTTCACTTGGAAGTTCACACTCCCAAAGTTCAGCGCGATGTCAGTGCCCTTATTCTTCTTTGACTGGCGCCACGCATCATGCAGATACGCAAACAACCTCCCAACACCCTCTACACCCATCGAACGAATTTCGCACTCGAAAATGCTCAAGCGGGCGATGGAGTTCGGCATCAAGTGGACCAGTTATGCATGATATATCTCCAGCACCTCCAACAACATACACCGAAGGGACACGAAGGCCCACATTGAAAAATGGTACAAAGACTACCGCCTCATTCTTATACAAGTTCGACAGCGTCACTAAGCCAGCAGACCAAACAACTTCCATACTTAGAAGGCGCCCCTCAACAATGAGGGTGGCAAGGAACTTATCCTTTGCCTTCGACTACCCGATTTCACTAGAATGGACCAATGAATAGACCACCTCCCTCATGCCTCCGCCACGTTCTTGCTCCGCTTGGACATGGCATGCCAAGCGAATAGTGAAGATAACCAAGCTAAGAAAAAGAACCGAATCAAAGACAATCAAGAAATAAACCAAAAGCGAAGTGAAGGAGAAAGGAAAAGGACCGATAATGCAAAGAAAAGAATTGATGCATTGCACGACATCCGAACAAATGTATAGGGTGCTAGCGCACTTCGGGAACGAGACATGGCCATTCTACATGTGACAAGTCTCCCTACCGCACGCCAACTGGCACCCCCCCAACGATTGCTCAAGCACACGGAACGAGAAGCACAATGACGGGCTTTCAAAATTCGAAACAACAAATCGCACCCCTCTACTTCCCGAATTGTTGTGCCAAAAAGTCCATTGGCAGGGAAACTTCAGGGCAGCTACACATACCCCTGAGGAAACACACAACTGCACTCCATCCAAAACCGACAGTACCAACATTCTAGTTTCTTCCATGCAATCGGCCAAAGCAAAACAGTTAGTACTAACATTCCAGTTGCTTCCATGCAATCACTTCACAGGCCAAAGGGGACGGGGTGCCTGCACCCTTCGGACCAAAAGAAGCGGTTTTGCCCAAGGCGAAGCAAGCCCTTGACCGCGAGGGACACCTATTGTAGGGGCGGCCCACCGCCCCCTACAACCAAGCGAAGAACTAAAGAACTCAACCCCTTTGCCACGATTGAAGGGGCCAAATTTAACCAAAAGGCTCCACACCATTGATCTTCGTTACAGAGGAGAGGTCCAAAAGCATCCATACCCCTTCTGCAAGATGGCCAACCACTTCGATTGCCTCCTGAAGGGCTCCCCTAGCCCGAAGGGAAACACCTGGGGAGTGAAAAAGGGGAGGCTAAAGTCCCAACAGTCTAGGAAAGGCGACATGGTGGACGCAGCCCACAGGGTCCATCGTGCACCAAGGTTATTGCAGGAGGGAAATGACCGCGAAGCCCCTATAATTGTAGGGCATTTACAAGAACGCTGTTATAATCTTACATCCCTTTAGAAGGAGAGGAACGACAGGATTTTCAATAACCAATACAGATCTGTGGACTCCGTCGTCGACGCCGCGGTTGATGATATCCGTAGTCGAAGGACGGCTGTAAGTATCCGACATTCATAGATGGGTCCAGGCGTTTGCTACATCGCTTTAGGTGCGTTCACCTAAAAGGCAGGCTCTCCAAGGACGGCACATAAGGCTCTGTTTTTGGCGCAATAGGAGTTTCGCTCTTTTCGCCTCCTTTCTGTTGCTTCATATACCCACCCCCAGAGGCTGTTAACTGATCTATAAATTAATTTCCTGCTGTACTCATGACCATCTTCCTTTAATGCAAGGCAGAGCTCCTGCCATTTCCTTTCAAAAAATAATCTTACATCCCTCAGGTCATAGTACTATGAATAGATCTCTCTTGTGTGCTGTGAAAAGGGGACCGAGGAGAATACAAAAGAACACATTTCATCACTTCTCCACCACTCTCCATATATCCAAAGACCTCAAGGCCATTACCCTCTCTCTCCTCATAGAGGGTAACAGTCGTGGCCCCTCCCTTTTCTACTGTTTGGTTTGTAGCTACGACACACAAAACATATTCCCGAAGGACCCAAATACTACAGTTAAAGGCAAATTATTGTGAACTGGACCTACCAAAATTACATCAACCAATAAAAGTTTCAACAATATTACTGGTCACCAAATTTGTAGTGGTACGATTGGTAAGTTACTTCTAAGCAAACCAAGTGGTCGGTGATGAAGCAAACTAGCCCTACCAAAGTACCATAATTTTTTTTACCACGTAAACAAACCGAAATCATTTGTAATCTCGAGCCCCCGTTTTTACGTGAAATTGAGCTTTCCTTTTAGATCAAAGAAAAACGTTTTTACAGGCAACTTGGCATAACTCGACGCAGACAACTACCGTAGTCACTGATTACGCTTTCACAGAACTACAGATAAGACCAAAAGACAATTACGCTATGTTAAATGAGTCAAAAGACAAATGGAAGAAACAGATAAAAACGGGACCTTTACACTGGGGAAAAGACGCTTTAATCCAGGACCGCAAAATTGCAAAACCGCGGCAAAATCTAACACAAAATCAATTCGAGGCACACGTGAATCCAACTTCAGCTCACGACTAACTACCGCCAAAAGAATCCCCAAAGAATGTTACTTCAACTCCCCCCACGAATCCTAACCACCAAAATAAAGTCTCACGAGGCCCAAAAAAATCACTTCACATACATCACAATTCCAATTCTGCACTCTTAGTCGACCAACAAAAATCGCAAAAATTGAGAACGAAAAATATTTTTAAAAATCGGTAAGCAGTCTAAAAGTTGCTGTAAAATCCAAAAAGAAAAAAAAAACATTTCACGAGCAGGCAAGTTAGCTATCACCTCATCAGTAAAAAAACCACTCAAAAAAACCAAACAAGGACAATACGACGTAAAAAAAGCTCTAAAAACTTCAACTTCACAGTTCACGGCCCAGCCTCGCAATCCACTGTGAGGAAGAAAGGAAAGCAAAATAAAAGGGAGAAAGGAACCCGATAGAGACACCTACCTGCCTCCGGAGGTCGGCCTCCCTGAGCTTGGCCTCGATCTCCTCGACGCTCGCCGGCGCGCCGCCGCTCCTCCCCTCGAGCAGCCTCCTCCTGATCCGCGGAGGCACCCTCGCTGCCGCAGCCGCCGCCCCCTCCTCCACCGGTATCTCCATCGCCACAGGCTCCCGCACCCCATATCCTCGCCGATCAAACTCCCCGCCGCGCCGCACGCAACTCGCCGGAAGGAACTCGAGAGCGAATCCCGCAAGCAACCGCGGCTCGCCTCCTTTGCTTCTTCCGCCGCTTTACTTTTTCTTCTTCTTTTTCTTTGCCTGTCCGGTTGGTTTTTTTCTGTTACTATTCGCGCGCCGTCTGGGTGCGCCACTCGTGGCGCTATATAGCGCGACTACTAAGGATGGCAAGCGAGACCGAGGAGGGCGTTTTGGTAATTTTAGAGTGGGGTCACGGCGTTAGGCACTTCGAGACGGTTCGGCAGTTGGGCCCTGCGGGTCGCGAATTTTTATAGAACTAGCATCTATATAATTATTTTTTGCAAATCTGATTTTTTTTTACATCTACCGACGGCTATGTCATACAGACAATGCACCACGAACCAGGAGAGTGGGAAATCATTTTCCGCAGAGTAAGAGCATGGAATTCCGCTTTTCCACGGTGAGGGACGTGGTAATTGCTTTTACCACGGTGTGGTGATGTAGTAATTGTTTTTACCGTAGCGTGTTAATTGCGGGAACAGTGTTGCGCGAGAAAGTGAATGCTGCGCTCTCCGTGCGCGGATACACGGACCCGAGCTAAATTTGAAAAAAAAAAAGTTGTCATGGCTTTTTCTTTTTTTTTTCTTTTCCTTTGGTCCCAAACTCCCAATTGACCGGACCACCCTCCAGGCGGCTTTGCTTCTTCCCCGTTTCGGAGTCCGAATCGGGTGACTGCCAAGTTTGATTTGAGTTCAAATCCGAAATGTGATTAATGAAGGAGTCCGGAAATAGGAGTGTGTCTGTGTTGGGAGACTGATTTTGCTTCTAACCAATGGTTCTATGTAGATTACGATAACAATTGAACTCTCTTCTAACCAGAGCCTAGAGAGTTTTCAAGATAGGATACTATAATTCTTTGCACTTTTTGAAAGGGCATTCTAGCATTACAGCTCCTAAAATGCTTATCATGCCACCATAAAAGGGAGGTGGATTTTTTAGGGCTAATTGGCAATCAATTTAATTTGTGTTCTTCATATTTTTTCTTTTGCATTTACAAAAAAGAAAAGGGAAGGAGGAAAGAAGTGCTCAATTTGGGGCCACAACAGAGAAATTTTCTGTACCAGATTGCCTAGCATGTTCACGTACAGGACTACTTTACCTGTTGCTATCAGAAGTGGCGTAGCCACTCGTGGGGCTGGGTGGGGCTGGAGCCCACCCCGCCCCCGCCAAATTTCACTACTCATAATTAAGAAAGACTCACTGCCCCACGAAAGACGTGCATACGTATAGAGAGACTATATACTTATATTGTATACAATTTAAATTTTAACTATTTTACAATATGTCGATAGTCATAGTAGTTGATTTTGAATGCCTCTTTTTTAAGCTCCCCTCTTTGGAATTTTCTGGCTCCGCCACTGGCTATCAGGGTTCATAATATCAACAAAAAGCGGCTGATTTTCATGATTTTCGACCAATCGATCCGACTTGAGAAACAAAATCAGTCAATAAATCGGTCCAATGCAAATTCAAGAAATTTATAAAAAAAACCAAAAGTTCCATAAAATTAGTATTAATAGCTTTTTGGCATGTGCCATAAATTTTTTTTGAAAAAACAAATTTTTGAGACAGTTTTGAGCAAAACCGAATATAGATAATAGAAAAAAGGAGCATTGTGACTCGATTGTTTACAAACATAGCGTTTATATAGGTATAATATAGAATATGTGTGACAATGGAATGGCGACAAAACTATGCAAAGTACGAACATTCATTTTTGGTGAGAAATGTTAATTTCAAATGTTATATGCCATGACATTGAGCTGTGGACTTATTAGATTGGTTCATAAATTGTATTGAAATAAAATGTTATTTTGTTAATATATTATTGCTAAATGTCTACTTTACAACTTGAAGTTGTCTAAAACATGGCAAAGGTCATACCAGAATTTTTCATATTTGTTTCATAGCTGTGCTATTATTGCAAAATATGTACTTTACAACTTGATGTTGTCTTAAAATGTAGGAAAGGCCATGCCAATTTTTTTATATATTTTTTCATATTTTTTATACATTTATAATATTTTCCCTAATTTTCTAGGCTGTTACTAGGTTTTTACAAATTTTTCAGTATTTTCTGCAATTTTTCTTGAATTTTTCCCATTTATATTGAGTGTGCCAATTTTTGATGTAACCGGTCGAAAATGGTGAAAACCAGCCGATTTTCAAATTATTTCACTATTGTTTGATCATAAGTTGAAAAAGTTTAACTTTAAATTTTGTTCGGTTCCGACCAATTTTTAACGAAATTCTCTATCATCGCGTGAGTGATCTCCGACGTCAGTTCTGTAATATGAACCCCAATTTGTATAAACGTTTTATGTACCTAGAAGGCTTTTTTTTTACTTGATATTGCATGCTGTTTCTAAAGTCATAGCACCAACTTTTAAAGCGACTACACCTTTTATTTCTATAAGCAATATGTAGTAGTACTTTTTACTCTAGAAGGACTGTGGTACTGCCACTTTTTTTTTTTCGAAAATAATCTACCGCGTCAAAGGCAAACATCCCAACCATGTATCGGTGATTAATGAATCTCGCCCAGAATCTTGGCGTGGTGAGCTAATCCTAAGCGAGCGGCGGCGGCGGCGGCGGCTTGTAACCACAGGGACGGACACGTCACTTCGCCGTCACCGTAACGTCCCACTCGGCTCTTACCTACGCTCTCGTTGACATGTGGGTCCAACATAGTTCTGACCCACTAGTCAGTGTGAAACATTCTCAGGAGTTGCGTTGCGTGCTTGCTTGCGCCGGCCGTCAGGGTTGCGTAGGGTACGCGCGTTTCCCATTCTCCGGAGGGAAACGTGGCACGAAGAGAACGTTTACTCGCTTTTGTCTAATGACGCAACTACCCTCGCGAGAGTTCTGACTTCAACGCCGCACGTGCGATCCTGTTCATTGTTGGTGCAGTGACGAGTACAATTTGGTTAAGCAATAGCCACGGTTAGGACATGTAGAATAAGACCGTCTTAATCTGTATATACCAGTTTTGGTTTATGTGTAAGAGTAAGAAAAGAGAAGAGAGTTTTGCACGAAAGTATAGATAAATTATTAATGTACAAGAGAGAAAAGATAGTTATTGCACAACATCTAAAGATAATCTTTAGAGATAGTTGTTATACAAACTGATTTTTAGCTTAATATTAGTTACTAGTAAGCTTTGTTATTATAATTGTCCTAAACACATCATAGCTAACGCTGTATTCTGGTGTATTTAACGCAGAGAAAGGAAAGTAACGAGCGCTATCGCCCTTCTTAATACTAAATGATTAGCGCGCCAAATGAGAGTTTGACTGGTAATAATATAAGGAGCTAGCTAAATTGATCTTGTCACCTTACGGCTTACGGTACGTTCTAAATCCTTCTATACATCATCATCTCCTTCGAAAAAACAAAGAAGAGTAATGTCAGACGCCATCGCTAGCAAACTCTAGTGGTGATCATAGCAAAATCAAATCCTGAAAAGCGACTGGGTTTGCTAGCTCGCTCGTGTTACGCCCTACGCGTCATTGGTCTGCGAGGTACAAACCATGGACGGGGACCTGAGATAAGCTAACTCTACCAAAGCTGTACACACATATATACACATACCTGTACCTTGGAGGCTTGGACTTGGAGATCAAATCCTTAGACCAGCAATGTAACGGACCGCCCTTTTCGGGAGGTGCGTATAAATACCCTTGCAGCTACCCAGGAATTTAGCTGCAAGTAACCAAGTGTACATTGCCTGATAAAAGAGCAAATGCGAACATTTTATAGATGAAATAAGGGCCTAAGGGCTAAGGTTTTACAAAAGGTGCGGCTAGCACTGAATACATTACAGAACACCCACAGGAAAGGCTTGAGCAGATAGATCAAGGCCTCCAAGACAAGATAACATCGTCATCTACGGTCTTCCGGAATTCGCCATCTTCAATTGAAATCTAAAGAGGGGGATTGGGAGTAAGGGTGAGTACACAACCGTACTCAACAAACCACACGGAAATTCTGAATATTACATGCAGGAATAAACAAAGGTAGGCACAGGTTTTAAGTATTGTGGATGCAAGTTGTCAATATCGATTTTCATTTTACATTTGAAACACAAATCATAAATAGCAATATAAATCGGGGGTTATCTTGCAAAGTTCACCTTCACGACAAGTTTTAATTATAAAAGCTACAGGCGATAAGACAGAATCACCCTAAATTAACTCATCTTCATTAACCTAAGCACGGCGATTCAATACCATTGATATCACTCTGCAGAGGTGCTCACTTTACCCACAAGATATCTACTATCGTTAGTGCCACTAGATTAACACACAACTTTTATGCATGCGGTACGACCGAGATTAACATAACCTTCGTTGAATTTCCCCTTTAGCTCCTACCCGAGAGGTTCTCAGTGCCCACAAGACCCAGATCCCACGGGCCAGAGGATTTGCATACCGTTACAAATGACACCTCATCGTTGTGAAAGCGCCGAATGGCCTCTTCATTCCGTTTCACTCCCTACTACGTTGCTACCCCATCTACCAAAAAGACCAGGGTCTCGCCTGCAGGTATTCCGAGGGGAAATACAACGTACTGAGCTACGTTGGACCAAGTCAATGAGGTTGACCGACCCAACTTGTGGTTGAGCGGGATCTGAAGTTATTTTCTTTGCCCAAGACGTCGGTCCTTAAATGCCAAAGACTTAGCCAAATGACAAACCACAAACCATTGGTACCAACTGTACCACCACCATACCTCAACCATTGGCCTCGTCATCGGTTGGGGATTGGGCCGGCATCCACCTTCCGTGGTCCGCCCAATGCTGTCCCCCATACCGTAGCAATTTTATAAAAACAACAAAAAAAAATCATCCAAGCCAATCCTTCTGAGATTAAGCATTTGTCTAAAAGTAATAGTTGTATGAATTGCTACATTTACGAGGGTTCAATATTTTATATCCTAAGGTTAAAAAAGAATTAAGACATAACAATGAGTTTAGTATTGGGTGGTATCTAATCATGTCATTCGAAACTACCACATTTTCTAGTTTCGTAAAATAACAAAAATAATGCAATACAAGAAATACATATATATACTATAATAGAACTGGGATCAACATGTTCAAGGAGTGCGGCTTGCCTTGCGAGGTCTAAAGGTTCGCCTAACGAGAGACGGTCGATGTCGTGTCTGGCCCCGAACGACGCTTGCTTCTGCGATAGCTCCTCGTACTGCTCCTGCTTCGAGATTCGTGCCAACGGTTGCGTTGACGTCGGATCTAGCGCGAGAAAACGCAAACAATAAATAAACGAATAAATCAAAACAAAGAAAAAGCAATGGAAAGGAAAATCGAGAGAGAAATGGCCGGATCGGAGCTCAGGGGTACTCTGGGAATTTTCTAGACTTGGTATGGCGAAACGGAGACCGTTTTTGGACTCGGCGGCTCGAGACGGTCAAGAAAATGTATTTTTGGCATTTTTGTATTTTTGGGAATTTTTGGGGATTTTCTGAAATTTTAAAAAGGATTTTCGGATTTTAAATAAACTAAAATCCGAAAGGAAATTAAGAGGGAGTACTGTGTCAATGGGTCGCCAAAGGCGTCGCCCATGATCTGTCTTGACGAGGGCTCGATCAGGCTCATTGGCAATGGCTCTAGCGGGCTGCCCAGCATGATGAGACGAGGAGTCGGTCGACGCGTGGGGGCCAAGCGCCAGGGAGACGGAAGGCAGGTGAATCGAGCGAGCAGGCAATGCCGGACTCAAGAAGAAGGTGGCGGATCCGTGAAATAGTGCACTGGAGCTCGGAAGAGTTAGAGAAATGGAGAGGAGGTCATGGCGAACACAGTGGTGGCGACCACGGAGAGAAAAGGTAAGCAAGGGCGACCGAGAAGCGTCGAGCCGGGAAGAAAGAGTTAAGCAAGCTTAACAGCGACTTCGAGAGGAGAATGAGATGGCCGAGGAGCACCGGAGGCGTTAGGGATTCTCAGAGGGGAGAAATGGAGGAGGAGTATCGGGAGGAGGGCGACGAGGCGGCACCCGGAGGTGGGAAGATACAGGCGTGGCGGTGGAGCGGGAGCCGGAGAGGAGATGGAGTGGCGAGAAGCTAGAGGGACTTGAGCACCTAATGGCAAGGAAAAATGGGCGGAAGAGATAGCAGAGGCGCGCGGCAACGAAGGGGTACCGGAGATGGAGAAGAAGACCGTGGCGCGGTGGAACGAAGCCACCGGGGTGAAAATGGGCAAGCGGAGAGGAAGGGGTGGGCCTTAGGGCGCTGGGCGGCATTTAAATGGGGGCTCGGGGTGCCTTTTATAGCGTGGCGGAGGAGAAGCACTGCATGTCTGAGAGAGAGAGGCGGTGGAGGAGTGCTCGAGTAGCGATTTGACGAACGGAGCAGAGGGCTTGAGGATTGGGCGGGCGTTCGGCGCGGTGCAGCAGAGGGGTAGGGCATCAGTGATTGGGTGAGACGGCGGCGGCACGAGATTGGCGAAGCTACCGAGGGATGGGTCGAACGGGAAGACGACGCGGCGGCGGATTCGTGGCGGAAAAGGCGGCGGCGAGGGCGGCGAGATTCGCGAAAAGGCGACGGCGAGGTGACGGGTCGAGGTAGCAGATTCACTGGCGAGCGATCGGCGGGCGCGGATTTGTGGGGATGGGCACTGCAATACTGGTAGCGCAGTGCAAGAAGAAGAAGGAGAGAAGAAGGCCGTTCAGGGCGCCGGGAAATGGGAAGTTGGGCGAAAAATTGGGTCGGGCAAGGAAAGCCAATCGGGTACCGAGGGAAGAGGTTGGCCAAAAACGGAATACTTTAAAAAAGGAAGGGCACCAAAACGGCAATTTTCCCAAAAGGGAAAGGATTTCAAAAAGAGCCCAAGAAAAGTTCGAATAAATCCGGAAAAATTCAAATAAATAATTAAGACAAAATTTTGAAATTTTTAGGTTATTTCAATCTACCCCCCTTAAAATAAATCTCGTCCTCGAGATTTACTCCTCCTAGGGGAACAGGTTGGGAAAAACTGCTACAATCCTGATTCTTTTTTTTTCCAGTGGGTTCCTTAATAGTAAAATTCTTTCATAATTATCGGCATACTTTGTCATCCTTGTCTCTGTGTTGACTTTCAGTGGACTCGATGATCCGGATGTGTTCTCTGTAATGGGATAACTTATTCTGCCAGTTAATTTCTCTTAACTACTCTTGGTCTATCGGTTGTCTTAATGATCCGGGGGCACTTCTTGTGGTAAGGTAGTTCAAAGTTTTATGCCTTTAATATGCCTTTTAGTATCCGGTTGATCTTTTTCTGTCTGCCAGTCTGCGGGTGGTAGGTCTTTATCGAATGTAAATTCTGTCTCCTTGGCTCTGGGAAAATCTTTCCAAAATTTCCGGTGGTGACATGGGTCTCTGGTTCTGACACTACTTCCTTCGGAATTTCCTTCCAATCTTATCATAAATATCTTCCTGAACTTCATTTCTGCCGTAAGTTTATCTAATTGCAATGGGGTGGGTTACCTTGGTCAACCTGTCAACGGTCATTTAATCATCATCAAACCTTTGGTTTAATTTTCAGGCATTCCTGTGATGAAGTTCATTCCGGTCTTATCCTATTCCTGTCCATGATCGGAAGTGGTTGCAGTAGACTGGCGGTCTTTTAATGGTCACTCTTAACTCTCTTGGCATATCATACTGCACAGAACATCCTCGGCCACTTTTTTTTGTCAAAATCAATCCTCTTATATCCTTACATATATATATATAGTTACGGAGCTGTAGTATATTCTGGTTCACCTTCCAAGAGGGTTGATAATCTGTCATCTCTTTTGTCATTGTTTGAATTTCTCTATTTCTTGACGGTGGCTTGACTGGTTCCAAGATTTGGTTGGATTCCAATGGAATTATGGATTCTTCCGAGATCATTTTATTTCTGTCGAGTTCCTTATGGTAAGTTGAATCATTCTTCAAGCCAATTTGTCCGGGTATTCTTGAATGATCGGTATTTTGGCTATTTCTGAGGCGAGAGTGTCTCTGTATATGCTTTTCACTCACTCAGGTCTGTCTGCACAGTTACTTCTTATCCTTGGTCACTCACAAGGGCGATTCTTTTGACAGTTCAATATTGCCTTATGTTGGCATAGTGAATCCAATCCCTTCATTGTTTTTAACATCAATAAACTGGTTTTGATCTTAATTCCTTGAAGGGTCGATTACAGATCATTACACTTGTACCGAGTCGCTAACAAAGCCTTCAGAGATTTCGAGACGCAAAAGAGGCGGGCAATAGCAGGGTATCTAACCATTCTTTTAGAATCCAGCAGAACAAAAGCAGGGGGCACCCTGACTAAGAATTACATTTGCTGTGACTGAGCTTGGAGCTCCTTGTTGACGTCGTCTGCGGTCTCCGCAGCTTCTTCGGCGGACAGCTGATTTATTCCGTTGCTCGGAGCGTTGGGGTTCGGTTGGGTCTTGATGGGTACCTTCCTTTTCAAAGAATCCTCATTGCTTTCATACTGCGGTGATCGACGCGCACTTGTTGGGTTTGTTGGATTAGAGTTGTAAACTTGAGCCTTGGCCATATGGGATGGTAAATGCTTCCTTTTGCAAAGAAGACCTAAATGTCCGTGTCATCACAAGGATAATAACGTGAATGGTTTTGTGGGGGCAATCAATAGCATAATGGTTTCTTTTGCAATTGAAGCACCTTCCTTTCTTGGGTTGAGGCATAGTAGGTATTGGCCTTAGTTCTTCTACAGCCTGTCTTTCGGCCGAAAAATTGGAGGTAAGATCTGGCATTTGTATCCTCTGCGGTATTGGGTTCTGCATCCCCCGTTGCGGTGCCTTCCTTCTTCGAGTATCTTCCAAGTCGTTCCTGATCTCCTCAGTATTTATTAATTTGTCTACCATCGTTATCAGGTCCTCGAAGTCAAGTGCTGCAACGTGGAATTTCAAATTTTCCTGCAGACCTTCGTAAAATCCCTCCATCTTCTTGGCTTCGGTATCTACTTCTTCAGGGGCATATCGTGCTAGCTGGTTGAATTGGTGAAAGTATTCCAAGACTGAACCCTCACCTTGGTGGAGAGTTAAAAATTTTCTTCTTTTAGCTGTCATTAAGCCTGCAGGGATGTAGGCTTTTCTGAATGCTTCCTCAAATTCTGACCACGTGGTTTCTTGTCCGGATTTCTGCGCCTGAAAGTTTATCCACCAGGTGGCGGCTTGTCCTTGCAGTTGGTGCGAGGCGTATAACACTCGCTTGTTGTCTGAACATTGAATCGTGTCGAGTTTTCGTTGAATGTCTCTGATCCAATAGTCTGCTGTAAGTGGTTCTGCTGTACTTGAAAAGACGAGCGGTCTTGTTCTCTGAAAATCTGACCATCTTGATCCTTCAATGTTTCCATCCTGTTCGTACAAATGTCCTTGGGGATATTCTTGTGGTCTGGCTGCAAGTTGTTCCAATATCTTTTCTATCCGTTGCGTCTGGTGCATCTCTGCCTGATGCCTGTTCCTTTCCATCATGGCGGCAGACCGGGCGGTCGGTCGGGTTTTCAGTCGATTCTGCTTCCTCACCAAATCTTTGGTGCGGTCCGACTCCTGCCATCTGGTTCAATCTGATTCTTATTCGGTGCTGCAGCAGGTTTTGGGCAAGTAGAAGGTAAGTAAGGTTTAGAATAAGGGGTAAGAGCGGAATGAGTAGGTAAGAGGCTCAGATGAGGGGAAGGAGCTTTTTGAGTTTGGTGGAGTTATACAGATATTTTAGGACAACACAAAATATCAGAAATTAGGGAACATATTTTTTTCATATATTTATGGAGTCATACTTAGTACCGTCTTAAGGTCCAGTACGACCCATGTTACATTATCAAAAGATCTATTACAACAAAGGGGTACAATCTAAGGCTAACGATCAACTACGGCGGAAACTCCTTATCGTCGACGAGCTGGGTCAGGTCCACCACCTAAAAGCGACTATTGAGAACTACTGGGGATGAGAGAACCTTGGAGCGTTATCCGCTACTACGGAAATTTTGAAGTTAGTTGAGAATAGAAAACTCAAATCACTTTTTGGAAACAGAGATCTAGGTAAGGTAGAAAAATGGGCGAAGTGAAAGATAGCTAATATGCTTATATATATATATTTTTTGAAATCAGTTTCGTTTAAGTTTTAAATAACCTTTTTTGAAAAACAATTCTTAATCCACCTTAAGGTCTTGATCTACTGGTCAAGTCAAGCTCTGATACCACTTGTAACGGACCGCCCTTTTCAGGGGGGTGCGTATAAATACCCTTGCAGCTACCCAGGAATTTAGCTGCAAGTAACCAAGTGTACATTGCCTGATAAAAGAGCAAATGCGAACATTTTATAGATGAAATAAGGGCCTAAGGGCTAAGGTTTTACAAAAGGTGCGGCTAGCACTGAATACATTACAGAACACCCACAGGAAAGGCTTGAGCAGATAGATCAAGGCCTCCAAGACAAGATAACATCGTCATCTACGGTCTTCCGGAATTCGCCATCTTCAATTGAAATCTAAAGAGGGGGATTGGGAGCAAGGGTGAGTACACAACCGTACTCAACAAACCACACGGAAATTCTGAATATTACATGCAGGAATAAACAAAGGTAGGCACAGGTTTTAAGTATTGTGGATGCAAGTTGTCAATATCAGTTTTCATTTTACATTTGAAACACAAATCATAAATAGCAATATAAATCAGGGGGGGGTTATCTTGCAAAGTTCACCTTCACGACAAGTTTTAATTATAAAAGCTACAGGGGCGCAGTACAGGAATCACCCTAAATTAACTCATCTTCATTAACCGGAAGCACGGCGTATTCAATACCATTGATATCACTCTGCAGAGGTGCTCACTTTACCCACAAGATATCTACTATCGTTAGTGCCACTAGATTAACACACAACTTTTATGCATGCGGCCGGACCGAGATTAACATAACCTTTCGTTGAATTTCCCCCCTTTAGCTCCTACCCAAGAGTTGTCAGTGCCCACACCCGAGAGATCCCACGGGCCAGAGGATTTGCGCCACAGTTACAAATGACACCTCATCGTTGTGAAACTGCCGAATGGCCTCTTCATTCCGTTTCACTCCCTACTACGTTGCTACCCCATCTACCAAAAAGACCAGGGTCTCGCCTGCAGGTATTCCGAGGGGAAATACAACGTACTGAGCTACGTTGGACCAAGTCAATGAGGTTGACCGACCCAACTTGTGGTTGAGCGGGATCTGAAGTTATTTTCTTTGCCCAAGACGTCGGTCCTTAAATGCCAAAGACTTAGCCAAATGACAAACCACAAACCATTGGTACCAACTGTACCACCACCATACCTCAACCATTGGCCTCGTCATCGGTTGGGGATTGGGCCGGCATCCACCTTCCGTGGTCCGCCCAATGCTGTCCCCCATACCGTAGCAATTTTATAAAAACAACAAAAAAAAAATCATCCAAGCCAATCCTTTTGAGATTAAGCATTTGTCTAAAAGTAATAGTTGTATGAATTGCTACATTTACGAGGGTTCAATATTTTATATCCTAAGGTTAAAAAAGAATTAAGACATAACAATGAGTTTAGTATTGGGTGGTATCTAATCATGTCATTCGAAACTACCACATTTTCTAGTTTCGTAAAATAACAAAAATAATGCAATACAAGAAATACATATATATACTATAATAGAACGGGATCAACATGTTCAAGGAGTGCGGCTTGCCTTGCGAGGTCTAAAGGTTCGCTTAACGAGAGCAGTCCGATGTCGTGTTCGGCCCGAACGACGCTTGCTTCTGCGATAGCTCCTCGTACTGCTCCTGCTTCGAGATTCGTGCCAACGGTTGCGTTGACGTCGGATCTAGCGCGAGAAAACGCAAACAATAAATAAACGAATAAATCAAAACAAAGAAAAAGCAATGGAAAGGAAAATCGAGAGAGAAATGGCCGGATCGGAGCTCAGGGGTACTCTGGGAATTTTCTAGACTTGGTATGGCGAAACGGAGACCGTTTTTGGACTCGGCGGCTCGAGACGGTCAAGAAAATGTATTTTTGGCATTTTTGTATTTTTGGGAATTTTTGGGGATTTTCTGAAATTTTAAAAAGGATTTTCGGATTTTAAATAAACTAAAATCCGAAAGGAAATTAAGAGGGAGTATCAGGTCAATGGGCGACAAAGGTCGCCGCCCATGATGTCTTGACGAGGGGCTCGATCAGTCTTGAGGCATTGGCAATGCCTCTAATGGCTGCCCAGCGCAGATGAAGACGAGGAGTCGGTCGACGCGGGGGCCAAGCGCCAGGAGACGGAAGGCGGTGAATCGAGCGCGAGGCAATGCCGGACTCGAAGAAGAAGGTGGCGGATCCGGCGAAATAGTGCACGGGAGCTCGGAAGAGTTAGAGAAATGGAGAGAGGAGGTCATGGCGAACCCGGTGGTGGGCGAATTCGGCCGGGAGAGAAAGGGTAGCGGCGGGGCGACTGAGAAGCGTCGGAGCCGGGGAAGAAAGAGTTGGCGCAAGCGAACGGCGACTCGAGAGGGAGAATGAGATGGCCGAGGAGCACCGGGAGGCGTTGGGGATTCTGTAGGCGGGGAGAAATGGAGGAGGAGTATCACGAGGCGGGCGACGAGGCGGCACCGGAGGTGGGAAGATACACTGGCGGTGGAGCGGGGAGCCGAGAGGAGATGGAGTGGCGAGAAGCTAGAGGGACTTGAGCACCTAATGGCAAGGAAAAATGGGCTAAGAGATAGCAGAGGCGCAAGAACGAAGTCTACCGAGATGGAGAAGAAGATCGTGGCGCTGTGGAACGGAAACCGGGTGAAAATGGGCAAGCGGAGAGGAAGGGGTGGGCCTTAGGGCGCTCGGGGCGACGAAAATGGGGGCTCGGGGGTGCCTTTTATAGCGTGGCGGAGGGGAGGGAGAAGCACGGTTCGGAGGAGAGAGAGCGGTGGAGGGAGTGCTCGAGTAGCGATTTGACGAACGAGCAGAGGGCGTCTTGCGGATTGGCGGGCGTTCGCGCGTCAAAGAGAGGGTAGGGCATCGCGATTGGGTGAGACGCCATGGACGAGATTGGATTAGCTGGCTTGGTGAGGATGGGTCGAAACGGGGAAGACGACGCGGTCGGCGGGATTCGTGGCGGAAAAGGCGGCGGCGAGGCGGCGAGATTCGCGGAAAAGGCGACGGCGAGGTGACGGGTCGAGGTAGCAGGATTCACGGGGCGAGCGACTGGGCGGTGCGCGGGATTTGTGGGGATGGGCACGCAAGCGTAGGCGAGGCGCACCGCGAAGAAGAAGAAGGGGAGGAGAAGAAGGCCGTTCGCGCGGGCCGGGCCGGGGAAATGGGAAGTTGGGCCGGGAAAATTGGGCCGGGGCAAGGAAAGCCAATCGGGCCGGCTGAGGGAAGAGGTTGGCCAAAAACGGAATACTGCCGAAAAAGGAAGGGCACCAAAAACGGCAATTTTCCCAAAAGGGAAAGGATTTCAAAAAGAGCCCAAGAAAAGTTCGAATAAATCCGGAAAAATTCAAATAAATAATTAAGACAAAATTTTGAAAATTTTAGGTTATTTCAAGCAATCCAAACTCAATTTCTTCCTGTCACGTCCCGTTTCTTGTCATAACTACTAGTCCTTGCGGTAGGTCAGGTCAATAAATCTACAGTGAAGACTGCTCAAAGAGATATCAATTGTGCTACACCCCATTTAAAGAGGACAAAGATCGAAGAGAGGCACTGTACTTACATCATCGGTGCATTTCAGTATTGTCAAAAGGAGAAGATGCGTGCTCGATCCACTACGGAATGAAAGTGCGCCTACAAGATTGTTCTAAGAAGATTCATCATACTTCATAGTTAGGTAAATGTTCCCATCGGTGAAACAAATACGAACTAGAGGCTTGTCAAATTAATGGAGCGTTGCAAAAGAACGGAATTTTTTTCTCTAAAAAAAAGGAAAGGAAAATCGAGCGGTTGCATACCAAGTGACGGCCAGTTGACGTTTGAACAGGGGCCAGATTACACGCTTAAATAAGCTAGCGTGCACCGTGCATGTGTGATTAATTGCTTAGTCGGTGTTTATACACGCTTAAGCAATCGTGTTGACGTGTCATGGTTTTCCTGCATGCTTGGTTAATTACTTGGTATACAGGGGGTTGTTAGACGTACATGGGTAGGGTAGCTAAAATAGTCAAGGCATTCTTGTTACGCCACTTTATTGCTGTAGCGCACCGACGGAACAGAGGTATCACTGCTCACTTATATCGTTGGTCAACTGCGTACATACATACTTAAAGGTCGCCACCAGAAAGCCACGAAACAGATGTGCCCTTGTTTGGCCTTGCATGCACAGTAGTACATGAATTCTTAGCAGTAGGTTTTCTTTTTTAAAAAAAATATAAGATGGATACACACAACTAGCTCACACATTATACATACACAATATACGTGTGAGTGTTCTTTACACACGCTAAAAAAAATGATCAGGAGCTTCACAATCTCAAAAGCATGAATAGACTGTCCTACTTAACACGCACGTGTAGATACTCGTTCTTAATTATTCTAATGGGGTAGGAGAAGTTGGAGGGTAGGGAGTTCTAGACTTCCTTGCCAAACGAGCCACACCTGATCCTCCTCGTAGGCTTGTTTTGAACCTTGCAACTTTCACAGGAACTGTGTAGGATATCGTGTAATTCTTGCAATGTTTTATACTTCCTATGTTCTGCGTTAACAGGCGCTTAATTGGTTCTAGAATCGAAGAACACGAGAGAAGTACCTTCGCCTTGGTCATTATTTTTCGCAATCTTATACTCATGGGAAGGAAACGGCAAGGTAAAAACGTGCTCAAGGGCCAAGGCTGAGGCTGAGAGGATCTGTGGATGATGCACAGATACTTGGCCCCATCGGAGATCCTTGGCATCAGGTGCCAAGCCGCGCCCAAACAGCATAATGTGCAACTGGAGCAACAGCTCAAGCAAAGCATATATTTCTAGATGGAGGCTTCGCTCACAGACATGGACCCTGGTCCCCGGGAAGAAAGCAAGCCCGTCCACGCAAGCTTGCAAAGTCCGACTTACAATGACGGAGTAAACAATTTGGCAAATCAGCCCATGGGTCCAGCACAGACCAGTACAACGTACAATCAGCATAAATCAAGGTGCATAAATCTTCTGTACTTGCCCGCAATGACTCATATGCTACCGATCAAAATTACAACTACAACAGTACTAGGCACCATTAGAGAGGGAAACGGATCGGATATCTCTTGCTCAATTTAGGATCGGATTTTACTATCCGGTCGGATCCGAGACCGAATCTGGATACTTGAATCCGGATTCAGGATCGGATCTGAAGCATCCAATATCCGGTAAATATGGTAGAAGATCTGGATATTCGGATTTTTTTTATTCGGATATCAGCAAAGCCCAGTCCATTTTCATCATTTTTTCCATGTCAGCCCATTTATATTAACAATTAGTTGATTATTTTGATTCTCAAGTAGCATATTCTTTTCACAATATTTGTTAAGTGATTGATATATAATTTCTTACTATAGTTATGTACTCGTATGGTTTTAATTCGATATATATTACTCTATATATGCGTGCATTATCCGTATATCTTTGTCTGTTTTCGATCTGAATCCGTCACATATCTGTCTCGTATCCGTATCCCAAATAACCCAAATCCGTATCCATATTCGGTTAGCCTGTATTCGGTTCTAAATCCGAAAAAAATATAGATTAAGATATAGGAAGAGTAATATCCGTCCGTATCCAACCCATTTTCACCACCTAGGCACCATCATACCACACTAGCAGCCTCCTCCAATCCTCCATCTACGGATATTGCTCAATAATCTGCGAAAATAGGTCAATAATTGAAGAAAACTGATCGATAATCGGTGACATTGCTTGATAATCAATTTTTTTGCATCCCCGAGTTCAAAATTTAAAGATTCAAACTTCTTCGATTTCTACCGATTTTTGATCTGATTGCCAATTTTTGAAAATCTTGATATGGTCTATTATCACGATATCGATATTGTGAACCCTACTCTAGACATACTTTTTTTTTACCAAATCTAACCACATTTGAATGCGAAAATAGCCTCCTCCCTACCACGCAAGATGTGGTAAGCGAGACGTATCACTTTTGTTGCACTTATGTACTGCGATAAATCACTAGGATTGTGGGAGCACCAGAAGTCGCATCAAGTGGGCAGGTCCACCATAGCAGAGCCAAGCACTACGGACGCATGCCGCAGCAAGCGCGGCACAGTCCTGGTGCCGCAGTCCCCATGCGCCGTAGATATCTAGGATGGTATGACAGCAGGGTTTATCACGGTGCTCTAGAGCGGTATCGATCTACTGTTTCGACGCCATTGCTGCTGTCACTTGCTGTTGCTTTTGCAGTTACAAAGAGCTATTTTTATAATTTTATTTGTACGGGAGCCACATTTGCACTAAGGCTTTCCATCTTTAAGGACTTTGGGTTTGTTTGAATGAGTTGTAACTTTTTTAAAAAAAAATATTTTTTAAATCTTATGGACTAAAAAGCAGCTATAGCTTTTAATAAGAGGTTGCTTGATAAAAAGCTAATTTTTCTCAACAATAAATTATAAAAGTAGATCCCACTCAATTTTTATATTTTGCTAGTTACATGTTGCTTCTAACTTATACCTAAAACATTTAAAAACTAAGCTGCTAGAGGGTTTATCGGTTTTTTTACGAAGAAAGCTGGCTTTAAACCAAGGCCACGCGTCCTGTGAGGCTGTGAATTCGTACGAGCTCCAGAGTTGAGAGGACAATAGGAATACTGGACGGGGCATATGCATGATGGCCCGGAATCCGCGCGCACGGGTCCATCCATTCCATCATAGCCGACCACGTCGCTGTGAGTCGCGAGGCCCAAACCCTCCGTGGCTCCAAGCATCCCCATCCCGATGGCTACGGCTAACTACCAACCAGCGGCCTCAGAAGCACAGGAGCAAGCGAGCAACTGTAAACTGCTGCTACAGTTCCGCCTCGTTGGAATCGTGACGCGCAGGCGAGATTCCGTATGGACACCATACAAACTGCCGTGTGGTTTCTTCCCTGTTCGATAATCTATGAATGTACATATCAAGATATTAATAAGAGAACTAATAAGCCAGTTGATGATGGCTAGCTAGTCCAAGTCCAATGCTCCCAACTTGTTCTTTCAAAGAAGGGAAAAGGAAGTAAAGAAACCTTCCTTGTCAACTTGCGTGCGGCGCGAACCCTCTTTGCTTCTGCCCTTTCGTTCCCGGAAAGCTTAGCCTATCCACAGCGCAACATTTGACATCGTTTGTCTGGTCAGAGCCTCTCAAGCCTCAAGTTTGCGACGACGCACGAAAAAAAACCGTTCGCTATCATTCACCAGTGCCACGATTGGTGTAGCTTGATGAGCAGTCCACTTCATAGTCACCGGATTCTTCGTTGTAAACCTCTATGGATCACAATCGGATTCATCAAACTAAAACCAGCCTAGGATAAGTGGAAATTGAAATAAAAAGTGATGAACCGTAAATCTGAATTTCGTACCGTGACCTAGGCGAACCACGTTTCAGGTAAGTATATATGGTGCACTTATTTATCTCCCACAATGGAAAAAAAAAATGTTGTCTCTGCATGATACCTGTAGTTGTTACACACATGTCATCATGACATGTTAGAGTGTATTAAAAACTAGTTAGAATCCCACACTTTATAGCGGAAGACCTCTCAATTTTAAGAGAGATATGAATTTTTTTTAAAAAAAGCAAAGAAAAACAAAAATAGCAGAAATACTGTAGCTGGATGATAACAGAGAGGAGAATTTTTTTTCAAAGAAAAACAAAATACTAAAAATTTGGGGAAATTTTTCAAAAAAAAGTAAATCAATGTAGTACAATGCTAAAGGGGTGCGTGGTGGCGAGGAGCTAACCTCTCCGAGATTAGTAGTGTACTAGTTAGAATCCCGCGTGATGTTGTGGACGACCCTTCAGTTTTAAAGAGGAAAATTCCTTAAAAACATGAAAAATAAAAAAAATTGTAGATCAATGTTAACGACGAGAGGAAAAAAATAAAAATTATTGTAACTTTGACACTGTAGAAACAACAGCGGACGGCCAGCCCCTTCGTACATCTCCAACATTAATAGTATATATAGATATAGACATCACCTTGCTTTTACCTAAACAAGCAGAGAACAATACGACGCTGTTGCCAACATCTAAGGTTGGAGCTGAAGCTACTGAACTACTGAAAGTTACAGACATGCCAGAGCAACCAAATTACCCCTACGGCAATTCTGAAGACAGATTTGCTGTTCTCCCTCTCCTCTCTAAGACATGCTAATAATTTGTATTAGCAGATCTTACTAGATACACACACACACCCATCTCCTCTTGTGAGACAGGCTAGTAATTCTGGGGCAGGCAGTGGGAGACAAAGCTAAGCCAAATCCTACGGCTGTGCGCGAATAGACCGAAGTGGTCTGACGTCTCCCACCTCATCACTTTCATGTGGAGATTCCTGAGCCACGCACGCACGGCTCGTGCGATCCAAGCGGCGAGATTACGGGAGAAGGGAAAGAACGTTCTAGCCAGGTCCACGCCCACTGAACTGACCTGGCGTCCACTGTTGAACGGAAGGCAGGCTAGCTTGGCCTCCTTCGCGATGCTGCATCAATGCAAGCGACGCGCACAACGGCATGTCAATGGCAGGCACTCTGGACTGGAGCTTCTGGTCCTGGCCCTATCCAGTGGCTGGAGCCTGGCCCTGGCGCACCATCTTAGCCTTTCTGAAACAGCATTTTAGGATGTCTCTCTCTCTAGAGGGTAATCCTATGGATTGGTACGTCGTCCTTTGCCTTTTTCATCGTGGCCACCGGACGCGCTTGCGTGTGTGTGCGTGTCGCCGTCGTGGGGATTAACTGGCGTCGACCGTGCCTGCTCCACGGCCCATTGCATTATGGCACGCCTGCAGCTGGCGCAAATGGCGAGAGGAGGGACCGTGATGATGGCGGCTGCTGCCTCCTGCCGGGTGCTGTGGTCACGGGGAGTGGAAAGAAATGGAGCCGGGACATACATGTCCCCGTCGTCGTCTTCCTCGCTCTCTGCGGATTTGTCCCGATGGGCTAACGCCTTTCTTTTTGTTGGTGCATTTCGTCGGTGGACCTGATTAAGCAGCGGTTGGTATGGTTTAGAGGTACGCTAAATTTAATCTGTATCATTTATCTTTAATCGGATTGCCCATATTTATTTATTTATATTTTCTTCGATGACTGAGCAGTCGAATTATCTTTAATAAATCAGTAGCTATATCTACATTTTGCCAATTACCATATGCTATTGGTATAATACAACCGTAGAATTTCTCTTGGTTTTAGAGTTTCGCAGACGTTTCTCGTGCTGCGAGTGAGAGGCGGTAAACCATGTGTGCGGGTAAGGAATGACTTGCTGGATTGGAAAAAAACGCTCTATGTTGTTAGTAATTGTTACGCTAGGGCTTGTAAGGGCCGCGAGTGACAAGCAGTATCGCATTCGTGGAGGTGGTCCTCCCAGTGTTTGTCTGGCCGGATTGTGCGACGGAAGAACAAAATTTGGAAACGGAATTGCCGAATGGATGGGGCATCGGTGCACGACGAAAAGTGGGGCAAATTGAGGCTACAAATCATCAGGGACTACCGACTACAGGTACTTTCCATGGGCCACATGTGGTGATGTGGGTTCGATTGTTCTGGGCTGCTGCAGAGCCAGCCCGGCAAGCATGCTAGGACAATTTTCGGTCCATCGTCTATCTAGTCTTTTTCGGGGCCCACATAGTGACTGGAGTCCGAGCTTACGCCGATTCAATCGCTATTTTAAATAGCCAGCTATGGCTATACTATAACATTTTTTACCTAAAACATAAAGCTATAGATCAATGTTCTACTGTATTAGTTATAAGCATTATAGCCAACAATAGCTCCACTATATGCCGTAGTATATAGTTAGTAATAGCTCCGCTATTCTAAGTACCGAAATATTGGACTTATTTTTAAAATCTAATCATCCCTATATTAAACTTAGAGCTTTTCCGCGCTCAGCGCTATCCACGTCGCCCCGTGCGAACAGTAATCCGGTCTTGCCGTGCGTACGGCACGCAGGCCGTTGGGCCAACTGCGTGGCTCACCGGCTTGTTTGGCTTATATATTTTGGCGCCGTTCCCAGCCAACAACGCACGCGCGGCGCGGCGGTGAGACGTCTCGATTCGACGACGCCTTCGGTCACGAGTTCGAGCCCCCGCTCGCGCGAGCCCACGTTGTTTTTTCTCGAGCGACGCGTGGCCTTTTTTTTTCCTCCGCTTCGTCCAGTCGCCTGCCTCTCCTCGTGAGTTCCGCTGCTTTTTGCTCCGCCTCTTTTGCCCTCGGCAAAGGCGACGGCAGCCTTCACCCTTGTTCTGAGCGCTCCATGGCCGAATACCGCGGAAGCGACGACGCCACCGCTCGCCATCATGTCGCCTCCAAAGCTCTAGATCGGGATCTCCTCCTCCCCCGAGAATCCATCTGGGCGAGCGTAAGCGCAAGGTATTAAAAAATCCTCGCTGAGTTCCTGGCCAGCGCCCCCTACTTTCTGCGCTCGATGTGTGGACCAAAGGCGTAGCTAGCGATGGTGACACCTGCAAAGAAGGCGGCGATGGAGCGGTACCGGCTGATCGACGCGCGGCTGCGTCTCCTTGCCCCTGCTTAGGTTGGACATTACAGTGCAACAGTTCCACTCTGCTGCCTCTCTCGATTTGGTGTTCTCTTTAGGTCTGAGCTAATTGTGTTCGGTTTTTTTACGGTGATTACGTCAGTGGATCTACACCCCATGGAGCCATACCAGTTGATTGCATCTTTTTGGGGGCGTTCATACACTGAGCGCTGCATCTCTCGATTTGGTGTTCTCTTTAGGTCTGGGCTAATTGTGTTCATTTTTTTACGGTGATTAGGTCGGTGGATCTGCACTCCATATAGCTATGCCAGTTGATTGCATTTTTTGGGGGGTGTTCATACAAAGCGCAATACCGCTCCTCACGAAAAAAGGTTCTAGCAGTGCAGACGATTGGAGCTTAATTATTTAGCCTCTCTATACTAAACCCTGATCTCTGATGTATTTTCTTTTGTCATAGTCTGTACTCTTGCTTATTGTTTGGTTGTGTGCAATTTTGCATGTTGTTAGTTAAATTTTGTGAGGAAATAATTTAGGCAGGTGATGTCATAAGGTCGCTTCAATTATAGCTGATTACAATGGCGACAATGTGATATCTGATTCTCTGAATATGGAGCTTATCTTTTTCTTCCAGAGAAATCAACTTAGTGAGATTGAGAAAACGTCAAGAGGGTCATACTTTGTAAGATGTTTTTGTTAGGAAATTGTCAGTTGTCCTTGATAAGCAACTTGATTTCCTTTTAGGTGCTGACATGGTGCTATTATGGTAAACCAGGTCTAGAATTACCAGAACAAGAGCTGTGTTCAGACAGTTGAAGATCACACACGCAGCATTTCTGCTATTTTTCCCATCCTGAGCTTCCTGTAATCATTACTGCATCAGAAGATGGTACAGTTTGTCTATACCGTTCATCAACTTACAGGTTGCTTTCATTTGTGTATTTACTTGTTGATATGTGCAGTGCACTTCCTATGTCCATTACTGTTCCCTTTCCCAATTGTGTGTTATAGGCTATTTGAGAAACAAGGAACATAGTTACATTTGATGCACTACCCCATGAGTACCACAGGTTTTCTGTTCAAAACATATTCATATATTGAAAAATTTGCCTGCCTGTAAAGGTTAAACATACTTTTAGAAGCAGCATACTTCATGGAAATAGCCTCTTCAAATACGTAACCTAGGACAGTGAAATACTAATCCACTATAGAGAGAACAGCCAACCCCATCAGTACCATAGTTTTCTGTTCAAAACATATTCATATATTGGAAAATTTGCTTACCTGTAAAGGTTAAACATACTTTTAGAAGCAGCATACTTCATGGAAATAGCCTCCTAAAATACCTAACCTAGGACAGTGAAATACTAATCCACAAATCCGCTATAGAGAGACAGCCAACCGAATCGTTATTTTTTCCTTCTCTCTATTGCGATCTTTATTTCTTCTTTTTCAAATCTTATGTGTTTGAAGTATCGATTTTACATAGGTGGTTTACCAACTAGAGATGTTGATTTCAGAAAGAGGGCTGCTGATAAATATATCCCTATGCATTTTCAACCTTGATGCATTCTGGAAATGCAACTGCTCTCTAAGAAGGGCTTTTCTGGGTATATATGTTTTTTGAAACAGATATGTTGATTTTTCTCTCTATGCTATGTTTTTTTTTTGTAGTTTTGGCTTTGAAAATTGCTAACCCTTTCTGTAAATCCTTCTGCCTGTTCGTAAGAATTCTTTTTCATACCGCAATTATTTAATGTGGTGCATCTACTCTAATTTTCCTTTAAAGAAAAAAAATCGCCTCTAGCATTATGTCTCTGTATTAGCAAATGCTCATGACAATGCCACCAAGCAGCTAAATGGAACTCATAAAGCTCATGTCCATTCCCGAGACGATGTTCGCATATCATTTCTTTTGATCTTACAGTCCATAGTGAGATAATTTTTATTTCAAATCTGCAGCTTTTGGTATGATAAATCGATTCTGTTTCCAGTATGTTCATCTCTACGTGCTACTAACTACTTTAGTGCTGCAATATTGAAGCTGTCGAAGTAAATAAAAGACAGTTATAGCGACCTTTTTTCCCCCTGCAGGCTGACGCGCTTGTTGAATATAAGCCAATGACAGACGAGAAATGTTGATCGTTGTACTAAAGCATCATCATAGGTTGATAGGTGATGCTTTGATGAATTTCAAGAAAACCCGGAATATTGTTCTGTACTATAAAGATCTTGTTAGCAATCGCACTGTAAGTCCGTTTCTTTATATCCTTGTTTTGGGATAGATAAACCTTTATTTATCTAAATAGTATCTGCTCTGCATGCTTTCAGAATCTCATAAATTCCTACATTTTCTACAATAGCGTAAGACAAATATGTTCACTCGCCATGTCAAAATCAATACCAAACAATAGCGTGATCATGTTAATAATTGGCTCGATGTTAATAATACTTTAGAGCGAACGCAGTATGTGAGCTTCCTTGATGGCCAAAGATCGCAAACCAGCTACTGGCTACCTAATGCAAATAAATATGCTTTAGTGAGTTTTCTTCTTTCAACCCCTTAATTGTTCCCCTCCTTTGTGATCCATCGGGGGGTTTCTCCTCGCACCCCTTTTTTTCCCTACTGGTTTCGTCTAAAGCAGTGAGATCTCTGCATGCAGAGAAGAAGAACCAGAGGTTGTCCATGCATGCAGAGAAGAACCAAAAGTTGTCCAAGATCCAGTCCACCGTTGAGAAAGCCCGATCGCTGATAAAGGCAGCATCAAAATTTTTTTTGGGGATTCCTTACCTACATGCCTGTATATGGTTCTGATGCCTCATATTCTGCTGTGTGGTGAACGCTTAGAATTGGGACTGGTGATTTTGTGATGTGGAGGACTAGAGGCACCGGTTTCTATTGTTGTAATTTGTAGCTATGTGATTTTGGGGGAGTTCTGTACATTGACTCAGAGACTTTTTCATGTATGTTTGTTTCATTTCGGAGGCAAGTGCAGCATTTGATGTTTTTTTGGGTGTGTGTTTGCAGATTCGGAAGATGGACCTAGAGGCAAAGAGCTTGCAGCCGAGTGTGAAGGCTGGTTTGCTTGTGAGGTTGAGTGCAAATCTAAGCAAGGTGGGTAAGATCTCACTTCTGTAGTCTTCAGATGCAGTTTTTTTGCAGGTCCTGTATGTGGACCTGCTTGTGCATCAGCCAGTCCTACGGAAATAACCTATCGGGTGGTACAAAAATCTGTTTTATGTTTTATTTTTCTTTCCATTCATGAAATTGTGTTCACATGCAGGTATCCATTAATTGTCATGTTTCTAATCATGTTCTTCGTTGTAGCACGACTATTCACTATAAATAGACATGTGAATGGACACTTGGTGTTGCAGGATGTTAGCGATAGGAAACATATTCAAATTAAAGGATTCCCTAGCATGTCTATTTGAGAATATTGAGAGCAGTCACAGAAATGGGCTTTCAAGTATAGAAGAACAGCGCCAAGGTTAGTGACCTGAGGTGTGTATATATGGACTATGATCTATTAACCATCCTGCCCTGCTCATGCAGAAAGCATGAAGTTGAAATTTTGTATTATGATGCCATACATCTAGAATGAATCCATTGCAAGGGACCAGTAAATATAAGTAGACATGGATTTTGCCTTGATTGCAAGCCATTTTGCTTTTCATAATTATGCTTCGAAATGACAGCTTTGCCTTGATTTTCCTTCGTCATAGAGTTTTTTTTTGTTATTCTCATGGATGGCTCTTTAGTCTAGCAACTTTCCTTGTATTCTTTTAGCTCATTAATGTGTTTGATGAACCATGCTGGAGTGTGTCACTTTGTGCAATTTTTTATCTGGTTGTTCGCGATTATAATTCTACTCGATCAATGCACAAAGGAAGAATGTAATTGTATCTGTATTCTGCACTCTGCAGCAGTGTATAGGTAAATGATCGTTCTCCCTCTGCAGTCCTTTCACTAGCTTCCTGTGAAGATAATGCAAGATCTGTTGTTATTGGGATGGGATACCATTATGGACTAGAGGGATGATGTTTACAGTACTCTATTGTATATTTTTCGGTTCCCAGCATTATTCATTTATGTACATGTATGGATTAGTGATTGTTAAACAAAATACATATGCTAAATGCCCTTGTGTAGTATTAATTATAGAGATATTTGATAAAGAATATAATTGATGATAACATTGGTGCATGCACTTTGTTATGTCTCAATGAGCTGTGAAAAAACATGATTTTGCATGTATAACTACAACCTTTTACATGTATTTTGATGTGCTGCCTAAAGTAATTTGTAGTACTTTCACACGTATTGTATTGCGATTTGCGTCCTTCATTTTTGAACTAATATGATTTCCATGTTTGGCATGTTGCCTACCGTTTTTTTCCTCTTCCTGTTGCCAGCAAGTTTGCAATAGCAGCAAAATGTCAACTGTCAACTAAGTTTGTTTCTTTTCACTGAGCAGTTTTACTACTGAAATTAGTATCAAGATAAGATGCCTGTGTGTTTGAGCAGAGTTTCCCACCTGCTGATGTTGTGCAGCACCATCCTTGTGAAAATATATCGTTCTCTCCACCTATCAATAGGAAATTCACTGGACCACAATGTAAGTTTTGACTAATCCATTTCAGAGTCACAAAAGTTCTGAATCTACCTACAGTATTTTCGACTTGTGTAGCATTTCCTTTTTGTTATGTGCTCGAGCAAGTCCTGCCATTGATGCCAGCTGCTCCATCAGTACCACCAGTCCTTCTAAGCCTAAATTATTTGTTTAACAAGAATTTTATTTCCAAAAAGTCTAACAGTGGTTCTTTGTCCAATTACACCTTTTTGTTTAACAGCCTGGAATATTTGCAGGACATCAATAAGTACTTTTGTTGCCCGATGCTGCTAAGGGATCTCAGCCAGCTGATTTTCAATGAACTAGCACATTATACTGCAGGTTGACCTCACTGAATATGTTGAAAAGCATTAATTCATATTTGATGCTGTCTTAGATGAGGTCATCTCAAATGATGAGGTGCATTAATTCATATTTGATGCTGTCTTAGATGAGGTCATCTCAAATGATGAGGTGATTATAAACTGCATACTCTTTTTAGTTAGTGTTGTTAAGTATTAATGTAAATCCATTCTCAACAACCTGGTTCATTTTATTTACATGTTTATCGTGAAACTGTGGAGCCTGTGGTTCCTGCTATTTTTTATCGTACAAAAGCAACTTGTTTTGCTTATGGACAAACTGGTATATGTCTAATCTTCTATACATGTATGTGTATATTTCCAGCACACTTAAGACTATCTCTAGCTCATATTGTCCAATCAGTTAGTGGAAAGACCTACACTATGCGGCCGCTTCCTCTTAAGGCCTCCCAAATTATTCTAGAATTGATACACCATACGGACCGCAATTAAGGCCTCCCAAAAAATTCTAGAATTGATACACCATACGGACCGCAATTAAGGCATTCAGTTATTTGTTAGTTTCTTTGAGATATATGGTGGGAAATTATTTGACCTCCTCAATGAAAGGACTTAAGTTATCCCCAAATCTTTGATGTTTAGAAATAGTCTGTATTAAGAAAGCCAGTAATGTCCCCTGTTCTGAGTATGAATCATTCCATGCAGTAGACTTTTCATGAAAGAGGATGGAAAACAGAAAGTTTGCGTTGTCGGTTTACAAGAGTATAGAGTCTCTGATGTTGAAACTATCAAGGAGTTGAATAAGGCAATGCCACCAGAAGTACCGGTACAACTGGTGCAAACGAAGAGTCTTCAAGGTCTCATGCCATTCTTCAGCTTGCTATTAAAAAGCGCGTTGATGGCAATGACTCCAAGCCACTGAGATTGGTTGGTAGGTTGTCGTTTATTGACCTTGCGGGCAGTGAGCGTGGTGCTGATACAACTGACAATGATAAACAATGTCTCAACTTTTTTTCTTGTATCATTGTCCTAAGTATGTCATCAATATGTAGGTGTTTTGTTGTATTGAACTGCCCTTTTCAAAATACAATGCAGAATTGAGGGTGCTGAGATCAATAAAAGTTTGCTTGCCTTAAAGGAATGCATCATAGCACCTGATAACGATCAGACTCGCATTCCTTTTCGAGGCAGCAAATTAACCGAAGTTTTGTGAATCCTCAAAACTTTTAGATTTTGTTTCAGTCATGCGCAAGTTGTTCTCCAAAATTTTTTGTTGTCTTTCGTAGTTTTTTCCGCTACGTTTTGCCTATGAAATACATAAAAAAACATCTAGATAAGTATTTTCCGAATAGGCCCTTCAAACCTCTTGCATTTTCCTTGCGGTTCTTTTCTTTTGTTCTAAAATCCCATGAAATACCTCAAAAATTACATCTAACTGAGTTTTTTTACAAAATTGCCCTTGGAAAAAACTTAGATTTTTACTACTATTCCTTTGTTCGACCAGAAAATCATCTATGCACGTCACTGCCCACCTTCGCGGCGCGGCGTGCGGCCGTGCAAACATGTCTAGTATTACTAAAAGGCCAAAATATATCTCTTATAAGCCTCAATTAAGACAAACCCTACTAAAATACTTGTTAAGAGACACATCACTCTTTTTCAATAATCCAACATTCATATTTTTTAGTGATTAAGTACTTATTGTTAAAAATATTGTCATATAGTTATCAATTATGATTTTTGACATATATTAGCACGTTTGCTGATTCTAGACTTAACTCATATTCTTATTATAAAAATATTAATATCTTCTAAAGTACTATAGTTTAATGATTTATTTGAGGATGACTTATATTATATACATATTTAATTTTTTAATACTAAAAACGCGACAAAGAATAGCTTATACGAGCTAACGATAACTGATGTAGCTTTTTAGAACTTTACTGCAAAGTTACGAAAATCATGATCTAAAACGTTGGCTTCAACACCGCAATTAAGAAAATACCACTCGGTTTCACGAAATTAGGAGGATGCCACTCATGTTTGCTTTGCTAGATGCTGATTTATCTTATTTTCCCTATTTCCCATCTATTTATCTTCTTTTTCGCTTTTTCCTCAAATTTGTCCCACGATGTCCCTGCGCCGTCTCTGGTGGTTGGATTGAATCAGACCATCTTTATTTAATACGTAAAACCAGCCAAGAATGCAACAGATGGGGATGTAGCTCAAATGGTAGAGCGATCGCTTTGCATGCGAGAGGCACGGGGTTCGATCCCCCGCATCTCCAAGTCTGGTTTTTTTCGTTTGACATAAACTAACTCAAACTCTCTCCATTTTTCCCCCTTTGAACTATTAGTGTTAATACGGCTTTCTAAATTTTGCTTTCTTATGTGCTCCTCCGATGCTGATCCACTGGAGCATGGTAAAATAAAGAATTTTCTTTTTGCTGTTTTGGCCTCTTCGGCAAATTTTTTTGCGAGACTAGCTGCCAGCGCGATAGAATTGTGGATTTGGCCCTATGACACGGCGTTTTTGCCGGCGGGAGATGCTGCTGGCGAAAATCACGGACGGGGCCAAAACTCGCGGACGGCAGCCGAAGCCCTGGCCGCTCGTTCCGCTAGAGAAGGACGCGAGGTCGCGATCATGACCGCGACCCACATTCTGGCCCGCTGCACCAGCCGCGACGCTGCCTTCGATCCCATGGCGGTGGTGACGGTACCGACGTTGAGGATCTTGCCCGTGAGGCGCGCAGGTGCGCGCAGCCGCCGAACACATGGCCGGACTACTGCAAGTAGACCAGCCGATCATGGACGTCTCCACCCCACTGGCGGCGGAAGGCGAGGGCGACGACGAGCTCGACCTTGGCGATGACGACTGATGAGCCGGGCTGCCTTGTTGCTCTTTTTGTTTTATCTTCATTTGGTTTTCACCTGTTCTGCGCGCACCAGCGAACTTTGAATATTTCTTAGTCAAAATTACCTGCATGCTTCGCTTATTTCAAGATGATCGGTTTCCACAGGCTAAATCGCCAGCGCCGATCTTCTAGCTTAGCGGAAATGCTCGAGAATGCTTAAGTTAGGGTGGCGTTCACGAGTTTCGCCATGATTAAATGTGTTTGCTTGCAAACACAAGTAAGGATCACACAAGTCATACGGAACTCGAGTAAAACGGCCCGAGTCCCAGGAGATGCTAGGCGTAGCTTGGTCTCGGCGTTTGGTTTTTGCGGGATTGTCACTTGGTTCAAACTCTTCGGAACTTGGACCACGATGACCGCTCGAAAAAGCGCTGCGAACAGAAGCGTGGCAAGGCAACAAGCTTTGGAAGTGTATTTAGACCAGCGACACTCGACGGTGATAACCGGTGATTCCAGAGAAACCAACCCGAGGCGTCTGAGCCGTGTTTGAGCACCACGTCTAACTTGCACCCCTACCGCTTGCAGCGCGTCGAGCGTTAACGCTTTTAGCGCACCTCCTTCAATCTTGAGGGCCGTTAATTTTGGCACTTGTGACAATCACGCAAACTTGACCCATCTTAGCGCATGCACGTAAGGAAATGGTCAAAAATGTGGCAAGGAGCACTTATCTTGCTTTTTATATCACTGGGCGATCAGCCCCCAAGTGTCTGGGCGACCACGGAGATACTCAGGGCGAGCAGCCCCCAAGCACTTTGGGCGACCACGAAGAAGCTTGGGGCGACCACGAAGAAGCCTGGGGCGACCACGAAGGAGCTTGGGGCGACCAGCCCCCGAGCTCTTGGGCGGCCACGGAGAAGCTTCGGGGCACAGCTACTAACAGAATGAGTAGGCATACGCAAGAAAAACCGAATGATATAGGTCCCCGCATGGAGTGAGTCCTGATCCCTTTTTGATTTCTAAGTCCTTGCGATTATTTGGAGATCGATTCATGGTGTCGTGCGTCAAAGCGGCGGGCTCCCAGGAGGGGTACTAGACTAACGATGCTCGCGGTGAAGACCAGCGGTGCTTCAGGGAGCCAACCCGAGGCGTACGGGCCGCGTTTTGAGCACCGTATCTAACCCGCCCCCTGGTCGCCTGTCCTTGTCGGACACAGGCACCAGGTGACTCTTACAAATCACCAAAGAATTAGCAAACATACGGAACTAGCAACATCCATGCAGAGATAAACTTGCCGCTAGGGGCGCAGAATGGGACAGCAATGGCAAATTGAAAACTTTTTAGGTAACAATTTTGCTAACCGCCCTGGGCCACCAACCAGCCAAGGGAGGCCCTTACCTCATGGTCGATCAAGCGGCAAATAGGTACTTACAATTTCTTCAAGGATAGAATTTCCGCAACAACTCTATGTTATAGGAATTAAATCGGCTCCTCACCGTCCTCGTTATTAACCGGACCGCCCCGGGCCGAGATACCGAGACCACCTTGAAGGGGCCCTCCCATCGGGGAGACAGTTTATTCAACCCGGCATGCGTCTGGACTCTGCGCAAGACCAGGTCGCCTACTGCCAGTGTTCTCCCAGAGACCCGGGTGGCGTGGTACCGCCTGAGACTTTGCTGGTAGCGGGCGGCGCGGAGAGCAGCACGATCCCGCACCTCCTCCAAAAGGTTGACATCTTCTCGCCGAAGATCCTCTTGGTCTTCTTCGTTGAACACCGAGACGCTACGGGAACCAAGCGGCAACTCGGAGGGGGAGGACCTCGCCCGTATACCAGAAGAAAGGCGTCTCGCCGCTGTTCATTGGGTGTGGTGCGGGCGACCATAGCACCGCCGGAGCTCTTCCGCCCACCGCGCGCCTTTTATGAAGCCGATCAAACGCCTTTGTCTTGAGGCCCTTCAACACCGGTAGCGTTGACGCGTTCGCTTGCCGTTGCTCATGGGATGGGCCACAAAGCAAAACATACTTTGGTGCCCATTTCATCACGTAACTCTAGGAAGGCCGCCTTTGGTGAATTGGGTTCCGTTATCGGTGATGATGCGATTGGCGACTCGAAGCGGGTGAAGATCCGCGCATAAACTTGACGGCGGCGGCCGCCGTGATGGCGCGCCGCCTCGGCCTCGACCCACTTTGTAAATTTATCGATGGCGACAAAGAGGTGGGTGAAGCCCCGTGGCCCATGAAACGGACCCAGATATCGGCCCCGCACCGCGAACGGCGGAGAGTGGGATGGTTTGCAGAGCTTGGGCTGGTCGGTGGGTTTGCTGGCGAAGAACTGACAAGCCTCGCACGTCCTCACCAGCTCGCAAGCATCACCGGAGGCGGTAGGCCAATAAAATCATGGCGAAACGCTTTGCCGACTAGAGTTCGGCCGGACATATGACTCCCGCACACGCCTCCATGGATATCAGAGAGCAGGTTGCTCCCCTCTTCCCGAGTGATGCACTTCAGTAGAACTCCGTTTTTGCCCTGGCGATATAGGTCCCCACCTACCAGGGTATAGCACTTGGCCTTACGTGCAATCTTCTCAGCTGAGGCATCATCGTCGGGGATCACTTGGTCACGCAGGAAGGCTAGGATAGGATCCATCCACTGATCTTCCTGGCCAAGCGCGGCGACCACTCGGTGCTCGCCTGGGTACTCACCGGGCCGAAGCTTTCCCAGCACCGCCTTGGCGGCGCCGCCATCTTCCCTCCCGGACCGGGCCGAGGCGAGCATCTTGCCTTCCCGCCGGCCGAGGTCTGCGGCAGCCTTACCGTCTTCCCCACTGCACGGGGTGCGACGGCGACACCATCATCCCCACTGGATTGTGGGTGCGATGGGCGGATTCGCGATAGCCTTTCTTCAAGACTCCGTCGGAGCAGAGCCCTTGATGACGCGAGTGCGAAAGCCCGTCAGCAAGGTGATTGTCGCGCCGGGGGACATGGATATATCCCAAACCTTCAAAATGACGCTCCATTTTTCGGACCTCCGCCAGGTACGCCGCCATGGTGGGGTCAGAGCATTGGAACTCCTTCGCTTGATTGATGACCAGCAGGAGTCTCCCTTGACTTAGGCGCGGATGCCCAATGTCAAGCGATCGCAACCAACCGCCAAAGAGCCCTCGTATTCAGCTATGTTGTTTGTGGCCTTGAACTCGAGGGCGACCACGTATTGGAGGATGTCGCCAGTCGGGGAGACCAGGACAACTCCAGCCCCCGCGCCCTCCAACCTGAAGGAACCATCGAAAAACAAGGTCCAGGGAGAGGGCGCAGGCACTTCTTCAGCTTCTGGAGTGGCGGGAGTCCACTCGGCGACGAACTCCGCCAGCTTCTGACTTTTGATGGCGGTGCGGGGTACGAATTTGAGGTTGAATTCCCCCAGTTCCACCGCCCACTTCGCAATCCGGCCCTCTGCTTCTCGGTTGTGGAGGATCTCTCGCAGAGGGTAGGCCGTGACCACGGTAATTTCCCGCCCCTGGAAATAATGGCGCAGCTTCCGAAGCCACCAGATCGTCTGACATCTTCGAGCTCGCGGGTATCGGGTCTCTTCCAAAGACCTTGTCGATGTAGTACACCGCCTCTGGGCGCCTTCTCTCTCGCAATCAAGAGCACGCACTTACCACCTCGGGGTGGCGGCTATATCTGAGAACAGCGGCTCACCCGTGGCGGGGAGACCAAAGACCGGGAGAGGAGAGGTATCGCTTCAACTCTTCAAACGCCTTCTGAGCTTCTTCAGTCCACTCGAAATGGTTTGTCTTCTTCAGCAGCTTGAACAGAGGCAGGCTTTTCTCTCCCAACCGGGCAATGAATCGCCCAGGAGGCCAAAGCGACCGCCGCATTGACTTGCTTGAGTCGCCCGGCGCTTCATGTGCTCGATGGCCGATATCTTGTCAGGGTTAGCTTCGATGCCCCGGCTTGACACCAGAAAACCCAACAGCTTGCCAGAGGGCACACCGAACACGCATTTTTCCGAGTTGAGCTTCAAGCAATTCTTCCGGAGGTTAGCAAAGGTTTCCTCCAGGTCTTGGATCAATTCATCGCTCTTCTTAATCTTCACAACCAAGTCATCGACATAAACTTCAAGATTTCGCCCTAGCTGGGGGCGGAAGGTGATATGCATGGCACGCTGGTAAGTTGAACCGGCATTCTTTAAACCAAAAGCCATTCTTACATAATAATATACACCCGAAGGGGTTACAAAAGCGGTCTTCTCTTCATCTTCAAGCGCCATGCTGATCTGGTGGTACCCGGAGTACGCATCCAGGAAGCACAAGATTCGCTTCTACCGTGGAGTCGACGATGAGATCGACTCATGGCGAGATAGGATCGCCGACGAGCTTTGTTGAGGTCGGTAAAATCGACACATCGCCACTTTCCGTTGGACTTCTTGACGAGCACAGGTTAGCGAGCCACTCAGATGAGAGACCTCCCTGATAACCCCTGCGCTCAGCAGCTTCTCTACCTCCTCTCGAATGGCATCTTGTCGCTCGGGCGTCTGTCTCCGGACTTTCTGTCGGACCGAACGCGCCTCGAGGAGCGTTGCCAATCGGTGCTCGATCACCTCCCTGGGGACCCTAGCCATGTCGGACGGTTGTCAGGCGAACACGTCGGAGTTTGACTGGAGGAAGGTGACGAGCGCGTCTTCCTATTTGGCGCTGAGGTTGGCACCAATGTTGACGGTCTTTCGGGGTTCGCCCCCACTCAGGGCGACCACCTTGACCTCGCCGGCAGAGCCAGGCGAGGCACGGGTCCGGCCCGAGGGGCTCCCGAGGAAGTGGCATCTTGGTGCCCAACACAGGTGGCACCGGCCATGTCCTGCGCGACCTTGTAACAGCGCAAGGCCTCGGCCTTATCCACCCTGATCACAATGGGGCCAGCGGGCCCCGGCATCTTCACCACCATATACGCGTAGTGGGTGGCCGCCATGAGCTGGGCCAACCCCGGTCGGCCGAGTATGGCATTATAGGGGAGGTCGAAGTCGGCGACCTCGAAGTCCACCAACTCGGTGCGATAATTATCCCGCTCGCCAAAGGTGACGGGGACGCGCACCTGCCCCAGGGGCATCAGACCAGCCTCTGGGGCTACCCCGAAGAAGGGCAGAGCTGGGCGCAGATCCGACCGCGGGATCTGGAGCGCCAAGAATGCTGAGGAGGACAGGAGGTTGATAGAACTCCCTCCATCCACCAGCACGCGGCTTAGCCGCACGTTACGAACAGTGGGCGATACTACGACCGGGAGATGCCCCAGGCCGTTGGCGCCCTCGGGATGGTCAGCCTGACTGAAGGTGAGCGTTTGCTCAGACCACTTCAGCATCCGACCCGCCCCCGAGCTTGATGTGGTGGCGCAGACCTCCCTCTTCAGCCGTTTGTAAGCGGCGTTGGAGGGGAAGGCGGATGAACCACCATGGATGTAGGCCACCGCGTGATCGCCCTGCTGGAAGGCCAGCGGGGGATCTTCATCTTGATCATTGTCGGGGCGGCGCTCCTTGAGCCGCTTCTCCACCATCTTGTCCACGACCCGACAGTTATCCAGGTCATGGGTGTTGGTTTTGTGTATCGGGCAGTAGGGCTCGCCCTCCTTTTGGTCGCGGCGGTCGTTCCCACGACCGCGGCGGTCCTCGCGCCGATCGCGGCGATCGTTACGCCGGTCACGACGGTCGTCACGCCGCTCACGGCGATCATCACGCCGGTCGCGGCGGTTGCGCTTCCGAGGCGCGGGGTCTTCTTCGTCGTCGCCACGCTGCTGCCAGACTTGCTGGTTTCCCCGCCTCGCGCTCCGCGCCTTCTTACTGCAGACGGCCGAACCTTCGAGGTCCCGGCCTCGTCCTTGCCTTGGCCACCCTTGGAGCCAGACGCTGGCCCCCTCGCCTCCGCGGCCCGCGCACACTTATGTGCGAGGGAGAAAAGCTCGGAGGTGGAGCCGATGGTACGGGTGGCCATCTTTTCCTTCATCTTATGGTCAGCAGACGCCCCCCTGAAGCGATAACGACCGATCGTCGAAGATGTGGGGATCGTATTGCGGCAGTGGCAGAACCGCCGGATGAAGTCGCGAAGCGACTCCCCCTTCTCTTGCTCCAAAGCGTGGAGGTCATCTTCCACGCCGGGCTGTGCAAAGGAGCCCTGAAAATTGGCGACAAAGAGGTCGCACAACTTTCCCCACGAGTGCACAGATCCTCGGGGGAGATTTAGCAGCCAAGAGCGGGCAGAGCCCGTCAAGGCTGTTGGGAGGTAGTTGGCCATGACCTTTTCAGATCCGCCAGCTGCCCGCACCATCGTCGTGTAAATTTGGAGGAACTCCTCCGGGTTGGTGGTGCCGTCATATTTTTCTATGGCCGCCGGGCGAAACCTGTCCGGCCAGGCCACGCGGCAGCTCAACCGGAGAAGGCCTGGCACCCGACGCCGTAGAGGGAGCCGAGCCGCTCATCAGAAGCCTGGTTCAGAGACCGTGCGTGGGAGCGCGAGGCCCGGCTCGCCGTAGAACCGGAGGAGTGGACCTCCTCCCGGTCCCGAAGGTGAGAGCCACGAGGGGGACTCTCATTGTCGGCCGCCACCTGCTTGCCATGGCGACGCTCTTGGTCCGGGTGGCGCGGCAGGCGACCACGGAGGTCATCACCGCGCTGCCGGCGGCTCTCATCAAGGTGAGAGCGGAGGTCCCCACGGTTCCTCGATGAACCGGGACCAGGATTGCGCGCGCCCCTTCTCGGACCCTGGCCCCCCTGGCCGGGGCCTTTGTCGTCGGGGCGGCTGGAGGCCTGAGAGCGCCCTACAGGCGCCTTAGGCGTCAAGGTACGATTAGTACCGACCGTCGGGAGCCCCACTCGAGTTGGGCGCATCCACGAGGCGGCGATGCTCGCGACCACGGAGTGGCGGGAATCTCTGCGAACTCCACGGAGGGTGGTCTGAAGAACACGAGCGGCGTGCAAGTTCGGCGGGGTGGCCGCCTCAAGGCCACCTGCGACGCGCGGCTGCTCCCGGCTCTGCGAGAGCAATGCGCCGCCCCACGGGCGGGTGATCTGATCCTCGACCGGCGTGGCCGGGGGCGCCTTGGTCGTCGCTTCGCCCGCGAGATCTCGGTGCCGAGGATCCGCCATCTTCGATCTGCGAGCTCGCTCTCAACCGCGAACACCGAAGTTCGCCGGGGAGTTAGCCGGAAAAAGCCAACCACTAGCCCCCTACCTGGCGCGCCCCTGTCGGCGTATTCCACCTGACAGGCCCGGAATCGACAGACCGGGTTTTGTTCGGAAGGAGGGCGTCTTCGCAGCTGGCTAAACCTAGCAAGGGGAAACCCTAGAGACTCCCACGCGGCAAACGCTGGCCTCTATGAACTATGGATGACACACGGATTTTACCCAGGTTCAGGCCCCCTTTTCCTTGGGTAATAGCCTTACTTCCTGCTGGATTGCTTTCAAAGAGTGTTTTTAACTGGTGCAGTACAAAGCTTGGGAATTACAAGTTCTTCCTTAGGCTCTAGTGCTATACTGTGGTTTGTTTTCTTCAACCTCTGGCCCCCTTTTCCTATGCATCCGAGGGCCCTTATATAGGCCAGGCTAACGGGAGTAGGTAAAAGGGGGTCATCATGCTGATCCTTACACATTTAATACGCCTTCCTGTGTTGTCGCGTTCCTCCATCCTCATTAAATGCCTACGCGTGCCTTTACCCGGTCCGCCCGTGATTTGACCCTTTCTTGACAGGTTGGTGAGAGGCGTCAGAGGAATGGGCTTGTAGCAGAAACCCTTGCAAAGGATGGGCCGGTTCGACACCGCCGCCGTGGCCTGAAGCAGTGCGACAGGAAGGAGCCTTCGAGGTGAAGCCACCTCGCTCCACCTTTTTGCCTTGCGGCGCGGCGAAAGGCGTGCTCGCCACCGCCGCTTGGCGCCACGTGATCGCCGCCGGGCGAAGCGGCGCGCGGCCCACCGCCGCCGGGCGCCACGTGGATCGCCGCGGGCGGCGAGCAGGCGTGGCGCCCACCGCCGGGCGCCACGTGGATCGCCTTCGCCGAAGCGAAAGCGTATGCGTGCGCCTTTCGCCGGCGCCACGTGGACCGTATGTTGACCGCTTGGTTGATCTTTTGTCTGGCGGAGAGGGTACCCAAATACAGAGTCTGTTGACAAAGCCAAAGGAAATTACAGTGTGCTTCTCGGACGAGATTGGTACATGCCAATTGCTGTATCCCCTCTACAATGCACCAACTTCTTGTACAATGGAACGGAGATGAAGTTGAAGTTGTATCAGTCGACACATCGGCTCATATTGCAATGGCTAGTTCAGATGCGAATTGGCCGCACAAAGAAGCAGAGTGCATATCAGGTAAAGCTCTAGACGATTGTGACTTCATATGCATTGGGAAGTCGGGTTCGATGCCGATCAGTGTGAAGCCAGGCACATTTGATCGGGCAAGTGAAGTTCTAAGGAGATGGGGTCAGAAATGATCCAAGCATTACAGGACAAGGTGAGGAGCTATCGGCATGGGATAAATTCCTGCGAAGCTATTGAAGATTTCCAAAGCGAAAAATTGGGTCAAGGTTTCACTTCTGCCGATATGCTTGAAGAAGTCGATATAGGTGAAGATGATAGAAAAAGGCCAACTTTTATAAGTGCAAATTTAGGTCTAGAATACAAAAATAAGTTGGTCAAAATACTTAGAGAATACAGGGATTGTTTCGCCTGGGAGTACTATGAGATGCCTGGGTTAAGCCGACAGTTAGTGGAACATCGGCTACCTATCAAGCCGGGGTATCGGCCATATAAACAACCTCCACGGCGTTGTAATCCAGAACTGTACAATGTGATAAAAGAAGAAATTGAGAAGCTGTTGGAGGCCAAGTTCATAAGACCTTGCCGATACGCCGAATGGGTGTCTAACATTGTTCCCGTCATGAAAAAGAATGGTAAACTTCGTGTGTGTGTGTGGACTTTAGAGATTTGAATAAAGCCACGCTAAAAGATGAATATCCGATGCCTATAGCCGATATGCTTATCGATGCTGCATCGGGTAATAAGATTATCGCTTTCCTTGATCGAACGCCGGATATAACCAGATATTCATGGCGGCCGATGTCCCCAAAATCGCCTTGAGATGCTCGCGCGATAGGGTTGTATGAATGGCCGGTAATGACATTCGGCTTAAAAAACGCAGGCGCCACTTATCAACGCGCCATGAATTTGATTTTTCACGACCTAATCGGCCATATTGTTGAGATTTACATTGATGATGTGGTGGTTAAGTCTAAGGAAGACTAGCAGCACTTGGCCGATTTAGAAAGGGTATTTCAAAATACGAGAGCTCATGGGTTAAAAATAAATCCTTTGAAGTGCGCGTTTGGTGTATCGGCTGGCCAATTCCTAGGGTTTATGGTGCACCAAAGAGGAATTGAAGTTAACCAAGCAAGAGTTAAAGCCATAGTCGATACGAAACCGCCAACATGTAAAAATGAATTACAGAAACTAATTGGCAAAATTAATTACTTAAGACGATTCATTTCGAATCTGTCTGGTAGAATTCAAGCTTTTACGCCATTGCTAAAATTAATGGATGATCAGAATTTTATATGGGGAACCGATCAGCAAAGAGCCTTCGACGATATAAAACAGTACCTAGCATCACCACCAGTCTTGGCCGCACCACAAAAGGGAATTCCCTTCAAGTTATATATATCGGCTGAAAACGAGACCATCGGGGCTGTATTGGCGCAAGAAGTCGATGGCAAGGAGCGAGTAATATTTTACTTAAGTCGATGGCAACGACGAGTAATATTTTGACTCTAGGGTCTCCCGCTACAACTCTAGTTTCCTATTTGCTCTCGCCCGGTTTTCATCCACTAGAACTACATTGTCAGTAAAAAGCATACACCACGGGATATCTCCTTGAATATCCCTCGTGACCTCATCCATCACCAAGGCGAAGAGGTAAAGGCTCGGAGCTGACCCTTGATGTAGTCCTATTTTAATCGGGAAGTCATCTGTGTCACCATCAGTTGTTCGAACACTAGTCACAACATTGTTGTACATGTCCTTGATGAGGGTAACATACTTTGTTGGGACTTTATGCTTTTTCAAATCCCACCACATAACATTCCTTGGTATCTTATCATAAGTCTTCTCCAAGTCGATGAAAATCATATGTAGGTCCTTCTTCTGCTCCTTATACCGCTCCATAACTTGTCTTATTAAGAACATTGCTTCAATGGTCGACCTTCCGGGCATGAACCCAAATTAGTTCATGGTGATACGCATCATTCTTCTCAAACGATGCTCTATAACTCTCTCCCATAGCTTCATAGTGTGGCTCATCAGCTTGGTTAGCCATACTATAGCTATATCCCTAAGGCATTTCCACACCTTGATTGGGATACCATCAGGGCCCATCGCCTTTCCCCCTTTCATCCTTTTTAAAGTTTCTCTAATCTCAGTTTCTTGGATCCTACGTATAAAGCGTCTATTGTTGTCATCAAAGGAGTCGTCCAACTGAATAGTCGTGTTCTCATTCTCCCCATCGAACAAATTATCAAAGTACTCACGCCATCTGTGTTTGATGTCCTCTTTCTTCACCAAGAGTTGATCCCTCTCATCCTTAATGCATTTAACTTGATTGAGGCCCTTCGTCTTCCTCTCGTGAATTCTAACCATCTTATAGACGTCCTTCTCTCCTTCCTTTGTACTTAAACGTTGGTAAAGATCCTCATAGGCTCGGCCCTTTGCCTCACTCACGGCTCGCTTCGCAGTCTTCTTTGCCACCTTGTACCTCTCTATATTGTCCGCACTCCTGTGATGGTACACGCGCTTATAGCATTCTTTCTTCTCCCTAATAGCCTTTTGGACATCCTCATTCCACCACCAAGTATCTTTAGATACACATCCGCTCCCTTTGGTCACTCCAAGCACCTCCGAAGCCACCTTCCTAATGCAAGTTGTCATCTTCACCCACATGTTGTTTGCATCTTCTCCTTCGTTCTAAGAGCCCTCCACGATAACTCTTTCCTTAAAGACTCCCGATGCCTCCCCTTTGAGTTTCCACCACTTCGTTCTCACGATTTTGGTTTGTTTATCCTTACGGGCATGCAACCGAAAGTAAAAGTCAGCCACCACAAAGCTTGTGTTGAGAAACAACACTCTTCGGGTATCACCTTACAATCCAAGCATGCCCGTTTGTGCTCTCTTCTTGTGAGAACAAGTCAATCTGACTAGAGTTTTGGCCATTATCAAAGGTCACCAAATGAGACTATCTCTTCCTAAAGAAAGTGTTGGCTATCATCGGATTACAAACTATAGCAAAGTCTAAGACTTCCTCTCCCTCCCGATTCCTACTACCATACCCAAAACCTTCATGTGCCACCTCATACCCTGCATTTGTTGTATCTACATGACCATTGAGATCTCCTACTATGAACAGCTTCTCATTGGTGGGTACCGCTCTAACCACACCATCTAAGTCTTCCCAAAACTGTCTCTTAGTACTCTCATTGTGGCCTACCTGAGGAGCATACGCACTTATTACGTTCAAGACTAAATCACCAATGACAAGCTTGACTAGGATGATCCTATCTCCTTGCCTCTTAACGTCCACTACTCCATTCTTGAGGCTCTTATCAATCAAGATGCCTACTCTATTTCTATTTGCAACTGTTCCTGTGTACCAGAGCTTGAGGCCAGTGTTCTCCACCTCCTTCACTTTTTGTCCCTTCCATTTTGTCTCCTGCACGCATAGGATATTTACACGTCTCATGCTCGCTGTGTCAACCAACTCTCTTAACTTACCTGTAAGGGACCCTATATTCCAATTACCTAGCCTAATCCTAGTCGGCTCGACTAACTTCCTTACCCTTCGCACCCGTCGAGCCAGGTGTGAAGACCCTTGCTCATTTATCACTACACCCCGGCGCTGATGTAGCGCGCCACTAAGGGAGCGACGGCCCGATCCTTGCTCACTTAACACCGTGTCCAGATCATGACACGACGCGTTATCAAGGGGGTGACGGCCCGGCCCTTGCCCATTTAGCACCATACCCGGGTTTCGATATGGCGCGTCGCTAAGAGGGTTACGCCTCAACGGTTTTCTTTTGGGTTTCATCTCCATTTGAATAGTTAAGTTTTTACGTTAGCTCGCCACGCCTATCACAACCTTTTAGGGACAGGACCCCTCCTCCTTTATCCGGGCTTAGAACCGACTATGTTGAGACAACATAGGCGGAGTTGGAAGTTCACATATCACTTTCTTAAAAAAATTACGACACAAATTTTAGTTTCCTTAAAAGAAATCACCACGTTTCTACCAGATGGGCCTGATTTTCTGACAAGGGTTGACGTGGAAAGTCTTATGGCTCACTAAGGGCATGTGTATAATAAGATCACCTCAATAAACGTCAGCTTTGTTCCATATAGAAGAGTGAGAAAAAAAATAGAGAAGAGAGTCGACTCTTATTTAGTAGCAAACATCATATAGGAATATAGGTGCTATCGTCGGCGTGAGCGACTCTTAGTGTTGAAGTTAGAGTTGAATACCTAAATTAAATGCTTTAGTGTTTCTCAATAGACAATCTCCAATAGCAAAAGCATGAAGTTAATGTTGAATACCTAAATTAAATGCTTTAGTGCTTTTGTATAAGCTAACTTTATTATTTACTATATATACACACACATGAGAGACGGAGTAAACAGTGGATTTTGTGTTTACTCGCTCTGGTCATCTGTTGATTACGGGGACCGTTCCCCACACCCAAAGACCAAAGTACCGAGAAAATTTCGGATTCGAATTCAAATCCCAGAAGCTGCAAACCTGTCAGTCTCAGCGTCGGCTCCAAGCAAACCCGCCCCGCCGCCGTTAGAAACCGAGGCCGATTCGGCAGAGCTAAGCTTGGCAACTACGCGACCCCGCGGCTATATATCCCCGCCGATCCCATCCCTCCCCCGCTCCACACCCATTCTCTCGTCCTCCAATCCTCGAGTGCTCTCTCGATCACCGCCGCATCACCTCAGATGGCGACGATGCCGCTCTCGTGCGCGTTCTGTTCTGGCGCCGACGACTCCTCCTCCTCGCTGCCGTCCGACACGCCGGGTGTTCCCGCCTTGCTGTCCTACTTCGGCCCGATGATGGCGCGCGGCCCCTTCTTCCTGGAGCTCGGCGTCGGCGGCGAGCACTGCTGCCGCCCGTCGTCCCCGGACTACACGCCGTCGAGCCCTCCGCGCCGCGCCACGTCACCGGACTACACCCCGTCGACCCCTCCGCCCCGCGCTGCGTCACCGGACTACACTCCGTCGACCCCTCCGCGCCGCGCTACATCGCCGGACTACACCCCGTCGACCCCTCCGCCCCGCGCTGCGTCACCGGAGTACACGCCCCTGAGTCCTCCCCGTGGTGCCGCATCGCCGGACTACACCCCCAGCACGCAGCCCCGGTCGCCGCAGGTGTCCGACGCCGAGTCGCGCACGTCTCCAACGCCCCGCCGCCACCATCCCTACCAGAGGAGCGGCGCCAGCTCGTGCTTCTCGCGGGCGAGCCGGATCTGCCACGGCCGGCATCACCGTCCCTTCTTGCACTTCTACTAGACTTCATGGGTGGCTACTAGAATCTAGACATCTTGTAATACGACATATTGGATTCTTGATGCAAATCCTTGCCTGTTTATGCAATGGCATAATCAATTGTATGCCTTTATCTATTCTTTTGGCAAACCCTGTATTATCTGTCATGTAGATGTATCAGCTTTTGATGACATATTTCAAATTCTGTCTTCTTGATCTGCGCTTGCTGCACGTGTTCCATATTCTCTGGCATAACTACTTAAGCTGGCTTGGATGCACAGAAACAGACACATATCGTACATTGCATCAGGCATATGTGCCATGATTAGCTTCAACTTGTTTCATGGTGTTCTCACAAAGCAGATGATGGGATATAGAGTAAACGATTCCATCTGAAAAAATTCAGACACATTTCAGGATCATGATGGAATTGCAGACTTGCTGCGGAGCCACTGTTCTTTGCGACACCAAACCAATCGATAACAGCGGCATGCTACAATTTGATCAGATCCATCTCGATCGAGAGCTCAACAACCGGAATTCATCGCGGAACAATGAAAATAAGCCGCTGAACTGAGCTTCGATCACCAATGAAGTAGCAGCCAGCTGGTGCTCAAAAGCTCAACATAGCTCTTATCAGCGCTCGTTCTCACAATCGTCTCTACCACCCCATGAAGCTTGGAGATCCCTACTAACTCGAATACCTTTTCATCAAAATCATCTCCTTCCTTGTTGCCATGGTTTGTAATTAGATCTTGCAGACTGCAGTGAACACTTCACGAATAGCATAATTTTCAGTGTATCAGCTAAACTAATGTGATATAATTTGTTGCTCACGCTGTCGATTGGGCAGTGCCATCCATTCGGTACAAAAAAATTTCGGTCGTTGGCCGTTGGACAAATTGGTGTGTAGTTGAGTGACTTGCACGCAATAACCAATCGTCGTAAGAGATTATTGCACGGGAAACATTCTGGAATGGCTGCCTATATAGCCGTAGCAAACGACATTTGCTCTCGAGTCAACTTTGTTTTTAGGCAGCATACCAAATGCATGAACTGAGGATCGAGGATCGTCTGAAGGGTAGCACCGCATAACTCCTCCTTGTTTAGTTAATGCCCCCACGGGTCATAAATAGTTGTCATTTTAGATATTAACCTGCCTCTAAAACTTAATTTTGGCAACTAATTTCTATTGTAATATATTTAAAAAATCCAATAATATTATAATATTATGAAAGTACATTTTGAGACAAACATTTATGATTTTCATGCATCAAATACAAAATTTAAGAAGATATCGATAACTAAAGTTTTAAAAGTTTGACTGCACATATCCCAAATTGACAAGTTTTTTTGAAACGGAGGAGGTAGAAAGGCTTGAATCTCAACATAATACTCCCTCCGGTCGCAAATAGTTGTCATTTTGGACTTCTCTAAAACACAACTTTTACCACTAATATTTCTGTTTAATATATTTATCAAACCTAAACAAAATTATAATATTACGAAAGTATTTTCTGTGACAAATCTACACATATGATTTTCATATATCCAATTTAAATATTTAAAAGATATTAACGGTTAAAGTTTTAAAGGTTTAACTGTAGCTGTATCCAAAACGACAACTATCTATGACCGAAGAGCGTACATCATAGTTTTTCACATACATCATCAGTTCCTCACCACATAATAGCAAATCCTCAACTATTCCATGCTGCCTCCATCCTCATTGTCGACTGGGTGACGTGAAGCTCCATCAACATAAACTTTCCGGGGCTCTTAACTATTTGCCACTTTTTATAGGGTCAGTGGCAACAGATTTGCCACGTCAGTGACTCATATCACTGTAGCCTGTCGGTGACTCATATCACTATAGCATTAAGTGGCACCCTGTAATAGTGGCAAATAGTCAATTATTCCAAACTTTCCTTAGAGTTGTCCGACAATTCTATACTCACTCTATTCATTTTTATATAGCGTATTTTGACTTTACACAAGGATTAAGGTTATGTTAAAATTGAGAAATGTACGAGAGAAAATGACTTAGATGCTCCCACTTAATTATCTTGGAAGATTAAAAATATACTTTATATGAGTGGTAATGAATAAATTCATATGGTTGAGAGAGAATAAATATGGCATAGAAGGAAAATATCTTATTAAATCTACATACAAATCTTATATTTGTAAATAAAACCATTAAAAAAAGCCAAGCCTCGTAAAAATGAACGAGAGAGTATTTCGGTGAGAGTATTTCGGTATCGTTTTAAGCTTCGACCACATATTTGAACATCAATCAACCCTCTCCTCGATCGAAATGGCACTTGTAAGTAGACACAGAATTGGGCGTCTTGCGTCTTAAGACGGCCCAAGCCCATCGTGCTTGGCCGCTTTAGACGGCCCAAGACGCAAGACGGCCGCATCATCTGCTAGCAAAATGGTTTTTTTCGTCCTACCGCACTAAAGTCCGTCGGGCCATCATCGGGCCGTGCCGGCCCAAGCACGGCTCAGGTTTGCTCCAGATCGATTGAAGCAGTCGCACTTGCCCCTCTCTCTCTGTCCCATCACTATCTAGTCATAAGCTAATTAGCCAACTACTTTTAGCCAATAATTAATCACTATCTAGTGTGGCATCAGCTGTGGCCAGTAATTAATAGCTGGAGTGTATGATTGGGGATATCCAATTAGTTGGACCGTCATCGGGCGTGCTGGCCCGGCCCATAATGCTTTGGGCCGTATCGTGCTTTGGACCGTTAATTTTATGTCGTGCTCGGACTAGCCCGTTTGAGTCTGATCCAATTTACAGGTCTACTTGTAAGCCTAGATACGCACACCGCGTCTTCTCCCCGTCGCGTTGAATTCACGTGGACGGTGCGAGCGGAGGCACGTCTGATTGCGTAGAGTCGGCCTCGCACAGCGCAATCCAGCAACGGAATCCATCTTTTCGTACTCTTATCTTTTAACTAAAGCTGTACGTTTGAACAATAAAACCCACCAAATCCTGCCCTCGAGACGAAATCGACCCTAAAGCCTAGATCCCCCGCATTCCACCTCCCCCCTCCCATGGCTTCCGCCGAAATGCCCAACCCCGACGCCGCCGACTCCAGCCCCAACCCCGCCCGCTCGCCGTCGCCTCCGCTCCCGCCGCGCAAGCGCCGCCTCTCCCCCTCCCCTTCCCCCACGCGCCCCTCGTCCCGCTCCTGCTCCCCGGGCGGCCGCCGCAGCCGCAGCCGCACACGGAGCCGCAGCCGCAGCCGCAGCCCGCGCTGCCCCGACGGCAAGCGGCGGCGGCACAACGACCTCACCGTCGAGGTGTGCCGCGACTTCCTTCGCGACAGGTGCACCCGCCCTGACATCGAGTGCAAGTACGCGCACCCGCACCACTCCGTCTCCGTCGAGCGGTACGCGCGAGATCTCGCCTCTCCCTGCCCGTGCCACCTGCGCGCGCTCGCGTGTGCTAGCGGCGTGTTGGTCTGATTTTGGTTTTGGTGTGTGTGGGGGGGGATTCGGTCAGGGACAACAAGGTGACGGCGTGCGCGGATTCGCTGAGGAACAACTGCTTCCGGGGGAGGACCTGCCGCTACTACCACCCGCCTCCTCATATCCAGGAGTATGAGCTGATACCCCCTTGCTGCTTGTCCCATTCGATTTTTTTGGCTTGCTTTGCGTGCTTCCGCTGTGGAAGCCTGGTACTCTGGTGTGATGTTTAGTCAGTCTGCTGCAAGTTTATCTTCCGTTCCAGTTCGGTTTCTGAAATATTAACAGCAATAACGTCACATGAGATTGTGATTGTGCCATCTACTGAATCAAACTAGCTGCTTGGTATTGATTTTGTAAGTTGTAACCTTGCGCTTACATACTAGCAAATTGATAAGAGCCCTTTTGTATGAGCTAGTTCGTAAAGTTCCAACCTCTCAGTTTGTGCATGTGCTCACATGTTGTAAAGTTAGTAGGCCGACTAGAGGGGGTGCATAGGCGGTTTTAAATTCTCTTTGGCCAAAACCGAGTTTGTATGCGTAAGCGTATATCAAAACAGTTTTACCCAATTAAGACCTAAATTAACTAGTCAAACTAAGTACACCAACAATCTATGTCTAGATCAAGGTTTGCAATTCTAAGGTGACAAGAAAGCAATGCAATTATAGGAACGTAAATTGCAAGAATGTAAATAAGTAATAGGAAGCAAACCAAAAGATGACACACGATCTTTTTACCGTGGTGTTCGGAGACTTGCCGATCTCCTCTAATCCACATTGAGGTAAGTCCAAACGAATTAGATCGGCTTCACAAATTAAGCCAAACACCTCGAATCCACTAATGGTGGCTCTTTCCCACTCCGGGTAGGTGAGCTACAACTTTCACAACACACCGGACCTTCTCACAAACTTCTTGAGAAGATCACTACATCACGACACTTTCACACTGTTTAGGAGTCGGCAAACACTAAGGGTAACAAGGCAAGCGTCTTTCTTAGCCCTCACCAAGTGCAACACATGCACAAGTGGATACTCAATCCACCTTTAAAAGCATCACATGCAACTAGAGACCTTTCTCATTGCTTACAAGGTGCAACACATGCATAAGTGAGAGGAGAAGCTCACGCTAGCTCAAGAGAATGAAATGGAATTTTAAAACATCTTGCGCACAAGAAACAAGCTTCAAATGTGTATGGGAGCGGCTACTAAAACCTGCATACTCGTCCTTCTTTTACAGCCCCCCCCCCCCTCTCAGAGAAATTAGCCGTTTGGATTGGAACTAAATCATCTGAAAAATGCAAATTCGGACATTCCTAATCCTCAAGTTAAGACATTTGTAATTTGAAAATCGGACATTGTCAACAGTCACAAATCTAGTGGCATCCAACTGTTGCAGAAGGAAAATTAGGACATTTCAAATTCACCAATTCGGGCATTCCAAATTTCCTAAATTTAGACATTCTGAAACCTATAATTCACATTGGCTCCAAAATACATGTTCTGCCAAAATGTTCTAAAATCAAATTAGGACATTCCTAACACCAAATTCGGACAAACGCATAGCACAATCTAAAAGAGATTGTAACTTTTTACTTCGAAGCCCGATTGAGATGATCTTGGACTCAATGGAAAGCTTATTTAGAGGGCTACAACTTCCATCTATTTTCAAGATATAAGAAACCATAGCTATTTCCATATAACGCTAAAACTCCAATATAGCTACACAAGTCCAAAATCTAATTTCTCGAAATATCTAACATAGACTTGATCAAGGGCGTGATTACAAGCTAGGAGGAATCTAGAAATGATCAATATATGAACTTCAATAATTCGCAAAACACATTTGCAAACTTTAGTCACATGCTACAAATAGCAAGTGCAGAAGCTTCAGATATTTGTAAAACACATTCGCAAATAATATCATGCAATGGAGAGCTAGAGTAAGTGGGATTGATGTATCATCACATGATAGGACTTAAACTACTAGACGAAACCCCCTTTTAATAGTACGACAACCTACACTAGTAATCTGGTCTCCCGACCTAATGCCAAGACCGGCAAAAGATTAGAACACATCCTTAGTATATGCTACTTATACTTTTGCCTTGTACATCCCCTTAGAGTTTTCACTTGATGATGATCATCTTCTCTCCAAGTCTAGGTCCTTGTATTGTTCACAATACATGATGAACTACTTTCACTTCGAGATCTTATTTTGGTGCTCATTAACACATCCTTTATCCAGAACTTTGACTTGATGACCATCAGCACATGATGTTATCCAAAGTTTTCATTATCATTGGACTTAACCTATTTGACCAACTCATGGAAAATATTAGTGTAACACATCCGATTGTCACTAATCACCAAAGCGCCATTAACACATAATGGAGGGCCAAGATCCTTTAATCTACTTCTTTGGTGATTGACGACACTCAATTGCAAATAATTGAATTTAAATTAGCATGAATATATTACAACTATAGGAGTTTCATATACTTAAAGGATGTGTTTCAAAGTAAAGATTCTTGATATATGTGGAAAAAAAAGAGAAAGTAACCAATACTAGTGAAACCTCAAGATATAGAACTAACTCCCCCTAAATTTGTGCATGTATATATATGAATTAGAAACAATATGCACATATCCAAGTTGAAATTTTGTGTTCACCCTGTATTTTGTATACAAAGAATGCAACAAGGTATAATAATATGACATCGGATGCATACCTTCGAAATTTCTATTTTTCCATCCAAATGAGACTAATCAATATCATACTCAACAAAGAAATTAGTTTAACATTTAGATTTGTTAATAACCACCAAAACTAATTTAATAGTGCTATAACTTACACATATGTAATGTGTTTATGTACTTGCATTTGATTGTTATGTTTGTGCGGACGTGTGTGTGTACTTGAGTGGCTAAATGTCTCATATAGGTTTTTCCACAAATTTGAGGTATGCAGGGAGGGCGGTTTAGGAGAAAGCGTAGTTTTCTACTACGTTTTGGCATGGAAATGGACAGTATGCTGGTGTCCTTGACGCAACACTTTTATGGTTATGTACACATATATGTGTGCCGGGTGCTATACTGCTATCTACAAGAAAGTTTGGATTTTTAGGCTAAATCAGACTTTGGAGGAGAATGATGCAAAATGCAGTACACTATAGTTTGCTGTAATGCAGAATGCTTTATATTGAAATTTGGACGACCTATGATAATCTTGGGAAGCATGATAACTTTGCTCATAATACAAAAATCAGGATTTGGATGTAACCTTCTAATTCTACTCTTGTTTGGTTCTTTGGTGTAGGTCATTGCTGAGATTGATTGGTGTGGAAGACCCAAAGGTGAAGACGGTAAGTTTGTCCTGTTTGATTCTCGTATTTTCTCCAATGCATGCATTGACGGACCATTTTCTTTGGGTTGCTAAGTGTCATTTGCTTGCTTAAAATGATAAGGAAAATTAGATCATAGTTACCAGAGACACGGTTCGTCTGAGTCGTGGTACGGGATTTAGGTTCGTGTTTCACCACTTTTTCTTCCAATTTTCATAGCGAACATGAATACCATACCCTAAACCGATTCGGGTTCGACAAATCTGGTTCACAATTCACGAGGGGTTACAGCGAATCCGGTAACAATGAATTAGATATTAGGGTTTATGTTCTGCATTGTGTGACCTTGTGGAATTTTTCTTGTTACAACTCATGGAAGAGCTGTCAACAATCTCTAACGTGTCTTGTTCTACAATGTGAAATGGTCCTGCTTCATACTAGATGCACAGTGTTCCCATATTTATCTATCTTATTGTAGGATTTTTCTTCTGCATTCAACATTCTGGACTGCCCATCTGAGCATACTTCTTTTAAACACTTAGCAGGTTTGCAGAGATTTTATGCGTGGTCGATGCTCAAGATCTGCAAATGAGTGTCGATTCTTGCACCATTCGTCTGTTGAAGATTGTACCATTGTAAGATTCCTTTTTGTTTGATTACGATTTTATTACTAAGTAGCCTAGCTCAATGTAACAAACATATAAAATCATTTGCCTACTCGCTTCCCAAAGCAAAAACTTTGTCTATAGGACTATAAGTAAACGATTTCCCCATTTGGCACTTCATATTTCTTGTCAGATATTTTGGCTGATTTGTGCATTGTTTTATTGAAAGGTTTGCCAAGATTTCTTGCGTGGGAGGTGTGACCGCAAATCTTGTAGATACTCTCATGTTGTAGCACATCCAATGCCTCCAATGAGGGATATTCCCATGCAATACCCTGAGATGGTAATGCATTTCTATTTGATGTAGTCCTACCAAGCAACCTGTTACTTGTTGAAAGAATTCCTTTTCGAATATATTATTTGTCTGTTTTTTCAAGGTAGTAAAGCACATGGAAGAGAAAATCAGAAGTGTTGCTTCAACAAACATACTTTTGCTGCCATTTGTTCACAATTAATTTGCTGTAAGAAATAAATCGGTAAATAAATAAGTGCATGCTTTTTCCATATTAAATTGTTTTAGGTTTTGTATTAATTACCAATTTTTTATAAGATGATTATGGATAACATAATCTTTAACCTTTTTTTATCCATTTTCTTCAAGGTTTACATGCCACCACCACCGCTTGGAGTACCTATGAATATGATGGTGCCTCCCCCGTCACCTCCTAGAAATTTTGCTGGTAAATAACACATGACAGAATTATTATTTTCCCTTCTTAGACCATTCATTGTTGCTATTCAGTTGTAATGAAATGAAAAGTAATACTAGCCTTTTTTCCTCTAGGGAATTGTAGCCTTGACTGTTACCATAGTTTGATCATGCATGATTGCATGCCTTTTGTTTCTTTTCTTTTGAGAGGGAACATACTTTCTGATATTTTTCTGGAAAACACAGATAATAAGAACACAGTGGAGGTTTGTAGGGATTTCTTGAAGAAAACGTGTAATAGAGAATCCTGCAGATTTGCACACCCTGACTTGCATACTGAGGTCTGTATGTGTATTTTTCTTTTCTCATGAACTTATGTTAGTTTACAAGCTACTAACTAGCAAGTTTCCCCCTTTGCACCTTTTATCCCAGGTGATAAATGACAAGGTCGAAATTTGCCGTGATTTCATACGAGGAGAATGCAATAGACCTCTCTGTCGCTTTTACCATCCATCTACAAGCTCAACTTCTGTTAGATAAAGTAAAGCATACTATATCCAACGATTCTTTTTAATTTAAACCCAGAAACAAATAACTGTACATGGCTGCCAAATACATATAGACGAGGGTATACACCCAGAAATCCTTCATCACAAATTTAACCCTAACCTTAATTTCTTCTGAACATTTTTGTTCATTCAAAACAGCTAGAGCAATGGTAGAAAAATGTTTAGAATTGCCCTTTTTTATTTGGTCGAGTACTCGTGTCATTCGGGCAAGCTAACATTTACCGAATGTTCACGATGGAATGGATTTTTGTTCGTTCAAAACAGGCATAGCAGTGTTAAAAGTGTTTTGTTCTATAAGATTGCTAATTTTGTCCATCAGATTCTCATGTCATTTGTCTAAGCTAATTTGTACTGTCCGAATGGTGCACCATGGGATCATTTTTTGTTGTCTTTGATTCCATGCCAGATATAATTGAATGTTATATGACCACTTAATACTCCTTATCTGGATAAGCTCCTCCATTAACGTTGCGCTTAGATGCATGAACTCCACATTAACGTTGCGCTTAGATGCATGAACTCCACAACAATGACATTGAATTTTATGGGTACGGTGTATCAGAAAAATTACTTTAGTTCTTGGGGTTGGGCCTGCTGATTGATATTTCTAAGGAAATGGTCTAATGATATGTTCTGCTCCTGCATTTTCCCCTCCCTCCAGTTAATCTTTGAAGTTTGGTTGGGATACATATGAATTATTCATTTTAGGTCAAGAGTTCCTTTCAAGTTGTAGTACAGTTGTCCATGTAATTAAATTGCAGTATACTTCTATTATTCTTCCAGCTTCAAAATACTATGATATGCTTTGATAGGTTAGAAATGCATGCTTTGGTAACAGAGTCATCTGACATATTCCACACCTAATTCAGTGTATTTGCAAGGTATACTATGCATATACTACTATGTAACATTCCATTGCCAAATTAGTTGGTGTCTGGCATGCTGACTTCGCCTTTATTGGACAAAAATTGGAATGCTTAGAGTTCTCATTATTTAGTGTTTTAGATTTAATTTACAGTGCTATTAGCTCTCTTTAACAAATGGGTACTCCTTGTTTCCTCAGTCTTGAGTGCCCTGCCCTGCTGCCGCTGCTACCGCTCTGCTGCTGCTTATCCTGCCACCGCTGGCACCAAAGAGCTGCTGCGCTGGCTGTTGTGCTGCTAAGATGCCATAGGGTATGAAAACCTCAAAAAGTGCTATGTATGCATGGAAGCAAAGATATTATCATCATGTGATGTTCAGATGGTTGCTTGAACTTGACTCGATGCTTGAGAATGGTGCTCTTTATGATGCGGATTGCATGTGTGGTTATGTACGTGCCTTCATAAAAGTTGTGAGTTACTTTGGCGTTTGCATAATTGAATTTTCCTTTATCATCATTCATACTCTTCTTCAGTCGATGTGTTGCTACCGCATCTAGTTCAAACTTTCACTGTTCGCGGATATTCTGGTATTCTTGATGCTAAAATAGAGCTGGATGGGATTCAATTGACGCCAAGTACCAAGGAATTGGGGACACAGCAATGTCAAAAGAGGTGAGTGATTTGGTTCATGGAGAACACACGGTTCTAACGGGGCTGCTCGTTGAACTCGGTTCGCCGAAAACATGGTTAAGCGCGAACGCAGTGGACACAAAGATGGAGAACAACTGTTGGTTTGTTAGCGTCTTTGGGAATCTGGTGATCTTAGAGCTATATATGTAATTATGGATGGTATTATTCTTGAACTGATTTGGCCAGCCAGTAGGTTGTAGAACTGTAGATTGTGTTGTTTTGTTAGCGGCCCGCATGTGCATGTTACTTTCTGCAGTGGCGGAGCCAGGATTCAGCATAGGGGGCCAATCCACCAATGATAAATCATACAATACTATGGTATGATATATATACGCATGCACATACTAACTTCTATAGAGCATAAATAATAAGAAAATCAACATGAGCTGCACCATAAAATCATCTACTAATTAACTCCTACAGATATCAAAATGATGTAGCATATATGATATATTTGGAGATCAAGAGACTTAGAGCAACTCCAATCCAAACCCCTATATTTTCCCCCTAAATCGGATCGGATTCGGTCGGATATCACTCTTTCCATATCCTAAACCATATTTTTTGTCGGATTCAGAATCGGATTCGGATAGTACCGGATACGGATACGGCGCGGATAATATCGGTAGCAGATTCGAATCGAATACGGAGCGGAATCGATACGGTATCGAATAATTTTTGTCGGATAACGCGCAAAAACAGATACCGCATAAAGCACACATATAACACTGATTAGCCAGCCGATGATAAGTTTCGAAACATAGAATGATACGTAAATAATATTACAATAAGTCGATAAAATGACCATAAGGTCCACAACTCCATGTTTCATAAAGAGACAATACAACTTCATGTTTCATAAAGAGACAATACGACAAGTCAATAATATTTAGATTACATCATAAGAAGACTAAGGAGTACTAAATTAGGCTAGCAACATCTTAAGTAGTCAATCATTATCAGTCGCCACCATAGTCTCATCCTACAAAACAAAAGGTAACAATAAAGTTATAATGGAAAGTATAGCAATTAAAAAGTGTCAGTAATAAACATGCCAATATACCATGGGGTTTACTGTTGTATATTTGCTACTAATCATACAATCCTCCATGCGGGTACCTACGTTGATCGGCCGATGTGCTTTACAACAAATCGGCCGTGCAGCATGTCAACTCAAATGACCAGCATCATCAAGAACAGCTTTTTTTTTAAGAACAGATTCGTTCCAACTACAAAGATTGGGCTACTTTGAAAGAACAAAAGAAACAGGCAGTAACAATCCATTCATGCGAGAAGTCAGCATTACTTGAAATCGGAAACACCCGGCCGCAACAGCCTCAGCAAAAGAAAATGCAAACCGTAGGCTATATGTAAGTGAACACAGCACTCTCGAGCAATAAACAGTACAGGGAAACAGATATACCCATGAGGGAGGACCGGAGGAGGGGCTCCTGCTCTTTCTCCTGCTACTCTGTTCATCACCTCCCCTACATTAAAGAGGTGCAAAATTATTAGTAACATGTATGGGCTGCAATTGGTTTAACCCTTTTTTTAACATGTATGGGCAGCAATTGGTAGTCACCTATAACATCTCAGCACTTATATAACCATTTTAACAAATCTGAGCATAGGTCATGGTAAGAATTAAGAAATAGGTTTCCTGCAGTGGCATGGTGGTATATCCATAATCTTATAGCAAGTATCATGATCATATCGTGCTAGATTGTCAGATATTTAAGTAAACACATGAAGATAGAATGCACAGAGACACTTGGTTAAATAAGGACATATACATTTCAATCCGAAAGAATTCATAATCAATTTCAGCCCCAAAAACCCTAAACCATTTAAGCACAGAAAGATACCTAGCACAAATCTACACTTCTTATCAAATCGCAGCACATCACATAATACCAGTTCCATTCTGATACTCAAGCACACACATAGGAATTTCATTAGCATCAGCGCATGAGTACTTATCATTCTATCAAGGTACAAAGAGCAACCAGCCAGATCTTATTCACCCAAAAACTTTTATGCCGACCAGACCCAGCGCCTCATTTCAGCATCCCTTCCATGAAAGTTTACTGAACCATAATCCAAGTACAACATCATACAAAGAATTCAGGCCATGCCAAAAGCATACAAGGAAATCTGAGCTGCATATACATATATACCTCTCAAGACCACAACATAGAAAGGTCAAGCACTGATGCAAACAAACCTAATCGGCAAGGATCCAATATACAAGTAATGTTTATTAAACCTAACTTCACGAATGAATGTATCATGAATAGCATCGAATAATTAGTGAGTTAATAGCAATCGGAGAGGAAGATATAGCACTTAGCTTAAGGGGAGGATGAACCCTAGTCATGGCCGAGCTGTGGTCGGCGGCAATGTGGTCGCTGTGACCACAGGCGTTGAGGGCCTGCATCCGGCGACGCCTGGGAAGAGATAACCAGGAAAAAAATGAAAAAGAGAGTGAGGAAGAAAAGGAAAAGGAGAGAGGGAAGGGGGAGACCTTGGGGAGGTGGCAGCGCTGATGGTGTTCGGGGGCAGGCCAAGGCATCGCTGGCGTTGAGGGGACCAGATCTGGCGAGGGAGTCAACCGGTGCTCGAGCCAAGAGGCGCAGAGAGGAAGGCCGGCGCGGTTATGGCGCGGGGATCCGGCAGGAGGAGGCCAACGCCGGCGCCAGAGAGGAGAACTAGGCGGCGGTGTCCGTGAAGGGGCCTGGAGGCTGGTGGCTCGGAGCGCCGGCGCGCAGAAGAGAAGGCAGCGCCCAGGCCAAGAGGGTTAGAGGGGAATATTAGAATCTGAGATATAACCGGTCGGTTATCCGATAAATGAAATCCGGATATATCCGAAAATTTTCTCGGAATATACCGATCCGACAGATAGTGCTCTCCGAATCCGAATCCGAATCCGAAATAAAATATCCGAAACCGAACCTGAATCCGAAAATTATCCGAAAAAAATATCCGAATCCGATCCGAACCTGTCCGGTCGGTCGGTCGGAAAATATCCGATCCGATTGCAACCCTATGGTCGTAGCATCAGCAGTTCACATAGGCGTGGCACGGTGCTGCCACGTCCTGGCCGGCCGGCCCACTGTGCTGGTCTAGTCAATTTGCATATATATATTACATCTAATATTACATCTATTATAGCCGAAGGAATTGGAGCCCTCCCAGCATGTCCATGTGTCGCCGCGCCGATTTGCGAAAAAGCCCCTCTGTTTCTTCGAAATTACGGATAGGTCCTTCGTGATTTTTTGTGAGACGAAAATATTTTTTTTCTTCACGTTTGGGTCCCTGGAACGGTATTTTACGGAAAAGCCTCCGTTAAGTTCAAATCGCGAACAAGCTCTTTTCTAATTTTTCAGGATAGCGAGCAGGTCTAAAAAAATAACAAACAAGTCCCTGCTTCTTACGTTCAGGTCCTTTCTCCGTTTTTCCCGGAAAAAATGTTTTCGCCACCAAAAAAACCCGAAAAAAATGTTTTCGTCACCCCAAAAAACCGGAAAAAATGTTTTCGTCACAAAAAAAACACAGATTCATCGAAAGTTTATAGCAACTTATGAAATTGCCAACGAGTCATAACCGCGGGTTTTTTTTTAAAAAAATGTAGATTCGTCCGAAGATTTATAGCGACCCGTGGATTCGCCGGAGGGTCCTACCGACCCATTTTAACAGACGCAACAAAAAAACCCGGAAAAAATGTTTTCGTCACCCAAAAAACCCGGAAAAAATGTTTTCATCACCAAAAAAACACAGATTCATCGAAGGTTTATAACAGCTTATGGATTTGCCAACGGGTCATAACCGCGGGTTTTTTTTAAAAAAATGTAGATTCGTCCGAAGATTTATAGCGACCCATATATTCGTCGGCGCGTCCTAACGACCCATTTTTTTTAACAAACACAACAAAAAAACCCGGAAAAAATATTTTCGTCACCCAAAAAACTTGGAAAAAAATGTTTTCGTCACAAAAAAAAACCAGAAAAATATTTTCGTAACAAAAAAAACACAGATTCATCGAAGATTTTTCGCCCTTTTTCCTCTAGGCTATTTTTTACCGGTGGGTGGTTTTGCGAACATGTATTATTACTCAGTGAACGCGTAGAGTATTAGACTCGACAAAAGAAGGTTGTCATCTCTAATAATTTTTTGCCCTTTTTCCTCTAGACTATTTTTGACCGGTGGGTGGTTTTGCGAAAATAAAAAATTATTATTTTTCCGAGCGCATGCTATCGAAATTCAACCGACGCAGCGTAGCGCGCTTATCTACCTAGTACTATATATTATAGAGCTAAGGATCGGAGGCCATTAAGCCATGCCACCTCACCCTTCCTCGCTATTAGGTCCTCTGAAAAATTAGAAATCGCGTTTAGGTCCTTTTGGCGGGTTTTTAATAAAATAGACCTAAAAATATGAAAATTACGTTTAGGTCCCTCTGTGATTTGCATTTAGGTCCTTCAGATTGTTTTTTGCAGAACAGACCCTGGAAAAAATAAATTACTTTATGTCTCTCTACAGTTAAAAAAACACAGATTTATCGAAAGTTTATAACAACCCATGGATTCGCCAACAGGTCGTACTATACTTTATGTCCCTCTACAGTTAAAAAAAAACAAATTTGTCGAAGGTTTATAGTAACCTATGAATTCGCCAACGGGTCGTAACAGCTGTTTTCTAAAAAAAACACCGATTCGTCGGTTTATAGCAGCCCATAGATCCTAACGACCCATTTTTTAAAGAAATACGAAAATCGAAAATACAACCAAATTTCCCGAAATGCGTAAAAAAATTAGCCATGGTTTTCTAATAAAACACAGATTTGTCGAAGGTGGTTTTCTAAAAAAGCACAGATTCGTCGAAAGTTTATAGTAGCCCATAGATTCGCCGATGAGTCCTAGCCGCGGTTTTCTTTAAAAAATGCAGATTCGTCGAAGGTTGATAACAGCCTATGAATTCACCGACGGGGTCCTACCGACTCATTTTTTAAAAAATACAAAAACCGAAAATACGACCAAATTTCTCAAATTTTGCACGTTGCATCATCGTGCGCGACGCAGCGTAGCGCGTTATTCTGGCTAGTTATTGTGATAAGGGAAAGGAGTTGGAGACGTATGGAGTTGAGACAGTGTACACAAATATTAGGAGAAAAAGAACTAAATCTTGTTTATTTTTGAATAGATACAGAGTTACTGTCTGGTTAAAAACCTTAATTCTAGTGTGAATACCTTTGGTAAGGAAAAGAGTACAATAGCTACATACATATACATAGATTAGTCGAGGTCGAGATTGTCAAAGTCGGTTAACGTCTTTGTGATCTCTGGATTCTCGGTCTAATGTTGTGATTTCTCATCTGCACATTCTCAGTCTTTAAGATATGCGATTGTTTCAACCATCCCAAGTGTAAGAGGCAACCTTCTTGTCTCAAGTATCCTCCTATTGAACTGAAAGTGGCTTCAACAAGACAAGTGGATACTAGAATCACAAGTGCATCTTGTGCAAATTGTGATAGCATAGGATAAATATGTTAGTGATTCTTCCACCACAAGAGTAAGTTGAGTTTATTGCCATCTTTGATGTCAAGTTTAATCTTCACAAAAGGCGTGTTGAGATAGTGATTGATCTCTACTTGTAGATTTCATTGTGACCTGCTCAGCGCTTCGGAAGATGAACCAGACGTCTTGCCTTTTAACTTCTTCCATACATATGAAGCGGTCAAATTGCCTCGTGGTTGGTGTATTGTCGAAGTATTTCTTCTTGCTTCACTTCTACTGTTAAGTTTTTTATAATATTTGTAAAAAATTCTGAAAAACTCATTATGAACATAAGTATAGACTTCAAAATGATCAATATTAAATGTTTCACCTATTCCGTCGAAGGCGCACTGCAAATTAGATAATTTTCTCTGAGGATCCAAAATAGCACCAAAACAGTAAAGATGTGGAATAACTTGAAAATATTTTAATTTTTTTTCCATTGGTTTAAGAATGGGTTGTAAAATATAATTATCTCTATTTTTTTCAACATTGCTAGTTTATTTTTTTACATTGCATATATATCACAAGCGGTTATTCTCCTAGTAACATGTTGGTATTATGAGCAATAACTACGTTGAATCATTCTTTCAAAACTAGAGTTTTCATTCATTGTAAGTAGAAGATCAACGGTAACTATATAACTTGCAATTTTCTCTCTATCTACCTCAGCGTTGTATAGCTACGCACTTACTGAATTGTCGGTGCTGAAGTTAAGCTGGGCTTGGACGCCCTCCCCTGGCCTTCGTCCATCTGATATCTTCTTTAAGCATGTCTTCTCGTGTCACTTGAGATGACCTATTCCTCTTCATGTACATGTAGATAATTTAGTTTGAGAATATTTACTATAACATACGCTACTCTACACCCGTCCTCAATTTCGATGATTCTATTTGTATGTTGCTAGCACCATATCCATTGACTGTTGGGGCCTCCGACCACTGCTTTCATCGGTGTATAGTGGCATCGGGGTTTGCGCGTGGAGCTCGCCCCCTTGGGAAGGTAAGAGACATCCTTGATGCCCTGTGTACCATCCATATGACGGTCATCTATGCTATAGTCTTTCATACCCGGGGAGAGTTGGCACAGATCGATCTTTTGATCTAGAGGGGGACTAGGAGTACAAGGGTGTGCTCTCCTGCTCTCCTCTGTTGACTTTTTCTTGCCAAACATTTTGAATTTTTAGAGAGTGATGAGAGAGCAAAGAGAATGTTTTGTGTGTTGAAAAAATGAGTGGCCAAGGAGAGTTTTATAGCGATCATCATGCGAACGTTACTTGCCCGTTGGATTTCGAATCAACTTTATTTCTTTCATTCATCACGTCGTTGTCTCTCTCTTCCATTCACCCGTTGCTCTCTCTCACTATTTGTTCATTGCTCTCCAATTCGTCACATTACTTTCTCTTTCTCTCCCTATCACTTTATCTCTCTCCCTCGACGCCTCCCACTCCGTGGCCTCCCCCTTCGGCCTTCCCTGACACCTCCCTATCCACGACCTCCCCCTCTGGACACCCTCTTCACCTCCCCATCTGTCCAACCTCAACACCTCACTCTCCACGGCCTCCCCCCTCCACCCACCCTATTGCCTCCCCTTCTTGCTCCCACTGCCTCTGGCCTCCTTCGCCTCCCCCTTTGGCCACCTCAGATGCCTCCCTCTCCGTAGCCTCCCCTGCTGGCCACTCCTATCGCCTCCCCTACCTCCCCCACCTCCTCTGGCCTCCTTTGCCTCCCCATCCGCGACCACCCCCATTGTCTCCGGCCTCCTCAGCCTCCCCCTCCACCTCCCCTACCCTCTCCACCCCTGGTCCCCCTCCGTCTGGGCCTTCCTCTTTGCCTCCCTCACCTCCTTTTCTTCCTCCCCCGCTTCCTTGGCCTTCTCCTCCTGCCTCCTTCGCCTCTCCAGCCTCCACGGCCACCCCTCTGCCTCCCCGGCATCCCCCTCCGTCTCCAGCCGCCTCCCTCGCAAGTGGTGGTGACCATGGTATGGGCAAGTTGGTGCGGCGCGAGTAAGGCGAGCTGGCATGGGTGCAGCGACCTGGACGACATGCATGCGTCCTGCCACGTGCTTCGTGCCATGCGAGTGCCGCGAGCCATACCTGCAGTGGCATGGCATGCTCGCCACTATGGTGGGCTGTGCCATGCTGTGCCGTCCACTCTGCCTGGTTAGTAGGCCTGGCACGACCCGTTCGCACATGGTGTACTGTCCCGATGCCCACGTCTGCTGCAGTTGTTTGGTTTTGGCATGCCCTTGTTTTCTGACGATCTGTGACTGCATATGTATAGTAAACAGGAGTGATGAGAACATCTCCACCTTGGATACGACCGTTGGCCCCCTCTCCCTATGACATTTTCATCCCCGACCTTCGGTGTTTCGGCCGTTACTTCATCTACGTCGTGTGGAGGGCTTAATCCAGAAGCACGGCTTTTCCAGCCACCTTTACTGGACCGACGCCTCGAGACCACTCACCGAGGATACCCCACGTGCTAAGGAAGGCCCACATTGAAGTCCAATTCGTCACCGAGTCCGGTTCGGTCATCCAACAGCACGTCAACTTCAAACTGGCGTATCTTGGGCTCCTGAACTCCGTTTTCGATATACGACCACTCGTTTGCAAGCTTAGGAGACAAGCTTTCTAATGGACCTAGTCCCATGACTAAATTCCTCTAGGAGCGAAGGCAAATTACAGAAAAATATCATGGACCAAAACTTCAGGGTGCTGCGCCACCTTTCTTTTGGGCCCAAGGCCCATGTATCCTTAGGGTTTGGTGGTGCTGGCCACCACCCATGGTTTGGGCGCCTCAATGGCCACCGGCACCCCTCTATATATGGCCGCCACTTTCGTACGTTGTTCTTGAGATTTTGTTGTGTGTGGTAGACCCCCCTTGTGTGTCCGTCCTCATCTTGCATGTGTCGACTAGACCATTCAATACGAGAAACAGAACCTCACCGTTGTTCGTGACTTTTGGTTAATCCAAGTTTTAGATTGTTTCTTACTTGTTCTTGCAAATTCCTCGATTACTAGCACGGATAAGGATCCATCGCGTTTGGACGTGGTTGATCGACTTGCGTTGGTGGCATTGCGATTGCCGGCTCTCTTCCTCGCTGGTTGGAAGTCAAGATCACAAGTTCATCAATGCTCCAAATCGACGTATCGTTCTCATCAGAAGATCGGATACCCCGTGTGCGCATCAAGAAGTATCAGCTGGAGAGAGCAAGCACGGTCAAGGTCGTGGCACTGCTCGCTGCTTTTTGGGCAGAAGTTGACGAGGAAAAAGTGGCATGCCTATGCGTAGTCACCTGAAACTCCAAAGACGGCGAGTGACATGCGCAGGGCGATTTATACGTCATTGCTTAACTGTTGTAGATAAATTGTCTCTCGTGTTTTGGTGTCTTGTGAGCGTCCATTTAATGTTACAAGTTGTCACAGACGTGACGCTCTTGACTAAGTTTGTTTAAGATCTGTGCTCAGGTGTCAGCATCACGATCATAAACCACTCAAGTCTAACTTATCGCGATGCAAAACTATTTAGTATTTCTCTGTTTGTCCAGACAAGAAGTTAGTTTACTTCATTACTTGTACCAGCGTAACTTTTACGTTCTGAGTGCTTTTACATTTCCCTAAACAATTGTGTCGTTTAACGTTGGATAGCCAATGACAGAGAGGATTGGGTCACAGTAGCCAATGATAGTGGATTTGAGTCATGCAGGCAGTACCGTTGCAGCATGGGCTTCGCGTAGCATTTAGATCTGCAGAAGTATCGAGCTCTGCCACCGTTTGGAAGGAATAAAAATTCCTCTCCGAGAATCTTTGCTTACTATACAGCGAGGGCAGGCACGGCGTTTGACTTCGCCTCTCTCTCTGTGTGTGTGTGTCTCTCTCTACAAGAGCAAGGAACAAGAAGCTAGGGACACCAGTCTCACACTCTCACCACGCGCTAGCTAGTCTGAGAGACTGAGACTTCGAGGAGCAACGAGCCGGTGTTCATGGTGGATAGGGAGATAGATGAGGGAGAAGCGAATGCCATGAACGGGCCATGGCAGGAAGGAGGAGGAGGCGCTGGCCGGCCAGGAGAGGAGACGGAGGGGGAGAGGGACGAGGGAGAAAGAGACGAGCAAGAGGAGCAGAAGGTGGAGAAGAAGGACGAGGAGTGGTCCAAGATACGGCTGGCGATGGAGGAGCTGTCTCCGGTGATCGAGCGTGGAGGCGGCAAGCTGGTGTCGTCCCCTCCCACGCTGCCCTTCCTCGGCCTGTCTCACCTCCTCCTACAGGTGCTCGGTGAGTACAACTGCTAACCAACCTTCTCGCCACTGATCAGTATATATGGCTATATACGTGCTTCCCGTCTGTCACTCGATAGAAAAGCTCATTCCTTCTCCAATTTTTTTGGTTTATTTGGCACTCGCTTGTACTCTTGTAGTATCATTTCATGCTTCTACTTCTTGATTTGCCGCCACTACGTATCATCACTTCACTCCTCTACTTCTGTAAATTTCTTGTTCTTTGGCTTCTCGCTCTTCCGTGTTTCTTTTTGTTTTGTTCTTACTGTTCTTGGTGATTCATGGGCTTGCAGATAAGATTGGTCCGACCATGGCTGTGCTCAGGCTCGACGTCCAACGAAACATCGAGGTAAGTAAACAAATTCTCTCTGGTTACCACCATCCCCTGATCAAACTACAGAAGTTTTCTACTAATCAAGGCCTTCTTGCACGAAGTGAGTTAGTAGGCGCAGAGTCTCAATCACACCCGTACCTACCTGCGGCTCGACTGCTTGAGAGCAGACACCAAAAAAAGATTACAAGTAGGATCCAAATCGCACCAAGAAATTCTCATCTAGAACTGTTGGTGTGGTCCATGTAGGGGCACGTAATCAGGTGGCTATTCCCCCCTGTCTCGTGCCGGCCACACGGCTAGGCACCAAAGGAACCGGTCCTTGTAGCCGCGTAGGTTTATCTCATGGCCTGCTTATTTTACTCTCTCTCTCTCTCTCTCTCTCTGTGCTTTGCTTCACAATGAATTTACCCATAAATAGAAGTTAATTGCTGGCTTGACACGAAACTGCAAACAGTATCATAGGATTTGTGTCCTACAATAGGCGTTCGGATCATTTGCTTGGAAATCAATGCTAAATACTGATCATCCATGTGGTTCGGACGGATCTTCGAAGGCGCTGACATCTGCGACAAGGGATCTGATTCGAAGCACCATGAGCACTGCACGAGTTTGCAGCGACCATTGCACAGGAATCACTTCCAAGCTAGTTCCAGCACCACACAGCAGGAACCTTATCTAGGCAAAGCGCGCCCATAAATCGGTCTCTTTCTGGAGCCGTTCAATTCTTGGACCGTGGGACAGCGACGGATTCGGAGGGAGAAGAAAGACGAAGGCCCATAGGATTAGCAGCGCTTTGATGATCGACGCAAAGGTTATAAATATCTCTGCCCCACCGGGCAATGGTGCGTAGCGATTCAGGCGTTTTCGTTGCACTTTGCTGAAAGCAAAGGGACAAATGAGATGACGGGCCCTATAAGTGTGCCACACACAGTCCTTCAACTGCTCCGGTCACATCCATCCTTGGGACAATTTTAGACGCCAACTTTCATGTCCCTCTCTCGCTGACGCTTCTCTTTATCTACGAGAAGCTACAGTTTTTTTTTCTTTTTTCTTTTTTTGCTTTAACTCTCTCAAAAAAAGTCTCTTCTTTAAAGATTACTGCAAGCTAAAGGTGCTGATGGAGATGGCCAAGTGGATAACAATTTCATCTTGATTTGAGTAGTAGGGCTGCTCATAGGGTTCCTACAATTGGTGCCAACAGGGTACTTGTAGTGCCTTTGGCTGGCTAGTAGCCTAGAACAAACCTTGGTAGAGTGCAATAATCGGATTATCTTGTGTTTGTTTTTGCTGGTGGCATTAGCTCAAGATTGCACGGCAACAGTGGTGCAAACAGAGGGCTAAGATTCAATTCAGTGGTACAATTTATCTTTTGAAAAGTTCTCTGAATTTAATTTCGGGATTGCATGTTCATGTATCTCTTCTTTTCTCTCTTTTCATCCGTATAAATAGCCTTGAGGACACCAGATTCATAGTCGTGTGGAGAATATACTTCCTTGGAAAAAGAAATCTGATTTCTTTGGGGAGAAAGTCCATGGTGCATTTTTGTTCTGAACAGTTGATTTCTGTTGCAGAGGCTGCAGGAGGTTTACTTGTTCGACCCATCCAAATACTCTACTCTAACGGATATAGTGGAGAAAGAGGTTGAGGAGGGCACTGCAAGGAAGGTTGATAGCTGTGCAAGAGCTATTCTATGGCTTACTAGGTAAACAAGCATCACACTGTCCATTTGTTATGCTGTTAAGCTACTTGCAATCTTGCACAGATAATTACTGTGCGATGTCATGTTACTGGGCTTCTTACACACCTCTTCTCATTTGTATTTATCTTTTCTAACGTCACCAGATCCATGGAATTCGCTATTGAACTATTACAGAAACTGGAAGTGGATTCTGATCAGCAGAGCTTTGCACAGCTTGTAGAAGCTGCATACATGGTCACTCTGAAGCCATGGCATGGATGGATCTCCTCAGCAGCATATAAGGTCAGGCATTGCTGAATATTTGGGTAGCGATTTTGTCGAAAAGACCAATGCTTCTCCTGCTTACACTGAACACAGTTGTAATAAACTTGTGGACAGATAGCAATGAAGCTCATCCCCGATAGGAAGATCTTCGTCAGCTTTCTCGTAGGGAAGGGCCAAGATTGCAATGTTCTGAAGGACGAGATCGAGAAGCTCATGCAGTTGCTTCAGCCCTTTCTTGATGACATACATGCCATAATGGTTAGCACTTAGCACTGCTTCTGAATTCATATTTACAGCTAATTCATATGATACTATCACGGCATATTAATCTCTGATGGTCCGTCTCACAGGCCAAGTTCAGATTGGACAGGCTGAAGTCGACTTGATGGCAAAGCAAACTATATCTTTCCGTTTTGAGAATACTGCCTTATTTTGGCTGTGGAAAGACTTCCTTTCGTTAGTTGCCGTAGTTGTGTACCTCAGTCCTCACTCTGTAAATAGAGGTCTTCCTGTAGAATAGAACTGTAGATTTGCAGTTGCAGTGGCCTTGTATAGTTGTGTACAAGTTCTGCCTAGGCAATGTACTTGACGATCTTTCTAGTTTCTCTCACTTCTCAGTACTCCCTTCCCTGTCCCCTGTCAGTGCTTATCTCCAGAAATTCATATCATCAAACATTATCACCCCTAAGATCAAAGATCCTCACAAATCCACATTACCATTCAATCAGTCCATCACCAAACAAAGCTTAGAAACAGCAACTGATCAGAACTCCAAGCAATGCAAGAGGATGCATGGTAAGGGAAGTTTCACCACTTGTGGTACATCTTCTCGGCGTAGCGTCGCCGGTGGTGGCGTTGGCCGAGCTCGTCCTCACGAGCACGACGGCTAGCTCCCGGACCGGCGCGACGACGAGGTCCCGGCCCATGCACGTACGCCACCGTGCTGCCGCTGCGCATGCGCCTCGTCAGAAAGGACGAGGTTGGGCTAGCACGAAATCGACGCCCGGCTCGGACGTCGCCACGGTGAATGTCGCTGCGCTCGGCCGACGGGCCTCGACACGGCGCTCGGGCCGTCGGTCGGGAGATCGTCGACGACCACGAGGCCGCCAAAGTTGTACAGCGAGCCGGGGAGCGGCACCGGGCCCTTGGCGACGCGGACCGAGGTCGGGTTGGGGCCCGGTCACGCGCGTTCTCGTGTGTATAGAAGTCGGGGTGCACTACTACAGAACTGAGCATCACAACCGGCATATTAGAAGCGGTTTAGTGCGAATCCGTTGTGATGTTCGCACCAGAAGCGGTTCGTAGGCAACGGTCTGGAGAGGACTTTCAGAAGCGGTTTGAGACACGAACCGCTTCTGAATGTTGCGTTCTAGAAGCGGTTCTTGTCTCAAACCGCTTCAAATAAAGCGGTTTGAGACAAGAACCGCTTCTAGAACGCAACATTCAGAAGCGGTTGCGAACCCGTTGTGATGTTCGCACCAGAAGCGGTTCGTAGGCAATGGTCTGGAGAGGACTTTCAGAAGCGGTTTGAGACACGAACCGCTTCTGAATGTTGCGTTCTAGAAGCGGTTCTTGTCTCAAACCGTTTCTGATTTCAGAAGCGGTTTGAGATAAGAACCGCTTTTAGAACGCAACATTCAAAAGCGGTTCGTGTCTCAAACCGCTTCTGAAAACCCTCCCGCGCAGCGCATTTAAACCCTTCTTCCTCCACGAGCCAGCAGAGGTACGATCGAACAGAGAAGGGTTGGCCCAGCGTTGTTCTTGGGGAGGTGCTGTCCAAATTTTTAATTGGGGTGATTAGCTCCAAATTAAGTGTTTCAAGGTTAGTAACATCATGTGAACATCCTTCTCACCTAGATATTGCTATTTTTTTCAATGGATGTGGAGAAATCTTGAACTTTTTAAGCAAGATCACCATGATCAAAAAATTGTTTTCTATGCTTGTTTTTGTTGTTGTATGAAAATGTAGGGTGGAGATCTAATTCAAAATATGACATTACAAGTTAGAGGTGATTGGAAGCTTTAAATGTAGGTGGTTGTTAGCTTTAGAATCTTAAATATCACAATATTGCAAGGAAGTAATTATTGGTGTATGAAATAAAATAGAAAAATATGTAGAAGGATAAAAAATAATTACAAAGGTAGGAAGGGATACAAAATAATTAGAAAGGTAGGTCTTTAATTGGATGACGGTGTAGGTGGAGCTTTTTTGTTGGGTTTAAGTGGTCATGAGCTTTAGATTTTTAAATGTAACTATAAGTTACGTTATAATTTTTATAATCTAAATTTGTTATAATTTTTAATGAAATTATAACTTGGTGTAGATGAATTGGCAATGGATGTACAATGCGGACCGTCGCTCGAGAGAGTTCATTGATGGCGTCGCGAGCTTTTCTCGATCTGGCCGTTGCATTCTTGCCTCGAGCGACTTCATATGTTGTCCGTGTGTAGATTGCAAGAACGAAAAGGAGCACTCCAGCGATGGCAAGTTATGAACCACTTGATCATGAGAGGTTTCATGCCAAACTATACCTGTTGGACCAACCATGGCGAAGTTGAGACGATTAGCCAGGAAGACGATGAAGAAGGCGAGGAAGAGGAAGATGGATTCAACAGTATCCCGGACGGCACGCAATACTGTTCCGTGGAAGAAACACTTGGTGACTTTGGTGATGATGAGTTAGACCAGATGTTGCGTGATGGAGAGGGAGACTACACAGATGAAAGACAGTTCGAGAAGTTTCAGCGCATGTTAGAGGACCACAGAACTCCTTTGTACCCAAACTGTGGGTAGGGCCACAAAAAGTGCGTACCACCTCGGAACTCATGCAATGGAAGGCTACAAATGGTGTGTCGATAAGGGATTCGATGAGTTGTTATCACTCGTAAAGAAGTTGCTTCCAGAAGATAACACTCTGTCCGAATCTACATATGAAGCCAAGCAAGTCGTCTGTCCTTTGGGATTGGAAGTACAGAAGATACACGCATGTCCTAATGATTGTATCCTGTATCGTAATGAGTATGCCGATTTGGATGTTTGTCCAGTGTGCAAAGAATCACGGTATAAGGTGAAATAGATGGAGAACGTAAGAAGAAGAGACCTCCAGCTAAAGTGTTGTGGTATTTCCCTGTGATCCCCCGATTGAAACGTATGTTTGCTAACAAAGCGCATTCCCAGATATGCGTTGGCACAAAGAAGAGCGTAAGGACGACGGGATGCTTAGACACCCTGCAGATGGCTCACAGTGGAGGAAAGTCGATCGGACGTACCCGGACTTCGCAGATGAGGTGAGAAACATAATGTTTGGGTTGAGTACTGATGGGATGAATCCTTTCGGACAATTGAGTAGCAGCTATAGCACCTGGCCTGTTACACTATGTATCTATAACATTTCTCTATGGCTGTGCATGAAGCGAAAGTACATCATGATGCCGTTGTTGATCCAAGGCCCCAAGCAACCTGGAAATGACATCGATGTCTACCTGAAACCATTGGTTGAAGATTTTGTGACGTTGTGGGACGATGGTGCAAGGGTATGGGATGAGTACAAAAGGGAGTATTTCACCCTACGTGCATTGTTATTTGTAATAATCAATGACCGGCTCGCTTCTCGGAAACTGTCCGCCTAACTATCAAAGGATATAGAGCCTGCATCCAGTGCTTAGATGAAACGGACGGCATGTACCTGAAAAACTCTCGGAAGGTTGTGTACATGGGTCACCGTAGGTTTCTTCTTATGAGTCACCCGTTGCGGAAGAAAGGCAAGAAATTTAACGGGCAACCAGACCTTCGTGCAAGGCCTCAACATCGTAGTGGGCCACGTGTGTTTGCTATGGTAAAGGATTTGAAAGTAGTATTTGGAAAGGGTCCTGGAAGCAAAAATGTGCAGAATGAGGATGGTCAGGAACCCATGTGGAAGAAGAAGTCAATATTTTGGGACTTGCCTTATTGGGAAGTCATGGAGGTTTGTCACTCACTTGACTTCATGCACATCACGAAGAATGTCTGTTTGAACCTGTTAGGCTACATAGATATGTACGGAAAATCGAAAGATACACTGCAAGCTCGGAAGGACCTTAAACTCTTGGAACTGAGGAACGACCTACATCCCGAAAAAAGAGGGAAAGGACAACATTACTTACATTCTGCGAGCTACACTCTAAGCAAAGAAGAGAAAAAAAGCATAATAGAGTTCCTGAACAGTGTGAAGGTCCCTTCCGGATACTCCTCGAATGTAAAGAGACTCATAAACACGAAAAAGAATAAAATCGTACACATGAAATCCCATGACTGTCTTGTGTTAATGACATAGTTGCTCCCAGTAGCTGTGAGAGACATACTACCCGAGTGGGTACGGGGGACAATCATAAAGCTGTGTTCTTTTTTTAATGTGGTTTCACAGAAGGTCATCGACCCAGATAAACTAAGTAAGCTGCAGGATGATGTGGTACAAAGTGTGATTAGTCTTGAGATGATCTTTCCTCCTGCATTCTTTGATATTATAGTTCATCTCACTGTTCACCTTGTCAAAGAGATAGGTATTCTCGGACCCGTGTATCTACACAACATGTTCCCTTTCGAGAGGTACATGAGTGTGCTAAAGAAGTATGTCCGTAACCGTTCTCGTCCGAAAGGATGCATTGCCGAGGGTTATGGGACGAGGAGGTAATTGAGTTTTGTGTGGATTACATTAATGATCTAAACCCGATCGGCGTCCTATATCACGCCATGAGGGAGGTTACGGGAAAAGGGACACTAGGAAGGAAAGCAATTGCATGCAATGATCTTCTTACATTTAAGCAAGCACATTTCACGGTTTTGAAACAATCAAGCTGTAGTGGCCCGTATGTCCTTGAGCACAAGAGTATTCTACGCCGCGATTTCCGGGAGGTCGAGGATTGGATAACATGAAGCACATGGATTCTTTCAGTAACTTGGTTACAAAAGTACATCCTTTTGAAAGGGTCAGACAATGAACAGTTGCAACGCTTGGCTCGGGAACCATCTAGTGAAATCGTGACATTCAAGGGGTACGAGATAAATGGTTACACATTCTACACTAGATTCCAGGATAACAAGAGCACCAACCAGAATAGCGGTGTCCGTATAGACGCCGAAGACAACAAAGGCAAGGTGGATACATATTATGGTTTCATAGAAGAGATATGGGAGCTTGACTATAGACCTTTGAAGGTCCCTCTATTTAAGTGCCAATGAGTCAAACTGACTTCAAGCGGCGTGAAGGTCGACAAATACGGTATGACAATCGTGGACCTCACGCAAGTTGGCTATAGGCGTGAACCGTTCGTCCTCGCAAACGATGGGAGACAGGTCTTTTACGTAATGGACATGTCAAGCAAACCTAAGAAGCAGAAGGACAAGCAGAAAGATTGTAGTACTAAGCCAAAGCGACACGTGGTTCTCCAAAGCAAACGAAGGATTGTTGAAGTTGAGGACGTCACAGACGAGGAAGAGTATAGTCAGTTCGACGAGATCCCTCCTTTCGTTGTGGATGTCGACATAAGCCTCCTCAATGACACAGGCGTGGATACTCCTTTCATACGTCGCGATCATAATGAAGGAACACTTGTAAAGACAAAGTATGTTACTACTTAAGATGTACCACTACTGTATGAACTATATATATGTAACACGGGTCTTCTACTGTATGAAGTGTTTATTTGGAATGAATGTAAAGTGCCAAAATTCTGGAATGAAACTAAAGTGCTAAAAGCATTTTTTAAAAATTCTGAAATGAAACTAAAGCGCTAAAAGTATTTTTTAAAAATTCTGAAATGAAACTGAAGTGCTAAAAGCTTTTTTAAAAATTATGGAATGAAACTAAAGTGCTAAAAGTATTTTTTAAAAATTCTGAAATGAAACTGAAGTGCTAAAAGCTTTTTTAAAAATTATGGAATGAAACTAAAGTGCTAAAAGTATTTTTTAAAAATTCTGGAATGAAACTAAAGTGCTAAAAGCATTTTTTAAAAATTCTAAAATGAAACTGAAGTGCTAAAAGCTTTTTTAAAAATTATGGAATGAAACTAAAGTTCTAAAAGCTTTTTTAAAAATTCTGACATTAATTTTACAAGCGATTGGTACTAACAACCACTTGTATATATTAATCTTACAAGCGGTTGATAATACCAACCGCTTGTAGAAAGCTGTATAGTAAAAAAAAAGAATGGCAAGGGGGCGCAAGCGGGGTTCGAACCGGGGTGGACGAACCCACACACTCAAATGCCACGCGCTAGCCAGGGGGAGGAAGAGATCTTGTCAAACGATATGGGCACCATATTGTTTTGAATATTACCCGGTCAGCACTTCTACAAGCGGTTGGTATTAATAGCCGCTTGTAGCTTGCGCTCTACAAGCGGTTGGTAATATGAGCCACTTGTAATCTAATATCCACAAGCGGTTAGTAATATGAACCGCTTGTAGAAGTCCTCCCTCTGCAAGCGGTTAGTTCTAAAAACCGCTTGTAGAGATATTTTACAAGCGGTTGATAATACGAACTGCTTGTAGAAGTGCTCCCTGTATAAAGTTTACACGGCCCGCCTTTTACTCACACCCCAAATTTTCTAAGTCCCCGCTCGAGACCCTGCGCCGCTACCTCCTGTGTCTCTCCGACCGCCGCCACCGTCGCCTCCGTCGAGACCCCGCGCCACCGTCCTCGTCGACGCCGTCGCCCTCCTCCGCCACCCAACCATCCAGGCGCCACTCCACCCCTGCGCTGGTGCCCTCGTCGCCGCCGCCACTCCACCCCGCCGGCGCCTCCTCCGCCACACCGCCATTCCACCCCGGAGGACCGAGGTACAGCTGTGCACGTCGTCGTCCTCCCTCTCTAATTCGGCTACCCACAAGGTGTTCGGTGAAATGCCCACAAGGTGCTCGGCTATTTTGTGGTGATCTGATGGTTTGTGTGGGTTAATTGTGGTGCTCTGATCTTGCAATATTATTCATGCATGCTAATTGCATCATACATCAGATCATTCTTATGTGAAGCACATTTCATAATTGAAAAGGAGCAGCATGTGTGCCACATGAGCAACTATATATGAGCAAAGTTTCCCAATTTTCTTGCATGATAATACTATGTACATGATAAATTAATGTACATTCTTTAAGGAATACTAAAATATACTTAGAAATGAAATGAGAAGAATTTAATGTAGAGAGGCACCATACCCATTTGTCTCTTATATGCGAGAATCTTGTCGAAGATTCTGAAACTATGCTGACAATCTCATTCTGGTGATCTAGTGGAACATACTTACTAACAATCTCATTGTGGGGATTTGGATGTGCGTGATTGTGATGCCATATACAGATACAGATGCCACATAGTATGCATGGTATTTTTGGAAGCTCTTCTTTCATGCATAGTAAACTGTCTTGAATTCTCTAGTTATGAAGTACTCAAGTATAATTTGTGAAAAAATAACTAGCTACTATCTGAATTTATTCCAGAATGATGTCCCCTGAAATTATGGCACTCATTTACTGAGAGAATCGGTCGATGAAGATAAGGACTCGATGAAATTTGTTAATAAAAAATAATGAATCATTTTTATTCCACACTAATATGATATTCAAAAAATAAAATAAGGTTATAAATCCACAACTAGAATGTTAGTAGTCTATTACACCAAAAGCAAAGCGATCATTCCATATCAACCAAACCGTCACCTCGTGGCTCAGCCTCTCGGTGTCTTGGGGCGCTCTCTGGCGACCATGCTTCTTGAACTTGCGAGTTTGGTCAAGCCACCGGGACCTTCTCCAGGCGACGCCAGTGCGGCGGTTGGAGAACCTCATTTATTTTTTGAATATCATATTAGTGTGGAATAAAAATGATTCATTATTTTTATTAAACAAATAAGCAATAATATTCTAAAGAATATATGAATTTTTCATTTTGAAATGTATATGTATCATGTGAATTTTTCTAATGTATAAGTATCATATGTAAGTATATGTGAAATGTATAAGTATATGTGAATTGTCAATTGTATATGTATCATGTGAAATGTGTTAGTATATGTGAAATGTATAAGTATATGTGAATTGTCAATTATATATGTATCATGTGAAATGTGTAAGTATATGTGAAATGTATAAGTATATGTGAATTGTCAATTGTATATGTATCATGTAAAATGTGTAAGTATATGTGAAATGTCAAATTGTATATGTATCATGTGAAATGTGTTAGTATATTTTCAAGTCGAAATAATATTATATTTGTTTTGTGGTGCAGAGGAAAGGAATTTATTACAATATGCTTGTTTTGTAATCTGTAATATGGTTGTTTCAAAGTAATATGATATTTATGTCAACATTTTTTCGGAATTAGGATAGATGGCGCAACCAGGACGTGGTGACCCTACTTTCGACGAGGGAGAATAGTTCTTGCTAGACTCCATCGCGCTAGGTAGCATCGAAGGTGATGCTAACGCTGCTGCCGCTGAGGCTAACGTTGGTTCCAGTGAGGCCGTTGAGGCTGCAGCCGATGAAGCCATTGACGCTAGAGCCGCTGAGTCCGGTAACACTGGTTCCGACTAGGATGAGGTATAGCCAGAAGAATATAATCCCCGTGGACATGTTAATTAATCTCAATTCATTAATATAATACACTCTGACACGTTTATACATATGTTTGTGTATTTCAAGCCCCGTACATCGAGCAACCAATCCAAGCATCGGGGACCTAACAAGAAACCATCCACAAAGTACGTGTTTACCGACGTTAACAACGAAGGGATGCCGGTTGCCCCTCTTTCAGTAGTTGGGCCGTACAACAACGCTTGCGGTTACCACGTGAGGGATCATGTCCCAATTAGCATCAGAAAATGGGCCGAAGTTCCTCAAGCTACCAAGGACCTGCTCTGGCAAGATATTAAGGAAAATTTCACATTTCCTCAAGGGTCCGAAGACAAGGCCAAGAAATTCACTCTGAAGAAGATGGCAACAATGTTTCAGGCGTGGAAGACGTCTCTCAGCCGCAAGTATGTCCAGAAGGGAGAAAGACCCGACTTCAACCAATTTCCTAAGCTGGCGGATCACTGGGAAGCATTCGAGGAGTACAAGCTATCAGCTGAAGGCCAGGCCGCGAGTCAGAAGAACAAGGCCAATTCACAGATGAAGAAATACCACCACCATCTTGGCACTGGTGGTTACCTCAAGTCTGTACCGAAATGGGAGAAGCAAGAAGAAGAATTAATGGCGAAGGACGTCACACCGGCTACCGCGGAGTGGGAAGAGCGCTGCGCAATTGGTTCATGGGTCACGGGGAGCCTTTCGGATGACGGCGGCTTGGTGATGGCACCAGAGTGCAAGAGGTCGGTCAAAGGATTGTACAAGGCTGTTGAGCGAGCTCGGTGTACGTTGGTGACATCTGAGGAGAATGACGAGCTTACACATGCCCTTCAAAACCACGAGCACCGGGACGGACACGAGGTATGGGCAAGCATCGCCAAGTGGAAATCTGATTTATGGATCTTGCTACGTCTGAGAGCCGGCATAGAAGCAAAACAAGAGAATCATATAAAATGTACCAATTGGAACAAGAGTTCAGAGCAACCCAGGCTAGCATCGGCGACATAATTGCGCAACAAGTACAAATTTCCCTCAGCAAACTTCAGGGACTAGGTCCGAGCAATCAGCCGGACGCCGTGATCAGCCCCTCCGCGCGGCGGAGTAGCTGCGCGTCCACCGGGGCCCCTGAAGCGGACAACTTGCTAGCCCGTTATCCCGTGGATGACATAAGGGTTCGCCGTCAGTGTGAGCTACACGTTGATACGCGTAACCTCTCCATCAAGGTGGCTTACGGCATAGCATTTCCGGTGGAGCAGGGCCAGACGTTCCACTGCAACGAGATACCTCCGGGTTACTCGAAGGTCGCAGTGGAGGAGGTGCTGAGCGTATTTGAAGAACTTTACCTCGATATTGCTGGAGGCGACGACGTGACCAAGCTTGAACAGGCCCTCCACAATATCATCCTCTGGCGCAAACGACACATCATATTTCCAGATGGTGTGGAGGCGTCATCTCCACCACGGCAACCCACGCCTCCTCCAACGTCACCTCCACGCAATGCCTCGCCGGCAAAACAGAGCACGCCTCCTCCACCACCCGCTCCACGTAGAAGCCCTACTCCACCACCACCATCTTAAACAAAAATAAACCCCCCAGGAAAACCACGCCTCCACCATCTCCTTCGAGGAAGAAGCTCGATAGCAGAAAGGCTCCTCCACCTGCTCCCAAGAAGGCGGAGTCCAGCCGATCGACAAAGATAAAGGAACCTCCAAAGAGGGCATATGATATGACTAAGGAGGAGAGTGACGCGGTAATGAAAGCAGAATTGGCTGCACACTTCGCAAAAAAGAAGCCAGAGCCAAAGGTACCAATTGATCCAAAAGCGGCGGAACACTTCGCGACATGCCGTGCAAAGCCGCTGCCTATGCCATCCAACTATGAACGGATAATAATAAAGGCTACACAGAAGAATAAACGTGGTCAGGCGGCGGCGGCAAAGAAGAAGAGAGACCAAGATCAGGAGAACCTCGAGAGGTTTATGAAGGAGGCAGGAATCAGTTCCACAGCTGCAGCTCTTGGATTAATAGATGATCTCCCAATGGCAAAGGTCAGATAGCAATATTAGTTGGGCCGGGAGCTGATTGACCATAATGAGATAAAGGATTTGCCAACCAAGATACGGCAATTTCACGAATGGTACATGACAGAGTCCGCTCAAGGAAGAACGATGTTCCCCCTCCGTATCAAAGAAAATGATTTTTATCGCGGGGCCAACAGCATATGGCTCGAATTCGACGACTTCTACCATATTTACCATGCCGACGCCATCAACGTGTCTCTCATGAGCTGCTGGTGCCTGTAAGTGTCAAGCTCATACCTTTACCGTGTGCTTCCTCGTACAATAAAATTGCAACTCTTAAACTTATACCTTTCTATGTAGAATGGAGATACAACGATGTAGAAAAGAGAACATCTTCATCGTGTGCTTCATCGACCCAGAGATTGTTAACGAGTACGTCTTTGGATTGAACCGAAAGGCTGTTGAAGATTACATTCTCGATGCATTCTTGGGACAGCACTACAAACTGTACATACTTCTGCCCTTCAACTTCGAGTACGTATATATACAACCTTTCGTTCTTATATTTTCCAAGGCATTGATAATACTACTAGCTAGTTACATATATGTTGCAATATATGAATAGGTTTCACTAGATCCTTCTTGTCATCAAGCTTGATAGCAGCCAGATCGTTGTTCAAGACTCAAAAAGGACTCCGGTGGAAAAATATCAATATATCATTGACACCCTAAACAGGTATATAGCACATATATATATACGATGGTTTTCCTTATTATATATATTGAAATACCTTGCTAATTCCAACTCTGATAATTACTATTAATTCATACTAACGCATCACACAGGGCATTCGCAAGGTTTCGAAAGAAGCAACAAGAAGATTTCGAGAACGAATTTGATGTACAAATAAGCACTCGAGTACGTATTAAAGAATATTAATATGCCGTAATAGTTTTTCATCCCAATAATAATTGTTTTCTTTTCAAATTTCATCGCAGATTCTACAACAGATGGAAGGAAACAACTTATGTGGCTATTATGTGTGCCACTATATGCAAAGTATTACCCACGACGATGTGCCGATAACCAACGCCGAGGTGGTGTGAACATGTCAATTTCTTAGTACTTACATTTAATTACATGTCCACAGATTTATTTACTTCCCGCTTTGTTAGCCCAACATCGATGTGCAAGGCATGATCCCGTCGCACCGGGTTGCAGCAATTCAAGAACAACTCATCGGCTTCATTGTCGACGAGATTGTATCCACCAAAGGCGAGTTCCACGCAAATAGTTGGAGACCTTGTCCTGAAATAAGAACAGGTGAACTGACATCAATGTCGACCAAGGGCACAAAGAGCGACGCACGCAAGAAATGAGCTCAAGATCCACCCTTTTATTCTTTAAAACTTGTAAAAGTGGCTTATTATTTCATGTGTTCATCAACTTGTTCATTTTTTAGTCTGTTAAGTTCGTATTTTTCTGTAAATGAACCTGTAATTATCTGAATGAGTACGCATGAATAATATATATTTAATTGTGTCAAAAAAACTCCTGTAGTTCTATTTATTTTAATTGTCAAAATCTATATCAAAAACCCCTCTCAAAACATATTCTATATTGAATATAATCAAAACGCTGTGCTGTCAGCCTCTTCACAAGTGGTTGGTAACTCCAACCGCTTGTGGAGAGAGCCTCTCCACAAGCGGTTCGTAAGACCAACCGCTTTTGGAGAGAGCCTCTCCACAAGCGGTTGGTAACACCAATCGCTTGTGGAAGTGTCGAACCACAAGTGGTTCGGGGAACCGCTTATGATACCCGACGGGGTATCACTCGTGGTTGCTTACAAGCGGTTCTAAAACCGCTTCTGAAAGCGGTTTTGAACCGTTTGTGCAAGCCCAATCCGCAGTAGTGGTGCACCATGCGGCCGTCGTCGCCGACCGGCGTGGCGGGAACTATATCACTTTATTTATACTAATATATGATAACTATATCACTTTATTTTTCTTTATAAGTTTTTCTCTAAAATTATTATTGTTTATGTATACTAAAATTATAAATACTTAGCTTGCTACTCCTTTATAAGTATTTAGATGGCACAACTAATTAAGATACATACCTATGATTAAACAAAATAATACATTTTATTTGAGCACAACTCTATTACTATATACTTACTCTTTTCTTAAAATAAATATTTAACTCTCATACTCTTCTCTTTCATATGCTCTATCTTAGCATATTTGCACACGAGAAATAAGGTATTTTTCTCGAATATATTGAGTATTATTTTTGTAATCATATGTAGGCTATTATGACCATTAGATTCATGACAATAGACATAATCTAATTCATATAAAGAAAATATCTAAATCACTTAGATATTTCTAAGAAACCGTCTAGATTGTAGAAAGATTTTTTAATTTTTAAATTAGATGATCAAAAGCCTTCACATGAGAATATCTCTGTTTGCCCTTAAGAAACTAGACAGATGCATACACATGCTATCGGTTTTCCATAACAAAACAAATGATATAAAATAAGAATACACTAATTCTATTGTTTAAAAGTGTCGGGGATTGGATACACTGTACCAAGACGACCATCGAAGCCCGGCACCAACCGACCATGCCCTTGCCCGGACAACGCATGCATGACCGACCTTCGTGCACCCCGGCCCCGAGCAAGCCAGCTCGGGGGTCCTCGACAAGGTGACGTGGCATTAAATGCATGGCGGCTCAAGGGTCGCGCGCCCGGGATCCGCGCCGCCACGGTCCAGCACGACTTGGTCGCGCCCACTGTGCCCACGTCGCGTGGTACCCGGCGGTGGCGCGCATTCTCACAGACGTCCTCTCTGATGCACGCCTGTAATAAATGATTTGTCTCCTGTAATTCCCTATAAATACCCCCTCCCACGATGGATTGAGGGTTGGACCTTCTGTACTACACACACACTTACACGCATCGCTTGCTTACGGGAGTCCTTTGGATCGTTCAGGGCCCCCCGAGCAAGCGCATTATAACTTATTCTCACATACTAGTGCAATCACTGGACGTAGGGTTATTATCTCCCCCGTGAGAGGCCCGAACCAGATAAAAAACGACCCCCTGTGTCTTACGATTGTCCGATATACCTTCGTTCTATTGCTCGGCATACTCTCAGATGTATAACCCTTACGGAAAAGGGACCCCAAGTTGATCCCTCATTCAACAAGTAAGCTCGGCGGGGGACTCTGTCCCGAATCGTCGACAAAAAGAAATTATATAATGAAACTAGTTAAACACAAATAGAGCTCAGAGGAGAAATTAGTGAGCACAATGTACGGAACGATTAATTTGAAAAATACCATTTATCTTAATCAATGGGCAAACCCTCACATCTGCAAATTTTTAAAAAGAAATAGAAAAGATTTATAAGATATGTATTCATTTATCAACCTTCTATATACAAATGTGTGATTACAGAGTTGGGCAAAATTTGAGGAAATCAGTTAAATTTCGCACGCCAACAAAGTCTTCCAGAGGGGAACGGTGCTGAGTGGCCAAGTTAGGGGTGGCTGATTAGGGTGTCAATCCAATGATAGACAATTCGAATGACATTTGAATGACCGGTAACGAACTATTCACGCGTGTCTGTCTGCCTCAGCCGACCAAACGAGAAAACTTGCTGTTAGCCTGGTATGTTCTACGAGAAACTAACCATTTATTCTGCGGGTGTATTTGTTTTTTTGATTTTGGATTTTAGCCTTAAAAGCAGACTAGAAAATAGACAGTTCGATTCTAGAAAATGATTCTAACAAATTAGTCTATTCATATACATTAAAATCTATAATTTATTTTATATATATTTTTAAATTTTAGTTTTTAGAGAATCAACTTCTCTACGATTATAACCGAAAATCAGCTTTTGAAAGAGTCAAAAGTAACCGCAGATTGGACCAATGAAACCTGAACCTAGCTGTGTCAAGATTCACCGGCCCACGGTCTAGTCAGCCCTGTCCCAAAAGATACGGCACGGACGAGACCACAAGAAGCGATCGACCGAGAGTTCCCCGCCACTTCTCCGTTCTCCCCTTGGTTTCCACCGTTCGCCGGTTCTGCTCCCTTCGCCCTTTCTGGCGGCCGGCGCGGTGACCTCGAGCCAGATCCCCCCCCCCCCCCCACCCCCACCCCGCCCACACACACACCGGGTGAGCTCCAGCCGGTGATTCCCCGTCAACATCCTCGTGGGGGATCTTCTTTTCTTTGCTGTGAGCAATCTCGTCCAAATCTTTCTTTCTTTCTGGGATGGATACTCCAATCCGTGCGGTTTCCTGCGTGGTGGAGTACTAACACCGGTTTATTTTCCAAATTTTTTTTGGGGATTCAACTGAATCCCCATGCCCCACGTTAGGTCCGCTCCTGCTTGACAGCGCAATGAACAGCCAGGGATTTGGTCCCGGGAGCCCCAAATCCTTCCGCTACCTTAGAGGAGACGTTGATCTTGAGGCCGGGGTACCCCGCAAGGGCCGAAAACCCAAGAACTCGCACCTCGACGCCCCTGGCCTCCTGAACTCGTCCTTGACGAAGATCCGATACTTCTACGAGGCGCACCCCGTCGCGGTTGCCCTCATCTTGCTGTCTTTTGGGCTGATCGTCCTGATCATACTATCCGTGTACGAAACCCGGTTTAGGATGATGGGTGGCAATGCGTGGTCGAATGAGGTGCGGTCGTATCCGTTTCCGAACCTCCGCAACCTTGTCATGGTGGCTGGGCATTCGATATACACGGGCGAGGGCTGCGGGAAGGTCGACCGCGAGGATTCGTGGTTCCTGGAGCCGTATCAGAAGCACCCCGGTCAGGCATCCACGTTCTTGGCGCATATCAAGGAGGGGGTGGAGATTGCGGCGAGGGATGAGGGGGCGCTCCTGCTGTTTAGCGGTGGGGAGACGAGGAAAGATGCAGGACCGAGGAGTGAGGCACAGAGTTACTGGGCTATAGCAGAATCGAAAGGCTGGTTTGGTGAGTTTGAGACAACTTGAACAAACCTCATTTACGTGCTTTAGTGATATTGTTGGCACAATGGAGTTTGAAATCGCGTTTCCAGTGATTCTTGTTGGTTGCTCTAATCATATGCATCCTGAACTTCAGACTGCAAGGCCAAGATGTACAGTTACTTCTTAGTTGTAACTGCTAAACGCTCAGTTGCTCTGATCAAATGCAAAACAAGAAGCATGCTTGTATTAGGGTTTTACCTATTGGAGTGTGATAATGATTTAGGAATTATGAGTGTTGTAGGAGTGGAAAATGATCCTAGAAAGCCTCATGGTTAGCTATTAGTTTCAAATTTTCTGTAGGCCACTGAGCAATGCCTGAAAGATAATTTCGTGATTATGTTGAAAATCAGATTCAGTGCATAAATCCATCTCTGGAACATGGATAGTCAGAATATAGGCTCATAGAAGTTAATGCTTTCTGAAATTGGTAGTATTTAGTTTCTCTTTTCAGTGTAGTGTTAGCGTCAAGTTGATCTTGCTTGTTTTTTTCCAGGTTCACTGAATGACTTGATCACTATCCTCTGTAAACTACTCACAGTTTGCATGCACTTGCATAGGAAATGATGAGAGTGTACGGAGCAGGGCACTCACCGAAGAGCATGCGCGTGACAGTTTTGAAAACCTCCTATTTAGTGTTTGCCGTTTTAGGGAACTCACTGGAAGATACCCACAAAACATAACTGTAAGCTTTTTCTTCTTGTCAAGACTTTCTTCTGAAAATCTTGTATCACCTATCAGTTATCAGTATGTAATTGGTAATTCTTTTAGACGGACTTACACTTCAAAACTCTTGGGAGTTCTCACAGATGTCATTCACTGATCTGCACATCTGAACATTTTCGTTGCTTAGGTCATAAGCTATGATTTCAAAGAGGAAAGGTTTGCACAGTTGCACAGATCTGCCCTTGGATTCCCAGAAGGGAGATTCTTCTTCTCGGGCACTCTGGCTACACCCGCAGCAAGGGAGGCTGCTGTGAAAGGTGAAGCATCTGTTAGATCTCAGTTCCAGGAAGATCCATATGGATGCCTAGGTTCTCTTCATGCAAAGAGGCTCAAGAGGGACCCATTTCACCGTACCATTCCATACCCTGATGGTTGCCCCGAGCTGAAGGGTCTATTCTCATACTGTGGTCCGGTGTCTTATACCGGGCAACTTCCATGGATCCAATAGTTTAAAGGAGATCAAGTTTGGATCAAGCTCCTGCTGACTGTTGTTACTGTAAAATTCCCACATTCTGGCATTCCCTGTCCCTGAACTGACAGAATAGATTACTTCCTGTGCTGTCTTCTGTGTGATGTCTTCTGTATGAGGAAGAAGACAAGGTTTACAGCACTGGTATTATATATATATTTTTGGAGGGGTGGCTTTTTTACGTTTCAATATATGTATTTTTGTGACTTAGCATATCTGTACTTGAAAGTGTAAAACTGTTACTACGAATGATCTATATACCACTAGCAGAGTGCAGTGAGACTCATTTCAGCTTCCTCTGCACTTAATGAAAGAAACATTTTTTTTTGTGTCATAGGTGTAGCCTAACAGTGAACAGGGCCGTTTTGTGCGGGAACTGGAAGGCATCAGGGGTTGCATACTTGCATCATGAATCTGGCAGCAAGTTGAGGCCTTTTGTTGAGCCTCTGGGCCACTTGTCAAATATATACCGGCAAGAACAGATAAGGCGATAAGAGCTCCATCAAATAAAATCACCATTACAATGCATGAGATAGTAGCCTGGTTGAAGGGCCCAAGGACGACGATCACAGAGTTGAGTCTCTTGGTTTGGTTGTGATCATCCTGCTTATCGTCCAGTTCATGTTCTATCCGTTTGGACGTTGGTGCCACCGGCCATTGCAGCTTCATCTGCATCTGTTCAAAACTGGAATTATACTCCATCGACATGTGTATGAGGTATCCTGGTATCCTTCCTTACAGACGAATGTGCGCTTAACAGTTAAGTGCCATGTTTATTTAGGAAGGCCCTGATTTTTTTGTTCTCGGTGATCTTGTGGATCAAGTAGCGTTTCTGATGGCTGCAGGAGTTGTTTTGGTTGCAGATAGCAGCCCATTTTTGGAGCTATGATAGTGGTCTGTGCCGGCTACCATGCAACGTCGTGACTACTGAAGAGCACTATCAGCTTACAGCCAATGACGCAAGGGTCAGTTTTGCATGACGAGAATGGTTTAGGGCGGTCCCAACCCTCCACCTCAGCTGGTGTCTATAGAATTAATTACGCTGCAAACTAAGCAAAAATCTGATGTGGCATAGGAATTAAGGAAGGGAGAGAAGGAAAAACAAAGAAACCGTGTCTCATGCAAGAAACTGGGTCGGCGCGGGTACCAAGACGCAAGAAACGAGCAAAATCGGGGTTGGACGTTTCTGCGCGCTTACCATGCTGTGTTTGTGGTGCATGCATTGGTTTATTGGTCTCTCTCTCCTCTAGACACTACTCATGGAAACCATGGGTTGAGAAACTATGCATTGGTTTATTGCTTTCTCTCTCCTCTAGACACTGCTCATGGAAACCATGGGTTGAAACTGCCCTTATCCGTTCATGTTAGGCATCTTCGTCCGTTCATGTTAGAAGCGTGTTGGACAGAAGGTCCATCACATCCCATTTTGCCTCAAAAAATGAAGCAACTAAATTATGGCCTTGCGGGTGAATAGATTGTAAATACCAGTAGAAGATTAATGTGAGGGCTGGCGTGGAGTAATTGTTTTCTTTTAGGTTTTAGAAAGACATCATATTACATTCGTTTTTGGCTTGTTTTCTGGAAGTGTAGACTCTAGTTTTGCTTAGACACTACCATGGTCAACAAATCCACTGATTAAATGAGTAGTTTGGACTTGTTCTTTTTATCTTCTATAGATGATTACACTATAGGCCTTGCCTAAAGAGCTCTAATCAGTACAAACCTGATCAGTACCGGCTATGGTGTGTCGTGTGTTTGCTTCTAACGATGGGCATGGGCTGAACGAATTCGCTGAACGTTCTCGATGTCGAGGACAACAAGAATTGCTGCAGGGATTACTTTAAACCAGTGATGACATTTTTTTATGTCATCAGATCATCAGCTGGAGACATAATGTTTAACACAACGGTACGTTTACAGTTATTTATACACTCGTATCAAACATCTGCAGCATAGGAGCCTAAACTAGCACAGGAGAAGTAACTCAACCTCTATGATCGCCGCCCTTGGGTTCTTCAGCCAGGCCGCCATCATGTGCGCTGCAGTTGTGATGTTGCTTTCATGGAGCTCTCGGCGCTCCATCTCTGCTTGCATGTAGTGTGCTGGTAGAAGGAGAAAGTGTTGCTGGTAGGTTGGTGCTTTGCTAATGGCAAATGAGTAAGTAATTCTTTAGGTGGGTTGAACACTGCCACCTACGATTTGTTAATTCGGTTGTCTTTGTAACTTGATGTACCTGACTACCTCTTTTATGATGGTGATGATGAAAACTTCACCCATTTAGGAGAAAGAACAACAAATTATCCCACGGTCCACAGTCCACTCTGCCAGGAAATTATCTTGGTATTGTCGGTGTCTTGGTTAATAGGCTTAATGGACTTGCATCCTCTGCTGTTCAAAAGGCTCAGGATCAGCGTGCAAGATATTTTGAGGCCTTCAATTTCTCACGAGATAATGGAATTTTCTCGTCCACCTCAATCATGGACCATTCAAACTTAAATCCGACGGTTCACGTGCACCGGAAGGCACCCCTCTGCTAATAGCCATTTCTCATGTTAAAGTGTGTTTTGTAACGTCTCGTAATATCAAAGACATAGGTCTGTTTGGTTTGCTTTCAATGGTTACCAATGTTTGTCTTACCAAACTTTGATAGCGTTGACCAAATTTAGTAAGTATTTGATTCGCTACCAAATTTTGACAAGATTCTCTTCGCCCTTAGTTTTTTAGTTCATTTTCTTGCTAATCTTTGGCCAAATGATTGGTGGTCCCTATGACAGTATCTGAGTAGCACCAGCCGATTTTTTTTTGAAAGTGAAGGTAGGAGCTCTGAAATGCATTAAAGGAAGAGGAGAGCAATGTCGTTTACAGATGCTTTTACAAAAACCTGGGCGACATGCCCCGCACAGCTAAGAAGTTTTGACAAAAGCAAGAACCTGGGCGACATGCCCCGCGGAGAGCGCCTACGCCAGCGCCCGCACATCTAGGGCAAAAGAAAGAAAAGCTGTTGACCTCTCGACGTCAGGTCGCCGCGAAAGCAGCCACTTGGTTGTGCACATCTTGGGTGACTAAGCTCGTGACCTGGTGCACCGTACAATAGGCATTTTGGAAGATCCTATTGTTCCTCTCCTTGCAAAGGTTCCACATGGTATATGTGACAACCCCATCGAAGTCCCTTTGTTTGTGGTGAGATATGAGAAGACGGACCTTTGTCCACCAGGCGGAGTTTCCTAGCTGCACCACAGAGGTTTGTGGAGCACTGTGATCAATGTGTGAAAACCAAAGCACCCTCATCTAGATCTGCCGTGCAAAGGGGCACAATAGCAGTAGATGAGATGATGTTTCGGCTTGTGAGCCACAAAGAACGCATACGGAAGAGTGCGGCCATCCCCTGATGGCGAGCCTGTCAGCTGTTAGAATCCTGTCCTGAATGAAAAGCCAAGTGAAGAACTTGCACTTTCCTTCCATGTTTGCCTTCCAAATAATCCTGTAGCTGTGATCCATGGTCGCCCCGGTGAACTGAGTCCTGTATGCTGAACCTGCAGAATAATCCCCTGTAGTCGTCCATTTCCAGTGGATGGTATCCTGAACCTGTGGCTGTAGCTGGACTTGGAGCAACATGAGCCAAAGTCGATCAAACTCCCGAATCTATGTCTCATCTGTGATCCTGCGAATAGGTGCCATCCAATTCCCAGATTGCAGTAGTTGCCTGACTGTCCCTGTCCTGCTCCGAACCAATCTAAAACAAGTCGGAGCCAGCTCCGCCGGTGATTTGCCCTGCAGCCATCTGGACTCCCAAAAGTTTGCTATTCCGCCATCACCTAATGTTATAACGGTGCTTGCAGCAAAGAAACTGCGGTCTATAGCATCACAAGGCAGTGGTGAACCCGCCCAAGGTTTTTGTCGCTCCTTCCAAGCATACCACAGCCATCGGATACGAAGCACGCGTGCAAATCTATCAATGTCTTTGACCCCTAGCCCCCCAGCAACTTTGGTCGACACACTTTTTTCCAATTGACCAGGCAGTGCCCCCCATTGCATTCCTGTTGCCCTCTCCAAAGGAAGTTACGTCGAAGTCTGTCGAGCCTCTTTGTGAGCCACTTGTTGAGAGGTAGCACTGTCAGATGGTATGTATCCCCTGCAGCAATTAGTCTCTAGGGCGATGGATGCAGGCATCATCTCTGCAATTCCAACCAGGTGGGCCACAACACGGGTATCCTAATATGCATATGATGTGGCCATTTTCGCGCGGCCGCGCAGCGAAGAGATCCAAGCAATTCATAGCATTCTTCTTTTCTTCAGAGGGGCCACAAGTCTTCACACCAATCTTCAAAAGAGTGAGGCCTATCCTATAAGGTGTGATGCGCTCAACTTACAAACAATCCTACAGAACTTCCCGGCCCAGGTAAATTCATTCCCTTGCAGGTACCTAGGTCTTCCGCTCTGACCGTCAAAGCTCAAAAGATCAGACTTTCAACCCCTGATTGACAAGGTGCGAGGCCGCCTGGCAGGTTGGAAAGGGAAGATGTTGTCCAGACGGCCCGATTGACTCTAGTAAACTCAGTTCTCATGTCTCTCACGGTATAGCACCAGCCGATTGATTTACGATATCCATAAATGAAGTCCACGGGTGTATTGGGCTATTGGCAAGGAGATGTAATTGTAATGAAACAATTCAACATTTATTTTTTGATTGCCATCACTGAGACAATTTGGCGAATTGTGGCGTTACTCTTGGATTATCACCGCCAAAATCTATTGTTCATATGCTTGATAGTTGGTTAACGAGCATTGATAAGGGTGAACAAAAACTGATTTTAGTGGGGGTCTTTGCTCTTCTATGGGCTATTTGGCGCTGCACAATGATCTCATCTTTGAAAGCAAACAATATTCTTCCTTTATGCGGGTTATCTTCAAGGGAACATACTTGTCAGCGGTTTTGGGCGCTATTGCGAAGATGACAACAACAGTGAACTCATCCGACCGCAAGCGTGGCATTGGAGGTCGTGGCTTTAGATATCTTTGCCAAGGCCGGATGGAGGAGCAATTATAGACTTTGCTTTTAATTTTAAGTTCCTTTCCTTTGTTGTTTTTAGTCATTCATGACTCATAGCTATAGCCCTGTAAACTTCGGTTGTGTGTAATCGCAGAGACCGGATTGTTATCCTTTATAAAAAAAAAGTTCCCTTGTTCATTTCGTCAATTTTCTCTTTCGATGACACAATTCTTTGAACGTACTCGCATTAGTTCACACTGAAGCCGTACAAGTGGCCTTGACGAATGCTGAAAAATGTATAAGATTCGACTTTGAAATAAGGGCAAGAACTCAGCGATTAATCCGTCCAATCAGTGCAGGGATGAACAGCATTTGTCAGAATCTAATTCAGTTCTTACAAGTTACAGCTATTTTGTTTTTTGAATCTGAATCATACTCAACACAGATGGCCAAAATTACTGGTCTAAATAATCACGTGGAAGGTAATTTCGATCAGATTTTTTGGGGGGCACAAAATGGCCCTGGAACTGTTAGGCTACACCAAAAGGAAGTTTTCAAAACCATCTCGTGCATGCTCCTTAGTGAGTGCCCGGCTCCTTAATACTACACTTGAGGCAATCAGTGATCCAGACAAACCAGCAAACTCAGACTTGAGGCATGAACAAGGTTGTTTACTGTTAATACTACACTGAGATGAGAAAGTATCAAAGTAAACACTATGAACTTCAGGAAGCATTAATTTCTTTGAGCCTAATTTCTGATTATCCATGTTCAGACATGGATTTATCTACTGAATTATATTTTCGGCATAACCAGAGAACTAAAATCTTTCAGGCATTGCTCAGCGGCCTAGAGAAAATATGAAACAAATAGCCAACCATAAGGTTCTCTATGGCTTGTAACTCTCCACTCCCGCAGTACTACAAATTCCTGAATCGGTATCATATTGCAACAAATGTGTAGGCCATAACGCTAGGGGAATTTTAGGGTGCATAACATGGGTAGTAAGCAGTGATAGTATAAATCAGATTTAGTCGTATATTTGTTAAGGGTATTATGTACTTTGGATCGTTTGTTTCGTTACTGTTGCGGCTAACCCGATGCCGCCCCAGTCCGGTTGTGACGAAGCTGCGGCCTCCGTCTTCCTGTCGGCGCCCTTCCGAATCGTGACAACGCTGTGGCCTTCACCTTACTGGTTCCTATCTATGCCGCGGTCGGCGCCCTCAGGATCGTGACGACGACTCTGCCATCCCTGTTCCTGTCGACGCCACGGCCGGCGCCCTCCTGGTTCGTGTTGACTCTGCTATGTTTAAGTTTACCCTTTTAATCATCAGGAATTGTTATTTCTGGAGGATGACATGAAGGCTCTAGAAGAGATGTACCCTCAAGGAGAACGGGTGACTGAATGTGAATTCTCATGTTCATTGGTTTTCATGGTTGTTAGTTGCTCCGTCTTGACATCCATTATGGTGCAGGCTGAGCCGCTGAGGCTACCTGGGCTTTGACGGTTCTTGGTTACATCAGAAAACTTACATTTGGCGTTGTCGGGTAAGTGTAAATATGTTTAATTCCTGAAATGTACTTCTATTTTAGTCCAACATATCCCCAAGGGCATTCTTTTGACAGTGATTTGTGCTCTAGGTTAATTGTATCCATTGCTTGGGTTGCACATATCATTATATACTTGTTGATTGATCCTCCTCTATCTGCTTTCCTGAATGAAATCTTCATAAAGTTGGATGGCGTTTGGGGTACATTTCTGGTCCTCGATATTGTCTCAACTTATCCCTGTTGAAGATAATAAGTCTAATCAATCTTCTGTTTTCTGTCCTAGGCCTGCTTGGTACTGCGGCCTTTGCATTCTTCTGCTTCTATCTCCTCATTGCAGTGATTGCTGGGGAAACGATGCTTGGCCTGAAATTAGTTTTTATCATCATTCACCCAATGAAGTAGTTAACTCATCCCATGGCTTACTCTTTTATTTGCAGTCTATTTTTTGGCATTCATTAACAACCCATGTAAAACGATGCTTGGCCTGAAATTAGTTTTTATCACCATTCACCCAATGAAGTAGTTTACTCATCCCATTGCGTACTCTTTTATTTGCAGTCTACTTTTTGGCATTCATTAACAACCCATATAACTTATTTCAGATGGGGAGGAACTTTGATGAACTCTTTCCTGTTTAATGTTGGACTCATCTTACTTTGCTCCATCAGGTATGCTACCGAGGCTTTCATTTAGATGTGCGTGTTTTATTGTAAGTTTATGATGAAGTGTTGAAGGCTGTAAATTCCATTTTCACAGTGATAAGAGAAGGTAGTGGCTATTTATTGCAGGCTGTTGTATTTCTCTGAAGTTGTTTCCAAACATAACATCAGGGCAATAGTGTCCTTTATTAGTCAGTACTCAGTAATAGTGTGATACTCAGGGAGTACACATTCTGAAAGAAATCATGTAGCATAGACGTAGCTTGGGCCTATGCTCTGGCATGTTAAGAGTACATGAAAGATGGCTTCTGCATGAACGTGAATTTCGTTGATTTGGTCAACTATGTTTCCCCACCCTAACAAATGCAATAACAATGCAGTGCATACCTATTAATTTTCTTCACTATATTCATAGTTCTCGAAGAAGCTCCTCTCAATTGAATTTTCATACTTGTTCTTCATGCAGTGTGATTCAATTCTGCTCCACAGCTTTTGCGTACTATTCACAAGCAACTGCAGCTCAGGAGATCTTTGGCCACACACTGCAGTCTCTTCGCGGAATTAAGTATCTCTACAAGTAGATCTTGAACTAGCATGAAGTCAGTAGAAATCAGTCTGCAGTCTGAAATAACCCAAAAATTTCAAAATTTGTTTTGTCCGAATTTCTTGAATTTATTTGAATTTTTGCCGAATTTATTTCGAATTTATCCGGTTTAATTCAAAAACTTTCTTTTTCGGGAAAGTCAACCCCGAAGTCCGCTTTCCATTTACGTCCGGGCGTTTTCTTTACTTTCGCTTTTCCATTTTTTTCCGCTTCCTCCGCCAGTGTCTTAAAATTCGCTCGGCCTTTCATTCACTACCACCTCCCATCCCGCCATAAGCGGTTTTCCACGCCCGTTAAAGTCCACGTCGTCTTCCCGTTACAAAAGCCGCCTTCCCACACCGCCGCCTAATCCTGTTCGCCGCTATGTTCCCCAATCGCCAAAGCGCCGCTCCTCGCAGCCGCCTAACACGCCAACACATCTCCGTCACTCTCGTTCCCCATCATCACCACTACGCTTGACACCACTCATCTCTCCTCACAAGACGCTCGCTTCTGCCACGCCGCCCGACACCCAACCGTAGAGAAACTCGCGTCTCCACGATCGCGCAGCAATAACGCTACTCCCTACGCCATCATTCCTCTGCTCCGTTCGATCGATTCGCCACTCGAGTGCTATCTTCACCTCACATCTCTCTCGCCAAGACGCCGGTTTTGCTGCGCCCCCAAAGACTCCAACCAATGGAGCTCGAGCCTCTCTGCGAGCCGCGCAAAGTCGACACCACGCCAGATTCAAATCTCCCCTCCGCTCGGTCTTTTCGCCACTCAGTACACCCCCACCGCAAGAGCCGCTTCTTCTCCACGCGACCTGCGCCTCGGTCCCTCCGCTAATGGCATCGCTTTCTTGTGCCGCCCTCCCGCCTAATCGGCAAGTGCATAGCTCTCTGCCGCCGCACAAAGACACTCGACCTGCTCCATCACGCTGTTCCGTCCTATCCCCATCGCTCCCTTCCATTGCCGATCTCTCTCTCCTCCAGCCGCCGCTTGACTCTGCGCTCGCTGGCTTCAACCGGTGGAGCTCATGCGATCCATCATTGCGCCGCGCTAAAAGTCGCATTCCTACTGCGTCTACTCTTCCACACCGCTCGGTCTTTTTCGCTACTCAAGCACTCCTCCACCGTCTTCTCTCTCCCCACACTGGCTCTCTCCCTCTCCCCGTGGACACGCTATAAAAGGCACCCCCGAGCCGCCATTTTCGACGCACCGAGCGCCCCGAGGCTTTTCACTCCCTCCCCACCTGTCCATTTCGCTTCCGGCCGCCTCCCCACGCCGCTCCGCGCGCTTCTTCTTCGTCTCCGGTTGCCTTCTGTGGCCAAGCCTCTCCGTTCGCTCCCTCCCCCATTTCTCCACTTCCCCGAACTCACCTTAAGACCCTCATGCTCCCTAGCCACTTCATTCCTCTCCCCATGAGCTAGTTCGCCGGATCGCACTGCTTCTTCTCCGCCTCCGGCGCTGAGTTCGCCGTCACCTCGCGCCTCTCACTGACAGCCCATCCCCACCAGTCAGCCGCCCTCTCGCTCTCTCTGCCGCTCACACCCAATAGTGCCCTCGCGCCGACAGTGACAGCCCCACTGTCACCTCCTCTCCACCACGCAGCCAGCCGTCTCATTGGCCATGGCACGCTCGCCACAAGAAGGCAATCGGTTTGGCGGGCGAAAATTGCAACAACTGCAGCCCGCTCAAAAAACTTTTTCCTTTTTCTTTTCAGTTTTAAATTGATTTTCGGATTTAACTACTAAGGAAAATCCAAAACCTTCCAAAATCCTTAAAATCCCGAAATTCCCAAAAATACAAAAATGCCAAAAATACATTTCCTTGATCGTCTCGAGCCGCTGAGTCCAAAAATAATCTCCGTTTCGCCAAACCAAGTCCAGAAAATTCCCGAAATACCCCCGATCCTCGTTCCGGCCATTTTTCTCTCTGTTTCCCTTTCCGATTTTCTTTCTTCGTTCTTATTTGTTCGTTTATTTATTGTTTGCGTTTTCTTGCGCTAGATTTGACGTCGGGACAACCATCAGCGCGAATCTCGGAGCAAGGACAGTATTTGGAGCCGGAGTAGTTTTTGGAGCAACATCAGGAGCAAGCGTCGTTCGAAGTCAGACACGACATCAACCCCTCTCATTAGGCGAACCTCTAACCTCGCAAGGCAAGCCACACTCCTTGAACATATTGAACCCAGTTCCATTATAGTATTTATATATATATATATTTCTTGTATTGCATTATTTCCGTTATTTTAGGAAACTAGAAAATGTGATAGTTTCGAATGACGTGATTAGATACAACCAAATATTAAGCCAATTGTTATGCCTTAATTCCTTCTTAACCTTAGGCTATAAAATATCGAACCCTCGTAAATGTAGCAATTCATACAATTATTACTTTTAGACAAATGCTTAATCTCCGAGAGATGGCTCGGTTGGTTTTGTGATTTTATAAATTGCTACGGTGAGGGGGACAGCATTGGGCGGACCACGGAAGGTGGATGCCGGCCCAATCCCCAACCGATGACGAAGCCAATGGATGTGATGTGGTGGTGGTACAGTTGGTACCAATGGATTGTGGTATGTCATTTGGCTAAGTCTTTGGCGCTTAAGGACCAATGTCTTGGGCAACGTAAATAACTTCAGATCCCGCTCAACCACGAGTTGGGCCGGCCAATCTCATTGACTTGGTCCAACGTAGCTTAGTACATTGTACCTCCCTTTGGAATGCCTACAGAAAGAGCTTCCATGAGAAAATGGATCATCGGGCAATCGAGAGCGGAACGGGAATGGAGGGATCATTCACCGATTCCCGCAATATGGTGTCCACAACATTGAGAAGAGAGTCTCCATGACGGCGGTGGGTCTGAATGTTACGGATCTCGGAGATCCCACTGGGTAGGAGCTAAAAAGGGGAAGTTCAACAAACAGCTACGATCATCTTGGTCCGGCCGCATGCATTTAAGTTGCATGTTAATCGCGTGGCACTAAAGACCATAGATATCTTGTGGGTAAAGCTGAGCACCTCTGCAGAGTGATATCAATGGTATTCGAATACGCCGTGCTTCCGGTTAATGAAGCGGAGTTAATCTAGGGTGATACCTGTAACTGCGCCCCTGTAGCTTTTATAATTAAAACCTGTCGTGAAGGTGAACTTTGCAAGTTAAACCCCCCCTGATTTATATATACGGCTATTTATGATTTGTGTTTCAAATGTAAAAAAAAAGAGATGTTCACAACTTGCATCCACAATATTTAAACCTGTGCCTACCTTTGTTTATTCCTGCATGTAATATTCAGAATTTCCGTGTGGTTTGTTGAGTACGGTTGTGTACTCACCCTTGCTCCAAATTCCCCTCCATAGATTTCCTTTGAAGATGGCGAGTTCTGTAAGACCGTAGATGACGATGTTATTTTGTTTTGGAGGCCTTGATCTATCTGCTCAAGCGTTTCCTGTGGGTGTTCTATAATGTATTCGGTGCCAGCCGCACCTCTTGTAAAATCTTGGCCGTTAGGCCCCTATTTCATCTATAAAATATTTGCAATTGTTCTTTTATCAAGCAATGTACACTTGGTTACCTGCACTAAAATCTCGGTAGTCAAAAGGTATTTATACGCACCCCCTGAAAAGGGCGGTCCGTTACAAGTGGTATCAGAGCTTGACTTGACCAGTAGATCAAGACCTTAAGATGGTTTAGGCATTGTTTTTTTTTCAAAAGTTACTCAAAACTTAGACAAAAACTGATTACAAAAATATGTGGGCATATTAAGCCATCTTCCTCTTCTCCTTACCTTCTTCTACCTTACCTAGATTTCTGTTTCCAAAAATCGTTTAAGGTTTTCTTTCTCAACTAAACTTCAAAACTTGCGTAATAGATAACGATTAGAATCTTCTCATCCCTAGTAATTCTTAGTAGTCGCTTCTAGGTGGTGGACCTGAACCAGCTCGTCGACAAGAAGGAATTTCTGTCGTAGTCGCTCGTTAGTCTTAAATCGAACCCCTTTGTTAAATAGGTCTTTTGGTAATGTAACATGGGTCGCGTTGCACCTTAAGACGCGGTACTAAGTCGACTCCATAATATATGCAAAACTATGTTCCTTATTCCGATATTTTGTGTTGTCTAGCCTTACTAAACTCAAAAAGCTCCTTCTTTTCGTCTAAGCCTCTCACCTGTTCATTCTACGCTTACCCCAAATTCTAAATCTTACTTACCTTCAGCTTGCCCAAAACCTGCTGCAGAACCGAATAAGAATCAGATTAAGTCAGATGTCAGGAGTCGGACCACACCAACATCTCAGTGAGGAAGCAGAATCAACAAAAAAATGCAACCAACCTGACCCAAGTGCTAGCCATGATGGAAAGGAATAGGCATCAGCGAGATGCGCGAGCACAACTAATGAAAGAATGTCGACCGGTTCGCGCCAGGATCCTGTGTATATCCACAAGGACAGTTCCAAGGACAGGACAGAAATATCGGAATATCAAGTTGGTCTGAATTCCAGAAGACAAGACCACATGTCTTTTCAAGCTCAGCAGAACCACTTGCAGCAGATGGTTGGATCAGAAGCATTCAATGGAGACTCGACGCAATTCAATGCTCTGACAGAGAGCGAGTATTATACGCCTCACACCAGCTACAAGGACAAGCCGTCACCTGGTGGATGGACTTTCAAGCACAGAGATTCGGACAAGAAACCACATGGTCAGAATTTGAGGAAGCATTCAGAAAAGCCCACATCCCTGAAAACTTAATGGTAGCTAAAAGAAAGGAATTCTTGACTCTCCACCAAGATGAGAAAACAGTTTTGGAATACTTTGATCAATTTAACCAGCTAGCCCTATATGCCCCCGAAGAAGTGGATACCGAAGTCAAGAAGATGGAAAGGTTCTACGAAGGTTTGCAGAAAAGGTTGAAGTTCCATGTTGCAACACTTGACTTCAAGGACCTGACCACAATGGTCAGCAAGTTAATAATTATCGAGGAAACCCGGAACGACTTGGAAGGTACTCGAAAAAGGAAGGCCCAACAAACAAGGATACTGGACCCAAGACCGCTAAGGGTACTGATGCCAGATTTCACTCCCAATTTCCCTGCCAAAGGACCGCCTGTAAGAGAGCAGGGACCGGTATTCACTGTGGCTCGACCCAAGAAAGGGAAGTGCTTCAACTGCAAGGGAAAGCATTATGCAAAGGATTGCCCCCTCAAGACCGATCATTGTTTATTGCATGACAGACAGGACATTTCCGAAATTATTGCCCTAAGAGGTACTTGCCGTCCCATATGGCCAAGGCTCAGGCATCCAACTCTACCTTGACAGACCGACTGAACGTGCCATATCGACCACCAAGACAAAGAAGAAGAGTTGCGACAAGGAAAGGCATCATCCGAGATGTAACCAAGCCCAATGACCCGAGAAGCTTGATAGAGCAGATGTTCACCGAAGAAACCGTAGAAGCCACAAATGATGTAATCAGTAGATTTCAAGTTTCAGTCTTAAGCCCGCATCAATTCTTGTAACCCAGTGTAGTTTCACTCTTTAACTTTGATGGATCTTGCTTGCAAGAATAGTTTAATCTATTTTCCCTTCGCCAACATTTCCTTCTCCAAACCCTTGAGAAATTATTAGCAAGTTAGTTCAAGTATGAAAATCTCAGAGATTGACCATTCAAGAAGTTAAAAGCATGATTAGGAAAGTCGAATGTCGCTCTAATAATGGCTTAATAACCAAATGATGAGATCAAGAGCATTCATTATAGCGAGAGACGGTGAGTCGACATGCAGATAAACCCAAGGATAACGAAGGAAATAAATCAAAGATCATTACCTCGAAATTATCAAAGACAACAACCATGCGAGAATAAGCGGACCAAATGACAAGAAAAGTGACTTAGCCCTTAAGGAACCAAATAAATGGAAAAGGAACCTTGACCTACAAGTGGTGGCACATTCATGCCCTTAATTGAGACCCCACTGCACCATTGGATCAAGTCAAGACAAATTTCTAACCGGAAGTTCAACCGTATAGAAAGAGACGACAGAGTACCAACCCCTCAAAGAGTTTCCACCGATAAACAAAGGATATTGTGGCTCTATAACTATATAAGTGAAGATAAAAATATAAGAGGATTGATTTTGACAAAGAAAGCGACCAAGAATGCCTATCTGATGATCGTGTTGGAAGGTTAAAAATGCCTTGCGTAAAACTAATCTGCTACGCCTCCTTCCCAGACGAAGTTGGGATAAGATCGGGATAGTTTCCTCACCAGATATTCAAGGACATGACAGGATTCCATACTACTTGATGACAACCGACAGATTGACTAAGATAACCCACCTCATACCAATCAAGTAAGATTTCGGTCAAAAGGATTAACAGAATATACTTGGCACAAATAATAAGGTCACATGAAATTCGAGGAAAATAGTGTCGGGCCATGAGGACGTAATTGACATTAGTACCACCTCTGATTCTGAGTATTTACGTAAAAGATCCCACCAAGATTTGATGTTGATTGAATGACGCTTGACAAAGTTGACCAAGGTAACCCATCCTCCTGCAAATAGACACAACTTACGACAAAAATGAAGTTCAGGAAGATATTTATGATAAGATTATAGGAAATTCCGAAATAAGTAGTGTCGGAACCAGAAACCCAAATCACGACCGAAATTTTGGAAAGGTTCACCCAGAGCAAAGAGGACAGAATTACCCTTTAATGAAGCTTATTTCTAGCAGGATGACTAACAGACCAAAAGTATCTGCCAAATGTTAAAAAATGTGCCCCGGAGATCATTAAAGAGGTCACCTTTAAAAAAAAAAGCCCCTTTAGAAAAGAAAGTGCAGAAGCTGATTACGATTACAACAAGAAAGCTATCTGATACCTGAGGCGTAAGGATGTCGGTCACCAGAATAGAGACCTCGTCTATTTAGAAGTAATGCCCCAAGCCGATTACCTGATTCCAAGGTTAAGGAAGAATTATGCCCAGATATATCGGACGATGATCGAATCCTCGGTACAGTTAGAGGAATGACCTGCAAATCACCATCATACCAAGGTCAACCCAGACCCACAAAAATTTCGGGAGTTTCAGCTCAGGGAATACCTTCGACGACCGACAAACCAACCACAGTTAAAAGGATTGGACCTGCTAAAAGACCTACATCATCCCAAATGGTATATCTTATCGCAAGCGGTATCTCCAGATTTTTGAGACAACCGAAGGACAGCTCAGAGACAAGGACGTCAGAGAGTGCAGAGGATGCAGAGTATTGCCGAGAGTTTATTTTTAAGGAATCCAGGAGAAGAAGGAATCGGGACCGCAGCAGAAATTTCCCAACTTACGCCCCAGAGATGAGTAAATCTCGGGGACGAGATTTATTTTAAGGGGGGTAGATTGAAATAACCCAAAAATTTCAAAATTTGTTTTGCCCGAATTTCTTGAATTTATTTGAATTTTTGCCGAATTTATTTCGAATTTATCCGGTTTAATTCAAAAACTTTCCTTTTCGGGAAAGTCAACCCCGAAGTCCGCTTTCCATTTACGTCCGGGCGTTTTCTTTCGCCGCTCGCGCCTTTCCATTTTTCCGCTTCCTCCGCCAGAGTCTGAATTCGCTTCGCCCAGACTCCTTCAGCTCCGCCCACATCCCATCCTAAGCCGGTTTTCCCGCGCCCGTTAAAGTCACGTCGTCTTCCCCGTTGCAAAAGCCGCCTTCCCCGTCACGCCTGCCGCCCAATCCCGTTTCGCCGCTATGTTCCCCCAATCGCCAAAGCGCTGCCTCCCTGCAGCGCCGCGCGAACACGCCCGACACATCTCCGTCACTCTCGTTCCGTCCCATCACCACCGCGCCGCCCGATTACCACTCATCTCTCCTTCGCCGCACGTCTGCTCTGCCACGCCGCCCAGACGCCCACCCGGTAGAGCTCACGTCTCCCTGATGCGCAGCGCCGAACGCTATTCCCCTACCGCCATCATTCCTCTGCTCCGTTCGATCGATTCGCCACTCGAGTGCTATCTTCACCTCACATCTCTCTCCTTCGCCGCACGCCGGTTTTGCCGCGCCGTCCCAGCACCCAACCAATGGAGCTCGAGCCTCTCTGAGAGCCAGCAAAAGCGACACCACGCCGCATTCAAATCTCCCCTCCGTTCGGTCTTTTCGCCACTCGAGTACACCCCCCACCGCGCACAGTCGCTTCTTCTCCACGCGACCTGCGCCCTCAGTCCCTCCGCCAATGGCATCGCCTGCGCAGCGCCGCCCTCCCGCCCAATCGGCAAAGCTGCAGCTCTCTGCCGCACCGCGCCAGCACACTCGACCCGTTCCATCACGCCGTTCCGTCCTATCCCCACTGCTCCCTTCCATTGCCGATCTCTCTCTCCTCCGCCAAGACGCTGCTTTCGCGCCGACTTCGCCCAACCGGTGGAGCTCGCAGTCCATCATTGCGCCGCGCCAAAAGCTGCATTCCTACCGCGTCTACTCTTCCACACCGTTCGGTCTTTTCGCTACTCAAGCACTCCTCCACCGCGTCTTCTCTCTCCCCCACCGCTGGCTCTCTCCCTCTCCCCGTGGACACGCTATAAAAGGCACCCCCGAGCCGCCATTTTCGACGCACCGAGCGCCCCGAGGCTTTTCACTCCCTCCCCACCTGTCCATTTCGCTTCCGGCCGCCTCCCCACGCCGCTCCGCGCGCTTCTTCTTCGTCTCCGGTTGCCTTCTGTGGCCAAGCCTCTCCGTTCGCTCCCTCCCCCATTTCTCCACTTCCCCGAACTCACCTTAAGACCCTCATGCTCCCTAGCCACTTCATTCCTCTCCCCATGAGCTAGTTCGCCGGATCGCACTGCTTCTTCTCCGCCTCCGGCGCTGAGTTCGCCGTCACCTCGCGCCTCTCATCGACAAACCCATCCCCACCAGTACCCTCTCGCTCTCTCTGCCGCTCAGGGCCCAGCGTCATCCCTCGCCTTGCCGACAGTCGACCCGACTGTCGGCCTCCCTCTCAAGACTGTGAGCAAGCCCTATTTGGGCCATGGCTCGCTTCGCCACAAGAAGCAAAATCATGTCTTTGGGCCGAAAATCGCAACATCATGGCAGCCATTTCGCCATAAAACTCTTTTCCTTTTCTTTTCAGTTTTAAATTCGATTTTCGGATTTAACTACTAAGGAAAATCCAAAACCTTCCAAAATCGAGAAAAATCCCAGAAATTCCCAAAAATACAAAAATGCCAAAAATACATTTCCTTGATCGTCTCGAGCCGCTGAGTCCAAAAATAATCTCCGTTTCGCCAAACCAAGTCCAGAAAATTCCCGAAATACCCCCGATCCTCGTTCCGGCCATTTTTCTCTCTGTTTCCCTTTCCGATTTTCTTTCTTCGTTCTTATTTGTTCGTTTATTTATTGTTTGCGTTTTCTTGCTTAGATTTGACGTCGGGACAACCATCGCGAATCTCGAACAAGGCGATGATTTGGAGCCGAGCGCTTTTGGAGCAACATCGAGAGCAAGCGTCGTTCAAGTCGACACCGACATCAACCCTCTCATTAGGCGAACCTTTAACCTCGCAAGGCAAGCCACACTCCTTGAACATATTGAACCCGGTTCCATTATAGTATTTATATATATATATATTTCTTGTATTGCATTATTTCGTTATTTTAGGAAACTAGAAAATGTGATAGTTTGAATGACGTGATTAGATACAACCAAATATTAAGCCAATTGTTATGCCTTAATTCCTTCTTAACCTTAGGCTATAAAATATCGAACCCTCGTAAATGTAGCAATTCATACAATTATTACTTTTAGACAAATGCTTAATCTCCAGAGATGGCTCGGTTGGTTTTGTGATTTTATAAATTGCTACGGTGAGGGGCAAAGATTAGGCGGACCACGGAAGGTGGATCTTGCCGCCCAATCCCCAACCGATGACGAAGCCAATGGATGTGATGTGGTGGTGGTACAGTTGGTACCAATGGATTGTGGTATGTCATTTGGCTAAGTCTTTGGCGCTTAAGGACCAATGTCTTGGGCAACGTAAATAACTTCAGATCCCGCTCAACCACGAGTTGGGCCGGCCAATCTCATTGACTTGGTCCAACGTAGCTTAGTACATTGTACCTCCCTTTGGAATGCCTACAGGAAAGAGCTTCCATGAGAAAATGGATCACTGGGCAATCGAGAGCGGAACGGGAATGGAGGGATCATTCACCGATTCCCGCAACAGTGGTGTCCACAACATTCAGAAAGAGTCTCCCGCGACGGCCAGTGGGTCCTGAATGTTACGGATCTCGGAGATCCCACTGGGTAGGAGCTAAAAGGGAAGTTCAACAAACAAACTCACGATCATCTTGGTCCGCCGCATGCATTTAAGTTGCATGTTAATCGCGTGGCACTAAAGACCATAGATATCTTGTGGGTAAAGCTGAGCACCTCTGCAGAGTGATATCAATGGTATTCGAATACGCCGTGCTTCCTTAATGAAGCGGAGTTAATCTAGGTGATACCAGAATCGCTACCTGTAGCTTTTATAATTAAAACACAGCCGTGAAGGTGAACTTTGCAAGTTAAACCCCCGATTTATATATCTGACTATTTATGATTTGTGTTTCAAATGTAAAAAAGAGATGTTCACAACTTGCATCCACAATATTTAAACTGTGCCTACCTTTGTTTATTCCTCGCATGTAATATTGAAATTTCCGTGTGGTTTGTTGAGTACGGTTGTGTACTCACCCTTGCTCCAAATTCCCCCTCCATAGATTTCCTTTGAAGATGGCGAGTTCCAGAAGACCGTAGATGACGATGTTATTTTGTTTTGGAGGCCTTGATCTATCTGCTCAAGCGTTTCCTGTGGGTGTTCTGTAATGTATTCGGTGCCAGCCGCACCTCTTGTAAAATCTTGGCCGTTAGGCCCCTATTTCATCTATAAAATATTTGCAATTGTTCTTTTATCAAGCAATGTACACTTGGTTACCTGCAGCTAAAATCCTGGGTAGCTGCAAAGGTATTTATACACACCCCTTGAAAAGGGCGGTCCGTTACACAGTCGCTGCTCGAATAGGTGAATGCTGTCATTGTGGTGGACATCAGAGTGTCAAACTTTTGAATATATTTAACATCTAAATATGCAGGTACAATGTTTTCCAGTATGGTTTTGTTGCTCTTGCCATACTCACACTCTTTTACTATGCGATATTTGTAGGTCCATTATTCTGAAGTATTCAGTCAATTCACACCAAAATCTGGAAAATGTGAGCTTGCTTATTTTATTCATAATAATGCTTGTTCAGGGATGACGAAAGCGGAAACCAACAGGAAGGTTGCAGCTGTCAAATTGATTTGTGGTTTGCTCTGGATGTGAAGCCTGACGAATTGAAAAGCATATTTGTTCCATAGTGATAATTTGGTTAGCAATGTATATGAACCTCCAAACCGCTTTCTTGAAGAGCTGGAGAGTTACCATCGGTGTAAATTAGGGCAGTCCCAACCTATGGTTTCCATAAGCAGTGTCTAGAGTAAAAAGAGAGCAATAAACTAATACATAGTTTCCCAACCTATGGTTTCTATGAGCAGTGTCTAGAAGAGAGAGAGAGCAATAAACCAATGCATGCACCACAAACACAGCTTGTGTGAGACCCCGTTCTGATGAACAGGAACCTCCATGTGATTATTATGCTATTCCCTGGATCAGTAGCTAGCACTCACATGTTTACAACAATTGGAAATCACAACCATACATTATAATAATTAAGCGGAAACGAATAATTACATAAATCTTACAACTCAGAGAATATAGCAGCAAAGAAGCAATATCCTGTAGTTTGCCCAACCGACCCGCAGGCAACTGACCAGGCATAAACTCCAGATAGAACACGCTGAGGAAGATCCCGCAACTTACGATGGACAACTTCGAAGCTTCGCTTTCTAAACCACCTACATAATAATTAAGCAAGGGTGAGTACTTTCGTACTCCGCAAGACTTGAGCAAAACCTATGATACATGCAGGCCATTTCAAAGGAAAGGCTACTACAGTTAATTTGCATAAAGCGAATTTCATTTGTAAATCAAGTTATTTGCAAACGGAATTTGTAAGAGCATTTGATTGATAACAAATAAATAAAGCATAAGTAACACTCACAGTCCTCCATGACGTGAGCGACGATTCAACAAATCCTGAAATCCATCAATGTCAGCCCTTCGACATAAATCGCAGTTGCAAAACAAAATGATACCAACCCTTTTGAAAAATAACAAAACATCTAACATTGGAATGACTTCACCAAGTGCCCATGACCGCGGGCGCGGCTAATCGATTAGATTTAAACTCTGCAGAGGTGTACAACTTTACCCACAAGTCATGATCTTTCGACCATACATAGTCGTTACATTACCTAGACATGGCTTTGACCAGCCCGGGACGTTAGCCCCCGCCGTAGAACCAGAAACACACACGCGAGTCGTGGATCCACTTTCAGTACACCAACACAATGTTTCTGAACACGGCAGGGCGTACACCGTTGCATGGGTGGAAACCCTTCCAAGCAGACCAAACCGGAATGCTTATGCTAGCTCCCGCCTACCAATGAACAAAGCCAAGTCTAAATAACATAACAAGCTATGGCTACCCCATAAATAGCTCTCGTGGTTGCACGGAAATCTCGGATCAATAGCGTCCCATTGCTCGGTCCTTAATCCGACACGGGCGACACTTCACCCTACACTACGTGCAATTCCTTTCGCACATCCGGCTATTGCCAATAATCGCCCGCATCAAAGCATAGTTTTATTTTGGGTTTTTAATCAAAGTACCAGCAACCATTTTCCCAAAAAGGACCATTCAGGTTCCATGTAAAACATTTCAAAAATAATTTTAATCATGATCATCTGTTCCTCAGATACTAAAGCATGGCTAAGTAGGTTAATATGATCGTATATACCCAAGATGACATTAAGAAATGTCTAGCCCTATTCTGTGGTTGTCAAGGTTCACATTGTCATAATCATCAAGGAGTTTAATATAACAACAGGTATATCTACCAATACCACAAAATAGCAGATTTATATAAATTAAATGCATGCATGAAACAATTTGATGCACAAAAGGAATATAAAATACTGGGCTCAATATGGTCAAAGGATGCTTGCCTTGCTTAATCACAGATTACGACGAAGATGAGGATTGCGGTTGACGACGACTATGAAGAAGATAGAGACATCGGGTTCTACACGTCGATCAACGGAAAAGTAAGGCAAATACCAAACTTTAATAAAGGGCAAAAGAAGATAGACATAAAATCCAAATAAAGAATCATTGTAGAAAACAGGAATATCTTTGGGTTGGATTAGATGATTTCAACATTTTTCGTTTTAGTTGATTAAACATCTATTTATTAATAACTTTTAGGTTAGGCAAGGCATGGCTCTCTTATGAAGATTATCCAACCTTGATTTATGAATTTTATACATATAACTTCGAATACAAGATGCAAAAATTAGTTAAATTAGTAAAGTTAAAACATTAATCACTTGGTTGAACGCATAAATGAATAGTGATGATTAGCGTTTAACTGCAGCTTGATTTCGCATGAAAAGCAACTTCGAAAATGTTAATCCTGCTAAGACAGGCTATTGATATTCATTAGCAGTTTTTAAGAAGACTCTGGCGATATAAACGTCTTAATTATAGATTTCTTTATTCATACTAAGTTCGTTTGTTCATAAACTAAAGCTTAAAATTATGATTTTTAAGGTTTTTCAACTACTAAGATTTTTATGATAAACACTATGGAATAACGTTATTTCTTTAGAAAAAGGTTGTATATACATTGAATAATGTTTCTAAACTCATTTTATGATTTTTAGTGTTTGGTTAAGGTATTAAACCTGATGCTGAAAAGGCTTATAGGATGCTAAAGTTTACGCTGTTTGGAATTGGCAGGAAAGCGAAACAAAAGGTTATCACTTATGGGTTTTGAGCTAATAATATTAATATGCAAATCTTGACAAAATGAGAATATCTTTTTATAACGGGGTGGCCTACACTTTAAAGAATACTACTAAACTAGTTACACAAGTTTTAAGATTTGGCTTGGATATTGTATTCACTGACGAAAAAGCTTAAGTGACAACTAAAGCTTACAATTCACCGAATCGGCCAAAAGGTAAAGTAGAGGATTAACGATTAAGGGTTTTAGGTTGATAAGATTAATATGCAAACTTTAACAAAATAACATTCTTTTTACAGAATATGATAGTATAAACTTTGTAGGGTGTTTCTAAACTAGTTTTACTGAGTTTGGTATTTAAACGAGTTATTTTATCTATCACTGAAAGAGCCTAACGATCATATTTGAAACCTTAATTCGGCCAACTTCATTTTGAGTTTGCGGCTACATTATACAAGATCTTTAATTCATTTTTCAGGTGTTAACAGTAAACAATCCTAGAAATGTTTTAAAGTTGGTTTGGCATTATTTTACTTTTAACTGCAATAGGTTACCCATTTGATTATTGTTACATTTGACACTTCTTTATGATAAAAGAATTCAAGTTAAACTTTATTCCAATTATTTTCACATACATATGTCCTCACTGTTGTAGGAACTTGATGCAATTTACCATATCATTTTGTGAGCCATTATGCCATATATTTTGCTAATGGCCATAACATGGTTAATTAATGACTATGAAGCAAGTATGTTAAATTGAGTTCAACATTAGATGATTTTACATATTTGAGTTTATTATGATTCCAGAGACAACAAGAATTCATTTTATGATTTTAAGAATTATATTTTCTATGCAGGCAACAATATACATAATTGAGTTTATTCAAATCTTTAATTTTCATAATTGCTTTGTGACTCCAGAATTTAATGTTTTTGGATATTTGAATACATCCTGATCCTAGCATCACATTAATATTTATTTCACCATTTCAGTTCTTATTATTCACAAGTTTCCATTATAAACCATATTAGCATTATAGCCAAGGTTTAATTTGAATAATAATTCCGTAATTGAAAAATTAAATCTTTTTACATATTTAGATTATTTCTGATTTTAGATGAATATACAAATTTATTTCACTGGTTTCTAACTAAAAATACACATGTTATTAGTAGTTGAATGTATTTTGGCCAGAAAATAGAAGGGAAAATAAACAAATGTGCTTTACCAATAAGAAAGCGCCTTTTGGCTCACTCTTCTTCTACCTCAGGCTACTGTCAATCCGGCCCCACCGCGCAGAGACAAAAGAACAGAGCACCGGTTAGGGCTTCGCGGCGAGGGTGCTCCGGTGGATCTCCGGCGAATGCGAGGGCACAGCGAGCATCGGCACGGCGAGGCGAACTCGGAGGTGGAGTCGATTCAGTCGGAGGAGGCCGGAGGCGAGCTGCAGCCGAGGTCCAGCGGCGGCTCTAATGGCGGACGGTAGCGAGCAAGAATCGTAGCGCGAGCTCGAATCAATGGCACTAATAGCATCGATGGGACGAGGGGTTCGGTTTCACCGAAACGGCCACGAGAAGAAGCGAAAGCCCGCCCGCCAGTGCTACTGAGCCGAGAAGAAGACCTTCGGCGGCGAGTTTTCGCAAAAAAGTTCCAGGATTGTTGAGGGTTTCACCAAGATCTTGTGAGGGTGCTTTGGCTCGAAGAATTTGGAAATGGATCCTATTCCGCTAATCGCCCCGCTTTTAGCTTGGAAGCTTCTGTTCATGGCGGGATTGAGAGGAAGTTTCTTGCGCTCAGTTGAAGCGAATGACGAAGGAATGGAGAGGGAAGTAGTGCGCTGCCTCTGGAGTGGCTTTGTAGTGGTCTGCTGGGCTGGGACGCGCGGCAGCGATCGAGATGGGCGTGGAGCTCGGAGCTTCGGGAGTCTTCCTCAGTGGAGCGAACGGACTCGCCAGTGGAACGAACGGCGTTGAAGAAGAGGAGTTTGACAGCTGGGACCATTGTCAGTGGCTGAGATCTTTCAACATTGCGCCAACGGAACGGAGTAGCAACGGATGGCCCACACGTCGGTGACTGCCCCTAAATTTTGTTTCGGATTTTGATTTTCGATTGAGATCAATTGAAATCTATTATTTTTCAATTTTGTTTTTCAAAAGGATTTGACCTCAGAATGCTTCTATAAAATTTTCAACTCCATTTGTGATTCCAATATTTTATGTAAATTCTGACAATACGCTATTTTGATTTAGAAGTCATCTTTTCCTTTTATCTCTTCATTTCTTTATGCATAACATTTCAATTGCTGGCTAAAATGATTTAATTGAATGATCAGGGTTCTCATGGTAATTTTCTAAATTGTTACTTTTTTACATTTTTGCCTTTTTACCTTTACCCATTCATTAATTCTCTTTATTTGATTTTTCATGCAATGCAAAACTCCAAAGGAAATTCAAATAAATCCAATAATGTCAAGAAAACTCAAAAACAATAATATTCAAATTTAAATTATTCATTTTCACTTTATTAAATTTTCAGGATGCTACAGCTTGATAAGCGCGTAGAAACGTCCAACTTCGATTTTGCTCATTTCTTGAGTTTTGGTGCTCGCGTCGATCCAGTTTCTTGCATGAGACACGGTTTCTTCGTTTTTCCTTCTCTCCCTTCCTTAATTCTTATGCCACATCAAATTTTTGCTTAGTTGGTAGCGTAATTAATTCTATAGACACCAGCTGAGGTGGAGGGTTGGAACTGCCCTTAGCGACCATGAAAATCTTGGAAGGTGAAAACGGAGAAATTTCAATTGCCCGCTGACATGAATGTTAAAGTAGAAATCAGTTGTCATTGTTTTTTTTTTAAAAAAAATTGATCAGAGTTTTGACATTCAGTATAAAAGGAGAACAACAGCCGACCTACACATGCACACACACTTACATATGCACACACATCTATGCATGCACACACGCGTTGCACCTAGCTCTGTGTGCACCTAGGCGAGTCCGAGGACTTAACCCAGGCAGGCTGCTCGCACACTCGCACAGCAAGCGAACCAAGCCTTCGCTCGTTCGCAACCAGTTGTCATTGTAATGTACATATTTCTCATCTCGGCTCTTCTTTGGCCTTTTGTATTATAAAATTTTATAATCGGCTGATGTTATTCTTGGAGATGAAGTGTCCTCTGAGAGATGTTTGGTGTGGTTGGGTGCCCCTTTGCCCCCTTTGTTGTTCTTTTGTCTGGTATGTACCGAGGAGTTAGGCAGTTCATTTCTTTATTATGTACCGTACTGCGAATCTGCGATTGCCACACAAACTTCTAGAATGTATTAAGGATGTCTTGATCATCTGTGTTCCTCTGTCTCTGTCTGGAATTGTAGTCTGTTTCTCAACTGCAAACTATACCTTTCTGCTGATCGAGCATCAGATCACTACCAAAAAAAGCCTGTTTATTTGGTTTTCGGCGTCCTTATTGCTGCGAAGAATTTTCCTGTAAGTTATTAATAATACAATTTTCCCATATTAAAATGCAAATAGAGAATAGAATTACCCAAAAAACGTGTGGGCATAAATTTAGTACATAGATATGATCCAACGATTACTCCGCGAATGGAATTTTTTTTAAAATTTAGTCAGGAGCTCTGACATTCACTAAAGAAGAAAAATAACCACCGAACTACAAGCGTAAACACACACCTCACACACACACGCCACCACACACACGCACACCCGCTTGCATCCGGCGCCACGCGAGCTAGCGTTGAGCTGCGCTCGAACGCTGGCTGGCAAGGTGAGTCCCGCTCACGCTCACCAACCGGCGTTGCCCGACTCACGAATGGAAACAAATTTATATCCGAACATCTATCAATTACTTATGAGAGGTGCTTCCATACTTCTCTTTAATAGTTGCATAAATATTAAAGCATAAATAAATAGTAGATAATTACTTTTCCCTTTGTTTAGATTTTTACAGCTTGTATTGAGAGAGAAAGCTTAATCATTTTTATGAACTCCATGCATGGATTGAATTAATCCATATATATCAACCTAGAGTTTTTGCAATCCTTAAGAGCTATCAGGAGGTACCACAAAATTATTCTTATTTTTTTATACCTCTTGGTATCAAGACCCTTTAAACTTATGACACTAGTCTCGTATCAACCACTTCAAGGAAAAGTAACGTGTACCCAGTGTCAATAGATTTGGCGGCTTATTCCGGCACATACATACATGTCTCCTTGCGCTTGTACAGACTGAAACTAGAACATACACATATAGTAGTAGTACACTAAGAGCATGTACAATGGATTGACATCAGCTGTCTATAAGAGTTGCCATGTCACCTATTTGTTGATGTGGATGAAAGAGAAAGAGGAAAGAGAAAGAAGCTGTCTATACATTTGCATGAGATCAGAGCAGGGAACCAAGTTGGTTGTGTGTAGAGATGAATTGATTGTAGCACGGAACCAAAAAGTGATTATCTGCATCTATCAGTATAAGATTGTCTATAGGTGACATGGCAATTTGCTATAGACGATGCTCGCCTATAGCATTGTACATGCCCTAAGTCCGTATACAGATTTAGTAATGAAAGAACGGTGGAAGCGATACCGCGTGTGCGCATTACTTCCGGATCCCCGTCTTTTTTTGTCATTTTCTGTGCCGCCCCTTTCCTGTTGCTCTGTCTTCTGCTCCTTTTTTAATGCATGGCAGATCTTCTATCTTTTTCTTTAAAAAAAAGATACTGCGTGTGCGCATTATTAATCTGAATCGATAAATTGCATGCATGATTAAGCAGGAGCAGCAGAGGAGCCTTTGTCGTCACCAAGGCAAGGGTAATCCGTGTAGCCAACGATGGGATCACGCGTGCTGAAGTTAGAGCGATTGTACTTGTTCAATGGCGCGTCCAGGTCAAACCTCCTGGGCAGATCCGGGCTGGCCAAGAAGACCAGCCTCCCGTAGGCGACCATTCATAACCTTTAGTTTTGCCAGCCCTCTTGTCTCTAACAACCTGAAAGAAAGGGTACAAATACAAATTATGGCCATATAACATCAAGAAACGTATGCCAAGTTCTGCAGATAAGAAACAAGTCAACAACATACACACTGCTACATATTACTCAGCATTTGTGTCAGTCATAAAGGGGTTGTGAAAGTTTAGACAGTGCACCTGAACTACCATAAGTCTATGTGATGAACATGTTGTACAAATACTATGAAACTGCGTACTTTGGCCTTATTCTTAGCAATTTTACTCAGAACTATTCCCTTTGTTCATATTTTATAATACATGTAATTTTGGACATTGCAAGGTCTTGGATATTTAACTTTGACAGTTTATTTTTGGAATCATCATATCTTACCATAAAAGATAGTAATATTGTGATGATATTATTGTCAGAGCAATTTTGAGGGAAAAAAATACTGGTATCATTTTCACGTGCCCATTCATTACTTTTATTCTTTTATATACATCGGGGGCAAAAGGAGGCAAAGCTTGGCTGCATGCATACAACAGAGGGAGTATGAGTGTCAAATTTCTGAGGGCAGTATGTATTATATGTTTTAGAAACAATGAGGTAGTATGTGTCAAATTTCTGAGGTCAAATCAAGTGCAGTTTGACATGGCGCACCTTAACTGATCCCTCACAAATAGCATCACTTTGAGTGATCCCTGGATTGATCACGATCTTGCCTAAAGATAAGCATCATGTATGGAAACATTTCAGATATTGAATGCGATTTAATGCGAAGCATGCGTTAAAAAATCCTTTCAATGCATTCTTCTGCTCTCAGGTTCCTATATGGGAGAATTCAGTACCAAAATATGTCAACAAGACAATAACTGAAGCATACACATAGTACCAAATCTAAATCATAGCATCGTTGGATTCTTAACATTTTTCATTAATCACAAAATTGCCTGTTCACTACATCACTAACCGAAGAAACAACAAACTAATTGCGTATTTGGCAATAGTTCAAGGAGCTTGCAAATCTGCATACGTATGCAAGCAAGGTAACACCAATAGTTGCCCAAAGCATCTAACTGTGCAAAGTTGTTCACCCAACTCTGACCAACCAATTAAACACGAAAATGGTCACCCAGTGCAATGAACACCCAATTGAACAGAGCTGATATATCATTCACCTCCGGCTTGCAGAAGCAGCCGACGCTTCAAGTGATGGGGCTGGCCGCCTTGACGACTACGATGGTGACGTAAGTGGTGCCAGGAAGCTCAGCCGGGCCGGCGTCCAGGGTAATGGATATGGAGTCGAACATGTCGAGGCTTGGCACAGTCCAGTGGTGGACTTAGGAAGAAACTATAGGTAGGGTAAATTTAAAGTATATATATAACTGGATATAAATTTATTGGGTTATGCGCTATTTATAGACTAAATTTATTGGGCTATACAGTATATACACATCTGAGTATAAAAAACCTTATAAATTGTAGGTGGGGCAACAAACCAACCTGCCATACTGTTGGGTTCACCCCTGCCGCAGTCGAACAGGTTTGGATTGAAGTGTGTTTTTATATATAAAATGAGGAGTGATATAAATGATTGAAAAAATAAAATCAGGAGATTTTTAGTCAAGTGTGTAACAGATGAGAGATGACCCAAGAATTAATCGGTTACTCGCGTCCAATGTCCACCTGCGCATTTCACCGATGTCCCGGACTGTACCAAAAGTGAGCAGCAGACGAACGACTCTGACGATGGCATCATCATACGATGCTAACCACTGCACACTAGCGGCCATCCGTAACCCTAGACAACACGGATGTACGCATGTTGTCTGCTTTTCCACATGCTCTGCACCAGCAACGAAAAGTGAGGTATTTATTTATTTTTTTGTTGTGACTCAGTGATTGATAGAGCGATAGATACATCATTGTTTCATTGGCTGGTTCAAAAGTTGTGGGACAACGACATACAGATAAAGTGGGATTTTTTTTAATTGGTCGTACACTTATGAGGATGGGTACCAGGCGAATTTATGATTCAAACCTGGGTGGGCGAGGGGCTGATGGCTGCTCCTTGCTAGCGTAGTTATACCTAGTTTTTATAGAGTGGAATTTTAAGTAGATAATTATCTTCCTTTTTTAGGTGTCGGTGCTAGATGTAGGACGCTAGTTTTGTGATAGAATGTCATTTGAACATACTCGATTATTGTAGATCATGACTTTGCACATCGTGACATGTCACCAGTACTCACCACGATTTAGCTTCGGTTGCAAGGGGCATTGCTCAGGAAGGGCTGGTTGTTGTGAAGCTGTCAAACCATCCTACATATTTTTGTTGTGATTGTTCCATATATAGTTACAACCCAATGGCTAGATGTTTATTGAAGGAGAAGATTTGTGATACGACTACCGTGCTGGATGTTTTCCTCGGGATAGAAATATCACTTATTAAAAAAGAGCTCGCCTTCCTCTATGATTTTTTTCTTCACAAAACGTCTATATGAACCCATAGACTCGGGCGAATCTTCTAACAGCGAATCTTCTGAAGGCCCCCGCGTCGCCTCCGCGCAGGCAACTCCGGCGGCACCCCAGCCCTAGTCGCCGCCACACCTCCTCCCCACCTTTTTTCTGCCACACCGCTGCTGGAGCGAGCTCGCGGGAGTCCCGTACAGCTTCCGAGGAAGGCGGCGACGGGGCCAATCACGCCCCATGGACTCGAGTGCTCAGATCCGCGAGGGGACGACGGGAAGGCGCCATGGAGTCCCCTCCACGCGACGGGGGCGGCCAAGGAGAAGGGGCCGCGCTCGGCTCGTCACGGAGGAGACTGCGTCCGCCGATTGGAGTCAAGGCTCGGGATCCGGTGCTGCCGGGCTGGCGGGGGCCGGATCTGGCGCCCCGCGGCCAGATACACCACCTCTCCCACCGGTGGTGGCCAGCACAGCCTGGGCGTTTGGTGGAGGGGGCTCTCTTCCCCCACCTCTCAATCCCTCTGTAGTTGCGCTCTACTCTCTGGCGGGTGGAGCTCCGGTGGCCTGGTGGCCGGATCTTTGGTGCCCCTCTTCGGATCCGTGCTCTCGGCCCCTGGATTTAGCTGTTCTTGGTGGGACCCTTGCTGGCCAGATGTCACTTGTTGTTGCCAACACCGTGTCTTGGTGGTAACCCGACAACTTGTGGATGATGGGCGAACTAGGTGACTACTCTTCGCTTCAGCGTCTTCATCTCTTACTAGCGTTGTTCATACATTTCTTTTGACCTATGTCATCTTAGCATCGATTCGCGGATTCGTTTTTTTTAGGCGACACAACTCATTTTTTAGATGCACTCTATGGACTTGATGATCGTGTGCCTATTGGCTAGCTCGCGAATCTATCATCGTAGAGTCGAACATCTAAAAATTGTTTGTCTGGCCTTAAGAAGGTGGCCGTTGCTATTGGCTAAGATTAAGTGGTATGGTGGTACTAGCTTGGAATGAGGGTGGTTGCAACACTGGGATCTCCGGTACTTCGACTTCAGGGAGAAATCTCTAGGTCTGACCTTAGTTGGTTGTGCCTGGCAATGGCCTTGTTGAAGGTATTGTTTTGTAGTCGGAGGATTTACTCTCCGAGGTGAAAACCTTTGGTCTGACCTTCACTGGTTGGATCATGGCAATGGCGGTGCGTATGCGTATCGAGTCCTTCTTGGAGGCGTTGTCATTGGAGAGCTTTTATCGCGGTCCAAGTGTTGCTATGATGGTGGATAGCCTTGAAGATAATATTGCGTGATGTAGTTTGCCGCGACTGTTCCTTTGTCTTTTCTTATGTGTGTTTGGCTGTGTACACCCTAGCTGTGTAGAGACCAGGAGTCTTCTTAGTATAATTGTATCACCTTGATGTAATTTACTAAGATTAATAAAAGCTTCCTTTATCGAAAAAATATGAACCCATAGAACACCTTGAGCATAATTTATGGTTTTGTCTACGGTCATTTGCATTGCAATCCTAATCATCCAAGGACTATATATATTCCTACTGTATGCTTACTGATCATTTATAAAATAGTGGAGACATGATATTCACTACAACGATATATTTACTGGTTATTTACGCACTCATATCAAACATCTGGAGAATATAAGCATGTAAGCGTGCTAGCAAAGCAGAAGATCCTTGTAGGATAAATGGATAATCACAAGACTTTGTCCATTATGAGTATTTCAATATTAGCCTACAGATGTCCAGTCATGATCATGGAAGTTGACGAAGCCTAAATTTACAAAAAAATGGAAAGCAAGCACATGAATTGGATTTGGTCTTAATTTGAATTTTGGCATTTATTTGGAATTTCTGGATTTGCAATTAAGAAATATGCTTTTTAATTAACCTAGAAAGGCCTTAGGATTTCAAACTTTAGTTTTGAATCATCACAAAGTCTACAAATTTTTTTTATAAATCCTAAATGATCTTCAAATCACCTCCAAAAAGTTTAAAAAATTTTTGAATTCACTTGGTCCTTCTGGAAAATTAAAAACAACGAATCTTAACTTGTTGGTTGCGTCGCTCGGGCGCGCAGTCCGCTCGCGTTCGAGCATCGCTCGGTGTGGGCGCGTGTAGGGGTGAGTGCGTGTGTGGGTGCGTGTGTGTGTGGAGAGTGCGTACACATGTAACTCGCCTGTTGTTTCTTCTCCTATCCTGAATGCCAGAACTCCTGGTCAAATTCAAAAAAAAATAATAGAGGCACTGTTTTATTTTTCTAAAACTTCACCGGCTTGAGCATCCTCTAAAATTTTTACAAGAGCAATGGTATTATCCCAGAATCATCCACAAAAATTTTAAAAAAATTTGACCTTTTTTATAGCTCAAATAAATCTGAAAACCCCTAGCTACCAAAAATACAAACCCTCTCTCTCCTCTGTCTTACCGCTGACCCATTAACACTCTAGCCCCGCCTGTTAGTAGGCCTGACCCCAGAACCATTTTCCCCAGCCGCTTTCCCCTAACCAAAAACGTAAAAGATGTTTTACACCTTACCTCACCGAGACACTGATAGACTGGCCCATCTCTTCTTTTGCGGTGCTTTGCCATGGCTGTGCATATGGGAGCTCGCCCGTGAGCTCCTGGCCACACTGTTGCTACCTGACCCGACCTGTCATTTCACCTTGAGCTCCTTGCCTTAGGACTGTGCTCCACCGTATGTCTGCAGTCCATGTGCATACGGAATCTGATTGCCGAGCTTGCGGCCAAGAGGAAGATGATGCCCGTACTTGCTGCTCTGAGCCTATTAAAGGCCTTCCGTCTTGCCCCTTGGCGTCTTCGCATGACGGTATTTCCATTTTTTTTTTTGATCAGACGGTATTTCCAATTTGCCCATCCACCCATCAGCAACCTCTCTGGAGGGCCCAGAACGTAGCCTTAGTCTCTGGCGCCATTTCCTTGCCCCGATGAGCCCTGACCTTCACACCTGTGTCAATTTGCGCCATTTCCTTCCCTCTTCAAGACCCCTCATTGGATTTCACATTTCTTGGTGTATAACACCTGGAATTAAGCTTCTTCCCCAAGTCCGACCATTCTATCCTTGAGCTTTCTCTCTCTCCCCAGTGAGTCCTAATCTTGGTCGTGGTCATTTTTAGCTTCTCTGGACCATAGCAAAGCTAATGAGACCACTGCCCCGTGTAGAGGTAGGCACTGGGTCGGGCTTTTTTGGGCCGGCACGAGGCACGCTCGACCCGGCACGACCCACGGCCCGGCACGGTTGTCCGAACCGTACCGGGCCTACCAATTGGGCACGATGGGCGGCATGGCCCGGCACGGCCCGAAACAGGCACGCACCTGTGTTGTATATGTGGGTGAGCAAATCAAGGAGTAAAGGAAGAAAACTACGGATGGACCGGAGAAAAGAAAGGGAATGCATCCATACGTTGTATGTGTGGGTGAGCAAATCAAGGAGTAAATGCATGGCTGCATGCATGTGACTAGAAGGAACAACTGAATCAAGAAAATCGAGAAGAATAAACACAATAGAATTTTGTTTCGACCGGAGAAAAAGGAAGTACTAGACAGATAAAGAAAAAAATCAATCCGTGATCATTTTCTCTTATAGTAATAGTATAAATGGGTTGGGTCTGGACCGGCACGGCACGAAGTAAGCACGAAGGGCAAATGGGCTATGCCTGGGCTCGCCAAAGGCGAGCTGGGCCAGCCCGGCCCGGCACGGTGAGCACGATAGGCCGTCACGGCCCGGCACGGTTTAGGCCCAAAGCACGATGGGTCCGTGCCGGACCGGGCCGACCCGGCACGACGCCCACCTCTAGCCCTGTGCTAGGTACTAGTACTGGTGTTGGAATTAATTTAGAACTAATTCAATGGAAGAAGTTAAATGGGTGATAAGTTGAGGGTATGTGACTTTAGTATTATATTACTTAGCTAAGTAGAGTGGAATCAACTTATAAGATGAGCTTCTTTATGGACTCTAGTATAAGTTGATGGCAATGCTAGAGGTACGTATATTTGGTTATGTTAGCCTATGTACACGCACGTGCACAATGGGTGTAAGAAAGAGCAGTGTAGTGTCTCTGATCCGACGATGCCCTGCACGAGACCGCTTCATCATCTTCATCTTCCTATCTTATAGTAAGACCGCTGTAAATGTTTGGGACGTAATTTTTAACGTTATATTTTTATTGCATATCTATGAAAATAAATGGCTACACCCTTTATAGCGCTAGAGATTGGAGGATGGCCAGGTGAGCCACCTATCATTTTGATGATTTTGCGAAAAAGTCCCTCTATTTCTTCGAAATTACGGATAGGTCCTTTCAGATTACAAATAGATCCTTCGCGATTTTTTTGTGAGACAAAAATAAAATTTTTTTTCTTCATGTTTAGGTCCCTAGCGCGGTATTTTACAGAAAAAGACTCCCGTTAAATTTAAATCGCGAACAAGTCTTTTTCTAATTTTTCGAGTAGCTAACAGTCCTAAAAATAACAAACAGTCCACGCTTCTTACGTTCGTGTCCTTTCTCCGTTTTTCCGGAAAAATGTTTTCATCACCAAAAACACGGAAAAATATTTTCGTCACCCAAAAACCGAAAAAATGTTTTCGTCATAAAAAAAACAGATTCGAAGGTTTATAGCGACTTATGGGTTTGCTAACAGGTTATAACATGGGTTTTTTAAAAAATGTAGATTCGTCTCAAGATTTATAGCGACCCATAGATTCGCGGCGGGTCCTAACGACCTATTTTTTTAACAAACACAAAAACCAAAAACAAAAAAAAAGATTCGCTTGGAGGTTTATAGCGGTTCATGGATTTGCCCACGGGTCTGAGCAGCCTTTTAAAAAAGGAAATATATAAAAAAAACGACCACATTTTTCTTTTAAAAAACACGGATTCAACTGCAATTTTCTAAATAAAACACGCATCGACAAAAAAAACACGGATTCGTCGAAGGTTTATAACAGTTTGTGTATTTGCCAACGGGTCATAACCGTGGATTTTTTTTAAAAAAAGTAGGTTTGTCTAAAGATTTATAGCGACCCGTAGATTCGCCGGCGGATCCTAACGACTCATTTTTTTTAACAAACACAAAAAACAAAAAAAACACGGATTCAACCACAATTTTCTAAATAAACACGTATCGACAAAAAAACACGGATTCGTCGAAGGTTTATAACAACTTATGGATTTGCCAGCGGGTCATAACCGTGGGTTTTTTTAAAAAAAAACCGTAGATTCGTCCAGAGATTTATAGCGACCTATAGATTCGCCGGGGGTCCTAACAACCCATTTTTTTTTAACAAACACAAAAAACAAAAAAACGATCAAATATCCCCAAATGCGTAAAAAAACAACCACGGTTTTCTAAAAAAACGCAGATTCGTCGAAAGTTTATAGTAACCCGTAGATTAAACGTGGATTCATCGAATGTTTGTAATATCCCATGGATTTGCGAGCGAGTCCTACCGACCCATTTTATTTAAAAAGTGCAGAAATCGAAAATTCGATAAATTTTATCAGACGACGGGTTGTAACCGCGGTTTTCTAAAAAAAACGTAGATTTCTTGAAGGTTTATAGCTAACGACCTATTTTTTTAAACAAATATGAAAACCGAAAATACGACCCCTATGGATTTGCCGACGGATCCTATCAACTCTACAGAACAGCGCAGCATATACCTCGTTAATTTTCCAACAGCTAGCACATAGCTTTGACAATGCGGCCCGATCAAGACACCCACGGTGGAACTAACTCCATCGCAGGGGAAGACCGAATTCGAGTAACAATCAACGAGTCTAGTTTGGAAGATTTCATGTCATCGCTAGCTTTTGCGGTTGCGGTTCACCTCACATGAACGAACAGTGCCCTAATCGCGACGTCTCACTGCTTTGCTTATCATGCCAGCTTACAGCTTCTCCATCATCTGCACAGAGCCTTTTGTACCGCTCTGCCGCGCGCGCGCCTTGCTTGCTGCTGCGCGAAAGCGGAGGAACTCCAAGGAGGAGCGCGCGCGCGGTCGCTGTTCGGCTGTCTCGGTCCGCCACCACCGCGACGGCGACGGCACCGATCGTTTTCCCGCACCGCGCCGTGTGGGTTGGCGGACGTACGCCCATGCATGAGTCCACACGAAGCGACGGTTTCGCGCGCGGCCGGACGGGGTCCACGCGCTTCCACCTCCTTGCGTGCGTCATAAGGGTATGTTTAATCTATTAGCACTAACAGTTAGCTGCTAAAATTAGCTAAAATAGATCTAAACAGACTAGCTAATAACCTAGCTAACAGTTAGTTATTAACTTAGCTAATAGTTATCTCATTAGCTGATTCTCCTTTGCTAATTGTAGCCAATAGATGGTGAAATGACTAATTTGCCCTCGGTCTTGTCCACTGCAGCCTCCTTTTCCAAAAGCATTGCGAACTATCATTAATGCAAGGGTACATGGATATTTGCATTCACAACCAAATTTTCAACTACCTATTAGCTAGTAGATCCAAACAGCCTCTAGCTAATAATTAGTCAGCTAATAGTTAGCTAGCTATTAGCCATTAGCTAGCTAGCTAACTATTATTGCTAATGGATCCAAATATAGCCTAATAGAGTTTTATCTGCTTTGATCCGTCGTTAGATCCCTCCACACGCTCTCCTTCGGTCCTCGTTTTAGGCTAGCTGCTCGCCTTTTTTCCAGGGCGTTTTTCAAGTCGATTTTCGTTACTCCCTTAAAAATAAGGGAAGAACTAACGCTCGGACGTCCGATACTGTTCATTCCATCAGACGCCTCTTGCAACATTTTTTTCAACGTTTGAAATATTTTTTCCGACATGTGCAACATTTTTTTCAACGCTTGCAACATCAGTTTACTATGCCGCATTTTACTGTTTGTCGAAGAAAAATGTTGCATGCGTTGACAAAAAATGTTACACACGTAGAAAAAAATGTTACAATGTATTTGGACGTTTGAACTGTAGCAATTCCGTAAAAATAACTAGTGGTGCTAAATGATATGTTGTTGGCCTTTCTAACTTTTACCCGCTCCCCACCTTACAAAATGTCTAACAAAAAAAATATATCCCCTGACAAACAAAATAACTACTAAAAATGTAATAATTATCCTAACAACCTTCCTTCCTTCCCTATATTTATAATGTGCGGCAGAGCTGCAATGCAAACAAACATAGTAAAAACAAGAGTGTGGTGTAAACTAAACTCGACAGTAGAGACACGATATGAGTTAAGACGGAGATTAATTAGGCACTACGATATAGCCGAGACTATAGCGCAAACTAAACTCAGCGACAACAATTTAACATGCTAGGTACTATTATTTTTATCCTAGTAAAGCGCACGCGTTCGGCTAGTTTTTATTGTTATCTCCACTCTTCTGGTAAACTATCTGCGACAAAGTACGTTACTTGTGTTACTTGAGTATGCCTGTATGCGTGTATGATCGACAACACATTAACCAGGCTGAGTTTGCTGTAATCAGCGTGCGCGGTCTTGCATGAAACGGCCCTCTGAACCGAACGCGCGTCAGCGGTTTCCAGAACCACGATAAGCTCATTGCAGAACAGCCGAAATAGATACCGATCAAGTACTAACGGCCATATACATTATACAGACGGGCTTGTTTAACTCGATCCGTTGCGACTAATTAAACCATGTACAGTTGGGCGTCACCGTCTCTGCAAAAAAATCATTTTCATACACACATGATTACATGAACGAAGCATCAGGGCATGGCCGAATCTCTGGAGGAAATGTAAAGAGGCGGAGCTCGACGAGAACGACAGATGGACGACATTAATGGAGTGTTTTTTGTTTGACTCATTTCGGTGATCCCGACCATGTGCGTAGCTTTGTTCGCTAATTCGTCCGGTCGCCGTCCTGACGCTCCTGGCTTTCGGCCGTATCATTCCTCCGGAAATCGCGGTGTTACGAGCCTAGTCTACTATTTATGAGTTGTTCGGTTCACACAAACCAAGTACAGTTTGTTCCCTTCTATTTCCAATTTTTTTATGGAATAACGTGAACTGGGTTAATCATGTGTTCCTAATCAGAGAACCTAACAATTCAACCACGGAAATGGCTCATCACGAATGTTTACGCAATCAAATTTAGGTTTTGTAAAAGCACGATAAACCTCAGTTGCTACCAGAATCGAAACAGCGGTGGTAAAGATTACAGCATGGAACGACACACATAATAGAGATTACAGCTTCACTAATTCCATAAAAAGCAGGCTTTGCATCCACGTACATCACGGGTTGCCGAAACAGAGACCGGAGCCCCTGAACTTGGCCTCGGTGATGTCATCGATACGCTGCGCCATCTCCGGCGAGAGATGGTTCGCCCAGTCCCCCACCACGCCACGCCGGAAAAACGAGCTGTTGTGCATCGTCCCAGCCGCGAGCTCCGTCGTGCCCGACTTGGTCGCCTCCAGCCCTCTCATGTGCTCGAACGAGCACAGCTTCACGACAGCGTCCGCCACACCACGATCCTCTTCCTCCGCGCTGAAGGGGCGCCCTGCGAAGTCCGCTAATCTCCGCACGTGTGCCGCGGTGTCCCTCCTCATCTCCTCGTACTTGAAGAAGAGCACCTGGTCGGGGCGCTCCAAGTGTGCGTGCCAGTACCCGAGGACGTGGTCCCAGTACGGCCCGAACGGCGTGACGCCGTCGCAGAACAAGTCGACGGCGGTCTCTAACGAGAAAGGTTCCCGCCCACGCTGCACAACGCCTCTGTTGATGAAGTGCCACAGCGACATGAGGGTGTCCTTCGGCTCTCGGCACACGTACACGATCTTGAAGCCGGAGGTGGTCGCGACCATCGTCCTCGGTAGCGACACGTGGGGAACGTGTGTGGCGAAAAGCCTCGGGTCCGGGAGCTCGTCGAGGTTTGGGATCGTCTTCCCGGGTAAAGCTGGAGCTCAAAGAACTTGATGCTAGAGAAAGGGGTATGGCGTTTTCGGTTCCCCTCCTGCCTCGTCCTTAGTTTTCGTTTCTTCTAATTTTGCTTTCTGTACGGCTCGGCTGCAGGCTAGTCGTCTTGTTGTAGGTCTATGTTTCCGGATTCTATCTTTTTTTAATGTATGAGCCGTTTCTTCGAAAAAAAAAGAACTTGATGCACTCGTGAGGGCCTCGGGAGTGAAACGGGTGATCCGGAGCGTCCACGGGATGCTCTCTCCGGTGCGCCGTGCCGTAGAGGAGCGCTTTGATCCACGTGGTGCTGGACTTGGGCAAGGTGGCGACGACAATGTCGGAATGCCGCGCGTTGAAGCACTCGTCGGCGACCATGCTGCCGACCAATTGAGTCATGTTGCCGTGCCAGCCTTTGTCGTGGCGGTAGAGTGGAAAGGCGCTGAGGCTTTGTCGGCTTGGGAGAGTGGAGACCAAGCTGGTGAAATGTTGGCGGCCGGAGTTCTTGGTTGGTTTTCGCATGGCCTTCTTCTCGATTGGCTTGGGAGGGCAGCTCTTGCACAGGGGAGGGCATGGCGCGCTGGAAGTAGAGCTGTTGAGCCGTGTGTGAGAAGCCACACAGCAGCTAGTCATTGTATTCATTATCATACTAGACACGTGGGCGCGGCGCACGCCGCGCCACAACGTGACAGGCGTAATACGAATTTCGTCTTTTTTTCCCCGCGAAGAAAGCAATCTAGATGTAATTTAAAAATCTCTAGGACGGAGCGTATAATCCTCGCTGCACGAGATGTAATTTTGAGAAGCTTCTGAGACTCTACGATAAATTCCACGTAATTCTAAAAAGTTTTCCAATCTTTGGAACAATTTTTTTGGGCGTGATCGCTGGGAAAATAAGGCATTGCCGCGAAGAAAAAGACACAAAAGCAATTCACAAAAATCTCCGGGATAAAAAATAGCCAATAAGTAATTTTAGAAAGATCCGTGCGAATCTCCGTATAGAAAAACATGATAAAAACCTCACCGTGAACAAAGGACTTAGAAGCGATCTTTAAAAATCTTCGGGGCATGCAGAAGTTTCAAAGTCCTTTTCGTAGAAAAAGGAGGGCTTCTTCATAAAATTCCGGACTAAAAAGGACCTGTACGTAATTTTGGAAATTTTGCAAAAAGGACCTGTAACGAATTTCGTTTTTTTCCCCGCGAAGAAAGCAATCTAGATGTAATTTAAAAATCTCTAGGACGGAGCGTATAATCCTCGCTGCACGAGATGTAATTTTGAGAAGCTTCTGAGACTCTACGATAAATTCCACGTAATTCTAAAAAGTTTTCCAATCTCTGGAACAATTTTTTTGGGCGTGATCATGGGAAAATAAGGCATTGCCGCCAAGAAAAGACACAAAAGCAATTCACAAAAATCTCCGGGATAAAAAATAGCCAATAAATAATTTTAGAAAGATCCGTGCGAATCTCCGTATAGAAAAACATGATAAAAACCTCACCGTGAACAAAGGACTTAGAAGCGATCTTTAAAAATCTTCGGGGCATGCAGAAGTTTCAAAGTCCTTTTCGTAGAAAAAGGAGGGCTTCTTCATAAAATTCCGGACTAAAAAGGACCTGTACGTAATTTTGGAAATTTTGCAAAAAGGACCTGTACGTAATTTTGGAAAGTTTGCATGCCCTCGCGCCAAAATAAACACGCGCCGCGCGCGGGAAAAAAAACCGCACGTCGCTCGTGGGCCCGGCCGAACGACGCCAACACGCGTCGGGCGGGAAAAACAGGGCGTAATCGCGCGCGCGAGGGCTCGAACGCGCGACCTATCGAACGCAACGCGCGCGCTGTACCACTACGCCGCGCCGCCGTTGAATTTCAAATGGCGCGATTAATCAGTTAAGCTAAGCAACCGCATGAAAAAAGCAGCGACGTGGCTCAACGGTTTTCACGCCGTACGAACGGCGCTTGGTTTTGCTGTGCTCGCGAGCGACGCGGAGGGACAGCGCGTTGACACGGCATCAAAACGTCGACGTGGCGCGCCGTGGGAGCCGGAATCCTCCGGGATTTATATACGTTAGTATATGTAGTACAACCTACATGATTGGTTTATGTCTATACATGAGATTACAAAACATATAGTCGGTTAGATTAAGGAAACAATATGATCAACAACGTCAACAGTGCGCTAATTAACATCCTTCTCCGGCGAGTATCTTACTCGCGCAACATGTTGGTAGTACAACATTTTTACGTGTCCCACACTGACGCTTAGCAAGTTAACATCACCAGTATCCATGAAAACTAGTTGCTCTGCTGGGCCACGCGTTGTTGTCGACAGAAGAAAATATCTAGACAGACAGTGATTTCAACGCAGAGAGGACATCTTTTCCAAAAAAAATAAAAAACAAAAAGTACTGCTTTTATGTAAAAAAATTGGGAAATATTTCTTAAAAAATAAAAAATAGAAAAAAATTAGCTCCGGCACTGTAGGGGTCTGGTGGGTGGCCGCAGCTGAGCCGTACATCACCAAGAATATATATTATATAGATAGATATCCTCTTGCGTTGATCATGATAAGTTACGAAATAGTAAGCTCTAGTATATTCCTTGCAAATATGAAGCACATGAAAGGTTTAGGAAATCTCTAGAACAAGGTTGTCATATTCTTGATTCGAGTTTTAAAGCCTTTCCGATCCTGCAACGACTCTAGATTTATTGAGCCGATTCCTTGTAGCAAGATTTTGGTAGGAACATGGTCACAAATTTACATTCGATTATGTTTCTATCGATCATAGTAATTAATTATTAATAATTACTTGTAGATGGGCTTTCGATTGTAATGTTTCACACATTATCCATTCTAATATGCTATTGCTTGTATAGGCAAGTACAGATTAGTCATTTGGACTATATTTTTTTAAGTAAAGGCTTCTAAAATCCACTCCAGAAAATGTGTCTTTGTTGAAATACATGGTAGATTTGAAACAATGTTTCTTTTATAGAATCTACTAGGATCATAGATTCTCCGATTAGATCCTATAACACAATCCTATCATAACATCTCCTATTCGATTCAAGACCATGTTCTAAATCCTAGTAAGGGTTTTACCTTTTTTACGCAGAATTTTGACGTATATACCCCTATTAGTTCACAGAATTATGGTGCCATCCTCATTGTCAATAGGAAGTCCTATAGCTAAGACCGTAAACGAGCTGAACTCGAGTGAGTCTGGCCCTCCAGGCTCAAACTCGGTAAGGCTAGAGCCGAGCTCGAGTTGGGGTACGAGCCTCGACCCAGGCTCAAGCTCGGCTTAGTCCAAACTCGAGTAGACTCGAGCGAGTCTGGCCCTCCAGGCTCGAGTTTGGTAAGGCTAGAGCCGAGCTCGAGTTGGGGTACGAGCCTCGACCCAGGCTCAAGCTCGGCTCAGTCCAAACTCGAGTAGGCTCGAGCTCGGCTCGAGTAAACTTGATAAGCTTAATAAGTTTAAATAAGCTCAGTAAGCTCGGCTTGAGTAAGCTCGGTAACAAACTTGAGAAAGCTCGGTTTAAGAAAACTCGATCCAAGCTTGAGTAGGCTTACGAGCAATTCGAGCTTGGCTCGGTTAAGCTCATGAGCTCGAGCTCGAGTTCGGAGCCTCTCGCAAGCCTAGCTCGAGTAGCTCGCGAGCCTCGAGCTCTTTTTAAGCCTACCTATAGCCCCCGTTTGGCATAGCTTTGGCTTCAACTTCTACAAGCTAGAAGCTAGAAGCCAGGCCAAAGGGGCAGCTTCTTGAACTGGCTTCCGCCGAAGCCAAAGCCGAGCCTATACGTACAAGTAGAAGCCACCCATTAGATGCTTTTGCAGATGGCCTTTACAACATTACCCTTAGAGTTAAGGAATATTTACCTGCAAATTGCCATCGGTATAAATATGTGCCTTCCTGCCAAGCCACCCCCGTTCGACCATCCTCCCCCTCCGTGTTCGCCTAGCATGGCTAGGGTTTGACACGGAGAGATACAAGTGCATCGTTGCCGCCAGCTGGCGCTCGTCCTCCCCTCCAAATTCCCCAAGCCTGCGCCGCCTCCCCCGACTCCATTCCCCGAGCCTCCGAGCTGGCGTCGCCCCCTTGTGCCTGGACTTGTCTGTTCGTCTCCTCTGAGCCGACGTCGCCCCCTTGTGCCTCAACCCATCTGTTCGTCTTCTTCGAGCCGATGTCGGCCCCTTATACAAGTCTAGACATTCATAGAACAGAATATAGTCGAGTACTTATGCTTGTTACAACTGAATACATGATTATAACTCTTTTGCTGTGCTTGTGGGATGGAATCAAATTGCCAACTGGTTAGGATAGAATATACTACTTGTGCCTTTTGTTCTGAAAGTGAAACATTTAAACACCTTTTTTTTTTACCATGTTGTGGCTCAGATTCATAATTCAAGAGGACTTACATAGGACAGATTGTTATTGTTATTGTGATAATTTAGACTACTTATAATCTTTGAATTACAATTCTAGGCTTGAGATCAACTCACCAGTATTGTTTATGACTGGGGTTTAAACTGGTTCATTAGTTTTATATGCAAGTCAATACTGTTTAAAGAAACAGGAGAGCGACACATATCTTATTGCAATTATTCTTGTTATACTTTATATTTATAGATGGAAAAAACCAAGCCAACAAAATCAATGTAGGATGCATTTGCCAATAGTATTTTCGTAGAAATTCGTTTGGAAGAAGTCGTTGCAAAAAATAGACCTTTTCAATGTCTGAACAATAAAGGGTAAGCTAACATCGAAATTATTGGAGATAACTCAATATCTCTGAGTGCCAAATCTTTTGGTTCTATCTAAATAGGTTATTAGTCCAAGTCTTCTACAACTAGAACTCTTTGGCTATATAAGCCAACCGTTTGTATTTGTAATCTTGAAACGATATAGTGCATTGTTTCCCGTGGTTTTTTTTCGCAAGGATTTTTTCACGTTAAATCTTTGTCTCCAGTTATTGTGCCGTGCATCTATCTCTAACAAGTAGTTTCAGAGCTGCAGTTCCGATCTGTTGCCACCGCCGTTCATTGCGCTTTCAGAGTAGTTTCAGAGCTGCAGTTCATTGCGCTTCCACCATCTTCCGTGCGTCGTCCTCCTCGCGCACTCGGCCGCTTCCTCCGCAGCCCACCCATTCTTGCGGCTGCCGACGCGACCATCACCCGCCTTCCGTCGCCATCATCCGCCTTTGACGACTCCTCGATTTCGACGCGGTTCTGCTGCCGACTCGGCCGTGCGCGACCTCGGAGGTCTCCGTCTTCGGCTTGTCGTCGGCCGCCCATCTCTACGCGCCCATCATCTCCGGCACCCGCGACAAAGCACCATCTCACGGCATCTATGGAGCGACGCTCATGACGGCCATCGCACCGCACATCGCATGTGTTTGGAGTTTTTCAATCTCTCGCTTGGTCGTCCTTCGTCGCCGTCTTCCACAATCGGCACCCTCTCTGTAGCCACCGCGACGCCGCCTTCGCCAGGCGTGGCCATCACGCCACCGTCGGCTCCGGCGCCCCGCCTTTGGCTCTAACCGCCCGGTCTCACGCGCCACTGCCGCTCGTGCCGCTTCCTCCACGCCGGGCGCCACTGCCGCGTTTACGGCCGATCAACGCCCATGAAGAAGACTCGCCTGCGTGCGCGTGAAGAAGCGAGACCAAGCCGCCATCTTGCTCGTGAACTGCCGTGAAGAAGTTTTGCCAGGAGTCCAGGACCGAACATTATCCAGTCAAGACTTCATCTGGATCTCACAGTCCAATCGGACTTTATTGGCATCCGAAAGCTCTATTGAGTTTTTTTTTGTTTGGTCTGGGCTTCAAGTCCCTGTGCACGATGCAAGTTCTCCAGTCCAGTGTGCTTGCCTTGCCCGTGTAGAGAACTCGTGGAAGAGTCAAGAGATCTGATCGGCGAAACCAAATCGATCGTTCGGCTCGTTCTCAAGCGAGCGATTCAATTTGCTCGGCTTCGATTTTTCAAAGATTCGCTTTCGGCTTCATGGCTTCAACTCGATTCGACCGAGAGTGCTTTTACACACGTGGACGTGAGGAAAAATTATTTTTTTATCTCGGTGACTGTTCTAGTGCCAAAAATATGGGATCTCTTTGCAATGCAATTATTGACGGATATTTATGCACAGTTCAGGTTTTCTATACCTATTATTTTGTGCTCATTATTGGCGGGATATCATGCGCAAATTTCAGGCTTCATACCTATTATTGGCGGTATTCATAAGGGATTTATCATCGGCAATTTGTTTGACGTTTCATCATCTACATTGGAGACTTTGGAGGAAAAAAAACATCAGTTGAGGACAACTGATTTTGATGTTTCATCACCGTTTATTGGAACTTGGTGTTTCATTACCGTTATTCTGGTGTTTTATTCACCGTTCATTTGGAATTCTAATGACACCCTAATGGTAGCATTATACTCTTTGGAGTTTTTCTAGCGAAGATTTTGCTCCAATTCAGTTTGAGATGAAGGTTTGAAGTGCAAGAAGGAATTGTTTCTGCGTGGATACTACAATGTTCTTTTTGTTGTTTTAGCTCGATATGAGAGGTCTACTGCAATTTATACTTTATTGATGGCACAACAGTTTTCTTCATCTTGGCATTTTTGGAGGAGCAGTTTCAACAATGTTATAGATTTTTAGTAGGCAGTTTGCTGAATTTTATATTCCACGTGGAGCATGCCAAAAGTCCATGATATGTGTTCTTCACTATCTACCCAGCACCTCAGGTGATGTCTTGGCTCATGCCATATGATGATTGAGCGTTTATTTCAGGAGGTCAATTACACAGTCTTAGACTTTACTGGGGTTATGAATCATTGAAGACCCAGATTCTTCGTCTGCTTCATTATATCTGTGTTGGATTGACTGTTCCAGTCTTTTTCTCGACCTACTGGTGGTTTGCTCAATCTCGCTTCATCGGAAGCATTTGACAAGACTATTCCAGTCTTTTATACCCTTAGTGGTTTTTACACTACAAGTGTTTGGCTTGACTGCTCCGATCTTCCTCGCTCAAGAGTCATTTGAACTTTTAACGACTTGTATTCTTCGTGCTTAATTACCTTCGTGGTTTTTCGAAACAACCGTTATAGATTTTGAGTTAAGGAGAGGTTTGTTGGAGATAACTCAATATCTCTAACTGCCATATCTTTCGGTTCTATCCAAATAGGTTATTAGTCCAAGTCTTTTACAACTAGGACTCTTTGGCTATATAAGCCAACCCCTTGTACTTGTAATCTTGAAACGATATAGTGCATTGTTTCCCGTGGTTTTTTCCCGCAAAGGTTTTTCCACGTTAAATCTTTGTCTTCAGTTATTGTGCTGTACATCTATCCCTAACAGAAATCAAGTTCAACGAATGCACAAAGAGGAGTTCAACCGCAAGTAATTTAAAAATAGGTGGGATAGCTTGAAGGCTGATTATACCATGTGGAAGACATTGAATCTTAATGCAATTGGTTTAGAAAGGGATCCCGCAACTAGTGCCATTGTGGCTAATGATGATTGGTGGGCTGAACAGATAATGGTATGCATTTTTTTTATTATATGTGTCCGTTAGGTTAAATGTTACAATTGACTAATGTTGTTCTGACTTCTTTTCAAGCTCAATTAGGTTGTACTAAGTTTTGATATGCACCACTTGAGCATGAGGAGTTACTACGAGTGATTTTTGATGGTGTAACGCACCAATGAGTCATCACGTGTGCTAAGTGCATCTAAGGAACACCACATGGAAGTTGAAGATGTCACATATAAACAAGAGGGTGATGGTATGGGTGTTGATTGCAATATCACACCTAGCAAAACACACACTGGGGCACCAAATATGGATAAGCGCTTGAAAAAAAGAGTTATTTAGAATTCACCAAGTGGAAAGAAGCTCCTATCTTTCACAAAAGGAAAATCCAATCGTTCACAAATGAAGTTGTTTTGGACATTGCATGGTGACCACTGACCAGGGTGCATCTTTGACCATTAGTATTTACAAGAATTTACTAGGAAAAATTATAAATATCATGAAAGTATTTGAGACGACAAATCTACTACTACCTCCATTTTGCAGAAGAGAATGAAATAGATGATGCGTGCTTTGTTGAGGTACAAGACCAATGATTCTGGCAACAAAAAGGCTGGAAATCAGATAGATGAGGTGCCAAAATTGTGAACTGGAGAGGTCAAAGAAACGATCCTAGGAGGCTTCAAAGGAAACCTGATGAGAGGGGTCCACCAAAGTGCCATAACTTGCAGAATCCACTTTGTTGAGGTGATAGGTTCTAATGTTCACTTAACATGTTAAAATAGTTATCGCAGCCTTGTGATGGGTCTGAGTTCCATATATTTTTCCCCTTCATACCAGCTATATCAATGCTAGTTGATTTCAATACAACAGCTTCGGATGCCTTGTTCTGTTTCAGGTTTTCGAAACAGCAACAGACAAATCTCAGCTTGCTTAGTTGTGAATGGGAGGTACGTGATCGTGGCAAGTGAGGATTCCCATGTGTACGTATGGAGAAATGACGATAACTCTGAACAAAGAAGAAGCAAGGGCATTGTTCAAATTTCTATGAACACTTGAACTGGCAGGATGTGACCATGGCTGTTGCTTTGCCGTTTACCAGTTCAGCATTGACATCCAAAACCAACTCCACGAAGAACGAGGAACTGGATTTCAGCATGTTTGTCAGAACTTCGGATCCTAGTTTCATCTCAAATCTGAAACTTGTAGATTAAAATAAAGTAAATTAAATTTATATTTTTAGTCTAAAATCTAAATAAGATGATTTACCTAAATACTCTTAATGTACCCACAATTCCAGATTCATAAATTTTTGAAGCTAGGAATATCTTGCTCCACTAACTTCATAGATTTTGTGAAACCATGTGCTGAAAAATTGGCTTAATGATGAAATTGGCATTGCAAAGTGGTTGTGATCTTGGCATGTGTGGTGTTCGTGCATGTGATGTTTCAGATGATTATTTGATATGCTTGTGATAGCATGATAATGGTTTTACTTGATGCAATACACTCATATGAGTGGTTGCATGGATTGACTTTGATTCAAGTCGTGGACTTGTGCTCAAATTCGTTTCTTATTTACTTGTGTGCAGTGTTGCTCGAGGGCAAACATGGTCGATGATGGGACCGAACTAGGTTCATGGAGGAACCGACGTTCGAACTAGGTTTAGGAGGAATCGAGGTTTTGATGGTCGATAATGTAATGGGCTTGGCCCACTTAATTGAGACAAATAATTCCTAGAAAATCTCAAAGGCCCACTCATGAGGAGGCATGTGCACTATGAATAGTCCCACATTGCTAGCCTAAAGTGGTGAACACTAGTTTATATAGTGGAGTGTGATTCACCATGGTAGAACCATGTGGGAGAAAGCCCACAGCGCTGCGCCTCGCCTCGCCCGAGCCGGGCGGGCCGGCCGGGCGGGCGGGGCGGAGGGCGTGGGCGTCTTGCACACTGCGTGAATGGTCCGCCGAAATCCGGTCCAGGCCTTGCGCAACGCTTCCTTTGCGCTTTATTCTTTTGCTACTCGGATTCGTCGCGGTTGCGATGAGATAAGGACTCATTAATGACTCCGATCGTGGCACGTCTTGATCACGTTGAGTTAGGGTTTTTGCCACCTCTGCCGCTTGCCGCCGCCGTCGTAATCTCTTCTCCATCGAAAGCGCCGACGTGCATACTGCAATCGGGAGAGCAGTCTCCGGAACCCTTCGTCTTCGAGATCTGCACCGGAGAGGGCGAATAAGGTTTTAGGAAGGCTCATGCCGCTGCTCAAGTTCATCACCACGGCTCGTCTTCCTCGTTTCCGCTGCTGGACGTGCCGTCAGAAGGCCGGCTCGCGACGCGCCGTCACCAACGCCGACCTCGTCAACACCACAACCGCACCTACTACGTCACGCCAAGAATCAAGAATCGCATACCGCAACGCTACCGCCATCCTCTTACCTTTCCAAGACGCTCAATCTGCTTCTAATCTCGTGGTTAATCATGTTTATCAAGATGATCATAATGTTAGTGCTATCTAGTATGTTAGAGATATACATGCTAGTTTACGTGATGTTGTTCATAATTTATATTCGAATTTAATCTGAAAATGTCTAATTTATCAACAATCCAAAAACCTTATTGTAGACATTTCTACCGATTAACAATGGCTTTGGATTTGCCGACGACCGAGGCCGGAGAAATTCTCTCGGTGTGCATTTTAAGAGGTGGTAAGTCAAGGTCACGCTCGACTTACGGCTATGAATGTATTCTCGGTTAGTAAAGGCAAGCTCTAAGGTGATCTCTCCGCCGAAAGCGTGCGAAGAGTTTCACGGATGCCAATACTCTCTTCGTGGGATGCATTCTTAGCGTTTGCCGATCGTCTGTGTGATGTGTACATGCACATAATGACGCGAAGGTGTTGTGGGATATGCTTGAACGCCAAGTTCGTGCATCGGATACGGGCAAAGAACTGTATATCATGGAGAATTTTCATGACTATAAGATGGTGATAATCGCTCTGTTGTAGAGCAAGCCCATGAGATACAAAGTGCATTGTCAAGGAACTCGAACTCTGGAATGTGTCTTACCCGATCCTTTTGTGGTCGGTTGCATCATTGCAAAACTCCTCCTTCGTGGAGGAGTTTCAAGACTACTCTAAAACATAAGAGGACAAAGATATCAATCGAAACCCGATAGCGCCCCTTGATGTTGAAGAGAAGGCTCGGGCTAAGGATTTCAATGGTAAAGGAGCCGAGGGCGATCCAAATACCAACGTGGTTCGTAAGAACTACGGCAAGAACAAAGGAAAAATAAGCCTAACAAGACTACCAACTTCAAGAAGAAGAAGATGAACAAGGCCGAGCTAACTCGCTTCACATGTGGTGAGGTCGGACACTTTTCCAAGGAATGCCAACAATTGATAGACGTCCAAAGGTCACAACACAAAGGACCAAGCTAGCAATGCCGAGACGCAGGTATGGTAATTTACCTTCAGATTCTCGATGATTTCGGTCTTCCAGCTTGGTGGATTGATACGGTGCTAACGCTCATGTGTGTCGACATCAATATGTTCTCTTCTTATCGTGTCATTCGGGATTCTTCCATCCCGATGGGGAATGGGTCACATGCTTCTATTCATGGCATGCACAAAGGATCCAAGTTCACTTCGAAAGATCGCGCGCTTGAGGAACGCGGCAAGATGTCCTTCTATCAACAAGAATCTCGTTAGTGGCTCCCTTCTATGCGTAGATGGGTTTAAGGTAGTGTTAGAGTCCAATAAAGTAGTTGTGTCCAAGCATGGACTATTTATTGGTAAAGGCTATGAGTCGAGACTTGTTCCGCTTTTCCTTCGTGATTTCAATAATAAGTCTGTGAACCATATATGTGGTAGTGTTAATGATGATGCAGTATTTGGCACTCTCGCTTATGCCACATTAATTTTGGTCTTATGAATCGCTTTCCAAAGATGAGTTTAATTCAATTTCACTATTGCCAAAGGTTCTAAGTGCTATAGTTGTGTGCAATCGGCAACCTCGAAAGCCTCACAAGGCGGAGGAGAGGAACTCGCAAGACCTCTAGAACTCATACATTCTCGATCTCATGCGAGATGAATGGTGTGTTGACAAAGGGTGGAAAGAGATATTTCATGACATTGATTGATGATGCGACTAGATTTTGCTATGTTTACTTGTTGAAAACTAAGGACGAGACGCTAGACTACTTTAAAATCTATAAAGTCAAGTTGAAAATCAACTAGAGAGAAAGATCAAACGCCTTAGGTCGGATCGTGGTGGCGAATTTTTTCCCAAAATCTTTGATGATTTCGTGCGGAACATGGTATTATTCATGAGAGGACACCTCCTACTCGCCGAATCAAACGGGATTGCCGAGAGGAAAACCGCACGCTAATCGACTTGGTGAACGCCATGTTAGACACTGCTGGTTTATCTAAGGCATGGTGGGGGGAGGCTGTGTTGACTTCATGTCATGTCCTAAATAGAGTTCCCAACAAAACATGGAGAAGACCCTTACAAGAAGTGGGTTGGGAGAAACCATCACTTTCTTACTTGCGCACATGGGGATGCTTAGGCGAAAGTCAATGTACCGATCAACAAAAAGCGAAGCTCGGGCCTAAGACAATGGATTGTGTCTTGGGATATGCTCAAAGGCAAAGATCGCTATAGATTTTAGTAGTTAAATCTGATGTGCCTGATATGTATGTTGATACTATTATGGAGTCTCGTGATGCTACGTTTTTTGAGAATATATTTCCGATGAAAGACATGCATAGCACTTCTAGATTTTCTTCTGAGATAATTCCTGAGACTATTACACCTGTTGAGTCTTCTGAGCAACCACTTGAGAAAATCCTAGAGGAGGATGACAATGAAGCTCCTAGAAAGAGCAAGAGACAGAGGATTGAAAATCCTTTGGCAATGATTTCATTGTGTACCTCGTGGATGATACTCCCACGCCCATTGTAGAGGCATATGCATCTCCGTGATGCGATAATTGAAAGAAGTCCCGAATGAGATGGACTCGATTCTTGCCAATGGGACTTGGGAGGTGACCGAACGACCCTATGGTCGTAAACTCTGTAATGTAAGTGGGTGTTCAAGAAGAAGCTTAGGCCTCGATGGTACTATTGAGAAGTACAAGGCTCGCTTGTGGCTAAGGGTTACACCTAAAAGAAGGCGAAGATTTCTTTGATACTTATTCACTGTTGCTAGAATGACCACCATTCGAAAGTACTACTTTCCTTGGTGCCTCGATGGTCTTCTTGTTCATCGATGGACGTGAAGATGCTTTCCTTAATGGAGAGCTAGATGAGGAAATCTATATGGAGCAAATGATGGGTATGTAGTAAAGGGTCAAGAGAGCAAGGTGTGTAAATTATTGAAATCTTTGTATGGCTCAAACAAGCACCTAAGCAATGGCATGAGAAGTTCGACACCACTTTGACCTCTCGCGAACTTTGTCATTAATGAGGCCGATAGATGTGTATACTATCGCTATGGTGGGGGTGAAGGAGTTATATTGTGCCTTTATGTGGGCGATATATCGATCTTTGGCACAAATATTGATGTGATCAATGAGGTCAAGTCTTTTCTCACAAAGAAATTTGATATGAAAGATCCGGAGAAGCCGATGTATTCTCAACATCAAGCTTATTATGATGAGAGGGGATTACTCTTTTCGCAATCCCACTATGTGGAGAAGGTCTTGAGCCGGTTTGGCTTTATGGACAAGCAAGCCCTCCCCCACTCCTTATGATCCCAAAGCAGACACCGAGAAAGAATAAGAGAATTGGCTTAAACCAATTGAGATATTCTCAGATTGCCGGTTCGCTCATGTATCTTGTCGGTGCAACGAGACTGATATATCATTTGTCGTGGAGCAAATTGAGTAGGTTCATGTCAAACCCGGCTCGATCATTGGCATGCACTTGAAAGGGTAATGCGCTATTTCAAAGGTACTATGAGTTATGCGATTCACTATTCAGGGCACCGCAGTTTGAGGGGATAAAGGACTCGACTTCGGATTTCGATGTAGATGAGCTCTACGCCACCAAAGGATATGTGTTTACCATTGGTGGTGGTGCAAGGTCATGGAGGTCTTGCAAATGCACCATTTTGACAAGGTCAACCATGGAGGCGGAGCTCATCGCTTTAGATACTGACCCATCAGAGAGGCAGATTGGTGCGTGAGCTATTGATGGACTTGCTTATGGTTGAAAAACCAATACCGCTATCCTTATGAACTGTGATAATCAACTGTGATTGCTAAAGTGAATAGTGCTAAGGATAATGCGGTCATCAAGACACGTTAAAAGACGCATCAAGTCTGTCAGAAATTGAGAAACTCCGGAGTAATAAGTGTGTTTTATTCACGTTCATTTGGAATTCTAATGACACCCTAATGGTAGCATTATACTCTTTGGAGTTTTTCTAGCGAAGATTTTGCTCCAATTCAGTTTGAGATGAAGGTTTGAAGTGCAAGAAGGAATTGTTTCTGCGTGGATACTACAATGTTCTTTTTGTTGTTTTAGCTCGATATGAGAGGTCTACTGCAATTTATACTTTATTGATGGCACAACAGTTTTCTTCATCTTGGCATTTTTGGAGGAGCAGTTTCAACAATGTTATAGATTTTTAGTAGGCAGTTTGCTGAATTTTATATTCCACGTGGAGCATGCCAAAAGTCCATGATATGTGTTCTTCACTATCTACCCAGCACCTCAGGTGATGTCTTGGCTCATGCCATATGATGATTGAGCGTTTATTTCAGGAGGTCAATTACACAGTCTTAGACTTTACTGGGGTTATGAATCATTGAAGACCCAGATTCTTCGTCTGCTTCATTATATCTGTGTTGGATTGACTGTTCCAGTCTTTTTCTCGACCTACTGGTGGTTTGCTCAATCTCGCTTCATCGGAAGCATTTGACAAGACTATTCCAGTCTTTTATACCCTTAGTGGTTTTTACACTACAAGTGTTTGGCTTGACTGTTCCAGTCTTCCTCGTTCAGTAGTCATTTGAACTTTTAACGCACTTGTATTCTTCGTGCTTAATTACCTTTCAGGGTTTTCTGGAAACAACTTCGTTATAGATTTTGAGTTAAGGAGAGGTTTGTTGGAGATAACTCAATATCTCTAACTGCCATATCTTTCGGTTCTATCCAAATAGGTTATTAGTCCAAGTCTTTTACAACTAGGACTCTTTGGCTATATAAGCCAACCCCTTGTACTTGTAATCTTGAAACGATATAGTGCATTGTTTCCCGTGGTTTTTTCCCGCAAAGGTTTTTCCACGTTAAATCTTTGTCTTCGATTATTGTCTTTGTACATCTATCCCTAACAGAAATCAAGTTCAACGAATGCACAAAGAGGAGTTCAACCGCAAGTAATTTAAAAATAGGTGGGATAGCTTGAAGGTGATTATACCATGTGGAAGACATTGAATCTTAATGCAATTGGTTTAGAAAGGATCCGCAACTAGTGCCATTGTGGCTAATGATGATTGGTGGGTGAACAGATAATGGTATGCATTTTTTTTATTATATGTGTCCGTTAGGTTAAATGTTACAATTGACTAATGTTGTTCTGACTTCTTTTCAAGCTCAATTAGGTTGTACTAAGTTTTGATATGCACCACTTGAGCATGAGGAGTTACTACGAGTGATTTTTGATGGTGTAACGTGCACCAATGAGTCATCACGTGTGCTAAGTGCATCTAAGGAACACCACATGGAAGTTGAAGATGTCACATATAAACAAGAGGGTGATGGTATGGGTGTTGATTGCAATATCACACCTAGCAAAACACACACTGGGGCACCAAATATGGATAAGCGCCTGAAAAAAAGAGTTATTTAGAATTCACCAAGTGGAAAGAAGCTCCTATCTTTCACAAAAGGAAAATCCAATCGTTCACAAATGAAGTTGTTTTGGACATTGCATGGTGACCACTGACCAGGGTGCATCTTTGACCATTAGTATTTACAAGAATTTACTAGGAAAAATTATAAATATCATGAAAGTATTTGAGACGACAAATCTACTACTACCTCCATTTTGCAGAAGAGAATGAAATAGATGATGCGTGCTTTGTTGAGGTACAAGACCAATGATTCTGGCAACAAAAAGGCTGGAAATCAGATAGATGAGGTGCCAAAATTGTGAACTGGAGAGGTCAAAGAAACGATCCTAGGAGGCTTCAAAGGAAACCTGATGAGAGGGGTCCACCAAAGTGCCATAACTTGCAGAATCCACTTTGTTGTGGTGATAGGTTCTAATGTTCACTTAACATGTTAAAATAGTTATCGCAGCGTTGTGATGGGTCTGAGTTCCATAAATTTTTGCCCTTCATACCAGCTGTATCAATGCTAGTTGATTTCAATACAACAGCTTCTGATGCCTTGTTCCGTTTCAGGTTTTCGAAACACCAACAGCCAAATCTCATCTTGCTTAGTTGTGAATGGGAGGTACGTGATCTTGCCAAGTGAGGATTCCCATGTGTACGTATGGAGAAATGACGATAACTCTGAACAAAGAAGAAGCAAGGGCATTGTTCAAATTTCTATGAACAATTCAAACTGGCAGGATGTGACCGTGGCTGTTGCTTTGCCGTTTACCGGTTCAGCATTGACATCCAAAACCAACTCCACGAAGAACGAGGGACTGGATTTCAGCAAGTTTGTTAGAGCTTCGGATCTTAGTTTCACCTCAGATTTGAAGCTTGTAGATTAAAATAAAGTAAATTAAATTTATACTTTTAGTCTAAAATCTAAATAAGATGATCCACTTAAACACTCTTAATGTACCCACAATTCTAGATTCATAAATTTTTGGAGTTAGGAATATCTTGCTCCACTAACTTCATAGATTTTGTGAAACCATGTGCTGAAAAATTGGCTTAATGATGAAATTGGCATTGCAAAGTGGTTGTGATCATGACATGTGTGGTGTTCGTGCATGTGCTGTTTCAGATGATTATTTGATATGCTTGTGATATCATGATAATGGTTTTACTTGATGCAATACACTCATATGAGTGGTTGCATGGATTGACTTTGATTCAAGTCGTGGACTTGTGCTCAAATTCGTTTCTTATTTATTTGTGTGCAGGTGTTGCTCGAGGGCGAACATGGTCGATGATGGGACCGAAACTAGGTTCATGGAGGAACTGACGTTCGGGACTAGGTTCAGGGAGGAATCGAGGTTTTGATGGTCGATAATGTAATGCGGGACGTTCGGATTAGAGAACACTGTATATGAAGGTTGGTTAGTCACGTGAGTGCGGCAGGTGGGCCGTACGTGTGCATATACGATTTTTGGGTTGTATATGTATATATTGGGCCATGTGTTTTTGGATTAAATAGATATACATATGTGTATTTAATAGGAGATTAGGGATTTTATTTGGGGGTTGCTTTTTGCTTCTTGCGGCTGTATGGTTAACTGCTTCTTGCGGCCGGTGGCTGGAAAGAAAAAAAGGATTGCGCCTGAGTTTTGTTTCTTGCTCGATGCATGCATGCGTTATTATGACTAGTTAATTGGCCTTCCTGGATGTCTTGGCCGATGCATGCGTGACTTGAGTTGTGGCGTCATTTGCTCCTGACGACTAGTTTTTAGGTTGCTGATTGCCTGGCGGTCGGAGAATTTCCGTGCGGCGTGAAGATTGCTTCCGGTGGCGGCACATGCAAAGTTCCGTACGACTAGTTTTTGCTTGCGCCTTTGTCGTTCCGGCGGCTGTGCGTGCATGCAAGAAGATCTGCGCAAGTTATTTTGGTCCCGAGTCTGAAGATCAATTCCTGTTATGATTAATTCAGTCAAAATTGTGAAGGTAATATTTTTAGATTTGTAGATCTGATCGAGCTGATTTTTATTGGGTTAGCTCCCAAATTGAGTCTAGTTTCTACAGTTAAAATTTCATATCGATCTAACGGTGGGATCTTCAGAAATTATTATTTTAGTGAACGCATATCACTCTGTTTTGTCGAATCCGAATCAGGCAATTTGAGTTCGAATTGGGGTGTTTCAAAAATCATCAAAATTTTAATTTTAGCTTCTGCGCAATCATTCACCCCCATCTGATTGCTAGTTTAGTATATATCGATCCTACAGATTTAAGTAGAGTTGAAGCTATGCCAAATCTGAGTATCCTCTGCTTCTTCACACTGAACTTGACAAACTACCCAATTTCTCTGATTTCCAGCACAGAACGGACATGTTGGGAACAAAATTTGTTAAAACTTATCTATGTCGTCACATGTTAAGTGAGTCTATTTTGGAGTTGAACTTTTCGTACCGTGGAACTATTGTGTGGCGTCCAACGTAGCTGTATAAGAATTCCTCTTTCATAAGACTAACTAGCAATAATAACGCGCTACGCTGCGCCGTTCTGTAGAGTCGATAGGACCCGTCGGCAAATTCATAGGGGTCGTATTTTCGATTTTCATATCTGTTTAAAAAAATAGGTCGTTAGTTATAAACCTTCAAAGAATCTATGTTTTTTTTAGAAAACCACGGTTACAACTCGTCGTCTGATAAAATTTGTTGAATTTTCGATTTCCGTTTTTTTTACGCATTTCGGGATATTTAATCGTTTTTTTTTGTTTTTTGTGTTTGTTAAAAAAAATGAGTCGTTAGGACCCGCGGGTGAATCTATGGGTCGCTATAAATCTCTGGACGAATCTATGTTTTTCTAAAAAAAACACGCGGTTATGACCCGTTGGCAAATCCATAGGTCGTTATAAATCTTCGATGAATCCATATTTTTTTTGTCGATGCGTGTTTTATTTAGAAAATTACGGTTGAATCCGTGTTTTTTTTGTTTTTTGTGTTTACTAAAAAAAAATGGGTCGTTAGGATTCGCCGGCGAATCTACGGGTCGCTATAAATCTTTGGACGAATCTATTCTTTTTAAAAAAATCCACGGTTATGACCCGTTGGCAAATACATAAGTTGTTATAAACTTTCGACGAATCCATGTTTTTTTTGCCGATGCGTGTTTTATTTAGAAAATTGCAGTTGAATCTGTGTTTTTTTGTTTTTAAAAGAAAAGTCGGCCGTTTTTTTGTATTCCTTTTTAAAAATCGCTTTCGGACTGTGGGGCGAATTCATGAACCGCTATAAACCTTTGATGAATCTGGTTTTTCATTTTTTGGTTTTTTGTGTTTGTTAAAAAAATGGGTCGTTAGGACCCGCCGGCGAATCTATGGGTCGTTATAAATCTTCGGACGAATCTACATTTTTTTTAAAAAAAACCTGCGGTTATGACCCGTTGGCAAATCCATAAGTTGCTATAAACCTTCGACGAATCAGTGTTTTTTTGTGGCGAAAACATTTTTTCCGGTTTTCGGGTGACGAAAACATTTTTCCGGTTTTTTGTGACGAAAACATTTTTTCGGGAAAACGGAGAAAGGACTGAACGTAAAGCGAGGACTGTTTGCTATTTTTTGGACCTGTTCGCTATCCTGAAAAATTAGAAAAGGGATTGTTCGCGATTTGAATTTAACGGGAGGTTTTCCCGTAAAATACCGCGCCAGGGACCCAAACGCGAAGAAAAAAAATATCTTCGTCTCATAAAAAATCGCGAATGACCTATTCGTAAACCGTAAGGACCTATCCGTAATTCGAAGAAATAGAGGTTTTTTTTTACAAAATTGCCTTGGGGGACAGGTGGAATGCCTGCTCTCTCGGCAATCTCTAGCGCTATAAAGGATGGTATCATTTACAAACAGTGGTGGTAGTCTGGTGCTCTTTTACTGTCATAACTCAGGTCCGGGAACCGCGAGCTGGACCAACTATTTCTATACAGCTAGTCCAATATGACATGATCTAAATCCATTTCATTAAGTAAGGACGAACCATTTATCCAGGGAGGAGGACCACTGAATAGCAAGGGATTTCTTATCTTGCTTAAGAAGTGATCCAGTGAGCTATTCACTCTTAATCGGCAGACAAACAAGACATCAGGCCTCTCAAGAGTATTGTAGGCATTTCAATTATTACATACAACTTAGAACAACCATTCAACTTTACAGAAACCAAACTACTAAACGACAGATTTTTCAGACAAAACCAACTGCTTCTTAGGGTAACCAGCCCAAAGCAGCATTATGCATAAGCTCCAGCTATGCCAAAAGAAGCCTACGTAGCAGAGGTTCAGACTCCAGAGGATCCCACAGCAGTTAGAGACTGCTCGATGAAGACATTATTAGCCAGAAACATAACACAGTACTACCAGCGCAAGGCAAGCAATAAAAGTCATTAAAACTTACGGCCTGTCTGTTTTAACATGACAGCATTCCACGGCGTATGTTCCAACACTTCACGTAATAAGACAGAGTTCCGATCTTGGTCGCAGGTAACCATCTGGTCCAACACCGTCGGGTTAAATCACACGTCAAATCAAGGTCCTCTTTAGCTTTCAACTGTGTGCTGTTGCTGCTTGTCGCCGCTCTCACGTAATCGTCCTCTACAATCCTAGTTACCTGAATACGCGACACCACCAAACTGCAGGAGCAGTGCAGCACACACATCCCTTGTTCCCAAAGGCACTGCAGACATAAACGAGCACGTGTCGCAGCCTGGTAGGATTTGGTGAACGCCAGAGTCTATTATGGTAGGCAATCTACGTTCCAGCGGCAGAATCTTTTTTAACTCGTACTAAGAATATTTTCTATCTGTATTTTTTTTTATCGGAAGGAACTTGCTTCACTCATCGTTGTCGCGTTACCTATGGTGACGAGTTGCACTCAACGACATTGTATATAAGAAGGTTATGCATGAAGCAAGATCACTAAGTAGAAACAAAGAAGACCAGAAGGTGGGAAGGGCACTTCACCTTGAATAGTTTCACTATTGTCCTATGTGTTAATGTGCTCTCCCAACGCTTCTGAAAGGAAACAGTCTTCTAGAGGCAAGGTGCATTGTACCTGCGAAATGAAAAAGAGGTGAGGTTAAACAAAGGTTTATATAGCCTTGAGCAGTAGTTTTAACTCCAAAGCATGCAACTCCAACTGGTACGACATCAGTCAAGCGTCCTTTCGATTTAAATTTCCTACGGCACCTTTAGGCCACAAGTCCATTCAAGCGAAAGCTGGAACCCTCATTTAATCTAGAAAGCTGCCATTAAATTCTTTAGGGGCTCAGTTGAGACATCGACATGGTGTAACATCACACATACATGGTACACTTCATTCAGATAGCTGGTGTACTTAAAAAGGTTCAGATAGGTGCAGCCCTTCGTTCATTTCGAGTTGGGCATCCTGAGCTGACAGTCCAAAGCTCAAGCTGAATCAAAGAAATACAAGGTTCATGGAACTTTCTGCCTCCTGAAAATATATAGAAGGATCTGAGCTGCTGTTACTTCAAGATGAGAGGTCTTACCTCTGCTCATGCAGAGAAAAGACATCGCCTAGCTGGAACACTGTGAGTAGTTCTTTTTTTGGGAGAACTGTGAGTTGTTCTCCCTTGCTTGCCTGCGCTGCATACTTCATCTGTCCCTCTGCATTTCTATTATTGTAAAGTCAGTTTTCCTTTGAATACGCATAAAGAATGATGATACCACACTCTATGAAAGTGCATGCCTACGTAAGTGCATTGAGAGTAAGGTGTAAACTCGATCAAACGGCTGTTTAAGTGCTCTTCACTAATCTTTTACAAGATTGACACTTTATGGTAAAGTTTCATCAGGAAATATATTGCATCACCTCCAACCTCTACCTTTTTCCCATTTGCGAATATGTACTGTCGTCTAACAACAGATATCCCATCTTACAGTGCTTACCGCTGGAAATTGCTTTTAATGTTCCGTAATATGAAAATAAAATTTCCGCATAAGTCCAGAATGTGGAGAAACTATGGTCCGTGATCTGTTACTTATCAGCAAAACTGGGCAAGAGAGGAGAGTTAACTTTTCAGTTATACAGAAATGTAGACTTGTACTGTGATCAAAATAGGGACACTTCATGAGCTTGCACAAGTTCCATCTCCAACACCCAGTGGCTGTGTGATATCTGAGCTATTAAAACATGTTTAGTGGTTTATTCAGATTATTCTATTTTTTCATAAATTTGAAAAAGCTTAGTTCTTCAACTGTTAAGTCAAATAAATGAGTACCTTTGTAATTACCCATTTGATTTTCCTCATGAAGAACATCGTTGGCTAAATTTTGATCTGCTGCATAGCAAATAGAAATGGGAGAAGACTTGCACAAATCTGAGGCATGTAGTTTCCATGTTGTAGCATCAGCTTATCATCATAACATGAAAGCGAAGGTAAAACCAAAGTTTTCAGTTGTGAATAAGATTGCTTTGGCAATTGAAAGGGAAAAGTAGCTAGGTGACAAACAAGGGTCAATACAACATATTGCTCATAACACAAATGTACTTACAAGTTGGACCATTATTATGGCATTAACTCTCTATGGGAGACTTGCTAGTTGCTACAGGTTATAAGAGTTGTATAACTTGAAAAGAAAGTATTGAACAAGAGAACCCCATGTGTTGCTTTATGTCTTTAAGGGAAACCAACTTTGGGGCAGATTGTTATCTGTTTCATAGCAAGTCTCTCGAATTATTTCAGAATTCAGAGTACAAAGATTGAAGAAGAGCTGAAATTTGGAACTATATATATATATATATTTTACTTCCGGGTGTTGTTACTCCCACCTCTGAAATACTATCTAAACGAACTTGAAATACTCCTTTATCACTTTGGGTACACTCATATACTAATTATAAGATATTCTAATGCGAACCACATGAAAAAATTGTAAGGGAGTATATATTTTTAGCGTATTTTACAAATACCTTTATATATGGACATTAAAAGGAGTATGTCCAAAAAATATGCATACCACATCTAAAAAAATGTAAATACTATCTACCTAGTCTTATATGCTCGTGTACTACACGTACATACTCTTTGTTGCGCGAGATACTTCCCACGTTGTGAGATACAACGTAGGGAGTAATTACTCCCGGGAGTAGAAAAGAGTTCTAACCAAGTATGGCATATCTCAGATTCACAAATATTTGTATTTGCATGTTGCAATATTTTCCTTTTTCTTTCGACTTCTTGTTGGTTTCAGTAACATAAGCCAAGTACTCTTGTAGTTCTCAATGCACTTCTGTATGCAATTTTCTGGTCATTCAAACACTAACAAAATAAATTTCTTTGTGGTTCAGTACCAATCTAAGCAAAAGAAGTAACAATGGGAAGGACAAAAAGTATAAGCCCTTTAGCAATCTATTACCCGAGGGTTCAAGCAGCAAAATGCTTTATCTGAAGCTGGTTCTGTTGATACTCGTGTGTGGATCCTTCATGAGCCTTCTGCAATCACCAGCAATCGACCATGATGACAGTCATATGCATTCTGGCACAAGGTAAGGAATCCTCCAGACAGTAATTCCTTAAAATATAAATATAAATATATACTAATTTTAAACGATGACACACAGGTCTAGACTAGCAAAAGTAAAATGGGTATGGAACAGTGAGAAGCCAGATTCAGGATATACATCGAACTTGAAGATAGACTGGCCACAAATTTCCATGGCACTACAGAAAGTTGAAGAAGCAAGTGAAGGCCTGAGAATAGCGCTATTGAACTTTGACAGTGAGGAGATTGATAAATGGGGGAGCCAGCTACCACATACAGATGCCTCTGCAATACATCTGGATCATGTTAATCTGAACAATATCACTTGGGAGCACCTGTATCCTGAATGGATTGATGAGGAAGAACAATACAAGGCACCTTCTTGCCCAGATCTCCCAGAACCAAAGATTCCTGAAGGATCCCGCTATGACCTTGTTGCACTGAAGCTCCCCTGCAGTCTATTAGCAAATTGGTCAAGAGATGTCCCACGTTTACACTTGCAGCTTGCAGCAGCACAGATAGCTGCTTACTTTTCAGAAGGTCAGCAGCCAGCACATGTTCTTATAGTGACCAGGTGCTTTCCAATCCCAAATCTTTTCAAGTGCAAGAATGAAGTCATGCACCAGGGTCAAATCTGGCTGTACAAACCAGATACGATGGAGCTGAAGCAGAATCTCAGGCTTCCTATTGGCTCCTGTGAACTTGCTCTTCCATTCAAAGCAATAGGTAAGTCACGCAACTCGTTTTCACTTCATTTTCTTTTAAAAAAAAGATGAACAAATCAAGACCCATTATGACGATTACAAATTCATTCTTGTGTGGAATTATCAATGGCACAAACTCACCCATACACATGAAGCGCGCTTCACAAGATGAACTGTTAATTTGAGTGTAATAAATGAAGAAATGGCGCAAAGATGAGGAATGACAATTAAAATGCAGTGAAAACTGGGTTAATAGTAAGATAGATCCATATATTGGTGCCCTTCTGTCACCTTCTGTCATCAGAAACAGCATGCAGGAAGCTGATTAGAGATTAGTCAATATTGTTCAATGTTCATTATCTTGGTTACTTCTGAAAAAACTCATTCATTGCATACAGATGAGCCCTACAGACCTGTGCCTCAACGAGAAGCGTATGCAACCATGCTTCATTCAGAAAACTTATATGTTTGTGGTGCCATAACTGCTGCACAAAGCATTCGATTGGCAGGATCTGACAGGGACTTAATCATCCTTATTGATGAGACAGTTAGTAGCCACTACAGGAATGGCCTTGAAGCAGCTGGTTGGAAGATCAAAATCATCAAGAGGATCCGATATCCCAGGGCAGCACCTTATGCATACAATGAGTGGAACTATAGCAAGTTCTGGCTCTGGACGCTGACAGAATATGATAAGATTATCTTCATAGATGCTGACCTTCTCATCCAAAGGAACATGGAGCTGTTGTTTAGTATGCCAGAGATAAGTGCCACAGGAAACAATGGAACAATGTTCAACTCTGGTGTAATGGTGATTGAGCCCTGCAATTGCACATTTCAGCTATTAATGGATCACATTGATGAGATAGAATCATACAATGGAGGAGACCAAGGTTACCTGAATGAAATCTTCTCATGGTGGCATCGTCTTCCTTCACACATGAACTACTTGAAGCATTTCTGGGAGGGAGACTCTGAGGAGACAATTGCAAAGAAGACAAACCTGTTTCGAGCAGATCCCCCCATCATTTTTGCACTCCACTTTGTCGGTATGAAGCCGTGGATGTGTTTCAAGGACTATGACTGCAACTGGAATCTGGAAAAGTCGCAAGAGTTCGCAAGTGATGAAGCTCATGCAAGATGGTGGAAAGTGCATGATACGATGTCACCATATTTGCAGAAGTTTTGCCTTCTGAGTGAGAAGCGGAAAGCTCTATTGAAATGGGATATTGTGCAGGCAAAGAAAGCAAACTTCTCTGATGAGCACTGGAGAATGAGTATCCATGACCCTAGGCGAAAATTTTGCTCTGAGAAAATGTGCCGCAAAAGAAAGAATGAAGCAAAACAGGTCAAAGGAATTAGCGTCACCACATCTTATACCAAACTCACAGGCACTTTTTAGTAGTAACATCTTGTAGCTTTGCTACCAAGTACTTTCCCTCAAGGCAGACAGAGTCTCAACAGCATTAGATTTCAACATTGTAGGCTACAGTTCATTGGTTTTAAGTAACAACAAATTGTTCCTTGGTTTTGCACTCCTCTGAACATCATACAGCATACCTATGATTTATTTTCAACTTCCAAAGTTCATGTGGTGCATTCTTCTTGAAGACTTTCAGGATGATTTGCAATTTGTGTGTTGTTCTCATTTCATTGATCCTGGACACCATATACACCTGTGTACATGGGCCCTAATGGGCTGAGCCTAGCTCAACACTCACCCTCAAGATGGGCAATATATATCTATCATCCCCATCTTGTCACATGCTAATACACACTCATTAGTCCCTAACCATTCGTTAGACAATTAGCTAATTTTCCTTCGGAGGATACATGACTCAACTTTTTTTTTTGAAAGGGAATGGCAGGAGCTCTGCCTTGCATTAAGAAAGAAAGTGAGAATACAGCATAGAGTTTGAGAATATACTCGAAGAAGCCACACCACACTCGGCCTCCCGATTAAAACTAGAACCACGACGATTGGCAGACGACTATACGGATCTAATGCCAATAAAAACCGAAACCACATACAACGGATAACTCATGAACTCGGGAGCCAATGACAGAATGGGGAGGCACCCCCACCGTATCATTTAATTTATAGGTTGCATTGCTACCCTTCTACTGCGGATATCGTCTATGGCGGCGCTGACAACGCCATCAATAGTTCTGTATTGGCTATTGAAGATCCTGCTATTCTTCTCCTTCCAGAGGTTCCATGCTACATACATGAAGGTGCCATCAGCCTGTTTGCGTCTTGGCGCTCTCTGATGGAACGGACCGATTGCCACCAAGCGGCGTCTGCCCGAACCAAATCAGGATGGATGGCGATGAAATTTATGCTCATGTAGAACAGGACCTTTCTCCACACCTGCTTTGCGAACGGGCACAACAGAATGAGGTGTCTAGATAACTCTGCGTCAAGGCCGCACATCACGCAGAGAGTGCTGTGTGGCCATCCTCTGAGAGCTAGTCTATCCGCACATCACATGACTCAACTTTAACGTTCCATCATCCAGTCTCTCCTTGATGAAGAAGCGGTCGATCACTACATGCTTAGTTTGGTCGTGCTAAACTGGATTGTTTGCTATATTGATAGCTGACTTCTTGTCACACCAAAGTGTAGTGGCCCTGTTAATAGTCTCAATCTAATAGATCTCTCACCCGTAGCATTGCTCAAGCACACTGACATGGCTCTATATTCTGCTTCTGCAATTGAACGGGAGACTACTGACTGCTTCTTGCTTCTCCAAGATACCAAGTTCCCTCCCACAAAGACACAAAACCCTGATGTAGATCTTCTATCATCAAGCAGTTGGCCCAATCAGCATCACAATAGCCATCAACCTTTAGATGATCATTCCTTTTAAACCATATGCCCTTTCATAGACTTCCTTCAAATATCATAGAATGCGATGAGCTGCCTCCAAATGTCTACTCCTTAGATCATGCATATAGTGGCTTAAAACGCTCACTGCATATGAGATGTCGGACCGTGTATGACACAAGTAAATGAGACGACGAATAAGTCTCTAATAGCTTTCTCTATCAGTTGGGTCTCCTGACTGAGCACACAGTTTGTGGTCTTGCTCTATTGGGGTCATTGCAGCCTGGCAATCAAGCATTCTTGTACTTCCGCTATGAGAGAACTATCCCTTTGGGGTTCCTTACAATCTCAATTCCCAATAAGTATCTTAGCTGACCAAGGTACTTAACCTTAAATTCCTTGCTCAACCTCTGCTTGAGTTGTGACATCTCAGTGGCATCATCTCTTGTAATAATGATGCCATCTACATAAACCGCAAGGATGTGGTGTGACCCCCTGAATGACGATAGAACACAGTGTGATCCCCATTACACTACTTGTATCCCATACCACACATGACACAACGAAGCTAATCAAACCATGCTCTTAGAGACTGTTCGAGCCCATACAATGACTTTCTCAACCTAAGGACCTTTCCATTGTTTTGAGACGTACCAAAGCCAGGTGGAATCTCCATATAGACCTCGATTTTTTTTTAAATAATACATTTTTTATTCAAATTGCAAAAATATACTTTGATTGAAAAATATTGCAAAACTATACATCTGTCGCCGTTTGAAACGATGAGAGGGAAATGTCACCGTATGATGTGGCGACCAATAGTTATGTCGCCGTTTGAATGATGTGGCGACCAATAGTTATGTCGCCGTTTGAACTAATTAGAAATAGCCATGTCGGCACCATATAGACGATAAAAAACAGTCGGCCTTCCTGTCGCCCAACCATACGGCAATAATACAAAAATCGACTGTTAGTTTGGCAATAGAGATCGCCCCCCACTCAGGCGCGAGAGACCGCAATATAAAAAGGTGAAGTGGTTCTTTGTTTAGTCACGGGGACTCATTTGGTTTGTCGAGAAAGAGAAGAGAGGAGAGGGAGGGAGAGGAGAGAAAGGAAAGGGAGGGAGGGAGGGAGAGGAGAGAAAGAAAAGAGAGGAAGGGAGAGAAGGGAAGGGGAGAGGAAAAAGCGAGATTTGAGATTTCTGCTCATTGTGTAGATAATTAGAGGTCGTTCAACCAGCACTAAAAGAGGGCTAGCTCCTAACCATACAAATAACGATGATGATGATGATTTCATGTCACCTAGACCACGAACCTTATGTCCTCGGAGTCCTCCGAATCCTAATGATGATATTACATTAAGCCCTATCATGTATCCATACGTAGTACCCCATTAGGAACCAATAGATAACTATTGTCATTTTTATTGTAGTGACCTATTCTGACAACCATGACCATACAATGTATAGTTTTGTGACTTAGTCCTTTACCAGAGGCATGTACTTATGTTGTATCCTAGTTTTATAAATTCTTTAAGAGATGTATGTATCTTAGGTGTAGTTCACATATCATGCTATTGTAGTTGTTGTACTTATTGCACTTTGTAATATCAATATTGGGTTTTATTTAATGTTTTACTATGATTTGTCGTTAAATTTGTCACACATCGAAAGAGAATGAGGAACAACGAAATTTAATTTTTTTGTCAAAAAAGTAACTGACAAATAATTTTGTAAAATACTACATAAATTATCACTGACAAATATGAATTTTTCTGAATTTATTGAACCCTGGTTTGAACTCTAAAATTCTAGCAACTGTCAAAATAACACTGACTTTTAATAATTAATACTCACAAGTTACAACAAATTTTTGAATGAAATCAGTGCAAAAGTGTTCCTTATAAATTTAATTTCCTCCAAAAAAATTCATGATTTTTATAATTTATTTAGTTTCGGTGCTCTATAGCCCAACCATTTGGCGACAGCTCTCTACCGCCAAATAAAAAGGCGATATATTCCTGTCACCAAATGGTTGGGTGACAGAGGCCTGCCACCCTTTTATTTGGTGACAGAGAGGCCATATCAGCACTAACTTAGCTTTTTTTGCATTCTGCGCTACTATCGTCCAACCATATGGCGACAGAAGTATAGTTTTGCAACTTTTGTTAGATCAAGGTATATTTTTGCAATTTGAATAAAAAATGTATTATTTTAAAAAATTCTATAGACCTCCTCTTGAAGATCTCCATGCAAGAATATGTTCTTCACATTCAACTGATATAAAGGCCAATCAAGATTTATTGCACAGAATATCAACATTCTCACTGTACTCATCTTTGCCACAGGTGCAAAGGTTTCATCATAAATTCATAATCAATTCTATAGGTTTGACTACAACCTTTTACAATGAGTCTAGCCTTGTGTCTTTCTATCTTCCCACTTGTGTCTTATTTTATATTGTAGACATTTGCAATTAACCACATTCTTCCCCATCGGGAGAGGAACAAGGTCCCAAGTCTTATTCTTCATTAGAGCCATCATTTCTTCCAACATTGCGTCATGCCACTTGGGGTCTTGCTTCGCTGCTCTCCAAGAAGTTGGAATTACTACTAGTTGTAGTAAAGCAATCAAGGCTCTGTACTCAGGTGATAATGAGTCATATGATACATAGTTTACGATATCATGCTCAAAGCCATATATTAGAGGAGGCTTTCCTGCCCCAGCTCGTGGTTCTTTCCGTAAGGCAATAGGTAAATTCATCAAATCATTTATAGCATATGGCTCATCATCATATCCATTAGCTTCCATAACCACTGGAACATGCTACTGCTTGTTGCCCCCTGCAACTGCACCTCATCCACTGCTAAAACATGTTGCTACTCGGCTATCGTTGTTGTCTTGTGTATACCCTCAGATTTTCTACCTCATTGACCCTTCTCCATTGCTACTCTAGCTATTGTTGTCGTCTTGTGTACACCCTCAGATTTTTTTCTCATTGAACCTTCTCCACCGAGTTTCATCCACAAGACGTGGGATTGAGCCAACAACAATTCTCGGTTGCTCACCTTCCTCTGTCTTCAAAGCTTCACGATACTACATGGGATTGAGCCAACAACAATCCTCGGTTTCTCACCTTCCTCTGTCCTCGAAGCTAGGGCTAGCTATCGGCTCGGCTCGGCTTGTTCAAGCTTGTTAAAAAGTGGCTGGGCTCGCTCGTTAAGCTAACGAGTTGAAAACTCAGCTCAGCTCGACTCGATAAACGCTTGAGTGGCTCGTGAGCAACTTGCGAGCCACGTAAGTCAAGATGAACTAAGTTAACTTAAGCCACGTGAGCTAAGATAATTAGTTAAGAGTTAAGGTAAGCCACGTCATGAGCACATGACACACATTAACACATACATGCAACAGGAAGACTACATAAATGAAACTGGAACTAATTATCCAGCATACAAGTAAAACATAGATAATTAGTGAGGAGCCAATTAACAATCCTAACAATTATATTCCAACCTAACATGGTTACATGGACATACATAATTTAAATATTCATCTAATAAAAGTCTTTTACATCAAAAATCATCACGGTGAATATTCAACTACCGAGCCTTAATGAGCTAACGAGCGGCTCATGAGTCAGCTCAGGCTTGCTCGTTAAGATAACAAGCTAGGAAGTCGGCTCGGCTCGTCTCATTTATTTTACAAGTTGAGTTCAAACTACTCACGAGCTTCGAGCTTTTCTGCCAACCCTACTAGAAGTTTCACTGATACTACATGGGATTGAGCCAACAACAATCCTCTGTTGCTCACCATCCTCTATCCTCGAAGCTTTACTCTCCCACTCTCGACTAGCATCACTCATGCTAGTCGAGTCAATATCAAACAGAGAACTCAGATCGATTCTCTCCCCATAGAAAGGCTTGGACTCCCTAAAAGTCACATCCAAACTCACAAATATGTGTCATTCAAAAGGATTCCAACATTTGCATCCCTTCTATCCAGAGGAGTATCCCAAGAAGATACACTTCACAGCATGAGGATCCAATTTCCCAATAGAGGGTCTGTGGTCTTTAACAAAACATTTACACCCAAATACCTTTGGAGGGACAATGAACTCATTTTCTCCCTTCAACATCTCACATGGAGTCTTCATTCCAAGTACCCTTGACGGCATATGATTAATTAGAAATGCTGCATTCATTACTGCCTCACTCAAAAGAAATTTGGGGGCGTTCATAGTGTACATGAGTGACCGTGCTACTTCTAGAAGATGACGATTTTTCCTTTTAGCTACTCCATTCTGAGGTGGGGTATCCGGGCAATATGTTTGATGTAACATTCCTTCAACTGATAAGAAGGTATCAAATTCCTTATTCACATACTTTGTCCCATTATTTGTTCTTATAATCTGGACAAGAGTATTGAATTGGTTTTTGACATAGGTACAAAAATCTTGGAAACACTTTAGTACCACTGCTTTGTGTCTCATGAGTTATATCCAAGTCACATGAGTATAGCAATCAATAAAGTGACAATATTTCATACCAATGATAGTAGCAACAAGGAATGTCCATACATCAGAATGAACAATCACAAAAAGGACAAACTTTGGAGTCCCTTGCTCACATATAAGGGCTTATGTGTTTCCCAAACTCACATGCATCACATAATAGTTTCTCTTTGTCCACCTTATTTGTTACATTAAAAAATACTTTGCTCATAGTATCAAAAGATATATGGCCTAGTTAACAATGCATGAGCATCACTCTAGCCTCCTCTTGACTTGTTTTGCCATCAAAATAGTACATTGCCTAGCATCCACCCCTTTGGATCCAAGTACCATAGCCCATTACTTCTGATTCTAGAACTAAGCCTCCTTCCACCCTGTCTCTCCTGAACAAGGCAAATTTCTCAATCAAATACAACCCGGCAGTCCAAATGATCAACTAATGAACTTATTGAGAGCAGATTGACTAGAAAGGAGGAAACATGTAAAACTAATAATAGTCTGATGGTTGGACTACACTGGACAACCCCAACACCTTTAATGGGTTGAGATGTACCATTAGCCGTTTGGATGGTTTCCTCGCACCGTGTCCTCTTCATCCTAATCCATCCCCATGTAGTCGCCACCTCCTGCTTTATGCCAACCATGCAAGTATGGCCACCACCTCCTCGCTTATCATTGCCACATCGCATGGCGCTGCCATCCTCGCCGACGTCTCCCATTGCTATCTTGACCATCATCTTGGTCTATGATATTGTGAAAGGAGAGAGTAATTGCATTTATTTCGCTCAACGGAACTCATTACCATCTGTCGGCGTACTTTACGCCAAGGTACCCTCTCCGCCGTAGACAAGTAAGACCACGTGGCGGCCTGGCGAGCAGGCGGGCGATCAGGCCCCTCTCACCGGATGGCTAGCCCACGTGGCAACCTAGCGAAAGCGGCGATCGAACCCCAATCGCGGGTGATCGTACGTGGTGGCTGGTGAAATGGCGTCGAGCGTCGAGCCCACTCGTTGGGCGGTCGTACGTGGCGACTTTGGCGGCAAAGGGCAATCGGGCCCACTCGCCGGCGGCCGGTCCCTCGCGATCAAGCCCTCTCACTGGGCGGCCGGCCGCGTGGCGGCTGGCGGTGGCGGCGATCGGGCCCCACTCGGCGGCGGCCGTACGTGGCCCGACGAGCAGCGGGAAAGCGATCGGCCCACAGGACGGCCTGGCGAGCAAGCGGGCGGTCAGGCCCCACTCTCCAGGCCACGTGGGCGACCAAAAGGATGAGAAGGAGGCTTTGCCTTGAAGTCTCCTTCCCCTGACACGCTGTGTCAGAGCCATTGATTGCGAAGAGTTCTGCTGTCGACACGACGATGACCCATCCCTCTGACGCCTCACACCTAACCCGTCGCAGAAAAGTCACATCCCGGGCGGACCGGGCGAAGCCATATAATGACATTAAAGGAGGCTTGGGGGACAGGACTACAGTGATGGGTGTAATAAATGAATCATAGATCAGTATGATGTCACCTTCTCACCTGTCCGAGCTAGCCCAGTCTATATAAGGGAGCTCTGGTGCATGGAAGGGGGGGACGAACGAAAAAAGAACAAACTGAGAGAGCAGAAAACCTGAGGGAAAAGCATTGTAACCAGTTCAAGATATATCAACAAAGATCCAGCAGGACGTAGGGCAGTTACCCACACTAGGGGCTCGAACCTTGGTACATCGGTGTGTTCTTTGATCTGTTGACCCCTAGATCCCTTGCGCGAGAGCCATTAGGGTGTCCGACCGTGAAGACGCCCTCTACCGAACCTTATTCTCCGTCCTAGGAGATCCTGCCGGCAAAATACGCCGACACCATCTTAATCCAAATCATCATATTTTAGAAAATTTGAATATAGCAGTACAACTGATACGTATGTGACCTTTTATATTCTCCATAACATAGCTCGGGCTATTCAAAATACATGCCTAAGAAATATTTATGAAGAAAAAAGTATGCAAAAAGTTATTAAGGTGTTAATGTGTTACTATGACATCTGGTCTGAGCATTTAATTACTTTAAGATATGCTTAAATAATCGTTGAAAGTTAAAGCACATCTCGTTGTCAAGGATTATTATAAGAAAATCCATCAAAAAATCTCACTTTATTGAAACCATTGACTACAAAGATTCAGTAGATAAATGATAAACACCAAGTATTTTGTTGTGAACGAAAGTTCTGAAGGAGGTGCTGATTGTTGGCAGTCACTCAGCTCATAGGGCAGACTGTCTATTGACCATTCTTTTCCATTGGTTTATCGAGCTAGTAATTAAGGAAAAATCTTGATGTTTCATGGGTAATATAACATGGAATTATAGCACAAAATATACAGAGACAGCAACGGCAAGGCAACAATAATGTAAGAGCAAGAGTAAATAAAGTAAATAGGTTCCTTAATATTCTATAGCAAAACCATTTTTTATGTATTTACTCTATAAAGGAATAATGTAATTACTAAACTTCAACTAAACACGTCAAAAAGTGCAACCAATCATACAAAATAAAAATTAAGCTACAGCTGTGGGTAAAGAATACAGAAGAAACCACATCGGTTTGGATTATGTACCAAGTCAATACAGTTTGGCTTCAGATCCTTAGGAGCAGGCCCAGCAAGGCTGAATTTACTTGCAGTTCCAGAAAATTTTCACATTGTGATATTCAAATTCCACCAAGAATCACTGATCTAAGCATTCACTTCGCCCCATAGTTATTAGACAATCCATTCATTCCTCTGAACGAAGTTCTCCACTGAGTAGAATCCGGCAAGCTGTTCTGGTGTCTGATTGCTCCACTCAACCCTTGCTGTGTGAATTGCACTAGGCCCTTGATTGTCAAACTCCCCATAATACAGTGTCCTGAGTGCAAAATCCCCTCACCAAGGAAGCCACCACTCTAGCTTAACAACCTTCCCCAAATAGCATCTGACATGCACTGTTATCTCATACTCCTTCCATGGGCGCCCCAAATACAACTGGTACAACTAAGGCTTTGCCTACAACAACTCCACAAACTGTTTGTTCCAATCCACTACAATTTCGAAACACAAACCCTATCGTCGCCTGCATCAATCCTCCCATTCGCCGCCACTACAATGCATTCACTCTTCCGAGCTCCCTCCGCCTGTGGCACCATCTTAATCACACATTCCTCAAACATGGCTGCCGCATTCCCTCCCGAATATAAAATCCATTGTCCCAATGATACGGCATCGACGATACAAATGTTGCATTGTGTGAGCATGCAGTGTATCCTGATGCCCCTGGAACTCCATATTCTCTAGCACAGATCGATCGCTATCTGACCGAAACGCCATTGCCTGATGAGCTCAAGCCTCTCAATCCCCACTGTCCTAAGTATCAAGCCCATCAATCCCCACGCTCCTGCGAGGCGGTGATCACAGTAGCTCCATGCCCTCTTCCACCAGCAAAATGCTTGTCTTTTCATACGGAATTACAATTTCCTTGTATATAACTGTTGCCATGGTGAAGACGAAGTGCCCTATAGTTAGGTGGTGCATTGACAGCGGCTTGCAAGGTCGAGTAGCCTCACAGCTTGGCAATCAAATGGTGGAGTCTAGGCGGTGAATCCTAGCGGGGAAGGCGGCAGCCGTAGAAGCGAAGGAGGAGGGTTTTGGGTCTTCGGTTAGGGTTTCCGAGGTAAGGGAATTTAGGAAGCGGGAGGTGAGGTTGTGGGAGAGGAACGCGGGGAGGGAGAGGAGGTGGGAGCAGTCGTATTGGTACTGGAGCGTGGCGGAGGCGACGTCCCATCGTATGCTCCTCACTCAAATATGTAATCTCAGCCTTAAATCTATGGAACAAAAAATTATAAGGTGCAATAATTCGTTATTGCGCTTGTATAAAAAACTTTTTATCTAAGCAAACACAAAAGCATAACAAAAAATGCAACAAATGAAAACTATTTGTACAACCTTAAAAAATCATACTTCACAAATTGTTTGAAATTACCACAAAAATTTAAAGAAGGTAATGCAACATTCTAATAAAACTTATGCAAGTCAACTTAATTGTTGCAACAATTGAGGTAGACTTGAATGAGAAGGAGGCCCGACTCATACTATTGTCTCATCACCGATAGGCCTATACCTAGCTTGGACAACTCTTTCCTAAGCCTGGAAGACATCGTCGCATCATCCATAGAGCTCCACCACTATTGCCTATGATGAGCTCACAAGGGAAAAGCAAGTTGACTACAGAGTTACTCATGAAGGCCACAATTAATGACATTAGAGTTTTATATAGTATCTAATTGAGGGTGGCTAGTGGCAAAGCGATATAGACCGCAAAGACATGAGAAAGACATAGGTGGGGCACCGAAACAACGGCTCAGAGATGAGAGCTGGGATTCACTAGGGATGTGAGCTGGTGGCGATTAGATGCATAGACGACGATGTCTTGCATCTCTCCAACTTAAGGGGTGGTACGATGTTACTGTTTGTAGATCGACGAGGATAGGAATTTACTTGTGTTTGTTATTGGGATAAGCAGGGCAAAGAAATGGAGTGGGCCAATGTCCTATGTGTCCAGACGGGTGACCCTGCAGATTGCTATGTTTTTTTCTAGAAGTGGGTTTGAAGACACCTTCCTATTTGGCATTTTCGGATGTGTGCTATTTTAACTAATTGATAACTCTAATGAGAAATTGCACCTTCAGTGGCACTCTCACTCTCTATCTCGTTGCACTCTATGCAATTATTCTGTGTACTTTCTAGGTTAACAGATGGATTTGGTCTCTGAAAGAGTGCTTTGTGGGTGCTCGCCTTCCTGGAAATGCATCAAATCATTAAGAACTCATCTTCGCTTCTGCTCTGCTCATGGGCTCCTGCCTTTCCTGGAATCTCCTGTCTGGCAGCTATTGTCGAAATGCCTCAATGGTGGTGCCCTTTGCCAAGAAGAAGAGGAAGGGATACAGTGACGAGCCGCCTGATGTGGAGGCGACTGATGATTTTGTTGATGAGATGGAGTTCGAAGATGAGGAGGCGGAGGTCGATGATGATGACGGTAATGGTTTTGCGAACTCTAGTGATGTTTCCTCGTTGAGATGTACTTCTATGCTTTTTTTAAGTTGTACAAATATTAAAGCATAAATGAAGGGTAGATGGTTATTACTTACCATTTGCTTGCCCTACCTAGTGTGGAAGGAGTAGGGTTGTTGGGGATTCAGCATTTTTGCTCCATTTCTTGCTTCATTGGTATGAATGTGTATCGTAGTCAAATATTCATGTTCTTGTAAGGCTTTCTAGTTGGGTTAGGTATAATGTGTATGCCGTTGGTTTGTTAGAAAATTACATTCCATACACAGGACCGTATCACAATAAGTAGTGTTGCAATATGCAAACACATTCCTATCCTATCAGAAGTCATGGCTCGTGCAGTTGCATTGTGCATAGTTTGGCACTCTCAATTACCCTTAAGTAGAACAAGATTCTTGAACATAATGAATTTTTTAGTTGAACTTGATATTTTATTGCAAATAGTTAACACGTGCAGTGATGGACTATTGGGTTCTGAAATAGATCCTATTTATGTCGATCAAATTTATGTACGAAATGTTCAAACTTCAACCAGCATATGTTTTCACTGAAGTCGAATAATGTATTAGCAGTTCCAATCCATTGGCTTACTAGATCCCAAGTAGTACTATATGTTCTACTATCCAATAGAATAACTCTATTCCCCTAAACATGCATATATAGTAGATGATGATGGTGACTATCACTTCTAAGATGATTTTGAGAGTGATGATGAACAAGACCTTTATGTAAGGCTTATATTTATTTGTTCAAAATACGATATTCACCAGATTACATTGACTAATGATCATGCACGTGTATTGACATTTTGGAGGCTGGAGATGGAGGTGTTGGTGGTGGAATATCACTTGCTGGCACATGGTGGGACAAGGAAGTGTTGGCTTTGGCAGAGCAGTTCTCCACATCATTTGATGGTGACTTGAAAATTTATGCTTTCAAAATAGCTGCAAATTTAACCATCAGAGTACACATTGAGAAGATGTCCACTAGGTATATATCAAAATTACAGCCATATGCAATACATTTAGAGTTTGTGTCAGCGAAGAATAAATTTTCAAAGAAAATCAGCCACTAGTCAATGCCACCCTTGTACCTATAGATGAACAGTAACCTAGCGGCTATCTGTTAAAGTAGCGTTACTACCCCTATGAATAGTAAAAAGGTCGGTGAATAGTAAATTAGCACGAGTCCCAGATCAAAAATCCATGCAACTTTTGATCGACTGATCCAACACCTATGAAACTTTGTATGCACCTTCCTATGGATCTCAGGAACCTATTCCAACTTTAAATCGTAAGGATTGATGTCAAAAATTCCTAGCTTTTTCCAAACGAAGGAGGAGTGCACCAAAATCGGGCCAAACCAAAATCGTCACCCTAGGCTTGCTCGTGGGGTTTTGATGATCAAGATGATCCTAAATGATCTCCCATGTATGCCATCAAGCAAGAACAACAATCAAACAATCCTTGAACAATCGGCATCAAGATCTACCACTAATCCCTCATTCTCAACCCAAAAACTTGTTTGTTGAGAAAACTTTGATGATCAAGAAGAAGCTTGCCCATATGATTGGGATATGATCTATAAAGGATACATCTATCAATTATTCATCCTTGATAATACAAGATCAAGAAAGAAAAAAAACCAACCATAAAGATCAAGAAAAAAGAAAGAAGAGATGTAAAACAAGGCATAGATCTTGAGCACAAATTTGATCTTTATTTCAGATACACAGGGATGGTTACAAAGCCTCTCCAAAGAGGATAAAGCTCTCAAAGAGTACTCACACACAAGAAAACTAAAATCTTATGGAAACCTTAATTTTCTCTTAAGTTCTCTCCATGGACTTAAGGCTTGCCTCCTCTACAACTCTCCTTATATAGAGGAGCAACTCTAACTTGGTTACACAAGTGAATACTCTCCACTAACACATGGGATAACTTAGTAACCCAACGTATAATGGGTTTTACTCATTCATATGGACGCTTTTCAAAGTGGTCATCTTCATAACGTTACAATTCGCTACACGAGCCTAAATTTGCTGGCTTGACCTAAACCACTTAGCTAGCGCCGTGGTTTTTCAAACCACCTCAACCATCAATATTGGATAAATTACCAATTTGCCCCACGACCGGTCTTCCTTCGCCTCGAAGCATCACCCATACTTTATTACCTTCCATGTCACCCCAATGACTTATCGCCAAGCTTCTCACGCATCCGGACTCCTCTGAACCGTCCTAGCTTGCAAATGGACCTAAGTCACTTGACGTACCACATATCCTTGACCATGATGGCTCCAGCTTCCTTGACCGTTCTGGACCTCAACTCCTCCTGGACCTCAACTCCTCCTAAGCCTAGTCTGGTCCATGCCGCAACCACTTCCCAACCCTAGTGTTACCTATATCGATCACCGGTGTTTCACGTTTGGTTCCTTGTCTTCTTTAAAGTCAACTAACAAAGACAACCACTTCCCAGCCCTAGCCATCTTTGGTGTTACCCAGACCGTCTGGACCTCAGCTCTCCTAACTTAGTCCTAGTCTCCTCCACCTCACCATGACCTAGCTTCAAAGTCCTGCAACTAACAAAGACAAGAAGCACATCACATAGCACTATTCACAACAATATACAATAACCATTACATAATTAAAATTCAATTCACAATTCGCTAGAAAAATCATCACACACATGGGTAGATCTTCACATGGTCTTTCAAATCCAAATTCAAGCCTATGGATCAAAAGGCAAGCACACAATAAACACACTGGAAGGTGGCATATTTTCATTTACTCAAATGCATCTTCACAGAATGTTCTCTTTTTCATTAGAAGGCAATGAACATTTTTGGGAAACATAAGCATGGATTAAGATGGTACTCATGTATGACTGCATAGAACATCATATGCATTTGTTGCATATAATATTCAGGTCAAAGTTGTCCATTTTGTAGCCTTCTTTCAATTTTGCATCATTTATCTAAGATTTCTCATCAAGCACTTGCTATTAGGTATGGTTCTCTAACTATAGACGACATTGAAGCGTACACAATCGCATACCGTGCAGATGATGCCTAGTCAGCAGGCAGGATACCGCAGAACATATCCTTGGAGGTGTTGTCCCTCTATAATCATATTCAGAACTAGCTAAAGCCTTCTCTGGATACTCTCTGGAAGAAATTGAAAGCTTGAATAAGATTTTGCTTTATGTGGTGCATGCTTAGCATTAAGACATACTTCCATCAATCACTTTGAAGGTGCCATCCCCCGGCGTGGAGAGAGTCGTCCGTGTCCCTAACAAGTTTGAAGCTTGAACGCTTCAAAGAACTGGCAATGTATGTCAGATACACCACAACAAGCGACGGTGCAGCCACACCTCAAGAAGGTGACGCCGTGCTCAGGCCCATTTCGTATGACATGGATATGTGCGAGTGCACCTGGGGTATAGCCGTGAAGATAGACCGGTAGCTAGCAGGTCGGCAAGGGCAGGCCCCTGAGCAAGAAGCAGAGAGAATGGCAACTGCAGACGCCGGTCTAGTCACTGAAGTTGGTTAGGCTGTACTCTGAATGTTGAGATATGCTTCTATGAGAAAATACCGGCCTGCACCCATTTGTTGTGTTGTAGCCCCTCAATTTGTCCAATTTTGTTAAACACTGATAGGCCAGTGTATTGTGTACGTGCAGTAGTTCAATTGTTGTACCATCTGCTACATTCAATGATGAGATGAGTATTCAATAGATAACACCTGAACTGTCCTGAAGTTTACTCACAAGTGAGGTGCCCTTTGCCCACCAACCCTGCTCTATTGTCCATCTTTACATGGTTACATGAACTTGATTGATTCATCCATTGTTTAAAATCTCCAAGCACTCCACTTGCCTAATTAGTAATCCCTTGTCAACGAGAATGGATTACGTGTTCCAACTGAACGGTCTGCCGTGTAGGAAAGCTCATCACACTCAACAACTGTACCAGTCATTAACTAAAGACCATATACATACAATCAGGGGAATGTTGATTAAGCCATAAAGCACAAGCACTTTGTTTAGTCTCGTAGTCCATAGTATATTAGCATGCATGCCATATGGCAGCAGCATCTCTGATGCAATTGGTTGTTTCTTGTACTGCACATGTATATGCAATTGGTTGGACACACTAGGGCCAAGCCTAAAGTTGAGAATGTGAGATAGATATACAACTCTTTTCTCTCCCCCTATAAAAGTGGCTCAAATGTGCATTTGCTCCATGTCCCATCTTAATTCTTAACACAAAATATCTACGTAGATACAAGAACAAAACAATCTTCTCGCTATATACAGTAGTAGTGTAGTACAAATTCAATGACAGGAAGACCGTACGTGAATCCCCCACCGCCGCCTTCAGGCTATAACTACACTCCACCGCCTCCGCCGCCACCGCCAGGCAATTACACTCCCACGCCGATCTCTCCGTCGCCGCCGACGCACATCACCGCCATCGTCATCGTCGTCCCGATCGTGGGCTTCATATTCCTCGGGATGCTCGTCGCCCTCCTGTTTGTCCTTTTCAGGAGGCGGCGCCGTCGGTGCCAGGAGGAGGCGAAGGTCGACGAGGTGGAGGACGTGGAGGTCATGGTCACGGAGCACGTGCGCATCGTGGAGGGGGTCATCAGCGAGGCCGAGGCCGGCGAGGCGTCCTGCGGCTGCGACGACTACGCCGTGGCTGGTGTGGCAGCGGGGGTGGTCCTCGAGGACGACGTCAAGGTGAAGGAGCACATCGTCAGGATCACCGAAGTGTCGGCACGAGAGTGACCGGTGCTTGCATCACAAATTCGCAGTAACGCACGCAATATACCTTTGTCTGGGTTCGTGTCAGGCCGGCGTGCATGCATGGATCGGATTGCTTTGCATCGTGTACGTAACGTGTGTGCATCGTTGCATGTAGATTGAGTGATTAAGCTGGGGCCAGCTGATGATGATGATTGTATAGTGTGTATGTATTAATTTGTGTACGTATGACCTTAATTATGTACGTAGTAAAATTTGTACGGTTACTGTACATGCATTATAATTGGTTGAAAAGTAGTGTTGATTGCTGGATTAATTCATACTCCCTCCGGTCACTTTCTTCGTATTCTTATAAGCTTTGTCTTCATCACAGGACTCGTTAAAATCGTCACTCAAAGAGCACGTGATGGGCGTTTCTGTTGATTTGCTCTCCACCATGAATGTACTTGATGTCATTTGTATATGCGTGAAAGAACTGGTTGTAGTGGGCCTCGTTGCCTGATACTTTTCTTCCCCCGTGTTTGTGTGATGCACTCATTCGAACGATATGCTGCCAAAAAAAATTATCTGAATTTCTATCACGTGTTCTCTGAATTTCTATCACCCATTGAGAGGATATTCTGCACAAAATTTTTATAACATGTTCTTTGAATTTTGATCACGCATTACTGGCTTGTGATTGTTATTTCTTAAAAAAAATTTGCCCCTAAATGTAAGTTCCAAGATGGTTCCATATATAATGCATGCTAAGGCACACTCCCAAAAAAAACTTTGGGGTTGTTTGGTTGCCTTCTCTCAACTCAGCCAAATTGTACAAGCTCAGCCAGACTGATGGGAGTTAGGCTAAGTGAATGCAAGGAAATGCACAGAGATGGTGTTTGGTTGCCTAAAGGAAAATGAGATGGACAAAATTCAAAAGAGTGATAAATAAATTTTAAAAATCTGAATTTTTTTCAGCATGTAGTATTTGAACCTACGGTTCCATTTTTTTGGGTTTCATTCAATTTGGGTGTCGTTTAAATTTTTAATAAATTTTGAAAAAATAATAAAATTGAAAAACAAAAAAAATAAATCATTTAAATTTTATATGGCAAGTGTGGTCTAGTTTTGTTCGAAAAAATGTCAGAAATATGTAGGTAAAATCAGTTCGATGATCGGAGATAATAATAAAAAGATATTAGCAAAAAAAGAAAAAAAATAGATGGCATATTGCCTAATAACTACATGCACAGCTAGCGATGCATGCTGTGTGGTGTAGTGCGGGTCGCCGACCAATGGGTCATTTTGCGTGGAACACGAAGCTAGCATCGTTGCACCAGTAGAAACGCCAGTTTTGGTTGTTTCCTCAGAGCCAGGCTGTGGAGGAATCTTGCATCTGCAGAACCAAGTTTAAAACCAGATGCAACCAACCAAATATGAGAAAAAAAAGAGAAAGATTCTGTATCTATTGATGCAAATCTGTGTATATGCAGCCAACCAAACAACCCCTTTATGCCTTTAAATTGACATTGCTCATTATACAATCTAGCTTGCTTCAACAACCTGACTTTCAGAAATCAACAAAGATCGAACATTACAAGCTTTCAGGAATGTGCATTCAACACCGACATTCCAGTGAACAAAATTACATTGAACAGGGTTTGCATTTGCATCCATGAACAATTGGCACAGAGTGCTATGTTCCAGAAACCAAAAGCAACTAGGGCCTCTTTTCTACCTCCGAAAGTAGTTACTCCCTATATTGTATCCTACAACGTAAAGAGTGTCTCGCACAATAGAGATTATGTACGCGTAGTATATAAGTATATAAGATCATCTAGGTGATATATACGCTTTTCCAGATGTACGTGGTATGTACATTATTTAGACATACCCTTTTTATGTACGAATATGAAGGTATTTATAAAATATGCTAAAAACCATAGACTCATTTGTAGTTTTTTCATATGTACCATATTGGAGTATCATATAATTAGCATATGAGTATACTAAAGTGATAAATGAGTATTTCAAGTTTATTTATGTGGTATATGAGTGGTGGTAGTCTTCATTCCCTTCCCCATATTCATTCCCTTCATTCCTATCATCTCCAGCAGCATCCTCTCAAAGGGTTTTGTATAGAGATTGGAGAGAGAATCTCTTTTTGAAAAGAGATTCTCCAAATCCCTTCCGAAGGGAACCGTGAAGGGAATTCGTTGGAGTGCTTGGGATCTGTCTGCGAAGGAATTTGGAGTCTGAAGGGATACCGCTGGAGATAATCTAAGTATACGTACTTAGGAGTAAAAGGTATTTCCATATATGTGTGTGTGAGAGAATAACTTTTACTCCGGTTGTAGTCATGATGAGTTTCTTTATTCACAATTGGCTGAAAAATGCGAGATCGCGCGAGAACAAGGGGTCTAAATCACATGGATCTGTTGTGTAAGTATGCACGCGCATGCATGTTGTTAATAAGTGCGAACTAGGGCGTGAATCAGCTTGGTGGCATCGATCGTGATTATATTGACCTTGTAACTTCTCTGATCAGCAATATATGCTTGGTGTGGTTCGACCGATCTTTATTAATCCAGGTTCCGAATCGAAAGCTTAATTACTGGAAATCTCGTTTAATTTCTTGACCATGCAAGTGTGGGAGGCTTTGGAAGCAATTACAAGGAATAATTAACAAATCGATTGATCAGCTTAGGTCCGTAGGGCGGCATGAAAACAGTAGCTAGGGTGCACATTGCATGCAAGTTGGCATGTAGTATCACATATCAACTTGGGGGCAATTATATATAATCTTGAATTAGCAACTGGATCGTCGTAACAAACATTCCCCTAGTTAAAAATGGCGAAAAAAAATTGACCGCCTTTGCTTGTGTTTTAACAAGAGTTGACCAGACAAATGTGCAGCGTCTCAACTAGTCTCACTGACCACAACATTGTTTCTGGATAAGACAGCTAGTCAAATTAACTAGTGCTGTAGTGCATACATGTACATAGTAGCTCCCGGCCCCAAGCTTGCACATTGTACATTCTTCACATTTAATATTTCCCATGACTTTGTAACCAAGGATATATCATAGATATGTATGCATGATCTACTTTTTTTTGTGCTATCTTTCACGCAAAACAAGTTGACCTGCATATATATACCACTCGTAAACTCATGAGTCGTGATAGTTAAACATCAAGTGGCCTAATATAGTTCATCACAATTTCAGTTGCTATTTCTGTGGTACAACGACCTTATTGCTATTTATGCATGCATGAGTGCAAGACCAAGCTTAATAATGTGATCGCACGCTAATCTTCTCTGTATGCTAGTGTGAAGAATTAGGGTATCCACCTCATGGATATCAACTTGCACGATTACTTTGAATCGGACCCTATATGTGTTCAGCTTAGCTTAATCTTCCCGAGCGATAAATTTAGGGTTACCCAGAGATCTAACTGGTGAAACACAGGTTCACAACTAACGAGTTGTTGCTTGTACAACACGAATTGCACATGGACATGATTTTCTACTAGCACTCTTTTTTTTTCTTTATTAAGTGTTCTCCTTGCTTTACTTAAGTTTGCAAGAAGCCTTATATTATGTCATAATTATATATAGCCAACCAGCCAGCAGTTACGCAGAGATCTAACTGGTGAAAACACAAGTTCATAACTAATAAGTTGCTTCTAGCACGCGGCATTCGTTAGACCAAGCACAATGTGATCATAAATATAGCCAGGCAGTGTACATATATCTTTGCTCAAAGACGCATATAGATCATAGAGAGTGCTAGATACCGTTTATTCTTCATTCCTAGATTTTGTACATGGCTCCAAGATCCTTGTGGCACACCGAGCCGCCGCCGCCGTCATCACCATGCCCACCACCTCCGATGCCTCCGCCGCCGCCGGTGTATCCTCATTATCTCCCACCACCTTATTACCCGCCTTCTCCTCCTCCTCCGACACCGCCCTCGTACTATCCCCCGGACGTTCCAGCCACCTTATGATTATCCGCCGCCTCCTCCTCCAACGACCTATTATACGCCGCCGTCGTCGAGGAACGTCGTCGTCATAGCAGTGGTGGTCCCGATCGGAGGGCTCGTCTTCCTGGGCATGCTCGCGGGGCTCCTCCTGTTCGCGCGGCGGAGGCGGCGGAGGGAGGAGGAGGTCGTGGAGGAGGTGGAGGACGTCGAGGTGTCGGAGCACGTCCGCGTGCAGGAGCAGGTGGTGGCCGGGCCGTCGGGGCAGCTGGTGAAGGTGCTGGACATCGAGGACGAGGTCGCCGTCAAGGAGCACATCGTGAGGCACGAGCGGGACGAGGGGGAGTAGCCATATATCATCCTGTCAAAATTCACGCATGCTCGCGCGCGCGCCATCTGGACGTTGCCATGCATGCAGATGCGCTACGTACATGATGGAGGAGTACTGTGCAACTGTTAAGATTGTGCATATTCTACTTATCTGCGGTGTGATTAACGTACATTATTAATTGTTTGCAGCGTATATATGGTCTCAAAAAATATTGCTTGCAACCTACGGGTTGCATATATATATGGGTAGTTTCGGCTTGTTAAATAATCTGTGTGTATGTAATCGTGAATTAATCGTGATGCGCGCATGTATGTCCATTATTAATTCGTGCCTTTGTTGTTTTTCCATGGATGCATATGTAAGAGTGTGTTATATTGTCATGTACGTGTGTATCATTCTGCGTTTATGCTCCGTTTAATTTTGAGTTAGCAACAGGGCGAAACTGACTAATGTAGTCGCAGCTAGTGCAAGCTGGTACAAATTAATTAATATGCTCGAAATGTAGCATTTGTATGCGTGGCTGTGCAGAGCCCAGATTACCAGTGCAGGATTAGTTAGGATGCTAATTAGGGTTAGCAAATTAAATTATATATAATCGGATAGAGATAGGTAAACAAAGAAGAATGTTCGAGTTGCATCCACGCGCACTCTACCGGTGACTGCGCCAAGCTACGTCTACAGGATACGGAACTCTGTCGTCATGATTCTGAAAGTCATTGTGTGCCCCACTAAATTAATTAATTAAACAGCGTAGTCATCGTCTGCACGAAGTGTAAATAATTTATTGCTAGCATCACAAACATTGCTTGTCTGCACAATGTGTAATTAACAGTTTATAGCTTGCATCACAAACATTGCTTAAGATATATAGTCTGAAAAGCTATTCCGGACACCGGCGCTCGCTGTCGGCGCTTCGGCGCCCGCTGTCCTCCTTGTGCTCGCGTTCTTCCTCCTGCCGAGCACGCCATGGCGCACTGTGAAATCCGCCTTTCTCGCTGCCCACTTTGTCGCAAGCCGCTTATGACTGTGTGATCACGCCTCGAAGAAAGGGACCACCGCCACCACCGATCTTTTGCACCTCGCGTCTTCGGATCGCCACCGCCTCGCGCGCGCTCTTCTTCGCTGGCGGTGGTCATTGTCGATGGTTCGTTGCTCTTCCCAGATGACCCTCTCGTCTTTGCCGTCCTACTCGTCTCCATGCCTCTGGTGTACCTAGCCATCACTGACTTCACCGGCTATGACGCCGGAGCTCATGAAGGTGAACCAAAAAACACCAACGCCGAGGCACTCGCCACGCCGTGCGCCGCCGCGTCGTTCCTCTCTCTTGCAACGTTCACCTGGATCAACCCGTTTATTTTCAAGGGGTATGCCAATGATTATTTCACCGATGACGCGGCGTCACCGTGTCGCCAGTAACCGGCGCGGCGTCGTGACGCTTTGTTCCGCCCAGCGGCGTGGCGAGGTCACGGCACTGGTGGGCGTCGCCTCTGTTGTCGCCGGTGCGATTACTGATTGTGGCGGCTCGGCCTCCTGCGCCTCATGACCATGTACGCTTGTTAAATCACTTATTGATCATTCATTGAGTTCATTCGCCGCAGCCTGACACGATATGGGAGATCTTGAATGAATTCTCTTTGGTTGATTACAGAAAGCTGTATAACATATATAGAGTACAAAACGAATGATTGGCGGCGAATTTTTTAAATAATATTATTTTATTTCGAAATTGCGACATTAATACGTATTTAAAAATTGCAGAAATAATATCCGATGCCAAACCGTTTAGGCGATAATAGAGATAGTCGCCAAGCGGTTTGGCGATAATAGGTATTCGCCAAGCGGTTTGGCGACAATCCGTAATCCGCATTTGAACCGGTGATGACCGGTTGTCGACAATTCGAGGAGTAATCGCCACACCGCGGCGACTACTTAGTAATAGCTAAGCGGTGTGGCGACTCTGTAGTCGCGAGCGGTGTGGCGATTACTACAAGAATACTGTTGAGGCGAGCAACGGCGCATTGCGCTTCGCTCGCCTTCAAGAGCAGCGAAAAAGAGCAAAAGACGCCGAGATCGCCAGGAGAGAAAGAGAGGAGAGGAAGGGAGGAGAGAGAGGCGGCAGGGGGAGAGAACCTTGTAGCGTCTGGAGAGAGAGGGGAGGAGGCAGGAGAGAGAGGAGAGGAGCCGGGAGAGAGAGAGAGAGAGAGAGAGAGAGGAGGAAGAAGGAGGAAGAAGGAAGGAGGAAAAAAAAGAAAAAGGTAATTTTTTGTAATTTTGCTATTAAATTTGTGTAGTGTAAAATAATTTAGAGATTTTGTTATATTAGAAAATGTAGAAATTTTAGATATTAGAAAATTTTAGAAATTTTAGGAATTTTGGAAATTGTAGATATTAGAAATTTTAGAAATTTGAGATATTAGAAAATTAAGATTTTAGAAATGTTAGATATTAGAGATTTGAGATATTAGAAATTTGAGATATTAGAAATATTAGATATTGATACAATATCGATGTTTATGCAATATTAGAAATTTTAAATATTAATGCAATGTCGATACTAGAGATTTTAGATATTGATGCAATATTAGAGAGTTTAGATATTGATGCAATATCGATATTAGAAATTTTAGATGCAATATTAGAAAATTTAGATTTTGATGCAATATAGCGATTTTAGATTGTTCGTGAAAATCTTTGGCATGATAATTTTCTCATTTAGGTGGGAATCGTTAATTTAGATATTGATGCAATATAAAATTTAATTTTGTTTAGTTAGTGATATTAAACGTTAGTGGTGATCTAAAATCAATTTTGTTTATGTAAATCATGAAAGAATGTGGGATCACGGTGAATTTTAGGGTATATTATGGCGATGGTGAAATAAAAATTGGGCAAAATGGTGTTGATTTGAGCGGTTTTGCGATCACAATGGCGGAACACTTATGTCTGATAGAGTTAGCATCCGTGATATAAAGCTTTGTTGACCAAATATTTTCCCTGGATGCAAGTGTTTACTCTGTTACCATTCAAGTCGTATTCCGCAGCGTAGTAAGGGTGACCCTCTCTGAGAGTTGAAGAAAAAGATCAGACGTACTTGTGGCGAAATGGTTAAGGTGGTGCAAGGGATCTAGCCTTGAATGTGTAATCTTTGCAAAGGGCGTGCCCTAGAGAAGAGGTGAATATTAGCGGCGTGGTTAAAGCGACCACGTCAATACTGTTGAACAAGTTCGGTAGTGGTGCGGTTGAGGTAGCAAATGAGGATCGATAACGAGGATCGACAAATCACGGAAGGTCAGGCGGATGAAGGAGGAAATCGAGCAAATTGTTGATCAATTGGGTTGGTGGACCATATGGCGATGCAAGATGAAAGCTGAAATGTTGGAGTATGATGATGACATCGGCGAAGATGAGGAAGAGGGAGGAGATGATGAAATGCATAGTAATCTTGGGGACAACGAATGTACCTATCCTCGACGAGTGGAGCAGGGAAAAACAAAGCTAGTATGAAAGTTTTGTGGGGGCATGAGTCGCGTTGGGAGTATGGTAGCAATGCCGTTAATTTGAATCAAGTTTTCTAAATAATTACGAGTTGAAGTTAAAGGTGAAATTTGTGGGCACTATCGCGTGAGAGAGAGTTCCGAGTTGTTTTGTCGATCCGAGATAGATACGGTGAAGTGCAGAGCGAAGGATGTGAATTCGAGTACATGCATACAAGCGAAGTCACGAGACATTTTGGATTGCATCACGAGTAGATGGGCACGTGCGCACTAGAAAATGTTCTAGTGAAACACCGCAACTTGAATGCGGTTTAATCGCTAAGCGTGATGTTCAATGAGATCATCGAGAAGCGGGACATTGAGTGTTCTTATATTCGAAAGCAATGTTGAGAACATTTAAGTACCGGATCGATTACTCGATGGCTGGCGTGCGAAGCAAAGGCATTAGAAGAGGTTTGGCACATATGAGGCCGTGATTGTAACCTACCTCGTGTGCTTGATGTCTTGAAGGAAACCAACCACGACACGTACGCTTTTTGAAGAAAGTGAAGCGGATGGTAACGGGTCTCGATATTTAATCGCTTTCTTTTCACTAGGTCCTTGCATTGCGTCATTCGTCTTGCCGTCCATTCTTTGTCGTCGATGGTACATTCTTGGTCGGAAATACAAGGCGATTCTAACACCATTGCAATTGATGGGAACAACCACATACTTCCATTGGCCTTTGCATTTGTTGAGGGTGAGCACCGGATAGTGGTGTGGTTTTTAGACATTTGAAGTTCAGGGTAGTTCGTGATCGGCCTAGCGTGTGCATCATCCATGACCGCCATAAAGGTATCATTTCGGCAATTAAGACTCTACAGAGGACCTTGATGAGCCTTTTTCCATGGCGGGACATGCGAGCAGTGGTGCATGAGACATTTGGGAGCAAATTTTTCAGGCGGTTCAAGAGTAAGAAGTGATGAACCTATTTAAGAGGTTATGCAAGCGAGAACCGGTGCGTAAGTTCAACGTGATATTGGCGAGGTTGGATAAGCACACTACCACAGTTGAAGAGTGAAGAAGCAACCACAACGCGAACGATTGCCCACCCAAAAGGCTATCACCCTTGGGCGCTCGATCCTCCAAATCGAGGAGACGATCGTCAAGAAACATTAAGTGTTTCTCGCACCGGATAAGGCGGAGCCCGTTGGAGAAGTGGCATTGCTCCATGACACCGAGGCGCCAAGGTTAGTATACTAAATTAACATAAATTTGTGACGATCGTCAAGTTAGAGTTATTGTGCTAACTAATATGTTTGAACAGGTTCGGTGTCATGACAACGAACATAGCCGAGGTTTACAATTGGGTCATCAGAGGCATGCGTCCGCTACCACTTGTGGCCATCTTGGAAGGCATGCTACACGGCATCGTTGGCTACTTCGAGAAAAGGCATCGGAGAAGTATACTTCACGCCACGACATTGCAAGCGCCCGTCTTTGTCTTGCGGATGATGGCCTACATGGAGGAACGACCGGTAAAGCTCACCGCATATGGTGCGTAGCCAGATGACCGAGTACCGCTTTGAAGTGACTCTCCGGTGTAAGGGGGTTGGGAACCGACCACGCGGTTATTACACATGAGGTTAACCTAGGCCAAGGGCCTTTGGATGGTGTGAATGCACGCAACAAGCCAAGACTTCTTCATATTCCTGCTCGCATGTGATCGCAGCTTGTGGGCAAATTGGGATGAACACGTGCAATACGTGTCCCTTTCTACTGAAGGGTCATCTTTGTCAATACATGGTCCTTGAGTTCCGTCGTTTTGAGCACATGGTGATTTCCTTTGCCATTAACAGAGATGTACGATATGCCTACGGATGCAAATATGCGGAGGTGTGCACCAGTAAGCGGTGGCCGTCCACAAGATCTAAAGCATTCGCAATGACATGGATGAATCTGAAGTGGGTGGCCTGTTAGGAGGTGTTCTCGGTCAGGTGAGTACGGGCACAAAACAACGCAATGCCCGTAGTGTTATGTAGTGAATTATGTAATTTGTATTGAATTGTGTAATATGTATCATTTTATCCTATGCTAGGTATTTGAGGTTACATTGGACTATTTTATCAATGTCGGGTTGTATTGAATGTAACAATGCTTAGCTATGATTGTACCTTTTGTCATCTTTTTGTATTGAATTGCGTAATATGTTTGTCATTTGTTTATTTATGTCGAACTCTTGATCTTTTGATTTACATTACTAATCGTCTCGCTTTTCCTATTTGCTTGCGAGGATGGAGCACCCAGTCACTCCTTGACTCTTCGTTGGACCGACGGCACCGTCGTTAAATCCACGCCATTACGTAGCGTTGAGAGGTGCCTCTGCGCTGGGTCCGTGTTCCGGAGGCATGGCATGGCTCCACCAACCTTCTCGCGGTGAGTTGCACTACATTTACATGTTTCTTTGCTCGCACAATTGCATTTCATCTAACAATTGAATTTACATGTCGATAGGTTGTACGTCTTTGGGTTGTTTCCCTCGCCGCGATGATCGAGGCCTCACCCGAGGACGTGGCTGAGGTTGAGGATCCTGCGGAGGGCGACGACGGTCCAGAGCGGTCACGGCGTTTTCCGTTCGACCGGAGCCTACTGTATAGTCTGGTGGACCGTTGGCGCCCGGAGACGCACACTTTCCACCTACCGTTCGGGGAGGTGACGGTCACCCTGCAGGACGTCGCGATGCTTACAGGGTTGCCGATCGCTAGGGCACCGATCGGACCCTCGTTGGCTCTGCGGGTGGCGGTGACTGCAGGAGAGGTTCATTTGGAGTGGCTCACATCGACCGACGATACCGTCGCTAGGAAGAAGCACGGCCGCTGAGGAGGTGGTTGGCCCGATTCGAGTCGGTGCTTCCGTGTATATGTTATTCTAATTTTTGTAACATTATTAACATATTACTAAATGTTAATTGTCATAGGTGCGGCACATGGCGGCGGACCCCACGCTATGCAGTGGCCCGACACTTGAGGCCTACCGCTTTGGTTGTTTGGGATGGTCATGTTCACGACCACACGGAGGCAGCGTGGGCCGACGGTGGATAGCCCTCGCACGAGGCTATCGCGGGACTTCCGACCTGACCGAGTCCCGCCGGTGTCACGGGGTTCGGCGGTTCTTCTTTGCACATACCGCGCCCTTTGCGGCAGCGTGCGTGGTAAAGCAAGACCGCTAACCCGATAGGATGCCCCTACTTCTCGACTTTGGTCGTTCGGCGCTTCCCGGTGGGTCGACCCTTAGTCTTCATGATGATGCCACACCGAGATGTCGGGCGACGACATCGACCGGCCGACCGTGGGCTCGCTGGACTCGGCGACGGGTAATTTTTCTTGAATTGCATTTATCAAATTTTATTTGCGATGCGATGTGCTTACACATATTTTTCCTTTTGCGACCCACGGTGGGGCGGAGTGCGATACGTTCGGCGTACCACTCCTTCACCGAGGCGTTCGACCACCGCAGACCCGGGTTATGCAGGACCCTTATAGCGCGCCGTGTCCGAGACAGAGCCACGTATGGCTCGGGCTCTCGGCTTTGCTATAGGGACCAGGTTCTTGGATGACGACGAGGAAGATCGTCCTCGGCGTCTCGTGGAGGACTACGCGCGCCACACCGAGTCCTCGGACGATTCGACCTCTGACGCGGTCCTGTTCCTTGGGGGATCGTGTCGCCACAAAGACACACGTGAGTTATCCGACCTAAAATATGTGAAATAGTTACGTTGTATGTGTAATAATTTGGATTTCTTTTCAAGGTCCACACCCATGGCCCTCCAAGAGCCGCTCACCTTACTCTGAGAGGATGGAGCCGTGGTGTCGTGTGGGCAGGGCGCGGAAACTGCGTCGTCGATGAGGCCACACTTACGACGACTCGTCCCAGCAAGACCTGACCGATACGTGCCGGGACGCGATGCCCGTCTCCCTCTTGGTGGAGGAGGCTCGGCCAGCGTGTCACGCTCTAAGCGTGACTTGTACCGGGGAGCGGAGAGCGGCCATGCGCCATGGTAAGTATTAATTATGTAAATTACATTGTGTATTCTCGCGCTATGTCCATATGCATATCACTTTGTCGTATGTGGCGGTGGACCACGCTAAGGGAGCTCCATACGCACGTGCAGCCGCGTCTTGTCCAGTGGACCACCCTCTCATTGGAGGAGATTGCAGAGGCACAGAGACGCATGGTGGCGGCTTTGGCGAGATCGTGGAGCTGGTTCTTGTCGGACGCGTCGACGCTACCGACCGTGGCACCTCTTGAGGCCACCGCCTGCCCACACCCCCACGACCCCAGCTCCTCCTTACACAGCCGGAGGCGGCGTCTGACTTCCACACTCCTTTGCCTCGGCCTCGAGATGTGGCTGGAGGGTCAGGCTGGCGGCAAAAGCGGTTCCACCATGGTGCCCACGCCAGTAAGTCGAGCTACTTACGGTTCGTATTAGTATCACCTAACCGCAATTAAAGCTATTATCCGAGCGTCAGAGCTACGTTGAGGTGGAGGACGATTCTCGCGATCCACACACTTCTCGAGCCACGTCGGCGGACTTCTTCGCGGACGATTTCTTCTCGTGCACACCAGTCTTGCGACCGACCGCGAGCACGCAGACCCCACGCCGCGCAGCTTGGCGCAGCTGGACTTGGTACCTCTGGTACACGTTGCCTCCGAGGCCGTCAGCCGGTGCGGCGTTCTGACCCTTCCGCTCGGCGGCGGGGCCATCGCGAGGCGGCGAGGCCATCGCGGGAGCTTCACCTCGCCCTCTTGACGATGCACCGGCCTCGTACGTGGGCGAAGAGGGTCGTCGTGAGGGGGTGCGACCGACTAGGGACTTCGTTGATAAATCGTTGTCCTATTTTTGTTCTTACTTTGTACTATTCTACATTGTTTAGAATGTTGTTCTCGCTTTGTTACTTTGTTTGTCTTGTTTTACAATGTTAATAGTCTTTGTTCACGCCTTTTTACCTTTCCGATATCAATGCGACATGACAATGCGAGCGTTGTAGCTTTCTCGGACCGATTCGACAACACAGCTGCAGCCCACTTTTTACGATCGATTCGACAACACGCATTAGCAACACTTTCTCGAGCGAGGCCACGACCGCCGCTATCGACTTTCTCGGAGATCATGAAATCTATTCACATATACATCAAACAAAATCTTATGCAATGTTAATTAACAAATGAAAACTATTCACATATGCATCAAACAACAAATTGATGTTTAGATTAATTCTATTAATCTAAACAATTTTACATCTTGAATTCGATATTATAACTATTAAAATGCAAACACTTAATGAACTAAAATGCAAGAACGTAAGATCATGCAAAACGTAAGATCATACAAGCACAGGGGCGTGCCGTCGGACGTGGATCGCCGGGGCCCCGGGGCGTGCTTTCGAGGAGGGGCGTCCTCGTTAAATCTTGCTTGAGGCCGCCACATCTCCGTGTAAAGGGGGCGTGCAGTCATAGGTGGATCGGGCGGGGGGCACGCCTCGTCCTCGTGGGGGGACGTGGATATAAGAGGACTCTCGGGGAGAGCCGAAGCACATCGATTTCTCGTTGAACATTCTTCCCGGAACCCCGCAATCCTTCAACAAAGCGAAAAGCTTTCATACCACCTCCGCTACCACATATCCTCGTCTTCATCCTGTTCCTTGCCTCAAAAGACTATGTCTCAAGCGGCGACCTCGGCCGTCGGAGGGTTCGTGCACTTGCCAATGCAAGCGGGTCGATTGCCCTAAGCGCCACGTGCAAGCTAATGTGTTGTACTCCAACACCGAGGAAAATAATGGGCGAGTGTTCTACAAGTGCCCTTTTTCTCTATAAGTGAAAGCTAGTTTGATTCCTTCTTGTGCACTATTTCTTCTATTCGAGTTGTGTAGTTGTTCGAGATATCTCATTCCTTCAAGCATACAAAGCTTGTTCACCTCATCACGTAGACTGCAAGGTGCCAATATTTCCAAAGGCGGACACCATGGACACCACGAGGGGCGTCAGACAACCATTGTACCACAAAGGATACACCGACCTTCTATGGAGGAGAGGATGGACCCTATGCTTGAGCAGAGGCTAAACATCTTGATGTTCAAGATGGAGCACATTTTAGATCATATGAAATGGTTAGAAAGCTTGTGTATGTGGCTATCGTTCTTGTATTGTGCTCTATTCTTGCGAAGTAGTTCATTTCGTGTAGAGAGCAGAGTTGGTAACGAATGTCTTCGAAGTGGTTTCAGATATCATATCTTCATGTATCCGTATTTTACATGTTAGCGAGGCTTTAATTAGAATATTTTAGTGTGATATGGTCATTCAAACTGGTTCAAAAGGTAGTCACACCAACATCTGTATTTTACACGAGTAATTCTAAAGGCATTTGAATAGGCTTAGTTAGTTCGGTTTATGTGCGAGATCAAGCCCTAAAAGAATATCTGAATCGTACTAAAGCAAGAGCCCTAGACGTTCACAAACTATGCGCTTCTAGAAATACTTAAGCCTTTTCGGTGGCTTGTAAAACTACTCGATTAAGCGACAAGACTACGTGACTTTTTGTGGCCGGTGAGGCGACAACACGCCGCACCCCGCTTTTGGCGAAGCGACAACCACGATGCATCCGCTTTTGGTGAAAGCGACAACACGCAGCGGTTTCGTCTTGGTCAGCTTCGGGAGAGGGTGACACATCGTCACCTTTGATGAGGGTGACAAGTCGTCGACCTTTGACGAGGGTGATGAGTCGTCTGACCTTTGACAGAGGGTGACAGTCGTGCGACCTTTGATGAGGGGTGACAGTCGTCACGACCTTTACAGAGGGTGACAGTCGTGCGACCTTCGACAGAGAGGGTGGTCGTCGCAGCCTTTTACAGAGGGTGGCAGTCGTCTGCGATGCCTTGAGAGGGTGATTGGTCGTGCGGCTTTGATGATGGGTGACAAGTCGTGCGGCTTTCCGAGAGGATGCCAAGCCATCAAAATGGACAAGTCTTTGTAATTGTGTGGAGTAACCCTCACCACCACTATAAAGAGGGCCGAGGGTAGACATCCAACACAGCCAAACCAAAGAATAAGCGTCGGTGAATCTACACAAATTAGGGCACAATGTCGTTCTCACGTCGCCTCTTGACCAGCGAAGTCATCCCCCCAATATCCGGATGCAAGTGGCGTCGGCGCCCGATTCATTGAGAGTTGCCCCGACCCAAATCACATTGCAACCTACCGGCGAAGATGATGCAATCTACCCATGGAGAGAACGGTCGCACATCACTCTCATTGTGGCGCACCTACAAGGTAAACCTCTTTGGTGTCCACACAATCTGAGGTAACACTACCATCTCATGCATCGTTCTTTCTTTTCTCGGCTAAGGACCGGTGTTGCTTCTTCCAATGGATCGACGGGCCGAACGACGTGACTCTAATTTCTACAAGCGCCACAGCGTCTCCCCGCTTAGCCTCGACAACTTCACCCTGGGAGAGGCCGCGAGATATGTCCCTTTTCTAGATCGACGAGCGACGGGCGGTGTGCAAGGGCCAATCAATCGGTGAGTTTCATGCATCATACTCTTGTTAAACTCACAAATTAGTAGTTCTAAGCAGTTCATCGCACATAGGAGTTCAAAAGGACACTTGCAAATGTGCTCAAGTCAAAGGAGAAACCTCCTCGGGGCCACCGAAAGCCCCGACGTTTGCGTACATGGCACAGAGGCGATGGTTGATACCGCCGCGGTGATCAATGAATGGGAGATTCTACGGGTGCCCTTGGCGAGGATGAGCAGTCTGGTACTTCAACCTGGTGGACGGGAGACGCACCACCCACATCTCATGCTTCTGCATGGGATAAGCGGGACAACCATCTCCGTGGTGCCACTACCGCCCGGAAAAGCGGACCCGATAGCCTACGGTTGTTCTTCAACGACCAAAGCGGGCATCTTGCATTGATCGCAGGCACGCGCTTCCGGTTGTCAAGGATAAGCCGAACACACACCTCTGCACCATATAGTGGAGTGCGAGCGAAAGCAGGCGGCGTCTCCGCATGTCTCCGCCAACGGACAACACACCAGAGGCGCAAGAGGTTCCTCCTCAAGAAGAAGAAGGACAAGGGAAGCGGTAGCCGAGGTCCGCAACCGCAACACATCCTTGACGCGTTACGCGGAGACCAGCCGGGAACCCGTGGTATTAACATAGGGGCCGGAATCGGGATGACATGCCCATATGGGAGGCAATCCACATCAAAAGAAAAAAATTAAATGTTACACACCAGAGCGTCGGACATAGGCCACCCAATCGGCGACGGTTGAGAACATGCGGATCCCCATGGAGTTCTTTCATAGTAGGGATCGGCGGTGTCCAGATAACAAATCGCAAAATTAACACGAATCGTAATATGCAAAAATATCTTACATCATTCTCGCAGTACCTGCGATAGGCGGAGCGATCATTTGTTCCACCATGATGACGATGCTTTCATTAGTTAGTTAAATCAAGCAATTTAAATCCTTGTTGTAATGCCCTTGTAATATAATCTAATCTATTGCTTATTTTCTCATCCGAACTTTGGTGTATGTGCCCTTATATATGTTCAACAAATAATTTAAGTGTTCATAACATGAGTTGTTGTCGACCATAAAATTTTGAAAATTCCTGTCTATGATGTTCATAACAATAAAATTAAATTTTGAAATATTCATAACAATCAAATTTTATTGTTTAAATTTAAAAACATTGTTCAGATCTTCAAATTATTTGAAATTTTTATGGTAATATCACTGATTTATCAGAAACCTCCATAAAAATTTCAAAATTTTTCGACGCCGTGGTTGTCCAATTTAATTTTTATAATGCGTTTCACGATTCTACCCACGAGTGCCTTTTCCGATTTTCACAACAAATGGCCGAGCAACAGCGTTTGGCTATCTCGCCCATACGTAAGTGGTAGCCCGCATTGCATAGGCCACCCTTGATTTTTCCGTATTTTTTGGACCGTGTCGCCTGCACGTCGGAGAACAGCGAAAACCCTTAGTGCCCACGATTTCCGTGGTTTCAGAGCCGTCGATGCCTTTTCGATTTTCGCAACAAAATGCGAACAACGTCCGCTATCTCGCCCATACGTAAGTGGTAGCCCGCTGTGCGTGAGCCAACCTTCATTTATTCCGTATTTTTAGACCGTGTCGGCCTATCCGGGGCTATGAAAATACGCAAGTGAGATGCGTATCACTAACGAACTAAAATTATTCTTCCGTTTATTACATGACAAGAGTTTTTTAATTCTTTCGGTTTAATATAACAATTATTGCACAAACATTCACAACAAAATTTACCCAAAAATAAAAAATATCTGATATTATCGCCAAGCAGTTGAACGACTACTAGTTGTCGTAAACGGTTCGGCGACTACTAATCGTCGCCAAAGCTGTTTGGCGACTATATAATAATCGAAATGGTGGTGATAACTACTGACACAGCTATTAACGGTTCAACACGGGATTAAGCGCTTATGCGCCAACCGGTGTGGCGATTACCCTATTATCGCCAAGCCGCTTTGGCGACTACCCTATTATCGCCAAGCGGTTTGGCGGTCGGGTAATATTTCGCAATTTTTTAATGCAAGTATTAATGTCGCAATTTCGAATTAAAATAATATTATTTTAAAAAAATTCCAGCAATAATCATGGATTTTGCTATAATAATAATCAACTATATTTAGAGATATGGTGGTTGATCAGAATCAGGAAAGAATAATTAGCTATAATGATCAATCATTATTGGAGATATGGCCGAAGGAGCTAGGAAGAACGGACCGCTACCACCAACTGTAAATTTATATTAGTAAAGATATATAGTCTGAAAAGGTTTTGTGATTGCCACTGAATAATTAAAAGACGACCTACGTTCTGAGAGCCTGACAAAGTTGCTACATACTGTGCAGTGGGGTCTTTTGAATGTTGCAATTCAGTGATATGAAATTCAAATAATTATGAGTGAAGTAAGTACGGCCGGAGGGGTTGAGTACTAATTTCTGGGCCTGTATTTGGACGGGACCTTGCATGCATATATAGAACCTTCATGTTAGAGGCGTTACGTTCTTCGATCAAGAGCCAAGTGAAATCTTAATGCAAGTATTAATGCTCTCCTGGCACCAACTAATATACTATTAGACCCTGATAATTTGGAGCTTGTAAATGTAGACTACTAGACTGAGCCACAACAAAATCCTCATTCAAATAGAAACTCATCTGTGCCAATAACAGTGTAGCAGATACATGAGCCGATTAGGGATGAAAATGGAGCGGATTCGGTCGGATAGCGACATTTTCATATCCGCTCACATTTTTTTCACCCGGATGCGGATACGGATACGGATAATTTAAAAATGGATCGGATATTAAATCGGTATTGGATAATAATAAAACGGATAGTAATCGGAGTCGGATCGAAAACGGAAACGAAACCGAATATTTAGTCGGATAATATGCAAACGCGAAAACACAATTTTCAACACGTAATATTAGGATTTAGAGTACATAATCCACAAACATAACAAAACTTATAGAATAGTGTTCAAAACAAACATAAGGTAACGAATCTTACCTTATGTTTCCAGTTAAGTGTTGGGCCTCGGGTCCATCCCGCTCTCGGCTCACAGGCCGCGCTGGAGGCCGGAGACACTGCGACTATCACGGATATCCGGATCGGGATATCCGTATCCGCCTCAATATCCGTCGGATATCACCTCCCCATATCCGCTCCGTATCCGTTTGCCCCGATCCGGATAATTATTAAATGTCGTGATCTGTGTCCGTATCCGTCGGATGCTCGATTCTTTTGCCATTTCTCTAAGCGGATGCGAATACGGATACGGTCCGGATATTATCCGCTCCGTTTTCACCCTAAGCCAGATTTAGTAGGAGACTGCTCATGTTAACCACGAAACGTCAAGTGGATCGATCCAACCGTACATTAATGCCAAGGTACATCCTGTTGGGCCACGAACTGGGCCCAATTGTTTTCTGGTACTAAACGCTAGCGTCACCCCTCCGCCTAATCACCACGGCCTATTTGATAATCACCAGGCTCATTACTTCGCTTATCAACACTGCACAGTTTGACTCATGTTAGACGCTGACGCCATTGGGTACGTAGTGTTATACACATGCATGTACGCATACGTCATACAGGGTTTATCCGTGTCAAATTGTGAAATATTAATCAATTTGTTTCGGTTGATCTATTCGGTCCAAAATTTTTTTGTTTCGGTCTAGGCGAGCCTGCCAAAAAGTGACGATTCCCACGCATAAACATCGGCGCAACTGTACTTGCTGAGTAGGAGGGATGCTTGCATGGCGTTTCCAGCTTCTTGCTGCCAAGTGAGAATGCATATGTATAAGGGATTTGATAAACATCAACCGAATGTTATAATATATATGTTATATTATGATACCACTTCTTATACACAGGCACGCAGCAGCGTCCAGATCAGATCAAAGTTTTGTATGATACGACATGAATGTGTATGGTCTCAAAAATGGAGAAAATGAATCTTATAGAAAGAACCAAAATAACGATGTTGAAGCAATCACGACGAAAGAGAAAAGATTTATCAAAGTCAACCATAAATTTTTTAAGCACAACCTCAAAAAGAGTATAAGGGATTGTTGATCTATTCACAATCTCTCGAACCATTTAGGACCCTTTGATTGTTGGCTTGTGGCTTCTTGTTTGCTTCGGTTCTCCATAACAACCCTCTAGGTTTATATAGCCTCCTATTTCTCCTCTAAGCTAGTAGGATTCCTACTCCTATTAGGATTAAGAATCCTAATCCTATTAGTATTCATCTAGCACACTTTTCCAAATCCTAAAAGATTAGATATGAGTCATCATAATTAATAACCTCCACATTGACTCTTATCCGTTGAAGTTATCATACTCCTTCAAGAATTTGCTCCAAACTGTTTCTATATTTTTTTTGTTTCCCCATGTTTAGAAGTACCCCTACCACAATGGCTTATGCATATCACCACAATGCATGTGTTGGTGTTAGGGTTTGACCAGCCAAACATCCTCCTGAGAGCCTTTTCATTGTGTAGTTTAGTTAACCACACCTCCTATTCATACACCCCTTTGTACCACCTCCAAGCTCTACCTACTCGTTGGTACCATTTAGTTTGTCCTGCCACGTCTTCTTCTTCCATCAGCTTGCATCTTCATCTTTAGGTGAGTACCTACTGTTGATGTTACGGTTTCCTTCTCCTAACTAGAATTTTTTTAGATCTCCCATTGATTGCCCTTCCTTTAGTTTTACTCATCAATTGATATCCTTTATCGCTCTAGATACTTTTCATGATTACCTACCCATTGCAAGCAATTTGTATGACTTCACCTTAAAGTGATGCCTCACAACCTTTTAGTTCGAGTGACCTTACATATATTAGATTCTTCTTTAAGCCAAAAACATACCGAACTCTCATCAATGTGCAATGTGCTCCACGATAAATCTCTAGTGTAATTGTTTTCACCTAGTAATTGTATACTCCTTATAATATGTCAATTGAATAGTTCATGTGCTTGCCATAGAGATCGTTCATCAAACATCTTCCTCGCCGAACATATATGGAAACAACAATCTAAATCTAACATCCATCTATAAGAAGTACCTGATTGACTGATGATAAGAACATCTGAATCATCTTTTGTTATTACCATTGAACATGCACCATTCATTTGCTTTAAATTTGGACAGTTCTTTATCATATAACCTTTCTCGTCATATAGATATCACACACGTGTGCTCTTGCCTTTTTCTTCATGTAATTCTTTCTTTTACTTGCAACACCTACTACAATCAATGTTTAATCACACAATGATGATTTTAAGGGCCTCGCCTTCAATAGATATGCAACTGTCTCATTGAAGTTGAGAGTGCTATTTAATAAGAATATTCATCACCAATTGCTCCTAAGATAGTGGTAGAGATGATGCCAGTGTGACGACCTTGTCGTTCTCCTCAATTTTTCTCATCTACACTAATAAGCTACGTGATAAACTTGTTGAAGACATTGAGATGGTCAATGAACCATGTACCTTTCTCCATACACAATATGTACAATTGTTTCTTCAGCACCCACTGGTTTGTCAGCAACTTATATATATATAATTAATCTAAATCATTTCATAATCTCTTCTTTGAAATCTCTTTGATCACTGAGTCCTTTACCTCATTAGAGAAATCTAGACTTATTGTATTGATAGTCTTTTGCTCCATCACCTTTCAGTCTTTAGTGGATGTCCTTTTGGTTTATCCCATTCAAGAGGGGTGATTAACTCCTATTGGACAAGGACATCCTTCATCACATATTGTCGTAGGCTAAAATTTATCCATTGTCAAATTTCCTCTCTTGATTCCACATCGTTGACATCAATCTTGATTTTGTGCCACCTGACAATTTGCGACCTTTCTCACAAATCTAATTAATTTGGTCTTGGATCTGATACCACTTGTTACACTATGATATCCTTTCTTATGCATCATAGCTCTATGAATCGGATTAGAGTTTTGTAAGATATGGTATGAACGTGTATGATCTCAAGAGCAAAGAAGATGAAGCTCAAAGAGAATCAAAATAACGATGTTGAAGCAACTACGATGAAAAAGAAAAGATTTAGCGAAGCAGACCACAAATTCTTTAAATAAAACTTCTAAAGTACACAAGAAATTGTTACTCTCTTACAACCTCTCAAACCTTTTAGTACTATTCGATCCTTGCCCTATATAAGAATCTAGTGCTTAAGAATAACTTAGCCTCTAATCTTCTCGTGCACCTCTTAGGCTCAGTTTGTTTAGGTTTGAGCTTGAGCTTATTTGGCTTCTACACCTCTATAAGCCACAAGCCAAAACAAAGCAGTATTTTTCCACCAGACGGAGAGAAGCTTCTAGCCCAATTTGCACTCTGAGAGAAGCAAGGAAAACGATGCTTCTCGGGGTGGTTTGGAGCTTCTAAAATCCCGCTTCCTGGTACCCTTACAACTTAACTATTATTTATGAAAAATTGCCATTCTCATCCAGCTCAATGACTTCTTCCAGCTCAACATCTTCTTCCAGCTCGACCAAATAAGCTCAAGCTCGGCCTAAACAAACTCAAATTACTTTGGATAAGTTAGCTTGTGGCTTATTGGTTGCTTCAGTTCTCCATAACCACCTCCTAGGTTTATATAGCCTCCCTAATTCTTCTCAAAAGTAAGCAGGGATCTCACTTCTTATTAGGAGTAGAAATCCTAATCCTATTATAATTTATCCATCATACCTTTTCAAATCCTAAAATAGTAGATATGAGTCGCCACAATTAATAATATATATAATTGATATAGATTAATTAACTACGTATACGATGTGAAATTTAAGGGCGTATAAAATGTTAATATTTGCAAAACCCTATGTTATCAATGAACAATTTCATGCTGTAAAAGAACTTCATATTTGGATCGGAACATTATTGAAATACCCCAAAAATTTCAAAAATGGGTTTAATTATTTTTTTCTTTGGATTTTTCCTGATTATTTTCGAATGTTATTTCATGTTATTTCGGTTTCTTTGTCCTCTCTCCATTTTTGGCCGTTTTCCCAAACTCCCGCCTTCCCGTTTTGATTTACGCCGTTCACTCAATGCGGTCTATTTCCTCGCCCGACCCATTTCTTCCCGACCTTGACCCATCATTTCTCTGTTTGGTCCCTCTTTCCTGTTCTTCTTCCCACAAGATTCTTCTTCGCCTAACACCTTGCTACGGTCGGCCGCCTTGACCCTCGCATGAGCACTTTCCACTTCAGACTCCTCACCTTGGCGTCGTCTTCCTCAATTTGGCGCAGCAAGTTCCGTTCCTCACCCCCAGCACCGCTTGCCATTTCCAGCAATCCATGCACCCGTTCCATCGCCATTCACTCCGCCTGTACAACCATCATCACCGCGCCACCCTACCGCGTGCATCCGTCAACTCCCTAGCAGGCCTCAAGCCCCCTGGCGCAATCCCATCGCTGCTCCCCGTGACTTTGCCGCCCCTTTCTCTCTCTTCACCCCGCCCGCACTTCTCTTCGTGATTCCTGGCTAGAAAAGCTTCCCCAAGCCCCCATTTTCGCAAAAACGAGTCCCCTTCAGTGATCTTCGACTTTTCCCCCACTTCTTCCACCTTCTCGAGCTCTCAATCGCCGGCGTAGTCTTCATCTTCTTCGTCTCCGGTGTTCTTCCGCCGCCGCGCCATTCCGGTCTCTTTCCGAACCCATTCTCCCCACTTCCGAGTCCGCCGCAATCCCCTCTCCATTTCCCGCTACTCCTTCCGCCGTCAAGAACCACGGTTCATCGAATCGCGACCGTCCTCTCCGGCTCGACTGTTTCTTTTCATCGCCGCTGTCGCCGCGTTCACCTTTTGTGCCGCTGCAGTAGGCCAAGTCGTCAGCGCCTCCTCGCTCGCTGCCGTTTGGGCCCATTGTCATTGCCGTCTCGATCTCACGGTCGATCCCACACCTCTTGGGCGGCTCAGTCGTACCACGCCTCTCATGTACTGGTAAGCTCACTTACGCGTGGCAGTGCTCGCAGCCCAGACGCCAGACCCGTGGGCATGACAAAAGCTATGCAGCCGTTTTCTTTTTCAGTTTTCCTTTTTCTTTTCGGATTAATTTCGTATTCAAAAATCCGAAAAATCGATATAAATTCCCAAAAATCCCAGAAAAATCCCAAAAATTCCCAAAAATCCAAAAATGCTAAAAATACATATTCTTGACCGTTTCGAGCCGCTGAGTCCAAAAATGATCTCCGTTCCGCCATACCAAGTCCAGAAAATTCCAAAAATGCCCCTGGACTCCGTCCCGGCCATTTTCTCTCTGATTTCTTTTTTTTTGTTTCTTTTTCTTTGTTTTGTTTTGTTCGTTTATTTATCGATTGCGTTTTCTCGCGCTAGATCCACGTCGAACAACCGTTAGCACGAATCTCGAGCGGGGAGCGACGCTGAGTCAGTGTCGCAGGACAAGAGCCGTTCGGGGCCAGACACGACATCGACCGTCTCTCATTAGGCGAATCCCTAACCTCGCAAGGCAAGCCACACTCCTTGAACATGTTTGATCCCATTATTCCGTATAATTACTGTATGTATTTAGTTCTTTGATTTGTCACGTAAATAGAGTAGAAATCTAAAAAGGAGCTAGTTTGGAAAGACTTGACTAGTTAAACCCACTCCATAGATGCTCTCACGGGCCCTCAAATCTGACACTCATCGAGTGAACTTCAGCTTGAAGATATCAAAACTTCAGAAACCGATAGAACAACTACAAGTCTACAAATGAACTTACCATCTCATGCATCTTGATAAACTTCTTCGATATATTGACTATAGCTTGCACTTCCACTACTGCTTAACTAGCTAGTTCGAGACAAGAATACGTATGAAAAGGGACGACACAAAGTTAAACTATGACTTAGCCTCAAAATTAAGCCAAACTCTTGACCTAAGCACGTGCCTGCCCATATATAGATATGGTGCTCTCTCTCTCTCTCTGACGTTGCCGTGGTTCTTCTCTTGATTAATTTAATTTGGTTCCTCTCTGACGTTTGCCGTGGTTCTTTTCTTGATTAATTTGGCTCCTTATTGCTTGGATCTTGTTGCCGCGACGCTGTCCGAGAGCTGGCGATTGACATTGGAGCTAGCGTGGTTGAACAAGTAAAGAAAGCTCGCTGTAAAGTGTGATGTGCGTAGCTCTGCCTGCCTCAGTGCAAGACATTAATTCGTGTCACTTTTTGTCATCTTCTCAGGCCATATATTCAAGCGAAATTAACACAGCAAAACAGTGAGAATTAAAGAGCTTTCGATAATATCTACCTACGCAACTAATTCCAGCACAAAAGGTGATCGAAATGCTTCCCGCCGCCACAGAGTATGCTAGCTTTCTATATATGTTAAGCATGTTTTGTTTTCACCACTAATTTCATTGAGCATGAAAGCGATCGATCATTCCATAATTATATGGAGATTACTGTGCACAGTAATCCCTAGTTTGAAACTTTTGTCATGTGGTATTGACGATGCGGGTCCAAACCCGCAAGCTTCGAGACAATGAATAGTAAATACAAAATTTTAAACATGGCTGTGGCAAATGTAAATTTTCCCTTCTTTATATGTTTTTATGAGAATATATGGATCCACATAAATATGAAAATACATACAATTACTAGCACTATATACCGTGTCTACTAATCTCATATACGTTCTGTGAGAACGATGTACGTTAAAAAGTAAAAGGTATGCTTTAGTCATGCTTTATGCACGCTTTAGTCATGCTTTGTTGCATCTTTTACGTGGCTTATGCTCTTGCCGTGCAGTAACAGCCGTCAAGTTGAGTGCCATCAACTTTATGTTGAGTGGGTTAGATGTGTGATTTCTATAATTTGAACTCGTGGGTGCTTGACTTGTGCAAACACTAAGATAGCAGCTCCTTTGACCAACTTATCCTAGTCTCAGGATACCTCCTTGTTAAAACCCTCATGAGTATGCCATATTCAATTGTAACCCTAGGTTATCAATAATGAACTACCGAGGTTAGCTATATTAATAAACATTGCTCTTCTTTTATTATTTAAAACCCCCGGATCTTGACTCGGGGCACATTTATAAATCATGCTACGGTTTGGGGGACAGTATTGGGCGGACCACGGAAGGTGGATGCTGGCCCAATCCCCAAACCGATGGCAAGCCCAGTGTGGTGTAGAAAGGGTACAAGAGGTACCGGTGGTGCGGTGTGTGTCGGGCTTGTCTTCGGCAATTAAGGATCAACCTCGGCAAGGTAAATAACTCGAACCCTCTCAACCACAAGTTGGGTCGATCGCTTTGTTGGCATGATCCACGTGGCAGATATTGTCTTTCCCTTTGAATGCCTCTGGTGGACCCCCATTTTGTGTTGGAGTAATGGGGCGTGTTGAGGTTAGGGTGGAGCGGAATAGTGCGGTCATTCGATGGTTTCTACACAAGAGGTTTCCTCGATCGGCCGGTCGTGAGGCCCGCTTTGGCGATGGGTTCTTGGGCAGAGGATGTGCACCGCCTCTTTGGGTAGGAGCTAAAGAGGGGGAATTCAATGAAAGGTTATGTTAATCTCGGTCCCGCCAGTATGCATAAAGTTGCATGTTGATCTATAGTGGCACTAACGATAGTAGATATCTTGTGGGTAAAGTTGAGTAGCTCTGCAGAGTGATCTAAATGGTATTCGAATCACGCGTGCTAGGTTAATGAAGTAGGTTAATTTCGGTGATTCCTAGAATGGCGAGCTTGAGTAGTTTTGATCAATAAATTTGTTCGAATCTGGATTTTGTTAAAATCGCTGGTGGTGTTGTGATGATGATGATGATGATTGATTGATTTATGTTTCTTTGTATTATACTTAATCCTAGGTCATGCATCCACCAAATAATTAAACTTATGCCAACTCCTTGAAATTCGTGCATGAATTTAATTTGGTTCCTCTCTGACGTTTGCCGTGGTTCTTTTCTTGATTAATTTGGCTCCTTATTGCTTGGATCTTGTTGCCGCGACGCTGTCCGAGAGCTGGCGATTGACATTGGAGCTAGCGTGGTTGAACAAGTAAAGAAAGCTCGCTGTAAAGTGTGATGTGCGTAGCTCTGCCTGCCTCAGTGCAAGACATTAATTCGTGTCACTTTTGTCATCTTCTCAGGCCATATATTCAAGCGAAATTAACACAGCAAAACAGTGAGAATTAAAGAGCTTTCGATAATATCTACCTACGCAACTAATTCCAGCACAAAAGGTGATCGAAATGCTTCCCGCCGCCACAGAGTATGCTAGCTTTCTATATATGTTAAGCATGTTTTGTTTTCACCACTAATTTCATTGAGCATGAAAGCGATCGATCATTCCATAATTATATGGAGATTACTGTGCACAGTAATCCCTAGTTTGAAACTTTTGTCATGTGGTATTGACGATGCGGGTCCAAACCCGCAAGCTTCGAGACAATGAATAGTAAATACAAAATTTTAAACATGGCTGTGGCAAATGTAAATTTTCCCTTCTTTATATGTTTTTATGAGAATATATGGATCCACATAAATATGAAAATACATACAATTACTAGCACTATATACCGTGTCTACTAATCTCATATACGTTCTGTGAGAACGATGTACGTTAAAAAGTAAAAGGTATGCTTTAGTCATGCTTTATGCACGCTTTAGTCATGCTTTGTTGCATCTTTTACGTGGCTTATGCTCTTGCCGTGCAGTAACAGCCGTCAAGTTGAGTGCCATCAACTTTATGTTGAGTGGGTTAGATGTGTGATTTCTATAATTTGAACTCGTGGGTGCTTGACTTGTGCAAACACTAAGATAGCAGCTCCTTTGACCAACTTATCCTAGTCTCAGGATACCTCCAATATGTGAGATGCCTAAACATGTGCTTAAAAGTGAGTGTGTGTGCCATATCCGATCCTCAAGCATCTACTTAAGAAATCAACCCTCTAATACAAGCACCTCTTTTCTTGAAAGTGATTAAATTTTGTGACAAACTCACAAACATCCATCAATGTTTCAATTAATCATGGATACTTAAATTTGACTCAATTCTTTATCCATCCCGACAAGAAAGCTATCTCTAAACACGTACTCCCTCTGTCTAAGTTTATAAGATATAGTTCTTCGCACATAAATCAATAAAACATTAAAAATAACTAAATTCTCCTTAATTATTATCACTAAGCACTTTAGGGTCTGTTTGGTAGAGCTCCAGATCCCAGCTTCACCTGAGATCTGAAATTTGTAGGCTAAAATAAAGTGAATTAAGTTTATATTTTTGGTCTAAAATGCAAACAAGATGGTCCATCTAAATACTCTTAATGCACTCATAGCTCCAGCTTCACGGATCTGGTGAAGTTAGGAATACCCAACTCCACCAGATTTACGGATCCGTGGGCTGGAGCCCCTAAACGCACCCTAAATTCTAATATTCAAATTTCCGTGTGGTTTGTTGAGTACGGTTGTGTACTCACCCTTGCTCTAAACTTATCTTTTAGAAATTCAAGAAGATGACGAGTCTCGGAAGGGCGTAGATGGCGATGTTATTTGGTTTTGAAGGCCTTGATCTATCTGCTTTCGAACCTTTCACGTGGTTGTTTTGGTAATGTATCTGGTGCGGCCAAGACTTTTGTAAAACTCCGCCGTTAGGCCTTAATTTATCTATCAAATATTCGCATTTGCTTTTATATACAGCAATGTACACTTGGTTACCTACAATTAAATTCCAGGTAGGCTTGAAGGTATTTATCTGCACTTTTAAAAAGGCGGTCCGTTACAATTATATAGATACTCTCACGGGCCCTCAAATCTGACACTCATCGAGTGAACTTCAGCTTGAAGATATCAAAACTTCAGAAACCGATATAGAACAACTACAAGTCTACAAATGAACTTACCATCTCATGCATATTGATAAACTTCTTCGATATATTGACTATAGTTTGCACTTCCACTACTGCTTAACTACCTAATTCGAGACAAGCATACGTATGAAAAGGGACAACACAAAGTTAACTATGACTTAGCCTCAAAATTAAGCCAAACTCTTGACCTAAGCACGTGCCAGCCCCAGAAAGGGAAAAGGAATTAAAGCATTAATTAATTAATCAGAAGCGTAATGACCTTCGACGTCAATTATATTGGAGATCGATCGAATCGATTATTGTAATCCTTTGCGATTGGGACATAACATCGGTCTAATATATAGATAGTATGGTGCTCTCTCTCTCTCTGACGTTGCCGTGGTTCTTCTCTTGATTAATTTGGCTCCTCTCTGACGTTGCCGTGGTTCTTTTCTTGATTAATTTGGCCCCTTATTGCTTGGATCTTGTTGCCGCGACGCTGTCCGAGAGCTGGCGATTGACATTGGAGCTAGCGTGGTTGAACAAGTAAAGAAAGCTCGCTGTAAAGTGTGATGTGCGTAGCTCTGCCTGCCTCAGTGCAAGACATTAATTCGTGTCACTTTTTGTCATCTTCTCAGGCCATATATTCAAGCGAAATTAACACAGCAAAACAGTGAGAATTAAAGAGCTTTCGATAATATCTACCTACGCAACTAATTCCAGCACAAAAGGTGATCGAAATGCTTCCCTCAGCCACAGAGTATGCTAGCTTTCTATATATATATGTTAAGCATGTTTTGTTTTCACCACTAATTAATTTTATTGAGCATGAAAGCGATCGATCATTCCATAATTATATGGAAATTACTGTGCACAGTAATCCCTAGTTTGAAACTTTTGTCATGTGGTATTGACGATGCGGGTCCAAACCCACAAGCTAGCTTCGAGACAATGAATAGTAAATACAAAATTTTAAACATATGGCTGTGGCAAATGTAAATTTTCCCTTCTTTATATGTTTTTATGAGAATATATGGATCCACATAAATATGAAAATACATACAATTACTAGCACTATATACCGTGTCTACTAATCTCATATACGTTCTGTGAGAACGATGTACGTTAAAAAGTAAAATGTATGCTTTAGTCATGCTTTATGCACGCTTTAATTAGTCATGCTTTGTTGCATCTTTTACGTGGCTTATGCTCTTGCCGTGCAGTAACAGCCGTCAAGTTGAGTGCCATCAACTTTATGTTGAGTGGGTTAGATGTGTGATTTCTATAATTTGAACTCGTGGGTGCTTGACTTGTGCAAACACTAAGATAGCAGCTCCTTTGACCAACTTATCCTACTCTCAGGATACCTCCAATATGTGAGATGCCTAAACATGTGCTTAAAAGTGAGTGTGTGTGCCATATCCGATCCTCAAGCATCTACTTAAGAAATCAACCCTCTAATACAAGCACCTCTTTTCTTGAAAGTGATTAAATTTTGTGACAAACTCACAAACATCCATCAATGTTTCAATTAAGCATGGATACTTAAATTTGACTCAATTCTTTATCCATCCCGACAAGAAAGCTATCTCTAAACACGTACTCCCTCTGTCTAAGTTTATAATATATAGTTCTTCGCACATAGATCAATAAAACATTAAAAATAACTAAATTCTCCTTAATTATTATCACTAAGCACTTTAGGTTGCATTTGGTAGAGTTTGGATCCCACTTCACCCGAGATCTGAAATTTGTAGGCTAAAATAAAGTGAATTAAGTTTATATTTTTGGTCTAAAATGCAAACAAGATGATCTATCTAAATACTCTTAATGCACTCATAGCTCCAGCTTCACGGATCTGGTGAAGTTAGGAATACCCAACTCCACCAGATTTACGGATCTGGTGGAGCTGGAGCCCTGCCAAACGCACCCTAAATTCAATACATACGTGTAAAGAATATAGAAATAAAGATAAAAATTTAGAGCATGTACAGTGGTATAGATGGCACTGTCTATAATACATCTCCACATCATCTACAGACAGCACTAAAAACAACTCATACAATAGATGTCTATATGTTATTTGTAATGGTCCCTTATTCAATTAACAGATTGTCTATATAATGGTATATAAAATGTAAAACTGTCTATAAGACTATCTATTAAATAGTACACAATAACTCTTTCTCTTACATACCATTTAAAATCTTACGTAGCATCTCTTGTAAAAAACTGACTGTGAAGTATTGTATATACCTTAGAAGTAGAGAGAGAACATCATACGTAAGTACAGATGGAGAGCCATCTTTTGATTGTCGGAGAGCCCCTTAAAAGTCATCAGATGGGTAAACGCTTCCGATTGCCTGCCACGTCAGCACACACCGCCAAACCCTCCGGCGAGCTCCAAAGCCGGTGCACCGCATTCCGCGAAGATTCCACACGGGTGGAAAAACGAAGACGGCAAAAAGGAGAAGAAAACACACCCACGCACGAACGAAGGCGCGGACCCACTTCCGTTCCCACTCCTCCGGCCCCACGTGCGGCCGCCCAAGCAAGCCGCCGCGCGCAAGTGGTTCAGGAGCCTCTCGCGGGGCCACCACCACCCTAGTTCCACGCTCCCACCACTGACGTATGGGACCCACCCACCGTTACCACGCGTCGGCGGAGGGTAGCGTTAATCCGGTGCAGGGCACCACCGGGGCGAGCCGCAGCTGCCACCCACTCGCTGGCGGTAACTGGTAACTACTCGATCGAGCACACTGCACACGCATGCAACACTGCACACGTATGCATCATATCAGTACAGTACTGCCTCCGTTAGTTTTACGCACATATAAAAAAATTATATTATTATTTTTTATTATATATTTCTATGACGTATGTTACTTTAAACTTTTTTATGTTAGTGAATAACATTAAAAAATTTAAAAGATAGAGTATAGAAAATAGTCAAAAATTATCTTACGCTAGTACACACGTGACACGTCTACCATTTTTTTGTCTTTTTAAAAAGATTCTGAAAAATATTTAAATTTGATATATCTTATCTTACGCTAGTACACACGTCTACCATTTTTTCTTTTTTAAAAAAAGATTCTGAAAAAAATATCTCCTCCCTTTGTGAGGTTGTCTGCTTTTCGTCTCTTCCGCTTCGCCTAAAGCGTCGTAGGTTCCTTCCTCGAATCCTACCTCGCGCCTTTCTCTCGCGCGCCTCCCTCCCACCGCTCGGAGCTCGCTCGAGGCCGGAGAAACCCTAGCTTTGGCGCGCTTGCCTCCACCGTCGCCGTCGCGGCCGTGGTGATTCGCGTGCGAGGCGATGCCCGCGTGGTGGTCCCGCAAGTCGAGGTCCAAGTCGAAGAGCAAGCCCGGGACCGCCGCCGTCTCCGCCGCGTCCTCCCCCCGCAAGTCCATCGACCTCGAGTACGCCTCCTCCTCGCCGACGCCCCGGGCGAGGGAGAAGGCCCGCAGTCTCGACTTGCCGGCCGCGCGGCATGGCTGCGGCGTGGGGTTTGGGGCGGTGGAGCACAACTACAAGCTCCCCGTGCCTGTGACTGACCGTGACCCGGAGCCTCTGCCTGTGGGGTCTCTGCATGTGGAGCCCGCGGATGTGGCGGCGGTCGCCGGTGAGTGCTGTCTGTCGGTGTCGGGGTCGAGCGCGTGCTCGGATGGGTCGTCGGATGAGGCTCTGGATCAACACATCTGTAGGTAAGCTGCTGATCGTGGAATTGTTGCTGCCCGATTAGGGCTTCATTGCGAATTTGCTGCAGCCTGGTCGCCAGTTCAGTTTTCCCCTTCTAGGGGTGTAGTTGCAGCTGAATTTGTGTGATACTGTGGTTAAATTTGGGGAATCGCGTTGGATTGAACAGTGTGGCTTCGCACCAACTGCAGCAGTTGACGCCGCTCTTCCATGGTCGTTCCAGCTCTTTTTGGGGTAAATATGTGTTGTAGACTGGATGACTCGGGATGCTGGTTTATGGTTGAACAAATATTCTAAAAAATGTTGAACAACTGTTTCTTTTGTTGCTTTGGAGCTATCATTCTGTGGAAATGCAGATTTGGTGCTTGTGCTAAATCATTGTTTATTCTTGCAAGAAATAATAATGTACACGGGTTAGTTTATCTTTATGTTTTGCACTCGATTCTGACATATTCGAAAGTATATAACTTGTTCGTGTGCCAAATTCATTTGTTTTGATTGGATTGATCGGAGTAGTGTATTGTTTCATATTTCTTTATAATAGTATTTATATGTTTCGTTTCAAAATATATTGGTATGTTCTCTGATGATTCTTGGTTGCTTCGTGTAATCTCTAGGTCAATGGATCCGGTTGCTTTTGCCAGTGGAAGAAATACTCTATCTGTCAAACAAAGGTTTTTAAATGAAGACAAGCATTTCATGTCTTATAGTATGCCACGGGAGCATCAGAAGTTCTTCGAGGAGCCTGTCTCTAATGTGAGAGAGCCTCATTTGCACAGTGATGAACCTTCAACTAGTGAATCCAGTTGTTCACGTGGCAGAAGGTTGTCTGAGGATGTCTTTGGTCCAATAACGAGAAGCCCCTCCCCTGGCCCAAAAGGCCATATCTTTGCTGTGAATAATGCAAATTCAAGAGAATTTGGGTTTAGCTCGTGGTCACCTGTGAAAATGATGGATGGTTTGAGGAGCCCACCCCATCCCTTACCTCTTCCTCCAGCTTCTGCTGCTTGCTCACTTCTTCCTCCATCTCCCACTGCTTGCTCGCCTCTTCCTCCATCTTCCACGGCTTGCTCGCCTCTTCCTCCATCTCCCACTGCTTGCTTACAATCCCAATCACAGTGGAAAAGGGGGAGATTGTTAGGGAGTGGTACATTTGGCCAGGTTTACCTTGGATTTAACAGGTATCGATGTCGTTCCATGTTTTGGCATCATTGGAAATTTGATTATCATTTGGAACTTGATGCGTTACTGTTGCATTAAAAGCTACCAGCTTATATACAAGATATATGATGGTCATAAATTGTCAAATATTCCAGTAGATGGGTTTAGGAAGTTGACAATGAGATTTAAGTAGCATCTAAATCTCAAGGGCTAACGGATATAAGCTGATCATGCCATTTTTTTTGTTCAGTTTTCCTGATACTAAAGTGCTGATATGTATACAAAATTCTTGAGGTTTTAACAAAATGTCTGGAAAAGCAATTTGTGTAAGAATTCTTGATTCGTGATTAATTATGCAGTGAAAATGGGCAGTTTTGTGCGACTAAGGAGGTACAAGTTATTCTGGATGATCCACATTCAAAAGAACGACTCAAGCAATTGAATCAGGTTACATTCAAATCTTAATAAGTTGGCTTAGTTGTCTTTTTATGAATAACAACGGTACTTGCATCTCCTGTTCGATTGACTTACCAGCATGTATTCATTATGGACCTTCGGTATTGACAGGAAATAGATATGCTTAGGAAACTCTCGCACCCAAACATTGTACAATACTATGGAAGTGAGATGGTAAGTTCTAATTATCACATTTGTTTCTGTGCAGCCATATAATTTTAATACTTGTTTGCCTTATCATGTTTCTTGTTTGTACGTATGAGGGAAAATACTAGTTTTTGTAAAACTGAAAGGAATTAGGAAATTAATGATGTGTACACTAAGGGCTCTTGCACAAAGATAGAATTGTAGTCTAATTGGCGGGAAATTCTGTTTATAAAGGATGGGTCTTTTTATTCCTTGCTACTTATCCATAAGTAAAAGGTGTTATATGGTTGCTGTGATTGCTCTTGAAATAAACCCTTTATCATAAAAAATGTTGTGGAAATGTTGCGTGGATCACATACATGGGAAGTTGAGGACGGAATCTGCCTTCATAAATGTTGCGGATCATATACATGAGAAGTTGAGAACAAAATCCGCCTTCATACTAAACTAGATTGACTATAGAGTAGTTAGGTTGCCCATGTATGAGCATGGGATTACATAAAAATGAATACCATTCTGCCTGCCCAAATTGTTAAAGAGTTAAGTGGTGGGAAGCCCATAAAGAGCTTATATAGTTCTTAGAGTTGCTGTTCTAACAAAGGGCACGTAACATGCATGTAAGTAAAAAAAAGGTTACTCATTCGCAAGGATTTCATCAGGACTTTATACTTAATCACGCCAAAGTAATGGTTGCATGTGCGTTGGCAACATTCTGTGCTGCGATGACTTTCACCGCATGTTGTGGCTTGTTTGACTGAAAACATGTGGAACTCATTGAAGTTATTAGAGCGATAAGATGAGGCTTGGTAACTCACCACCTTTTTACCACCAAAGCACGCAAGACGTGTGGTGAGGTGACGCCATACACACATACTAACCTAGTATAGCAGCAAATAAATTAGCAATTTTGTAGATCATGCATACCTTGATATTGCCGGTTCTTGAGCCGATGTAGCAGCATCCTCTCTCCAATTTATCTTCTCCCATGTAGCATGTTACAAAATATTACAATAATTCATATTCCAATTAATTGACGGTGATGGCGATGATGTGCCGAGCAGAGGCGGCGATGGCGCGGTGGCTCCTACGCTGGAATAGAGGAGGCGGTAGCGCATTGCGGTGGCTCCTGCACTAGAGCAGAGGAGGCAACATAGTGTCTCTTGCGTCGGAGCAGAGGAGGCGGCGGTGTGGCACAGTGGCTCCCTCGCCGATTAGAGGGCGATGTGTGGCGGGGGCAGTGCTACCGCAAGGTTTTATAATTCACTCATAGCCTCCCTCTTGGTCTTCGATGGTCTTCAATTGTGCTGGTGGCTAGCCCGATATGTCTATTACCCTCTCGGCCTCTCTCTTGTTCAGCGCACGTATGGCATCCTTCTCAATCCTCCACATTGTCATACGACGCCTCAAATACGCCATGGCTATAAGGCGGATGCCATACCCTTCTCCGGCAAGGCGATGGTGTAGCACAGCCCCCTGGACTGCCTTACTGCTTAAGTGACGCTTAAACGATGATTTAATCCATGGAATTCATATCCATTCAATGGTCTGGGAGGCTATTGGTGTAAATTCATTACATGTTAAGAGTATTAACAATTAAGCATGTGTGGAAGGAGGAGGAAAATCCAATGTTCAGGTGTGGTATGACTTTCCAATTGTCATATTCCACGGTTTGTACTGTTTTTAGAACATCAGGGGGGGTACCATACCCAGTTTTGTAGTTTAGGGGGCAGTGCTTCAGGGGTAATATAAACTTGTTCCAATTTTTTTTTATTATATATGTAGTTTTTTTTGTTGTTCTACTCTCATTCACCTCTTTTGGTGTGCTACTGTTTGATTTAAGTTTTTTGTTCTTTCCTGTCACCTGGCTTGCGTTGTTTTTCTACTGCTTCCCCCTCCCTGCCTCTTTCCTGCTCTTCCATCTCAAAAGGAAATTATCTCAACTTTTATTGGAAGTACTTGGCCATGCTTAGACTTTCTAATTGTGTACATTTCCAAACAGACTGATGATGCACTTTCAATCTATCTTGAGTACGTTTCTGGGGGCTCAATTCATAAGTTACTTAGAGAGTATGGTCCTTTTAAGGAACCTGTGATTCGCAATTATACTGGACAAATTCTATCTGGTCTTGCCTACTTGCATGGGAGGAACACTGTCCACAGGTAGTATACACTATAAAATGTCTAAAATTGTTTACTCATTCCATAGGTGGTACAAAATACAATAATCGCTTAATACTGCTTTTCTTGGCAGAGATATTAAAGGAGCAAATATACTTGTTGGCCCTAATGGTGAAGTCAAACTTGCTGACTTTGGCATGGCTAAGCATGTATGCAGTTTTCCTTTCCATCCCCCCCTCTCCCTACCGTGTGGTTGGCACTGTGTCGTTCCATTATCATAATATTTAGTCTTTTTTGGGGGCCAACTCTGATTTTCTCCCCCAAATACTTTCTATTTGGTTCTACTTATGTTCGATTTCACTAGTACACCCTAGAAGAAATTACAATTAGGAATGCTTCTATGCTTCCTTAAATGAGAACTATGCAGTTTCTAAATACAGCTGAAGTTGCTAAATAGTGCTCAATTGCTTTAGCATGCCTGTAGTTCTATTTTTGGGAAGGCATAGAAGCATTCCTGAATTCTAATTTCTTGTGAAACTGATTATCTACCCACTTCTCCTTACATAAAAGTAGAATATAATTTTATGGAAGGATGGCCATAAATTTCTAGTTCCTTTTGCTGGCCATCATTGCAATTACAAGGAAAAATGCAAATTCTAGTCTTTTATTTTTTTCCCTTTAATCCCCTTCATTTCATTACTTATGTTGAAGCAGATATCATCATTTGCTGAAATACGCTCTTTCAAAGGAAGTCCTTATTGGATGGCTCCTGAGGTTAGTTGTTTTTTAACACTAAACCTTTAAATCATCTTTGTCATCAGCCATTGTACGGTTGTGAGTAAAGTTCTCTCAAACATTGGAAACCTGCAGGTTATAATGAATAGTAAAGGTTACAGTCTAGCTGTCGACATTTGGAGCTTGGGGTGTACAATTATTGAAATGGCAACGGCAAAACCTCCTTGGCATCAATACGAAGGGGTATGCTTTCGCTTTGCAGCTGTATTTCCATGTAACTGTGACAAATGGCAGACTGACTCAATCTTCTCCAATCTGATCTTGCAGGTAGCTGCAATATTTAAGATCGCAAACAGTAAAGATATACCTCAAATCCCAGACAGTTTTTCAGAGGAAGGGAAAAGTTTCTTGCAGCTGTGCTTAAAACGTGATCCTTCATCTCGCTCTTCTGCAACTCAATTGATGGATCACCCTTTTGTTCAGGACCATCCAGCAGTAAGAGCTGCAAAATCCAGTGCATTGAGAAATGCGTTTTCTGCTCCGGCAGATAGGAGGCATACAACGGTATAGTTTCTTGCTCTTTCTGAACTCCCATTTTTAGGTACGCTTTTATTCTCTTTGGCCCTGTTCCGATGGCCAATAAGAAAAGGCAGCTTATAGTGGCTTGCGATTTTTTTGAACTCACGCTGGACAAATTTGTCCACGAACTGTCAGCACTCTTCTGTTTTTTCGGTCAGCGGTATTAATTGCATGAGAACTCAATCGCATGGGATTTTGGTTTAGTTGCATCAAAGATCCTCTTAAAGTATATCTGGTCTAAATTAATAGTTGATTAGCAGGGTCCCATTTGCGACTTTATTTGAATAAAGTTCATTGCAGGATTGTTGCTTTTCAAGGGAAAAATGCCATTGCTTGCTTCATTTATGTTGTCTGTTTTCGTAAATGCTCACCCTCCTTATCCTGCCTTGACTCTTGCTGCAGTCCAACAGGGAGTTCTCATCAAGGAGAAGTATTATTCCTCCGACGGATATAGAACTGAGTGCTAGAGATTTTACCAGATTTTCCACAGCTGTTCCTTCACCGCGTACCTCCAGGTACCGTGATACTCCACCATCAGTTTTTACCCTTTCTCGCAACTTCTTTTCCTTTTGCAAGACAACCTCCTCGCAACTTGACAGATTATGTACAAATATCCTACAGCAGCCCTGTTCCTGTGAGAACAAACATGTCTCTACCCGTGTCCCCATGCTCAAGCCCACTGCGGCAGTTTAAGCAATCCAACCGGAGCTGCCTGCCATCTCCGCCTCACTCAACGTCTCCCTCCGGTGCTACAGCCTACAACCCATCGAGCTACGCCTTGAATCAGACGAGACGAAGTCGTTGGCAGGATATTGGCCAGTTGAAACTCCAGAGCCCCTACGGTTCCCCAAGAAGGTTCTGAGTGCCTTTTGTGAAAGGTCAGCACGAAAAATGTTCCCATGACATGTTAGATGCTCGGAGATGTTCTGCGGCGCAACATTTTGTGACCTGCGTTACTACAGCGATCTGATTTACTGTACAGTAAAAAAAGGGGGGTTCTCGAGGAAGCAAGTTGTACCAGGAAGTTATATATATTCGTAGGCCGTTGTCGCTTCCGCCATATGTCATAATGTAAAGCGCTACAAAATCTTATAAGAATACGGGCTGTAAATTCGCTAGTTTGCGCAAGCTGACATTTCGATGGCAGATGTGTGTCTATGTATATATTGTCTACATCGGCATCGCTCAACGCCCGCCCGCCCGACGCGTGTGTGCCACTGTGCTCGCCCGCTCCACCGCGCGGCGCTGCTTCCTCCCTCTACGAGTGGGCCAGCTCTGCGACCGCCTCTGTGCTCCGTGCGAGAAGCTTCGCTCGCTCCCCTTCGCGTTTCCGCCTGGTTGGCCAATATCTTCAGCCACTCGGGTAATAGAAGATGGAAATATCTTCAACCACTATTTGCTCTACACACCTCTTCAACCTTGGCCAATGGAATAACGTCTTAATCCTCTAATAGGTGACTCTCATGCTCGAATGACCACCAAAGCTTGATGCGTGGAAGTTGGTTATGATTTTCTGCTGAAGATATTCCTTGTCTCCTACATAAATTCTCCCCTTGAATCTTAGAAGACCTACTACTGGATTATATTCAGCATTGGAACCACTGGATGTATGTGCTTCGTTCATTAATTTTTAGCTGTACTCCTCTCCGGGAACGACTGCTGTGCAATCATGCTTCCCGTGCAAACACCGTGCAAACCAACTAAGAAAAGTTTCAAAAAATTCTGAAAAAAATCATGGATGTACATCTCATCTTACCCTATCTACATATAAAATTTCATGATCAAATTCGTCCTATGCTAGAAGTTACAAAAAAGACAAATTTCTGACAAACTTGAATAGTTCAAATGCACCCCAAATTTGTCTTTTTTGTAACTTCTAGCATAGGACGAATTTGATCATAAAATTTTATATGTAGATGGGGTAAGATGAGATGTACATCCATGATTTTTTCAGAATTTTTTGAAACTTTTCTTAGTTGGTTTGCACGGTGTTTGCATGGGAAGCATGATTGCACAGCAGTCGTTCCTCTCATCTCCAATGTAGCTATCCTTAATTTCCAGTACCCACTCAGGTAATACAGTGGCTATTGCTTCACAAGACATTTCAGCATGCCTAAGATGTGAGTCTCTCCTAGAAAGTGCATTTGCCATAGCATTTTCCTTGCCTTTCTTATATTCCACTCGATAATCGAATTCCAGTAGCTTGAGTAGCGATTTGTGTTGGATACCCTTAGTTAGCCTTTGAGATGCAATATATTTCAAGCTTTTCTGATATGTTCTTATGGTGAGTCTCCCCCCCAAGAAATAATGTCGCCGCCTTTTTAATGCCTCCAAAATCACTAACGCTTCTTTGTCATATACCGAATGTGCCGTAGGTCGAGTTCCTAAAACTTTGCTGAAATAAGCAATAGACCACCCGTCTTGCATGAGAACTCCTCCAATTCCCGAGCCACATGTATCAGTTTTGACAACAAATGGTTGTGAGAATTTGGGCAAGGCTATGACAGGGCAGCTGGTCATAAGCTTTTTAAGCTATTCAAAGGCCTTAGTTTGGTCCTCACCCCAATTCCATAAGTCCTTCTTCAACATTATCAAATAGAGGTAGGCATATTTTTCCATAATCATTGACAAACCTCCTATAATATCCTGTTAACCCGAGGAACCCTCTCAATTTTGTGAGACTTCCCGATTTAGGCCACTTAATGATGTCTATGATCTTTTGGGGGTCTGCAGATACTCCACTGTCGCTAATAGTATGGCCCAAATATTCCATTTGAGAGGTAGCAAACACACACTTGTTTAAATTAAACATTAGCTAGTGTTCCTTCAGCAGGGTAAATTTGGTGATCAGGTGATCCTTGTTTTCTTGCAGACTGCTGCTGTATACTAGAATATCGTCAAAGAAAACCAAAATGAACTTACTTAGATATTTAGCAAAAATAGAATTCATTAGTGATTGGAAAGTAGCTGGAGCATTGACAATCCAAAGGGCATCACTAGATATTCATAGTGCGCTAAATGTGGCCTAAATGCTGTTTTATGCACATCCTCCTCATTCATCCTAATTTGGTGGTAACTTGACCTAAGATACAACTTGGTAAAGATTTTTGCCCCATGGAGTTCATTTAGCAAGTCTTCAATCACTGGCATAGGAAATTTGTTCTTTATGGTCATGGAATTCAATTTTCTATAATCTACACACAATCTCCAGGACCCATCCCTTTTTCTGACCATAATTACAGGTGAAGCATATCGACTGAAACTTTCTCTTATTTCATTATTCTCTAGCAATTTGTTGATAATAGCCTCCATTACATCCTTCTGGTAGTGAGGAACCTTGTAGGGTCTGAGATTTAGAGGCTCGACCCCTGCTTTCAAATGAATCGCATGATCGCAATTTCTTCTTGGTGGCAACCCTTTCGGTTTTGACCAGACTTCCAGAAACTATTGCGGTATTGGTTCAATTTCACTAGAAATTCCTTATTTTGGTTTGGATTCTTCTTCCGACTCCCTTTGTACCTGAATTACACATCCCATCACCCCTTTGGCCAGCATCTTCTCTAGCTTGTCAGCATTGATACTACATTTGGGAAGTAGATGAGTATAGTCCAGAAAATTTAGTATTTTACCTCCTTTGTGTAAAGACAAGACAAGCTTCTTTGCTTCAAATCCAACTCAATTGGACTGTGTTCAAAAATCCAATCGGCGCCTAATATGATGTCATAGTTTTTAAGTGGCAGCAACTTAAAAGAACTTACAAAATTGGCACCCAGGATCACATATTTTAGATTGTCAATTTGAGTGTCTATAAGAAGTTCTCCTCCCCCAGCTATAGTTACTTTCTTGGCAGGTGCAAAATTGAGGTGACAATTTGCTTTAATAGCTAGCTCATAATCCAAAAATGAGTTAGTACTCACTATCGATTAGTGCTACTGCCTCAATACCTCAGATTTTAGTGACAAGAGCGAATGTAGCAGGTCCCAGATTCCCTTTAGCTGCCTTCTGCGATATCAGCATCAATTGTTCTAGGGCTTCTTGTGGAGTAGAGTTGTCTGGATTGCTGGAAGTTAAAACATATTCATTGTCCTACTGGGCTTCCATTTACTCTATCTTCTCTTCCCTCTCATCTTCTTCTCCCCCCATCAGCAGGGCATGAATTGCCCTCTTTACCTTGCATTTGTGAGTCGTGTTCCACGGTTCCTTACAATACCAGCACCAGTTTTTGTCTTTGTCTTCAGCCTTCTCTTGAATGGTTGTAATATTGTTTTTCTATATAAATGGCTTTTCGCCATTGGTGTTGAATTTATGATTTTCCCCGCCAAATTTGCTTCTAGAATAAGTCCCTGATACATGATTCCTCCTCGTGGCAGCTGCTTTTTCATATACTCTAGTAAACCAATAGCCTTCCATTAACCCTTGAGTTCTTTGCCTACTTACATTAGGTTTTATGTCATCCTTCAGACCTTCAATGAAGCAGCTTAATAGAAATTGTTCTTGCAAATAGGGATGATCTCTCTTAACCAGTGCTACACATTCTTCAAACTTATCTATATAATTGGATATTGATGATTGTTGCTTCATGTTCTACAAGGCTTCCACTGCTTCATGTGCAGATGCTTCAGAGAATCTATCGCTGATCATAGCACACAATTGAGGCCATGTAATTGCATAACTAGGGATTCCAATCCCCTTAAACCATGTTGCAACTCTGTCTTGTAAGTGAGTTGTTGCCAAGTTTGCCCATTGTTCAATCAGAGTTCCTGTTATCTCATAAAACTTCTCACATAATTTGAGCCAATTCAACACATCATCCCCTTCAAAGAGTGGTATCTCCAACCTCGGTCCTTTGATCATCGCTTCTGCGTAATGACTATTGTTGTTATCGGTTCCCACGTGTTAGTTGAGTTGACAATCAAACCATCGAATTCCTGCATTTTGAGGTCTCATTCCATAGTTATGGGGTGTTTGGCATAGCTCCAGCTCCACCAAAATCTGTAGAGTTGGTGGAGCAGGGTATTCATAGCTCTAAAAATTTATGGAGCTGAAGCTATGGGTATATTAAGAGTGTTTAGGTGGATCATCTTGTTTACATTTTAGACTAAAAATATAAATTTAATTCACTTTATTTTAGCCTACAAGCTCTAGATCTGAGGTGGAGCTGGGATCTGGAGCTCTACTAATGAGGACATCCCAACCAAGGATACAACCGCTGCCCCTTCTTCCCCTACGACCACTACTTCATCCCCGACTGCCGTCATTTGTTTGGCCGCTACTTCATCTCCGATGCTTGGAGGCTTAATCCGAAGCAAGGCCTTTCCACCCACCTTTGCTGGACCAGCACGTCAAGATCATCCACCGAGGACAGCCCACGCGCCAAGGAAGGCCCAAGATCAAGCCCAATTCGTCCACAACTCCGGTTCGGCCATCCAGGAGCAGCAGTACTTCAAACGGACATAACTTGGGTTCCCGGACTCCGTTTCTAGTGTGCGACCACTCGTTTGAAAGCTATCGAGATAGCCTTTCTAATGGATCTGGTCCCACGACCAAATTCCTCGTGGAGCGACGTGAAATCACAAAACAATCTCACGGGACAGAAATCCCGGGTGCTGCGCCACCTTTCTTTTGGGCCCAAGGCCCATGTATCTTAGGGTTTTGGTGGGCACCGCTGTTTTGGCTGCCCTACACCTCCTGGCCGCCGCTATATATGTGGCCGCCGCCGCTCTTTTTCATTTAGGTTTTGTTTGTGTTTGGTAGACCCCGTGTGCATCCCTCCTCGCGTTTGCGCGTGTCGACTAGACCGCCCGAACCGAGAAAACAGAACCTCAACTTGTTTCTTTTGATTTCAATACTACCCTTTCAGATTGCTTCATACTTTGTTCTTGCGGGTTCTCGATTTCTTGCAGGAACAATTGATCGATTGGATCTTGTATCTGTGTGGATTGGCATTGCGATTGTGAAGCTCCCGACCTGCTGGTTAGAAGCCCTAAATTCGGTGCCATCAACACCCCCAAATCGACGTAACATCATCTCACCGAAAGATCGGGATCCCGTCCCCATCAAGTGGTATCGAGCTCAAGGTTGCTCGGTGAGATTTCCCTCAATTCTGATTTTTTTTTCACCTAGAGTCCGAGAAAGAACCACAAAAAAATTAGTAGATTGGTTTTCTATCCGAGCCAATTTGTGCCCTAACTTTTACTACTTGTTCTTGGTTTGTTGAATCGTCGGATGCATAATTGTGTCTTTGCTGGTTTTAGAGTCTAGTTCCTTTAGAGTTTCGAGTTCTATTCACGTAATTGTCATAGTGTTTTTCGCGTTCATCGTGTCTCCCTTTGTGCCACTGCCACCATCTCGCCGCCGCTAACAACAAGCGCTGCAGCCCCAAACCAACCATATCACAGCGCCTTTACCTTACAAAAATAGTGGATCGGTTCCAAAAATAGCAGATTGGTTTCAAAAATTTTTGGTTGATCTTCACCAAAAATAGCGGATTGGTTTCCTTGTAAGAGTTTCACAATTTCCACCTGCCAAAACACCCTCCACATCCACCTGGCCGAGCCCCACCACTTCCCCAACTCAGCCAAGCCCAAAAGGAAACTCCAAAACCTACTCCAATTCGTTCTCGCGTGCAATTTTGTGATCTGCTGCAATAAAACAGTCATAACTTCTGCATACGAACTCGGATTTGGACGTTCTTGGACTCGTTCGAAAGATCACAAAATTTCCTATCAGATCCAATTTTGTCTTTGGCAAAGTAGATATTTCCAAATTCGGCCTTTAACAGTGAGAAAAGTTGCAATCTTTGTCGGTGATTTTTGATCCACCGCAAAAACAAAAAAAAGTGTGTGTGGTGAGTGTTGCTTGGGAGTCTCCTTTGAGTCTGTTATTCAGTTTTAGGGCTCCCACAAAAAAAGGGAAAAAAATCAAAAAAAAAGAAAAGAAAAAGAGAGGAGCCCTAGCTGCTTGCTTTGTGTTGTGGTCGTTCTCATTGCATCTCTGTGGCATCATTGGTGTTTAGGCTCGCGTCTCTACGGTCTAGCCTAGGACCAAGATCTTGTCTTGATTGTGAACGACTTTTCACTTACTTTGGTTCAAGGGTACTAGTTCCTCCTTTGCTACATATTATTGCCTGTCCAAGCTCCACCATCTTCTAACCATACAGTTTCTGGAATTTGCAATCGCTTGCCACATCGAGGATTTGTAAGAACTTGGTAGAAGCTTGAGCGTGTGTGAGGCTTGCCCATTCATACACCTAGTAGTTCATAGGAGCTTTCATATCGTGTGAAGTTTTTGTTTCTACTAACTATGGCGGTATTCCAAACAATCATGGAAGCAACGATGGCGGTGGGAATGAACATGAGGACGCCTCACACCCAAAGAACGGCGTTGGGTCACTCATTTCAACAGTCGCACAATCAGCATGAGATGCGAACTCGTGACACTCTTGATGCGATTCAGCGCAGCTTGGCACCCTCATCGAGCTTCAAGCACAGCTAGCACAACTTCTTCAAGGTGCTGCCCCAATGGTGCCGCCGGTCATGCTTTGGGCCAACGCGCGCTCCACCGGTTGTTCTGTTCCTTCAAACGAGGTGGATCAAGAGGAGAACAACTACGCCACGATACCGGGGCGACAACAGGTTGAACATGCACAACGATCGAGCTCATCGTCGACTCATAATAATAGACAAGGTATGGCTAGAAATCAAGATGCTCAAAGGGAAGAACGTGATGATTCTATGACAAAAATGAAATTTACTATGCTTCCTTTTGATGGTACTTATAATCCCGATACTTATCTAGATTGGGAGTTGGCGGTAGATCAAAAATTTTCGTGCTATGACTTCTCTCGAGCGTAGAAGGGTTCATCTTGCCACTAGTGAATTCTATCGGTTTTGCATCTATTTGGTGGCAAGAACTTTGTAGGGCCAACCGTGATGTACCTACAACATGGGATGGGTTGAAGCGTATCATGAGGGCTAGATTTGTTCCTACATATTATGCTTGTGATTTATTGAATAAGATCGCGCTTTAATCAAGGTGATAAAGCGGTTGAGGAATATTATCGAAAATGCAAATTGGCATGTTGCGTGGGATAGAAGAGGAGAAGATGCAAAATGGCTAGGTTCTTGGGTGGGCTTAACCGAGAGATACAGGATATACTTGATTATAAAGAATACAATTCTATCACTCGTTTGTACCATCTTGCTTTGAAAGCAGAAAGGGAAGTGCAGGGTCGACGATCGACAACGCGAGGTAATCTTGGAGGCTCTTCCACATCCAAGTCGGTCGAGATCCATACCAAGACTTCATCTTCCATACCGGCGTGTACCTACACCCGCAGCCCAATTACTTGACGCCATCACGTATTCCGAGGCAAACAAGTCGATCACCCTTCAAGCACCCGCCAAGAGTGCTTCCTCAGTTGCTTCCACCGGTCGAACGCGGGAAACACAATGCTTTCGATGCAAAGGAATAGGGCACGTGATGCGAGACTGCCCTAATCAACGTGCTCTAATAATCAGAGAAAATGGTGAGTACACTAGTGCTAGTGACATTGATGAAAATGAATATGCTCTTGTTGCCACTAACAACTGCGCCGGAAGAAGTGATTATCACTGCGCGCATCCGAGAAATATCCGGCTCTTGTTGTCACACGTGTACTTAGCGCACAGCTTGCACGCGATGAACAAAATCAACACCATACTATCTTTCAGACAAGGTGTGTGGTGAATGAGCGCGCTGTGCATGTCATTGTTGATGGAGGTAGCTGCAACAATCTTGCGAGTATAGACATGGTCGAGAAGCTTGGCTTGACCACAAATCCACTTCCTCAACAATACGAAATTGAATGGCTCAATTCCAATGGCAAGGTTCAGGTAACTAAAACTGTTCAAGTATCTATCTCGATTGGTTCTTATCATGATAATGTTGTTTGCGATGTTGTACCCATAGATGCTTGCTCTCTTTTATTGGGTAGACCTTGGATCTATGATATGGATGCTATACATCATGGTAGGACCAATGAGTATACTTTCTTGTATAAGGGAAAGAAAATTGTTTTGAAACCTATGAGCCCTCTTGAATCGAGAAGCATTGATGTTAAACGAGCTCAAAGTGAAAAAGAAGAGGGTGGAATTCAAAGTGTAGCTAGTAAATCAATCCATTCAACTACACCAGTTGCTCAAAAACCTGATCTTAAGTTGAAGGGTAAAGTATTGTTAGCTACAAAAGTTCTCTCACAAGATAACAAGGATAGTATAGAACTATTGCCAATATCTGTTGCTTTGCCTCCTGTTGTCACTAACCTTTTGCAGGAGCATGGGAAGGAGTCGAGGACGACTCCAATTCAAGAAGGGGAGGATGATGAGGACATCCCAACCAAGGATACAACCGCTGCCCCTTCTTCCCCTACGACCACTACTTCATCCCCGACCGTCGCTGTTTCGGCCGCTACTTCATCTCCTATGCTTGGAGGGCTTAATCCGGAAGCAAGGCCTTTCCACCCACCTTTGCTAGACCAGCACGTCAAGATCATCCACCGAGGACAGCCCACGCGCCAAGGAAGGCCCAAGATCAAGCCCAATTCGTCCACAACTCCGGTTCGGCCATCCAGGAGCAGCAGTACTTCAAACGGACATAACTTGGGTTCCCGGACTCCGTTTCTAGTGTGCGACCACTCGTTTGAAAGCTATCGAGATAGCCTTTCTAATGGATCTGGTCCCACGACCAAATTCCTCGTGGAGCGACGTGAAATCACAAAACAATCTCACGGGACAGAAATCCCGGGTGCTGCGCCACCTTTCTTTTGGGCCCAAGGCCCATGTATCTTAGGGTTTTGGTGGGCACCGCTGTTTTGGCTGCCCTACACCTCCTGGCCGCCGCTATATATGTGCCGCCGCGCTCTTTTTCATTTAGGTTTTGTTTGTGTTTGGTAGACCCCGTGTGCGTCCCTCCTCGCGTTTGCGCGTGTCGACTAGACCGCCTGAACCGAGAAAACAGAACCTCAACTTGTTTCTTTTGATTTCAATACTACCCTTTCAGATTGCTTCATACTTTGTTCTTGCGGGTTCTCGATTTCTTGCAGGAACAATTGATCGATTGGATCTTGTATCGTGTGGATTGGCATTGCGATTGTGAAGCTCCCGACCGCTTGGTTAGAAGCCCTAAATTCGGTGCCATCAACACCCCCAAATCGACGTAACATCATCTCACCGAAAGATCGGGATCCCCGTCCCCATCATCTACCGAACAGGGCCTTACTCCACATGTTCATGGGTGGTCTCCTATGATACTCCTAGTCAAAGCCATACGTGTGCTGATGAGGTTCTACTCCTCTCACATTAACATTGCTGAAATCATGAACCCTAGGTACTCTTGGAGCTGGGTTAACATCAGGATTCAACTTAGGAATTTCAATATTATGGTCTATAGCAAACTGAACTCCACGAGCCCTTCTGTCTGTCATGCCATCTTGTTGTATAGAGACAGGAAAAGTGGCCATTCAGTTTGTTACCTAGACTCCCATTGGCGTTGAATCAACTGTTTGAACCCCAACTGTAGCTTCTTCTATGAATGAACATCCCACTCGATTGAGATTACTTTCTTCATTTTGGTGTGGAGTGGAAGATCTGAAGGAGTAAATATGCTTCATTTAAACTCTGAAAACTCTTGTCCAACATCTGTGGGAAAAATAGGGAATGATAGATGTTCCTGAAGGGGCTCAGCTTCGCAACAGTGATACACATGAAGTCCTAATGGAAAATGAACCAGTGGAAGCTGTGCCTATGGAAGAAGATATAGGTTATGGTGACAGGTTGTCAAATTCCTCTGGGGATGTATGGCCAGTTAAAGATGCCTAGTCAAATGCTAGTTGTGCTGATCATTGTGTTGCTGGGAACTTCGACCTCACAGACCCAACACTACCATCTTCAAAGCATCTTGAACTTTGGCTTTATGTGCAATGGGACCCCAGAATTAGGGAGTTATTCTTATGAATGCAACATCAGATACTATGCTATTGCTTGAGGACAAGCAATTTTTCCAGGGGGCAGTAATGTAATGACTAGGGGACCCAGTTGTCAGTGTGAGAGCAAGAAGCTTAAAAGGCCAACATCCGGAACGAGCGAGGCGTGAAGAAAAAGAATGAACTAAACCCGGTTTTTCCCCTTCTTGCTTCTTCTTCTTCGTCCTCCGGCTTCTTCTCACGTCGCGGCAAAATCTTCGCCGGCGGCCATGGGAAAATCTCTTGTTTCGAGAGCTTCGTCTCACGCCACGGCGATTTCCCCCTCGTCGACGGCCAAGGCACATGACAAGCTCCCTCATCTCCATGAACTCGCTCTTCAGACTCATTAACTCTACCAAATCATCCTTGATTACTGACATTTCTACCCTGATCTCCACTATCTCTTCCTTCCCAACCACCAACTCTCGAGATCTAGTAGTTACCACCATATATTGCAGTCTACTTGATCTTCTATCCAGCCAGCTCGGGGATTTTACAGTGATGATTTTAGAAAAATCGCCCTAACCCTCGTTGCTTCCAGATCTCTCCAAGGATTGCAATTATGCTCTGATACCTATGTCTGATCTAGCCAATAAAACGAGATCGATTCGGATTTCACAAGTGTATTTCTAAGGAGGAACGGGAGATAAACTAAAGAAACTATTCTAAAGAGCAATTACTTCTAGACTACGGAATAATGATTTCAAATCTGCTTCCATTTCTCCAGACTTCAGGTTTTATACCCAAGTTCGTTATGTGCAAAGATTCTCTAGACAATAAAAGGTAATGACAGCTATAGATTACGGTAACAGTGTTTTTGTCGACAACACAAGTATAATTTTACCGCACAGTAATTACTATTCTAAAGCTTAGCCCTTCAATCCTGCTTAAGACACAACAGGACTGATCCTAGCCATCCATTCCTCTTCAAGTTAACTCGTCAAGGTTTTGTAGTTGTTGCAGACTTCCTCTTCATCAGCATCGCATCCCTGAACTCTTGCGGGGAAGGTGGCGATGGAGCGGCACCAGCTGATCAACGCACAGCTGCAACTCCTCGCTCCCGTCAAGTATGGGCCGCTCCCCTCCCCCGACGTGGCGTCACGCGTCCGCAACTTCTAGCTGGGGGTGTTTCTGTCTTCCCACCCTCAGAATGCATCGTGGGGCCCACCACCACGCATGTCGGTCGATTTTTTGTGGGGAATTGCTCGATTTGGAATTGGATTGGTTTGGTCGCCCAACGATCGAGATTTCCGGTCAGGGTTTGCAGACTAGGGTGGGTACATGATCTTTATGGTCTTGGATCTTCTAGGGATCACGTAGTTTGAATGTGGTTGACTAGAGCATTGGTTTATGCAATGTTGAGTCAGATACTGGGATTTTTTTGGTTGGTTTGGGATGAATTAGGATTTCGATTGATCATCGACTTTAGTGGTTTTGAACCGATCTGGAATTTCATTCTCTGTGAAATTAAATAGTTTTTGTCTTGGATTCAGGGAAAAGATTCCTCTTTTTTTGAAGAATTTCATCTAAGCCTATAAAATAGCCCGATATCATGCATTTATGCTTGGATTAGACGATGGCCCAGTTGCATCTAGCTCCAATGCACTAATTAGATATTCTATTCATGTTACACCAATGTGGGTTGCTTGAGTTGTACAATTAGCTGTATAGGCAATCTTTGTTTCTCAGAACAAGTACTGCCTAGGGTTGATGAAGGATTTTAAGAAAGTGACGACATCAGATCTCGCTAAAACATGAAACTTTGTCATGTCACAGGACAAGCAAGACGGTGAATAGGGGGGGTCGCGCCATCGGCATCGTTTCGGCGACTTCATTAAGTAGCAGGGACGGCGCTGATTACTTCTTCTAGCGAGCGAAGGGGCATCCAATAGCGAGTCAAGCGAAGCAGTAAAACAACCATGGTCCTGTAGCTGTAACTTGGTTGTCGGGCGGTAATCGGATAGAGAACTTTAGCGGTAAAATTGTAAGCAGAGTAAATCGGGAAGGAGGGAGAGTATATAAAGGAATGTAAGCGGAAGTATTGGACGATTGAGAAATAGCTTGCTTAACACGGAATACTTTTCCCCTTTTTCTGTTCTTGGTTTTTGTTCTATTCTTCGCTGCTTCTTCTGAAATTTTCGATCTGCTGGTGTCTCACGTCTCTAGAGGTCTCCACGAGGCAAAGGGACGTGACATATGGTATCAGATTCTGGTGACGATCGGGCCTTGAACTGTAAAATCCCAGAAGAAAGTTGGAGAACTCGGATTCATCATTGAATCTGACGATCTCTGTAATTCCGGAATATCTAGTTGGTTCGGTCTTTGATCAGTCAGAACGGCGCCTCCAAAGCCTTCGATTCGGACTCTGCTTGTGTTGGATGCGATGGGGGAATCAATCGGCCGAATGGAGAAGTTGGATGCACTCAAGGAAAGTTTGGAGGTCTTATTTATGCGGATGGGCACATGGATACGACGCAGCAGCAATTGTTGGCTCGGTCGAGTTGATGTACCAAGGTCAGAGAACAACCTGCGAAGGAGCAAAGAACTCTCTAAGCAGGTGGAAGCAACCGAACAAGCAGTGGCGCGCATTACCATAGAACGTATCATGGAGGTGCATCGGCAAGGTGAGGGTTCTGAGGGTGGGGAGGGTAAAGACATTTTTACACCACAAGTTCTGCGGTTGCGGATGAAATTTGATGATCCCCTCTGGCACTCTTCCACGAGCATGCACATCAACTGTTCATCTGGAGAAGCACGCACCAGTATGGGCACTTCTTACCGAATCACAAAAGAAGGCGGTGGTCATCCTAAGCATCCCCTACCGAAGTTATCGTTTCCTTGGTTTGAAGGGGAAAACCCACGTATCTGGAAGGATAAATGTATGGATTATTTCCAGATATTCAATATCCTAAAAGCGCTTTGGGTTATGACCGCCACGATGCACATGGATGGCAATGCGGCCAGATGGTTACAAGTTTACAAGGTCCGGCATGATCTTGGTGACTGGGACCATTTTATGCAAGAAGTGGAGAAGTTCGGAGCATTTGATCATCGTTGGTTGTTGAGCGAGCTTTTGGAGATTCGCCAATCTGAAACTGTGGAAGAATACAAAAGGCAATTTGAGGAGTTGATGTACGATATATCCATACATAATCCATACTATGACGAAGAGCTGTTTGTCTCTCATTTTGTGAATGGATTGAAAGCGGTGTTACGGGATCGTGTTCAGGGGCAGATTCCAGTTTTTGTGGATCAAGCGGCGTTGCTCGCTCAAGTTCAGCAAAATATCCTGGACCGGGGTAGGTTCAGCAGAGCCAAGTTGCCAGTTCACACCAAAATGGAGAATACCCAAAGTATGATCAAAATGGGTCAGGGAAGAGCTGTTTGTCTCTCATTTTGTGAATGGATTGAAAGCGGTGTTACGGGATCGTGTTCAGGGGCAGATTCCAGTTTTCGTGGATCAAGCGGCATTGCTCGCTCAAGTTCAGCAGAATATCCTGGACCGGGGTAGGTTCGGCAGAGCCAATTTGCCAGTTCACACCAAAATGGAAAATACCCAAAGTATGATCAAAATGGGTCAGGGATAGGGATGGCAATCGGGTGGGGTGGGTACGGGTAGTACTCGTCCATACCCATACTCGTGAACCAAAATCTCCCCCACGGGTATACCCGTGAAGGGTCGCGAGTGAAAAATCTCGCTAATACCCGTCGCCTGCGGGTACCCGATACCCGCGAGTATACCCATTTACCCGCCACCATCAACAATCTTTTCAACCAAATGGCACTAGGAGCTAATGAGCTATAGTACTAATACAATCTTTTTGATGAAGTTATGGATATTAGCTACATTCTATGGATTAAAGAATGATTATCAATGATTCAAAATTTCAAATGTACATGAGAATAAGAATTAAAATAATATATGCAGATAAATAATACACGAATGCTCAAGTTCAACAATTACCGAAATGAGTTACCATAAATTGGGGATCAAAGGACCAACTGGGTGCCTATTATAGTCCGTATATCAATAGGATATGGCGGGTAATCGGGCGGAACGGGTACGGGTGAAGCTCCCCTATACTCATACCCGTTTGCCCGTCGGGTAGAGTTTGGCCCACATAAACATACTCGTGGGTAATAAAAGAAGAACATACCCACCTCTATTAGGGTTTTTACCCATGGGTACACGGGTAATCGGGTAAGATTGCCATCCTTAGTCAGGGAGACTTATGGAAAGCTCGGTAGCTAAGAGAATATCGTCGCACTAATGGCTTGTGTTACTAATGTGGCGAGAAGTACGACCCTAGTCATTATTTGCGCTGTAAGAAGTCTCAAGGACAGTTACAGTCAATCACAGTCGAGGAGCAACCAGAAATATTGTCTGATGAGGTGTTGGATAGTCTGGAAGCTATAGACCTGCATATTGATGAAATGCATCAATTGTCACTGAATGCTTTGGTAGGCACCGAAGACGCCGCAACGGTGAGACTATTGGCATTGGTGCGCAATCAAGTTATGCTGGTGCTAGTGGATTCAGGAAGCTCTCATAGTTTCATTGATTTGAGCTTCTTGCACAAAATTGGCTGTGTTCCCCAAAAGGCACCAACCGTGCAAGTGAAGGTCGCAAATGGGGAATCCTTGTTGTGTGATAGCTGGGTACTTGGTTTGGAATGGTGGACTCAGGGACATACGTTTCAGACTGACTTGAAGGTGCTTGCATTAAGTGGCTTTGATGCTGTTTTAGGCATGGACTGGCTCAAAATGCATAGTCCATTGCTTTGTAACTGGCAAGATAAAACACTGCAGTTTGCGCACCAAGGTAAACAGATTTCCCTACAGGGATTTCGCAATTTGTCAGAAATTGAGCTACATGTTGTCACTTACGAGGAATTGGAAAAATGGAGAAAAACCAATAATATTCTGGTTTTGGCGATACTTGAACAACAGTCAGGCAAACCCCAAGATGCAATTCCAGTGGAAATCACAACAGTTTTGTAGTAGTTTGTACGAGTATTTGAGGAGCCCCAAGGATTACCACCCCAGCGTTCTTATGATCATACTATTCCCTTATTACCTGAAGCAATTCCAGTCAATGCTCGGTCATACAGATACTCTCCGTTGCATAAAAATGAAATTGAAAAACAGGTTTCCGAAATGTTGACTTCGGGTGTCATCATTCCTAGTGTTAGCCCATTCGCATCTCCGGTCCTGTTAGTAAAAAAAAGGATGGAACCTGGAGATTCTGTGTTGATTATCGTCGGCTCAATGATTTGACGGTTAAGAACAAATTTCTGATACCCGTAATTGATGAATTATTGGATGAGTTAGCGGGAACAAGGTATTTTTCCAAGTTGGATCTTTGGGCTGGTTATCATCAGATTCGCATGAATGAACATGATGAGTTTAAAACTGCATTCAAAACCCATCAGGGTCATTATCAGTTTCGTGTCATGCCCATTGGTCTTACAAATGCCCCTGCCACTTTTCTGTGCGTGATGAATTCTATTTTGGCCCCGTATCTTCGGAAATTTGTCCTTGTTTTTATTGATGATATTCTGGTTTATAGTGTGGATTTGATGTCTCATTCTCAGCATTTAGCAGATGTGCTACGTACATTACAAGACCATCAGTTCTTTGTGAAGAAGGCCAAATGCACTTTTGCTCAAAATCAGTTAGAGTATCTCGGCCATATTATCTCTAGTGAGGGTGTCTCCACCGACCCAACAAAGACTCAAGCTATGCTTTATTTGCCTCAACCCACGACGGTGTCGGAATTGCGGGGATTTTTGGGCCTCACAGGTTATTACAGGAAGTTTGTTAAGAATTATGGTGTTATAGCTAAACCACTCACCAAGCTCCTTAAGAAGAAGGCATTTCAGTGGGATCCGCAAGCTGAAACAGCTTTTATACAATTGAAGAAAGCAATGGCTTCTCCTCCAATGCTCAAATTGTTGGACTTTGATCAACCGTTTGAAGTTGAGACTGATGCATGTGATGTTGGGGTAGGTGTTGTGCTGCTCCAATAGGGTCACCCTGTCGCATTCTTCAGCAAAGCTTTAAGTCATATGCATCATGGCTTATCGATTTACGAGAAGGACTTTCTAGCCGTCATGTTGGCGGTCGAGCGCTGGAGACCATATTTGTAGCGACAAGAATTCGTCATCCGGATTGACCATAGAAGCTTGTGTTACTTGGAAGATCAACATTTAAAATCAGACATGCAACGCAAAGCCATGACACGTCTGATGGGCCTTCAGTTTAAAATTCGATACAAAAAAGGGAAGGAGAACATCGTGGCGGACACCTTGTTGCATATGGGACAGATAATGGCTTTGCAAACTAAGTCAGAAGTGCAGCCTGCTTGGGTCCAAGAGGTGATCAATTCCTATGTTACTGACAAAACCGTGCAGGCAAAACTCACTCAGCTAGCTTTACATAGCCTGGATGAGAATGGCTTCAGTTTGCGTCAGGGCATTATCCACCACTATGATCGCATCTGGGTTGGCGACAATTACGCCTTGTGTACCAAATTGATTACCGTCTTCCATTCCAGTGCCATTGGTGGGCATTCTGGAGGTCAGGCGACATATCAGCGCATAAAAAAACTGTTCTGCTGGCCCGGATTAAAATAGGACGTGGAGGAGTTCATGCGCCAATGTGACGTCTGCCAACAGGCTAAGGGAGAACACACCAGGTCAGCGGGCTTGCTTCAACCGTTACCAATTCCTTCATCCGTGTGACAAGAGATTACAATGGATTTTATCGAGGGCTTACCCTTGTCGGAAGGTCATAATGCCATCCTGGTCATAGTGGATCGCTTGTCCAAATACGCCCATTTGTTGGCCTTACGGCATCCTTTCACAGCTTCAAAAGTGGCTTAGTTGTTTATGGACCAAGTAGTTTGGTTACATGGGATGCCCTCATCTATTACTTCGGATCGCGACAAGATTTTTACTAGTACTTTCTGGAAAGAACTGTTTAAAGCTTTGGATACCAAACTTCAATACAGCACAGCGTATCATCCTCAAACAGACAGCCAAAACGAGAGGGTTAATCAATGCATCGAAATGTACTTGCGCTGTGTTGTTCATGCTATTCCAACCAAATAGAAGAAATGGTTAGCTTTGGCTGAATTCTAGTATAACACCAGTTATCACTCCTCTCTCGGATGTTCACCATTTAAACTCTTATATGGATGCGAACCAAATTATGGCGCTCTTCCACCCTTGTTGGCTGAAGGCTGTGACGAAGTGAAGCTCATACTGGAGGAACGCCAGAAATTTACAGAGTTCGCAAAACAGCAACTGGCCATTGCTCAAAATCGCATGAAGTATCATGCTGACAAGAACAGGCAAGAAAGACAATTCAAGTGGGCGAAAAGGTGTTATTGAAGCTGCAACCGTATGTACAATCATCTTTGGTGAATCGTCCATATCCCAAATTGGCATATAAATACTATGGTACATTTGAGGTGGTCGCAAGAATTGGACCGGTGGCCTATAAACTTGATCTCCCTGCATCTAGCCAGATTCACCCAGTTTTTCACATATCCCAGCTGAAAGCAAACAACTCCAAGTATACTCCAGTGTTTCAGGAATTGCCAAAGCTAGTTGAGTTAGACAGCTGTGCAACTGAATCGGAAGAAATCTTGGATAGAAGACTCGTGAAGAAAGGGAATTCTGCCAGAGTGCAAGTTCTGATCAAATGGACTGGTATACCTGTCGAATCGGCTACTTGGGAGGATTTGAATGTCCTACAGAATCGTTTTCTAGCAGCGATTGCTTGTTGCTCAGTGGGGTGATGTCACGCTGCAAGACAAGCAAGATGGTGAACAGGGGGAGTCGGCGCCGTCGGCATCGTTTCGGCGACTTCATTAAGTAGCAGGGACGACGCTGATTACTTCTTCTGGCGAGCGAAGGGGCATCCAACGGCAAGTCGAGCGAAGCAGTAAAACAATGATGGTCTTGTAGCTGTAATTTGGTTGTCGGGCGGTAATCGGAGCAGAGAACTTTAGCAGTAAAATTGTAAGCTGAGTAAATCAGAAAGGAGGGAGAGTATATAAAGTAATGTAAGCGGAAGTATTGGACGATTGAGAAATAGCTTGCTTAACACGGAATACTTTTCCCCTTTTTCTGTTCTTGGTTTTTGCTCTGTTCTTCGCTGCTTCTTCTGAAATTTTCGATCTGCTGGTGTCTCACGTCTCTGGAGGTCTCCACGAGGCAAAGGGAACTTGTTCCTTCCATATATGCTTCTGCCGTGTAATCATCTTTCTTAATGTTCTTGTAAGTTTTCATGCAGGATTTTGATCCTGATCACTCATGTCTGCTGAAGTCGGCGAGGGATTCCCCTATTTCCTCTCGTGCTACTTCATGTATTGCATACACAGGTGGATCATCTACAGTTTTTTTTGCTAATACTTCCTACCGTGCGAATCAGTTGCAGTTGGTGTAATTGGCAAGACTTCTCTCATCTCAGTTCAGAAACATTTGTTGGTTCGGTGCTTGGTCTACTGCTTTCCTTGAGTCTTGCCGAGGAGTTTCTCATCAATCGTGTTCTCTGCTGTCTGTGGCTGGACCAATATCTCTTTTGGTCCCAAATTGTCCTGCTTTGCGCTCACGTTTGAAACTTCTGAAGTCCTCTCTTCTTGTTCCATTCTGTGCTAAAATGTCTGAAGTTTCAAGGCTGCTCTCTCCTGCCTTCCCTAGGTTAATTCGTGCTGGATTCTCCTTGATTACATTTCTGGTTGTGTCTGCACACTGAGACCTCTCTGTTGTCTTATTGGTACTGAAGGCAAGATACACTACAGTGATGTCTTAAACTTGCCTGTTGCCTGGTTTTCGATTCCATCTGACAGATGTTGAGCTTATTTTCTACTACTTAAAAAGGAAGATTATGGGAAAGAAATTTCTGGTTCAAGCTATTTCAGAGGTTGACCTGTACAAATTTTCTCCCTGGGATCTTCCTGGTAATTTGGATATAATGCTGTTTTTATTAACTTTAATTTGTAGAAGAATTGGTGCTGAAACGAGTAGAAAATCAATCTGAATTTTCAAGCAATTCATCTTTCATTCACTTTTCTATCAAAGTTCCTGACTGGAGCCCACTATTGTGTGGTATGTGCAGTATACATAGTTGAAGTATGGTTCATAAACTCCGCTCTTCACATTTTTCGTGCCTATTCATTTGGTTCCCTTTTCTGCTGAACAACTTGTCAGCCTTCACTTGCTTAGAACGTGCAAACTAGTCTTATTTCTGTATAGCACATGCCTCTTTGGCCTTGATCCAGTTACACCTTCTAATCTATAAATTTTAGGTCTTCTTTTCCCAATTAATTTGTTTGCTTTCCAGTTCAGAAAGAAGGATCTTACATCGTACCTTCGTTCTGAACAAAGCAATTTGGACCGATTATGTTTTTGTTTGGTCTAACTGTACCCCATCTGAACTTTTCTTTCATATGTCTACGTGATCCAGTCTTATCTGCTCCACCACCAGTAATGACGAGAAACATACCACTGAATCTTTTTTATATAGTGCAATAGTGGCAATACAAGATATCGTTAACAGAGCTAAGCTCTAAACAAAACATACCTAGCTTCTAAAATATTTTTGGTGCAACATCGGTTGCCTGGACTGTTGCCTGTTTAGGAATTTTGGTAGGAGGAAAAATTAGCCCAGTGACACTCAATTCGTTGGTTTTTAGTGATGTGTCTATGACATGTGGATCCATCTGAGTGTATGACAGTGGGCCAGGGTGTCATAAAGTGAATCACGAATTTTAAAGAGTGTCGCTGGCGCCAATCTCCCTTTTGTAGGAAGATATAGACCAGTCCTTAATTGCAGTTCTACAATCTACAAGTATGCACTGTTTATCTTCTTTGTACAAAGATTGAATCAGTATTGAGAAAGCTTAGATAAGCTCCTTTTCCTACAAATTGAATATTTTAAAGGTTTTTGATTATTTCTGTTTCATATATTGGTGGACGACATCCTATACAGCAATATGCCAAAACATCAGCATACTCCAATGATTCGCTGCACATTGTTCATGACTTCCTCTTCGATCACCTTGTGTGCCTCACTGAGCCTGCCCAAATGCTCCATGCAGGCAGTTGATTTGTCGCCGGATCCGCATCCTGCAGTTGTGCTACAAACACATGCCTCCGTTGCCCTTGCGCGGCGCATATGCATCTAGTATGTGTTACAGCTTTGCATTCCGTCAACGTTATAAATAAAATATGTGTGGGTTAATAGGACAATACACAATTATTCCTAAATTACAACAAAACCCATCGACAAGTTGGGAGTTTATAAAAAATCCACTAGTATCTCTAATTTTGTTGGTCTCACATCCGAAAAGTTTTATATGGTTTCAAATCCTCACCTAAAGCCAATTGACCACCTGTGGTTCGACATGACGCTTGTATGTCATTCTAGTACGGACCTCTTTATAACAGCACATCGTCGTTTCCCCCACCAAAACACAAAGCGTGCGGTGATCATCACCTTAAACTCCAGCTGCATTGCCAACGAGTCACCAAGTCGAGCAAGAAATGGCACTTCGAGTCCGGGTGGTGATGACCCATTTCGAGTGTGTTGTTATAAGCAAGAAAGAAAGCTTTGAGTTTGTATTGTAGAGATACCTATTAGAGTGTGTTGTTATAAATTGATGAGATACATATTAGTGTGTGTTGTGATAAATAGATCCACACTGGAATGTCATGCAAGTCACGTCGGATGGTCAGCTAGTCAACGGAATATGGGTAGGGATCTACAAATCCGTATATAACTTGCGTGTGTGCGATCAAAATATTTGAGATGCGGGTAGATATTTGACAAACTTTTTGAGTTGTAGGCGGGTTTTTTGCAAAAAAAACAAAAAAGAGAATTCATCGACTTGATATGCGCGTGGGCGTGGAAAGCCGTTTGAGATCAACCTAAATACATAGCTGTGTTGTGCTTGCCCGAAATTTTTTTTTAAAAAAAAAACTAAAACAAGAAAATATCAAACGCGCTTGCGGTGAGCGTGGATCGAACACGCGACCTTCAGATCTTCAGTCTGACGCTCTCCCAACTGAGCTATCCCCGCTTTGTGCAAGTGGAAAGTGCTATATACTTTAATTTAGGTAGTGTTTGGTTCAAGTGTGAAAGTGGACAGAATGATCCCATTCCAATTTTTCTTCTTATCCATTTGTTTGATTGGATGGCAAAGGTAAATGAGGGCATTCCAAAAAAAAAAATTCTTTAAAGATGCTGGATGGATCCTAGGAATTTGACCGGATGAGTCCAGCGTGCTTGGTTTATATATTTGTTAGCCCTTATTTTTCGCAAGCCTCAATTAGCGCAAGTTGGTTAAAGTTTTGAGCTCGTACCAGGAGGTCCTGAGAGCTACAGTTGCAGTATTTTTCTTTATTTTTTAAAATTTTCAAATTTTTAAAGCTACATTCGGTTTATTTTTTCATTCTAAAATTTTTAAAAAGATTTTTTTCTCACTATTAGAATTAACAAGCTGTCTATTCTCATCATTCATCCAACCAAACAAAAAATTGATTTATCCCATCAATCCTAATATATCCAACCAAACAAAAAATTGGTCCATCCTTATCCACCTAACCAAATATCCATCTGGATGACACTATCTCATCTAGATTAGATAGTCATATCCCATTCAATCTTATCCAAGCAACTAAACGCACTCTAAATTTAGAAAAATCGTACTACTTGACCAAAGTGAGTGGGACTGTGGGAGATTAGTTTCTTCCGCAAAAATTCCAACCATGAAATAACTGCAATTGATCTCCAGCCTTACAGAATCACATGAGTTACACAACCTACAAAGCCATGACATTGGCAGACATCCTTGATGCAGAAACTTACAGCTTACAAGAACATCGTCTAGCATCTTCATCAACTTCCAAATCACTGTGATCTCCATTCACATGGACTTGAGCAGCTTCAGCAGCGCCGCCGCCCTCGCCTTGGCCTTTGCCCTGGCGCCGCACTGGCTCTGCAGCAGCAGCAGCAGCTGCGTCACCACCCCTGCGCCGACCGCCTCGCTCCGCGCGACCGGCGACTCCCCGCACACGGCCAGCAGCGCCGCCACAGCGTGCTCGCTGCCCTCGTTGCTCGTCGACATCAGGAACACGTGCCTCACCAGGGCCCGCATTGCGCCCGGGGTGTGCGCCACCGCCCTCCGGCCGGCCTCCGACGCGGCAAGCGCCTCCACCGCCGCCAGCGCGCTCGACACCGCGCCGCCGCCCTTCGCGGCTGACGCCGCCCACGACAGATGCTTGAAGAGCGCCCCGACCGCGCCGTGGTGGATGGCGCTGCCGCGCGCAGGCTCGGCGGCGCAGACCGCTGCGACCGCGCGCACCGCTGCCTCCGACGCGCGCGCGTCGGAAACCGGCCCGTCGTGCTGCTGCAGGAGCGGCAGGAGCGCCTGCCACACGCGCATCGATGCGGCCACGACGAGCGCCAGCTCCCGCGTCGCCGCGGCCGTGGCGATAGTCTCCAGGAGGCGGCACAGGCCTGCCTTGGCCCGGCCGTTTGCTCTCTCGAGGAGCCGGACGAAGGACGCCAGGTTGGCCTCGTTCTTGAGCATGTTGAGGCAGTCGAGCTGCGGCGCGGCGGCGCTCGACGGCATGAGGCTGAGCACGCACTGCAGCGCGAGCTCCTCCACCTCGGCGTGGCACTCCGATGGCACTGGACCGTGGAAGACGAGCTGCAGCAGCACGGGCAGGAAGCCCAACTGGAGCATGCACGCGCGGCCAACGTCGGACTCTGACGCCAGCGTCATGACCTTCTTGAGCGCTCCAACCTTGGCGTTGGCGGTGGCGTCGGGCTGGAGGTAATGCTTGAGCGCCGCAAGCGACGGCTCCTCCTCGTCGGCGGCCGTCGGCGACTCGGGGAGGTGGTGGGGGTCGCTGGAGAGCCAGCGCTCGATAAGGTGGCGCAGGGTGCGGTTCGGCACGAGCACGGTGGTGTCGCCGAGGGGCTGCATTGTAACGGGGCAGGTGCGGTGGCCGGCGGCGAGCCACCGCTCGATGCACGGCCGGTCGTACGTCTGCCCCGTGCACAGCGTCACCGGGTCCGTGAAGATGTCCAGGCTGATCGGGCACCTGAACAGGTGCGGTATGCTCATCTTTGGCACCAACAGATCAACAAGATGCCGTCAAGAAATGGAAGAACCTACATGCACATAACACATGCACCGTCACAACTCATGCTCCAAGAAGAGATCAATAAGCTAGTCCAACACATACCAATCAAGAACTCATCAAGAAACCAGCAAAATATGATCACAGACAAGGTTGCAACTAGCACATGCAACAGGAGGTCAAGGAGCCTTATAGGTTTTTTTGACTTGTTACAGAAATCAGCATAGTATGCAGAATGCAGTGCGCGGTAGCAGAAGGCTTTTTCAACTTGTTACAACTTACAAGCACTCACTCCCATGCCACTCCCATCACAAGCTCCCATCAAGAATCCATGGCGGTGTACTGATGTAATGTAACTAGAACCGATGAAGTGACTGCAGCAGAGTAACTGCACTGGCTGGCCCCTGCGGTTGTATCTGATGCAGATGATGGCCATAAAGCAGGCCGAACAACAGAAGCTGCAGCTGCACAGGTGTTATAAGATGGAAGGTTGCAGTACTAGATATGGGCTCTCTGAGTCTCAGAGGAGAGGTGAGACAGAGAGAGAGAGGAGAGAGAAAGAGGATGAAGAAGAAGAAGTGAGGTGTGTACAAGGGTTATTGCAAGATAAAGGAAGAAGCAAATGGAGAACTTTCTTTTGGTGGTAGTCATAGAAAGGGAAAGGTATAGTGATTGGACCAGAACAGGGAGAGAAAGATAGAAAGAGAGAGGGGGGGTTGCAGCCTGAAAAAGTGGGGACAGTCATAGTTGGGGATCGGTTGGAATGCAATTTACAGATTGGAAGAGGCTGCTGCTCTCATTGCAATATGCAAGGTTAGGTATTAGCTAAGACTTGAATTAGCAACTGCTGCAATTTGCATCTTGCAACATTCAGACAAATTGGCAGCCATGGCCAGCACAAAGAAAGACAAAGTTAAACATGTTTCTGAAAGGAGATGAAGTTTATGTTTGAAGTGAAATTTGCCCAAATTACGCAAGATGTAATCGAGAACATTTCAGGGTAAATGTTTTCGATTTCTCTACTAGATGTGTGTAGCACTGTCGCCAACTGTTCTTGAGCAGTACTCCATGTGTCATGATTATTCCATTTGCAGCAGACACAAACGGTAGGTGTGTGTAATGTTAACATGGCACATGAGACAGTTATGACTAGAAAATTGAGTGCTTAAAAAGCATAATGATGAACACGAGCAATTCTCGGATTCTTTCCTTTCCTTCTTTATTTTAGTGGATCTGAATACAGCAAAACTTCATATAAAATCCATTTATCAGTAAGCTTGATCCACTTGTCAGTCGGTGCTACAACAATAACAGTTCCACGCTACACATGGTAAAATTTCAGTAAAGTTACCACTAAGCCGCAAGAGTTACACTGCTCCACGACAGGAAGAGATAATCTTTCTTGCAAGACAGGGACCACTACGCTACAAAATATGATCTGTACAGTTGAAACTAGGAACTCCATTGGTGGCATCTCGAGCAGCCCACTGAAAATAAACAATTGCAACTCTGTACATAGGTGCTAATGGCAACTTATTGCGGCTATGACAGTGCAAAAGCCTGGGTTACACTGCACTTTGTTATAGTGTTGCTGGTGGAGGCAGCAGCATTACCAAAATTAAGGGACTCCCATCTCCACAGGGCTTAAGCTATTTGGAATGCCGATGCCCTTGATGCCTTGATCATATGATCATAGGAGATCGAGATGACCAAAGTTAACTTTGGGAAAGTGAAAATGGCATGAATGCCCATTGTCCGGTACAGTGATGACTAGAAATTTTGAGTTCCCTGCATGCCATGGTCCTGCAAGAATTTTACATAAAACAGAATAATTACTCTATAATTCCAAATGTGTTAGGTTTAATTCGGGCAATATTCCTAACACCATTCAGATAACTAGTATTTTTTTACTAATCATAACACACACACACACACTACTAATAATATGATCGGTTGTGTTTATGGGTCACACTGTCTAAATGGAGTTAATGATATGATGGAGAGCATTAGACGAGAGATAAGGTGGTGTTGATGATTACAGGAACTACCTGTATGCATGTATAAGACTATCAGTGCCATTGAGTCCAGGACTCATTAGGAATACTGTTCTGTGGACAGGAACACTTTGGTTTTAACTCTCGTGCTAAAACGAATTGCATGCCCTTTTTTTCTGTTCAGATCTCTCTAATAAAAGGGTGTTTGAACACAGTTGACTACTCATTCAATCTGACGAACTAAAAAGAAGAGAAGCAAAATACCTATTGCTCCCGTTCGGTGTACGAGTGATTGGTCTCCCCTCCGCAATGTTTTACCACGCATTTTTTTAAAACTCAGGAAACCAACACCGACATTCAAAGATTGGACAGTGAAAACGCAATCAGACGCTGCACACCTCCAACCGTAGAAAACTGGCTAACAATTCGACTCCATATACAGCATTTTTCAGTTCAAACTTCGGGTCGGAACACCATTAGTAAAATTACAGTGGCCGATCAAGAACTTAAATATGGAGTTACATGTTTCTGTGGCGTCAATTCGTCAAGATTTTGCAGAATTCTCTAAAAATTCTAGCGAGTATTGGGATGTTTCGCGAAAAAGCTGTGGGATATAATGCGTGCATCCGCCACTGGTAGATTGCATTAGAGACGATCCGTCGTCAAACATGCCCACTTTGTCTCATGCACTCAGGTTCTTAAACTTTTGCTGAAACGTATGTCAGATCTAGTGAGATATAAGTGCACCACTTTCTACGGTTGACTTCCCCAATCAAAACTTTGCTCGATTTGACGTGTCCATTTTTGGTTTCACCTCTGACCGCGCGTACAAATCTGGCGATACGAAGAATCACCGTGTGCAGATAAACACAAAGTTACGTGAATAGCGACATTAGTGAGGTAAGCCCGATCGTCAAAGGCTGCTGCGTTGGAGCCTATCGACTTGGGTAACTTCGTTACTGGAACTGCACCAAAAAAGAAAAGAAAAGAAAGAGGAAAACTAAGCGCCAGAGTGACGACGATCGATTAGCAAAAGTGCATGCCAAGTGTCAGTTCAAAGCAACAGCTAGCTTTGAAGTTTCCAAGTCAGATTCCCTGGATAAGAATACATGACCAAACACACACTGTTCAAAGTCACCGGCTAGTTGCAAGCTGTAACTTAATTTGGACCAGATACAGAGGCTACATGTCGATCGGTGCATGCAAGCCTTTCAAACCTATGGACGAATTGAATTCCTTGCAGCATCGCATGCGTTCTCGTTCTAGAGTAACAGCAGCCTCTCTTTCTTCTCTTTCGGCCGATCAAAGAGAGGATTTTAATTCAACTTGAAGGACAAGATGCGTCCAAATATATACACAAGTGTACAGTCATCATTAGAACATTCTTGAGAAAACTGTACTGATTTTTTTTTTTACAGGAAACCCTGAACTGTACTCCCTCCGTTTTTTTTTTTTTTGTTAGGCGTATTTCCTTCCTGCACTTTGTTGATATATATAAGGCGCACACAGGTTCCAAAGCATTTTCTTTTCATTTCTTCCCTTAATACCCTAATAATCCTTATATGGCATTAATTTGTTTGGAGCTAGTATGCAGCAGTAATTACTCTGCATGGCTGCATACCACATCCAAAGCATAAAAGCATTAATTGGTTAGCTGATTTTTCCTTGGATTATGTGTGGCATAAATTTAGATGGAAAGCATGCATGTTGATTACTAATACTTTCACATCTGTTATCTTACAATTATTGAGGGGTATATGAGTATATTGCACCTGTTCTTGTATATGAGCTAGACCAAAATCCGCCCTATAAAAAAAAACGAGGGAGCACGTCTGTACCGGTGAACACCCAAATTCTACACAAGTTGGTGGCTGGTGGCGCTTGGAGAATCTTAGCCGTAACGTCTGGTGTGTATAGAAGAGAGAACCAATGCGGTCCTTATCGTTAGCATGTGGACCGTAGATAAAAAGCGATTAATTAGAGCTTGTGAGAATAACGTCTAAAAACACACCGCTGATTTTAGCAGTGTTGAGAAATCCGAACCGTTCGTTTTCTCGATCAGACAATCCTAATATACGAGAACTGTTTAACTTGTAGTCCCTATAGAAACTGCACAAAGACCTCATCAACCTGTGGAAAAGAGATCCAGTTCCGTTGCAGATAAGGTTAGGCGATGGAGCAAGAAAAGACGAGATGCACGTTTAGTTGGATTTTTTGGGCTAATTCGTGGTGGTTTTGGTCCATCGACAAATCTTCTAGATCGAACATTTCTTTTCGCCTTTCTGACGAAACATCCCTTTCTTGCCGCAGCAGTGCTGCCGGGTTTTGTTGACCGGTCTCTTGGAGCGACGCCATGCACAGACACAGTGACAGGAACGAGACATGGCTTACGAGATGAGATATATTCTACCGATGTTGTCGCAGGAATGTCGTTTGGCTTCTGAAGAATCTGAGCACGAACTAGTAGCTAGTAGCTGTTTTGGCCCTGCCGATCGAGCCATCAGAGCAGAGAACAGCTCTGTTAAAACGTTCTTAAAAAGATTCCATCGAGTCTCGTAATGTCATCGTGTGCTTCTGAAGTTGCAAGGGTTGAACAGTGTGTGTGCTTCACATCAAATCTGGAAGCTAGCCTAGAGGTGGGCGTCGTGCGGGCCGGGCCGGCCCGGTATGGGCTCATTGTGCTTCGCGTTGGCCATGCATGGGTTTATCATGCTTCACGTCTAACCGTGCCGGGCTGCGATAGCCCATCATGCTCGTCGTGCCATATCGTACCAGTCTGGCTCGCCTTCGATGAGCCCAGGCACGACCCATTTACGCTTCGTGCCTACTTCGTGTCGTGCCGGCCCAAACCCGACCTATTTACACTATTGCAACAAGAGGAAAGGAGGTGGAGACGTATGGAGTTGAAGCAGTAGATGCAAATATTATGAGAAAAATAATTAAAATTTATTTATTTCTGAATAGTTACATAGAGTAAGGGGATGTGCTGTGCACGAGCGAGAAAGGGGCAATGGATGAGAAAGCAAATGAGTGAGACAGGCGAAAGAGATTGAGAGAGAGCTGAGAGAGATTGAGAGATGGACTCTCCCTTTTTGTCCGTCTCTCTTAGGTGTTGGCGGTGGGGGTGGCGTCCATACTGCTTTGGGTGTATCTATAGTGCTCATGCTCTGTAAGTCGATGATCTTCATGCTAGATTTTTTCCCCATGTCCTGGGTCATCGGGCCCGTTACAACCTATTTTACAGTATCGTGCCGGGCCGTACCGCTTATCGTGCCCGGTTCTCAAACCCAGCACGGCCCACTTTATGCCAAGTCGAGCTTTGAACCGGACCGTGACGTCATGTCTCGGACCGGCCTAAAAAAGCCCGGTCCGAGTGTCCACCTCTAAGCTAGCTAGTCTCTGAACTTGTGGAAGATCAAGAACACATCTGCAGGCGCAGACCAAGAAGCGATGGACAAGGACAAGAAAACTGAATAATCATCTCTTCTTCAGAAAAAAGTTTGTGCGGAGTACATGGGCCTCAGGTATCCTTAAGGCAGCCCGTGAGGACCACCCAAGAGGGGATAGACCGAGCCGACTGCATAAAGATGGATACTACCTAGGCTGCTTCCAACGTGCGCAATAAGGAAACTCTAAAGATAGTAACCGATCTTGATTAGGTAGGATACGATTGTAATCTGGCCGTTACCATGTTCAGCGGATAAAGATAGAGATAGAATCTCCATCTTGTAACCGATCAGGACTCTCCTTTGTAACCGCACCCCTCTACTATATAAAGGTGGTAGGGTAATATCATCATCAGGTCATCAGCAATAAGCTAGACACTCATAATCCCAGAGCACAGGATTAGGGTATTATCTCCTCTGCGAGAGCCTAAATCTGTATAATTTCTACGTCTTGTGCTACCATCGAGTTTGGATCCAGCGCCTGGTCCCATTTTCATTATTGCCGACAATAAATGTCGATAATTTGAGAGGTGCTTCTATATATCATTTCTCAATACAAGTTATATAAATCTTAAAGCAAGTAAATGTGTAAGTAATCATCTTCTATCGTTCATTTATACTTTAATATTTGTATTACTTTTTAATTTTTAAAAAGAGACAGCTCGAAAAGTTTTACATAAGACGTGATACAAGATTTGACAACGAATTAGCACACAGGCCATGATGAATAAGTCTAAAACTCCAACTGCAAGATGCCAGTATCCATGCACGACTAAGGCACACAGGACGTGATGTCGGCCGCGGCTGGTCGGGGCGGTCATCCTGATTCCTGACTCCTTAAGATTGTTTGTGCTCTTAAGGAGTTGAAAATCAATCTTGGTGCTGAATCATTAGAATATGACAAGTACATGACAAAAATTTCTCAGAGGGTTCGATATCTCTACGATAACACTTTGGTGGTTGCTGGTAAGTTCAAAAGTAGAACAATTTTATATCTTCTATTATGTACTTTTCATCTTAATGCATGAAACAAAATTATGCTATTTCTCTCTACTTGTAGCTGCTGTTCTTGATCCAGTTGGACATTATATGCTGCACCTAAGTGATAACTACGATCACTGTAATGCACTCCAAGGGACAATTAAAAGGATCCAAGACTCAATAGATAGTGGTTTACAAGCCCTTTTAAAATTTGAGTCATACAAATCCTTTCGAGGGAAGTTTGGTGGGATCATGGCACGCAAGGCAGCAGGGTGTTATACAGCAAGTAAGTGTATATATCTGAGTTGTGACTTGTGAGTACTATCGAATTTCCATTAATGTCCATGACAAATTTTTGCATTTTACCTTTGTACCTGGCTAATGTTTGGGGAGAAGCAAAGGAGTTCTGAAGTATGCTATCGCAATGCATCTCATCTAGTGGTTGTGAGAGAAATTGGAGTGCATAATTGATCCATTGGGTGAGAAACAAGCTAGGTTATGAAAAGCTAAGAGAACTAGTATATGTGCGCTATAATTTGAAGTTATGTCTCAAACAAAAAGAAATAGAAAGAGGTGATAAATGTGAAGATAAAGACATTGATCCATGTTCAATAAACATTGATGTTGCTTTGTTTGATGAACAAAACCCAATCACGGAATGGCTTAATAAGTCATCTGATGGAGAGGATGAGATAAATCTTGAGCAATTGTGTGCTCAAATGAGGAAGAGAAAGCTTGCTAGTGAGGCAAGGAAGAAGAAGTCTAAAGGGAAGAGGTTGGTGGATGGAGAAGACGAATTGGAGAGCGAAAGTAGTGAGACCCCAACAGATATCCCTTCTAATCTTCAGTCTAGTAATACTAGCTCAGCTAGTGATGCTGACCATGGAGAAGATTATGAAAATTATGGTAATTACTTATGTGCTTCTTTATTTTGTGTCTATATTTTGGAAAAATTATTTGTGACCGTTGACCATTTGCAGAATGTACACAAGAGCAAGAGGTTCAAAAATCTGCAGAACAACAGGAAGTTGAAAATGCTTCAAAAAAGAGAAATCCATTTAGGAAGACGAAGAATATCAACAGCCTCATGCAACTGATGCAATATGATACTAGCAAGAGAGCAAAAGCAAGTCGGCAATCCTAAACATATAGAAGACTGAACAATGGTAATTTGTTAACTATTTATGTGCTGATTTTTGTACTTGATCCTTGCATTTTTTGTTGGCGTGTTAATTTGTTAACCTGATCCTTGCATTTTTTTTGGCGTGTTAACTTGATTGGCTCCTGGTGTTTTTGGGAGGAGAAAAGTAGTAGTGCCTGGATCAATGCTGAATTGATGATCCATTTTTGGCGTTATGCTACAGGTATGTATTGTGTGCTGGTCTCTGTGAAAGTAAATGGTGATGGTGATGGTGTGACAGAATTTTCTGGTAGTTCTAGATGGGATTGTATTATGCATGTCTACATCGGCAGTTTTCTTGATTCCTACTTTTACTTGACTATTCACTGCAAATGCTGGGTCGTGCTTGATTACCTGAATTTTTTTAGGATTGGGCAACTAGATTTTGGTTTTTGTAAATAATTGCTCAAAGAACTAACTATTCCTGTTTAATTTTAAATTCTTCTTATAGCAAGAATTAATTAGTACATATATATATATATATATATATACATATAAACTATGTGGTAGCTCGAGCAGTTAAAATTGGCTCTGATCTAAAGAGGTCGCAATTATATGTAGGATGGCTTTTTTTTTCCGGGAAGTAGATCTATTGTTTAGCTTAATACTCCAGTTCTTAACAATTTGAAATGGTTGGGTTTTCCACCCGAGGTGTGCGGTGTGCCTGCTGGTATCGAGCCAGGCCAGCACAAGATTTACTTATGGTCATTTTTTTCCACATGTTGATCAATGTTGGCAATTTCATGCACACCGACTGACAATGGAGTATCAGAGTTCTGTTTTTCTCCTTATCCATGGTGGCAATTTCATCTTCATGCACACCAACTGTGACAATGTGAGCTTCATTGTATTACATTAGTGACAAAGACGAACATAGGGGTATAAGACATTCCTGTAGAAGTTCATTTTGTGCATGTCTGGCTGGTATGTCAACTTGTATTACATTAGTGACAAAGACGAACATAGGACTATAAAATTTCCCTTCTTTGTTTTCAAGCAGTTTCCTTTCTGTGCAGATGAGGTGGCATATTAAGGAAGGTTCTTGTTGGCAGAAGCAGTTTCCTTCAATATCGTCAATTGTAATCAGTGTTCAGGTGTGTCTGATTCTTGTGTGCTTGTTCAGGGCTTGTTCAGGTGTGCCTGATCGTCAATTGTAATCAGTGTTCAGGGCTTTAATTTTGTGCCTGATTCTTGTGTGCTTGTTCAGCCTGAACATCTGATGGTAGGCCTGAACTAGTGCCTGATTCTTTTATCCTTTTGGTTCTGCTCCACAGGAGGAACAGAACCAAAATCTTGATTTGTACCGAACTGTGAACTGTGAAGATGCAATCCATTAGACTATAAAAGCAATATTTTGTCCTCATGGTATACATGCTCTCAAAATTTTGACTTTGTCCTGTAATATATTTGATTTGTTGCAATATATTATTTTCTTCCGGAATTTCGCTGGAATTTCGGCCGATTTTTTGGTTAAATTTTGTTTGAAATTCAAACACATTTGATAGAAAGTTGACCGAAATTTCACAAAATTTCGGAATTTCGAGGATTTCGCTGAGAGCCGAAATTTCTGTCATGCCGAAACAAAAAACCCTGGGTACGGGTGGTGACGCCGGCCGCCGGGGCGGCGGAGGCGTGCGGGATTCGATGTCGGATACCTGCGGTGATGGAGGCGGCATGCTGGGAGTGTAGTCCTCCTCCGGCGACCAAGGGCTCCGCGGGGTGTGCTCGGCGTGTAGGCCGGCGAGGGATGGCACCGCGGCGCGCTGCCGCGGAGCCGTCGTGGGTGTGTAGTCCGGCGACGCGACGCGCTGTAGTCCGGCGACGGGGGACCAACGTCGACGCGGACGCCGAAGAGCATGAACAAGGGCGGCGGGAGCGAGGTGCAGGAGATGGAGCTCGCTGAGGACCCGGGCGCAGACGATACAGACATTGCCACCGAGATCTGGCGACCTTCCCTCGTCCGCACGTGCGCGCGCGTGGCGATCAAGAAGAACCACTTCGGGAGTCTCGAGAGGTGGAGAACTGGTGCATGGCGGTAGGGGTGAAAACGGATCGGATACGGTCGGATATTGCTCTTCCCGTATCCTAACCCATATTTTTTTCCCGGATTCGGAACCGGATCTGGGCTAGCGGATCCGGATCGAATCCGGATAGTTTGGGATACTGGATCTGGTCGATATATGATGATTCGGATCGGAAGCGGATAATTCGGAAGCGGATAATGCACGATATATAAAGTAATATATGTTGAATCAAACCACACGAATACATGAGAATAATTCAAATCTATTGTCTAATATAGAGTTTAATGAACCGTTCACACATAAGACAATAACGGTACATATCTACATCACGATAAACAATAGAAAAAGTTTATGAGAACCGTTCACACATAGTATTTTTACTAATTTGATTGAACTTGCTCATTGTCTTTTCATCATCTGATGCAAACAACGAAGCTCTAGGTATAGCATCTAGTCCAGACATGGGTTTTGCTTTTGAAACATTGCTAGGAAAGCTTGAGAACAAATAACGTGAGTGAAGAATCATAAGCAATCTTTGCTCGATGAAGATACTTCTACTGTTTGTTGTTTCCTCGATTGGAAATTTGGAATATATCTTATTTCTCATATATCTCTGTTGCTACTAATTTCAAATAAACAGTAATACTATGCTATTTTATTTGTATGAGCTTCCCTGAAAGCAATCAAGCATGCATCTCAAGTCTGAACTGAAGAAAATTCTACAACCTGATGGATAAACTATCTTTGTCAATTGTCATGAGTACTTTCCATGGTAATGCTTCTTGTCTCTGCTGAACATAGTAAACAATGGTTTCTATATATGTTCACCACATGCACTGCATTAGAACTTTTGCTTCATGAGTGGGTTTGAATTACTGCAAGGCTAAGAAGCCTGTAAAGGCATCAGTGATCACACCACAAATTCGGACAGGCTTACAGGCTAGCCTTGCAGTAATTAAAACCCGAACCATTCTTACCATTCTCAGACTCTCAGACATCAGTAATTCAATATTAACTCATCACACATTCTTACCATTCTCAGTCAGTAGATCAAACATCACACATTCAGACATTCTTATCATTCTCGGAAGAGGTAGATCAATACATTCTCAAACATCAAACATCACACATTCTTATCTTCTCACTTCTACTAGTCACTAGTTCAAAGTTCAAAATATCACACATTCTATATCTTTATTTGTGACCGTTGACCATTTGCGAGAATGTACACAAGAGCAAGAGGTTCAAAATCTGCAGAACAACAGAAGTTGAAAATGCTTCAAAAAGAGGCCATTTAGGAAGGCGAAGAATGTCAACAGAACCTCATGCGCCGATGCAATATGATACTAGCAAGAGAGCAAAAGCAAGTCGGCAATTTTTGTTGGCGTGTTAATTTGTTAACCTGATCCTTGCATTTTTTTTGGCGTGTTAACTTGATTGGCTCCTGGTGTTTTTGGGAGGAGAAAAGGTAGTGCCTGGATCAATGAGAATTGATGATCCATTTTTGGCGTTATGCTACTGGTATGTATTGTGTGCGGTCTCTGGAAAGTAAATGGTGATGGTGATGGTGTGATGAATTTTCTGGTAGTTCTAGATGGGATTGTATTATGCATGTCTACATCGGCAGTTTTCTTGATTCCTACTTTTACTTGACTATTCACTGCAAATGCTGGGTCGTGCTTGATTACCTGGATTTTTTAGGATTGGGCAACTAGATTTTGGTTTTTGTAAATAATTGCTCAAAGAACTAACTATTCTGTTTAATTTTAAATTCTTCTTATAGCAAGAATTAATTAGTACATATATATATATATATATATACATATAAACTATGTGGTAGCTCGAGCGTTAAAATTGGCTCTGATCTAAAGAGGCAATTATATGTAGGATGGCTTTTTTTTTCCTGGAAGTAGATCTATTGTTTAGCTTAATACTCCAGTTCTTAACAATTTGAAATGGTTGGGTTTTCCACCGGGTGTGCGGTGTACTGCGGGTATCGAGCCGAGCCAGCACAAGATTTACTTATGGTCATTTTTTCCACATGTTGATCAATGTTGGCAATTTCATGCACACCGACATCGACAATGGAGTATCAGAGTTCTGTTTTTCTCCTTATCCATGGTGGCAATTTCATCTTCATGCACACCAACTGTGACAATGTGAGCTTCATTGTATTACATTAGTGACAAAGACGAACATAGGGGTATAAGACATTCCTGTAGAAGTTCATTTTGTGCATGTCTGGCTGGTATGTCAACTTGTATTACATTAGTGACAAAGACGAACATAGGACTATAAAATTTCCCTTCTTTGTTTTCAAGCAGTTTCCTTTCATGCAGATGAGGTGGCATATTAAGGAAGGTTCTTGTTGGCAGAAGCAGTTTCCTTCAATATCGCCAATTGTAATCAGTGTTCAGGCGCGTCTGATTCTTGTGTGCTTGTTCAGGGCTTGTTCAGGTGTGCCTGATCGTCAATTGTAATCAGTGTTCAGGGCTTTAATTTTGTGCCTGATTCTTGTGTGCTTGTTCAGCCTGAACATCTGGGTAGGCCTGAACTAGTGCCTGATTCTTTTATCCTTTTGGTTCTGCTCCACAGGAGGAACAGAACCAAAATCTTGAGTACCGAACTGTGAACTGTGAACTGTGAAGATGCAATCCATTAGACCAATATTTTGTCCTCATGGTATAATCCGGATATCCGATTTGAATACCCGATCCGCTGGAATTTCGGCCGATTTTTTTTAAATTAGGCGTTGAAATTCGATCCATATTGACCGAAATTTCGCATAAATATCGGATTTCGGGATTTCGCTCCTATGCCGATATCCGTTTGGTCGGATACCTGCGGATCCGTGGGAGTGTAGTCCTCCGGCGAAAGGATCGGATCCGCGGAGCCGTCGGATCGGCGACGCGATTATCCGTCCCAACGTTTTCACCCTACATGGCGGGATGGGAGATCTCGCTGAGGACCCGGGCGCAAGCAATCGTCAAGAAGTGCGGCGGGATGAGGCTAAGCAATCGTCGGGGTGCGGCATCGAGGCTAAGCGCGGGGGTTAAGTCGACTATGAGTCCGATTAGGACGCACGCAACGTCGGCGCGACGGTTTGATTAGGGGAGAAACTAGTGCTCGGGCATCTGATTTCTGTTCATCTTATCGGACGTCTCTTGTAACATTTTTTTCTACGTTTGCAATATTTTCTGTCAATGTGTGAAATATTTTTTTAAACGTTTGCAACATCCATTTACTGTAGTAAATTTTATTGTTTGTCGAAGGAAAATGTTGCACGCATTGTAACAAAATGTTGCACGTGAAGGAAAAAAATGTTACAGTGCGTTCGAAAATTTCGGACGTTCGAGTACAAGTCATTCCGTTTGATTAGTCCAATCGAGTCATCGAGTGGATAAGAGCAACTCTAACGTAAATCCTTATATTTTTTCCCTAAATCACTTATTTAGGGATGGTATAAAAATTAGGGGTATCTTATATCAAATTTGTCTCCAATCCACACTCTCTATTACTCACCCCAATTATTTATCTAAACATTATTATTACTTTGCACTCATGAATTATTATTTTAAAATGAATAAAAAAATGTCAAAGAAAATAGTAGAGGCAAAGAGAAAGCCTCTAGATATAGGAGTGAGAAGGACCTCCCTAGAATAGGGATTCCAAATAGGGGTTGGGTTGGAGCCCATATTTTTTTAATTCTCCTTATAATTAGGATAGGGGGAGGTTTAGGGGATGAGTTATGCTTGCTCTAAGGTGGATTAAGGTAAAATTTAAATCTAGTGCTATTTTATTGTACGTTAAATTCAATCTTGGATAATGATAGATTAACTAGTATTTATTTATCTTCCTCCGATAGGAAATAAGTATAACTAGGTATAATAGCGCCTTCTGGCGCATGCGTTAATGCGCTTATGAGAATCGATGAATAATACTACAAATGCTGAACGCGAGAAAAAATTTGGTATGAGTTTTTTTTTGTAAACTGAACCTGTGGAACAACGGGTTTTTTTTTCAAAATAACCGGTGGAAGGATCTATTTACTATCTAAAATATTTTTAAATCTTCCGAGTCGAAAGAACCGGCGCCACGAGAAAAAATTTTGGTCTGAGTTTTTTATAAATTGAAACTGCGGAACTACGGGTTTTTTCAAAATAACCGGTGGAAGGACCTATTTACGATCTATTTTTTAAAAAATTCCAAGTCGAAAGAACCGGATTTTTTTTTGCAAAATAACCGGCGGAAGGACCTGGTCGTGATTCCAATTTTTTAAATATTTTGGGTCAAAAGAACTGGCGAACACGTCGAATTTGCGGAACTATAGAGTCCTTTTCGCAAAATAATCGTTGAAAGGACCTGTTTGCGATTTCAATTTTTTTTTAAAATCTCCTGGGTCGAAAGAACCTGCAAGATAACCGGCGAAAGGACCTGGTCGTGATTCCAATTTTTTTTAAAATCTTTTGGGTTGAAAGAACCGGCGAACACGTCGAATTTGCGGAACTATGGGGTCCTTTTCGCAAAATAATCGTTGAAAGGACCTGTTCGGGATTTCAATTTTTTTTAAATCTCCCGGGTCGAAAGAACCTGCAAAATAATCGTGGAAGGACCTACTCATGATTCCAAATTTTTTAAATCTTCTAGATTGAAAGAACCGGTGAATGTGTCGAATTTGCGGAACTACGGGGTCCTTTTCGCAACATATTCAGTGGAAGGACCTGTTCGTAATTTTATTTTTTGAAATCTCTCGAGTCGAAAGAACTGGACTACAGGGTCTTTTTTGCAAAATAACTTGTAGAAGAACCCGTTCACGATTTCTAATTTACTGTCGAAGGACCCGTTCGTAATTTTTGATTTTACGGGGAGTTTTTCGAAAAACCGGTGACATGGCGCTTGGGCTGAGCCAGAATTCTCCCCGCTTTAAAAGAAATATTATACATTTAACAAATCAATTACTAGATCTAATTTTTATATTGTATACTACCAATATAATCCTCTAAATGGTTTTGAATTTAATTCGTTTGTGGCCCGGCCTTTATGGGCTGCTTACCCAGCCCATGCTCCATCTCGGGTGTCTTTCCGTAGGGCTTTGGAAAAAAGCTTCAGTAGTGGGGCTCGTTGGCTCAGTTCAAAATTGCTCCAATTACACTCGTTCATTGATTAAATATTGAAATGAGTCAATTTCGAATGAAATTAGATTTTGTTCGGCTCGGCTCGGCTCGGCTCGTTGGCTCGATTCTAAAAATACATCCAAATTATAGATAAAATGATATTAAATCAAACTATGTCAATTTCGAAAAAAACTCGAAAAAACGAGGATTTGGCTCAATTTCCACCCCTACTTTCCGGGGTGGCTTACAGATACAGTGAGCAAGCGGGCATGCCATGGGCGAAACATTGTTTAGTGCTAACCAGCGTTGAGCAACCAAAAGCGATTTTTTTTAATTTTATTTTGAAGTACAGCTCTTACATCCAGCAGAAGAATACTTGAACATAACAGTCACTGCTTTCATCAAAAGAAGCCGCTATGCAATAACAGGATCTTTCAGAAATGCTTCCTTCAAAACGTCCGTAGCCTGAGATTTGCTACACAGGGCCTCAGTTTTAGTACTTTACAGAACAAATTCACTAGCAGAGAGGAACTTCGTCAACTGGCTGTGGAGCCAATCGGAATAAACATTTTTTTTTTCTTTTCGAGCCGGGAGGGATACCTCTGTTCAACTTTATGAACTGAAGCTGCTGTTCGTAGTCCGACAAATACCCAGTACACCAAAACGACAAGAAGCAGGAGAAAGCAGTCAAAGCGCAACGCGCCCAATTCAGTGCCAACACATTCGCAGATGAACTTTCAGAACACAACTTCAAGAATCAAGACTGTAATTCAGGAGCTAGCAGTTATCTTCTTCTTGCAACATATCTTCCTCGCCCATTAAAGCAGCGTCAGCTTGTGAATGCGTCGAATCAGGCTGTACGTTTTTCGAGACTCATCTGCCTTCAGAGCATATCAATGATGATCTGCCCCCTCGCCTATCGCAATTCAGTCATGTGTTTTTGTTTTCCTCCCTTTCTGCGAGCATGTCTTGATCAGCTTCAATAAAACCAACCCAAGACCTGTATGTGAGAAACAAAGAACACCGTGGCAATTGCAATCAGCAAATGGAGAAGCAGTGGACAAGAGAACAACAACCTCAAGAGAGCACGTGCTAGCGCCGGTCCTCTGGTACGGGTGGTGTCGGCGGGGCGGTGGAGACGTGCGCGACTCGGCGTCGGATATCATGGGCGACGGCGGCGGCGTGCTCGGGGTGTAGTCCAGCGATGAGGCCCGCCGGGGAGGACTCAAAGGTGTGTAGTCCGGCGATGCGACGCGCCTGGGCGGACTCAGGGGAGAGTAGTCCGGAGACACGGCGCGGCGCGGAGGGGTCGACGGCGTGTACTCCAGTGACGCAGCGCCGCGCGGGGGCGTGATCGGAGTGTAGTCCGGCGAGGAAGGGCGCCGCGGCGGCGGCGTCAGGGGCGAGTAGTCCGGGGTCGCGGCGCGCTGAGTCGGAGGAGGCGTGCTCGGCGAGTAGTCCGGTGACGCGGCGCGCAGAGGAGGCGCCACCAGGGGAGCGAGCCTCAGATCCGTCGACGGCGCGTACTCCGGGGACCCCGCGCGGGGCGGAGGGCTTGACGGCGTGTAATCCGGGGACGACGGGCAGCAGTAGGACTCGCCACCGACGCCAAAGTCCAGGAAGAAGGGGGCTCGCGCCATCATCGGCCCAAAGTAGGACGGCGAGATGGGAGTGCCCGGCGTGTACGACGGCGGTGAGGATATGGATCCGTCGGCGCCGGAGCAGAACGCGGACGAGAGCGGCGGCATCGCCATCAGGATCGCGCGCGCAGGTGGTGCGGAGGCGATCGAGAGAGCTCGAGGATTGGAGGACGCAGGAATGGGTGTGGAGCGACGGGATGGATTGGGATCGGCCGGGAGATATAGCCGCGGGGTCGCGTAGGCGCCAAGCATACCTTTACCGAATTGGTGTCGGATGCGGATTCAAACGAACTACGGCGGCGGGAGCCGCATTGGTTTCGGAGTCGCCAACTCTGAGCCGGAGATTCCTTTCAAAATTCAAATTGCAATTCAAATCCAAGAGGCTGGTTTGATTCTTCCGTGAGCAGTTCGACCTGGCCCAGCAAGGCGGATTGCCCACGGGCCACGTTTTTTTCCCGCTTTCAAACAGCCCAATACGAACTCCTTGGAGAGGCGTTTGCAGACTCTGCTCCCTCCGTCTTCGAATGGTAGTTGCGTAAACTATACAGTGGTCTACCGTCTACCGGAAGCCTCCGGTCGCCGCCGCGGCCGAGGAGCGATGCGGTTATCTCCCGGAGAGGTCTGCCTCCGACGAACCACAAGGTGATCTTCCCGGCTTCCCCACGACCCCCTCAACTCACCCGCTTAACCGCACGTAGCTGTTCTCTATGGAAACGTATCTGATGCAACCAAGCTTGCTGGTGCAATCATGCAAACTTAAAATCTGGACAGTTGGATGACGATCTTGCGGTGCACGTGCAACCTGTGACCTTTTTACAAAAAGCCGCCCGCCAGCGTCGCTTTTTTCTCATCTGCCCTTACCGATTCGGCTCCCCGTCGCTCCCGTCCCGTTCTCCCGTCACGCAAGGCGCGCGCGCCCCGACCCCGCCCTCGCGCGATGCCCTAGTCGGCCGGCCTCAGTCCTCTCCCCCGCGAGGTCCCGTCGCCGGCCCTGCAGGGTGAGGTCGCCGCCGCCCTGCTTCGCTCGGCCGACAACGCCGCCGCCCTGCTTCCCGCGGCCGCTGCTACCGCCCTGATTCACGGGGACGCCGCCGCCGCCGCCGTGGATCACATGAACGAAGACGTCGCCGCCCTGGTTCACATGGACGCCGACGCCATGGACGCCGACACCTGTTACAATGTGTCTATGGACTATGGTGCTGTGGGTTCTGCTTCTCGGTGCTGTTGTGCTGCAATTGATACTAAGTAATGTTTTGGCTAAGTTTGTTTTACGATTTGGTTGTTCGCTTGCGCAGACACTGCCTTTCTTTTTACACTTAGTAAGCTAGTTGTTGTAGTGCTATTAGTTATTATTACTGGGGAATACTTGAGTTGATCCTACTTTCTGTGCGCTACTGTAATTCGCTTAGTTTGTTCTGGATGTGTCATTTTGGTTTTCCCTTGCGGACATTCATTTCTTAATTAGTGGATTTAGTTCACACTTCACAGACTTAGCTAGTCCTCCTCCATTTAGTTTGTTAATATACATACTGATGAGGCCAATTTGGCATTGCTTGCACCTGTTACAATGTGTCTGTAATATGTGCTTAGTACTGAAGTATTTATTATGTTAAACTTAACCAGTGATCCATCAACCACCTTTGGACATTCTTTTTTTTCGTGAATGTAGGTAACTTCACCAGATGGTAGCACTGTATATACATTGAAGGGAAAATCTGGTGACAAATTTGAGTTCAAAGCTCCAAGGGGTGGAATGTACAAGTTTTGCTTCCATAATCCATATGGAGCACCTGAAACTGTTTCTTTCTACATTTATGTTGGTCACATACCCAATGAGCACAATCTGGCAAAAGATGGTTAGTGTATTGGTTGTGCCTTAAACTTCTCAGTATATGCTTATTCTTTGAAAATTATTTGGTTTACAGGAATTGAGCAACAATCAATTCGATTGGATTATGTGATCTTTGGTTTAAGTATTTAGAGAGATATTTGTTTCCATTCCTTCAGTTTAGCATTTTTACTACTGCTACTATTCAACAGCCATGTTTTGATCATGTTGCAGAGCACTTGGACCCTATCAATGTAAAAATTGCGGAGCTAAAGGAAGCATTAGAATCTGTCACTGCTGAGCAGAAATACCTTAAAGCACGTGAGGCTCGTCACCGACACAGTAAGCTTGATGAACTTCTTTTATTCTCCCAATGATTACTAGAAATTTTGGTGATCTCTTATAGTCCTGTTAACTATGAATGACAAATACATAAGTTTTCTGTGAATTTACTCCAAACTGCTCAGCTCCCATATGGTGAGCATGACCATATTTATCTGACATCAGGTAAGGTACACTAGATCGACTCTAATAATCAGATATGTTTAATTTGCTTGTTAAGGTTCGTCTGGTTGCTATTTTGGAAGAGCAAAAACTCAGAAGGGTACAGAAGGAGGAAGATAAGAAACGACACAGGGTATAAATTATACAACCTGTACTCCTTTTGCATTACAACTACAAGAAAAGAGTCCTCAATCCTTTTACGTGTGTTGATTAATTCTTACTACAGGACCAGAAGAAGCTGCAGAATCTATTGCTTAAGGAGAAAGAGTTGACTTTTGGGTCCAAGCTTACACCAAAGAAGACAAGCAGATTCAATAGGAGGACATGCTGTCATCATCCAAATGGAAATGGAGCTGGTTTCATGACCCCTGTGCCCCGCAGAGTTTCTGCATGCAGCACCAAGCCGTTTTTGCACTGAGTGTGAGATCACCAAGCCGTTTGGAGTGATGTCCAGGATCTGTCACAGGACTTCTGCTGATCTTGATTTTCAATATCCAGGATATTGCAATGTATGCTTTTTCCAGATTGTTGTTAAATGTACGACTGAGAATTGATGTCTTACAGTGCATGACTGAGAATGTAATATACTCCCTCCATTCCAAAATATAAGGCGTGGTTTGACTTGGCACGGTCTCCTAAACTATACTTTGACCTTTGATTTCTCTTATCCAATATCATTCATACAAACAAAATCACTATCATTACAAAGTACTTTTAAATATGAATTCAATGGTATCACTTTTATATCACAAAATTTTTATATAGTTAGACAAATCATTGGTCAAAGATTTCAAAGTTTGAATCTTGAAATGCGTGCGTGCCTTATATTTTGGAATGGAGGGAGTATTGTATTAAGATTGATAATTGGAGTTGAATTCTTCTATTTTCCTTTACCATTTTCACAATCTGTATTGAAACATTGATGACTGAGAATGTAATATACTGTATACTGTTTTGCTGAGCAATCTTGACATTTACCATTTACTTATTTAAATTGTACATCAGATGCAGTTGTTGATCTTATTTTACTTTAGAAAATAATGTAGAGAATGTTTACATCTTGTCCAGTTGACTGTCTGTGCCTTCGCTTTCCCATTTCAAACAACTTGTTCTTTCTATAGTGGTAATAACCGTTCTTGTTTATTTTATTGATTGTTCAGTTCATCAGGCAGTTCACCACCTGTTGGATCACTGCACGTATATAATTCATTTCTCAATAAAGATTGTGAAATGTGTATCATTCAATGTTTCAATACAGATTGTGAAATGTATGACAGAGTGCAAAATATCATTGATTTGTCAATACAGATTGTGAAATGTGTATCATTCAATGTTTCAATACAGATTGTGAAATGTATGACAGAGTGCAAAATATCATTGATTTGTCAATACAGATTGTGAAATGTATGACAGAGTGCAAAATATCATTGATTTGTCAATACTGATTGTGAAATTTGTCAATACTGATTGTGAAATGTATGACAGAGTGCAAAATATCATTGATTTGTCAATACATTCTCACTAACAAAATCAAAGCAAACTGCTGTAATGTTTACTACTGCCCACCAGTTTGTTTGTTTGGGCAAGTGCGTGCATCATGTAGCCCTATTTGTTTACAATTCCTGCACATACGTGCAATTCTATCCTTGCCTCCTGACTTGACAACCACCTTTGTCTCCTTACTTCTCTTGATTCTTTTGCATCTCCCCTTTGAATGTATATCATTTGGTGGATGTATGTCAACTTCATTTGGAATTTGGCTACCAATAAAAGCTTTATATTCGTCCTGTTTACTAATGCTAGCAGTGGGGACCATCTTTTGGAGAGGCATCTCTAGGTTGGACAAACTGAATATTAAGAAGTTCATAGCTTCATCCGAGTGCTTGGCCTTTTGGATAAGATCTTCAAACTTGTTGCGTAAATCTGAAATCTTTTTTCTCATTGCCGCCTCCAAGGAGTCTACAGGTTTATCTTCTAGTAGGTTCCCTTCTCCATCATAGAAATTGTCCCTAGAAAATTATAGTTTAGCAAACTTTTTAGCTTTTGCACGAAACAAGGCATGCCACAAAACAATAAGATATTTAAATTGGCTCCGTAAATACCTTTTACACCTTTTCTCCCATCTTTTCAAAATATAACTCGTTGGTAACTCATTCAGTTTCTCAGCTCTAAGCACTTGAATGATATGGCGGTACGGGATGCCTTTTGACTCATATAATTTACATGAGCACACGCCAATCATATTTGACTTATTCAAATGAACCTCCCGATCTTTTTCAGACGGGTTGCTAATGGTCACAATTTTTATCTCTTCGCCTTGTGTAATGCCTTGAACACAACAATGGTCTCTAGCAAATACTATTTCTTCTTGAAATTTTCCAAACACTTCATGTGTATATAACATACTACATTGCTTCTCCATGGCCCATGGTGTCATCAGTTGAGGAGTAGAATGTATGCTTTTGTTGCCAGCCTTCAACTTCTCTTGACGCTGACACTCCAAAGCTGTGTCAAACCTAAGCCAAAACTCAACAAATAACAATTTTCGATGAATGAAACGGTTAAAAAATGAATTTGCACTCTCTGAGCGTGACGTAGTCCTAAGAATGCATGCTAGAGGTATGTTCATAAAGTATGCCGGTATCCATTGATGACGCATGTCAAACCTTTTAGACAGCCATTCATTTTCTGTGAGCTGAAAATCAGAAATGATAGAATTCCATTGTGACTCAAATTCCTCTGCAGTTTCAGAGCCCCAAACACATGAGTTCAATCTAGCCCAAAAATTGGATCCTCTCTCACAGATGGTCCGACCTTCTCAGGGACCTTTTCCATGATATGCCACATGCAAAGTCTGTGAGTTGTTTCTGGTAGAATCTGATTAATAGCCACTTTCATGCTCGCATCTTCGTCTGTTATGATAAGACGAGGGGCTACTCCACCCATGGCTTTAAGAAAGGTCTTAAACAGCCATACATATGACTCGATCTTTTCATTTGATAAGAATGCAGCCCCTAAAAAACACTCTGCAAGTGATGATTGACTCCAGTAAATGGCACAAAGATCATGTTAAATTGGTTAGTGGTATATGTTGAATCGAAAGAAACCACATCACCAAAAAGGCCATAATTTTTCCTGCTCATGGCATCACCCAAACACACGCGTACACCTTCCTCGTTCATCCACTTCAAAATCAAAGTAAAATGCAGAATTCACTTCCTTCTTTCTCTCTAGTTGCGCCACAAACATTTGGGCATCTGCATCCTTGATTTTTGTCCTAAGATCACGGTAGTAGTTCTGCAAGTCCCTCAACGTGCACCCAACATTCTCAAAACCACCCTCAGTCACATGAAGAAGCCTGTATGCCTGTGAGGTTCCAATGCTAGCTTTTTGACAAGTGTACAATGTATTCTTTGCTCTCACACTGACATGACGATTGGATCTAATCAAATGAAGCTTATCTGGCGATACAAGTCCATGGTTATGATGCTCAACCATTGAAACTATCCTATACTTATTATCACTACCAAGCTTCACAAAAATGTGTGCATCACATCCACATCTAGATTCCACCACTTTATGTGTCTTTCCCTTTTTCCCAGATTGATCAACAATTTTTTTACCTTTATCCACCCTATAACCTTCCCTTGAACAATAGTATCTCTTGGTCAAAATTACCTCATTCTCCTTCTTTTGCTGCCCAATACGAACTGAGAATCTAACTTCATGTGCATAGGACTTGTAAAATTCCTCCACAGCCACAACGCTATCAAATGTCATTCCTACCGAAGGCTTCAAACCTTCTTGACACTCAGGTATAAATAAGGAACACTACAATATTATACAAGAGAATCAGTGCTAAAAAATAATTTATAATTACCATCATATCAGTCGATTGATTGAATCTATACTTACTGTGAGAGGAAAAGGTGATTTCCGTTTGGGTGTGTTCGGATGCTGTTGCATCTGGCTCGTGGTTACAGGATGCTCAAGGAATCGTGCTGGCGGATCCATTGCCATGCTAGCCGCACAAGTCGAAGTCGCAAGCGGTGGAGAGGCATCAAACACTCCATCATCAGGGTGTAGTGGCGGCAACATCAAGACGGCGGCAGCGTCTTCGTTCGCATGAACCATGGCGTCGGCGTCCATGTGAACCGTAGGCGGCGACGTCTTCGTTCATGTGATCCACGGCGGCGGCCCTGCGTGAATCGAGGCGATAGCAGCGCCGGGAAGCGAAGCGGCGGCGTTGTCGGCCGAAGCGGCGGTGGCGGCGACCTCACCTTCCGAGACCGGCGACGGACCTCGCGGGAGAGGATCGAGGCCGCCGACTAGGGCATCGCGCGAGGGCGGGTCGGGCGCGACGCCTTTGCGTGACAGAGAACGGGACGGGAGCGACGGGAGCCGAATCGGTAAGGGCGATGAGAAAAAAAGCGACGCGGCGGCTTTTTGTAAAAAGGCCACGGGTTGCACATCCACCGCAAGATCGTCATCCAACTGTCCAGATTTTAAGTTTGCATGATTGCACCAGCAAGCTCGGTTGCATCAGATACGTTCCCGTTCTCTATGTGTTGCCTAACAATGTTCGTCAAACAAAGGAATAGCGAGCGTCTGCTTGATACAAATTGTGGTTCCCTGCGAGGTGGGATGGCAAGTTGGAGGTCTCTTGTTTCGTAATTGGGGGAACGGAGTGAAAGATTTGGAAAACTTTCGCTGGAATTGGGGTTAGAAGTTACGGGTTTAGTTGAAATTTTTGCAGTAGCTTGCTCATCCCTAGTTGTTTCTCGGATGCAGCTGTTGTTACGTTTAAATTGCCCTTGGGCATGGTTGGTACAAATATTTCTGGATAATGTAGTTCCACGTTTCTACCTCTTATCATTTGCATTGTGGTACTTCAAAGGGTTGCAAAAATTATACTTTCTTTCGTGCTCATCATAGGCATCACATTATGATGCATGCCGTTCTTCTGTTACTGAACCTGGTTTGTACCTGGCCTTGTGCTCATGTTTTGCTACAGCCAGTGTTTGTGTTCGTGGATTGTCATTTTGTGGAAAAAATTTTGGCTCAGTCCATTCGTGCTGAAGCGCACAAAGTGAAATCGAACCGCCAGATTTAGAAATGTAGCATTTCAGGTGTTCTTTCCTGGAGATGTGTTCTCTTGTCAAATGATGGCAATGTAGTGTTATTGACTCAATTGTCAGGTGTGAGCTGTGAAGGGAGGGGCAGATTCGCAGAGACTGAAATTGCAGAGACATTGGTTGTAAAGCGCCTAGTGTCTGATCACAAATGACCCTCTCTCATGTCAACTAAATAATCCGAGCTGGTCCATACAGAATCAATGCCGCCGTCTTACTAGGAATGATCTTCTCGTGGTCCTATGTTGGCATGTTGCTTTGATGCCATCTAACATAATGAGTTTGGCAGGATTGAAACAGACTTAGCCACTAACCGCGCTTATCCATGAGTTCATCTCTATCATGGACATAATTGGTGTCCAGCAGAAGGGAAGCACACGCATGACATTAGACCCATTGGCGATTTCACTTAGTTGTTGATGCTTAACTTCGTGTCATCACCTGAGGAGGGCAACATGTACTTTTTGAAAGTAACAGAGGTCTGGGCTACCTGTAAAGTTCATCAACTGTTTTATTTCTTGTAGTAGGTAAGGAAACCAGACAAATGGCTTTCAGAAACTCCCTGGAAAGTCTTCCATGATAAGGTATGCGCACTCACTTATGGTAATGGTTAATTTACATGAGAAAGCATGTGCAATAGAACTACGTTATGCAGCCTTTGTACAGAAGGTAATGTAACTATGTGGTAGTTAGTGGGGGTTACGAACTTAGTAAGCATACATAGTGTGCAAACTAAAATATAGTATTCACGACAAACGTTTTTATCTTTTAGAATTGGCATAAGGGGCCCGACTAGGGAGTCAGGCATGCATCCTCTTCCAAGTATTACGAAGATTCTTAGGTTATATTAGTTTAATATCATTTAAATTTTGCAGTTAGCTAAAATAACTTTAGTTGTCAGTTGTTACATTAGTTTGAAGGAAAATGTTGCAGTAGTTAAACTGGCATTTTACATTATGCTAGGTAAATTTGTATGTTTTGGTATAAGATATTTTTGTTGGAGATAACTCAAATATCTCTAACTGCCATATCTTTTGGTTCTATCTAAATAGGTTTTTAGTTCAAATTGTCTACATCTAGGACTCTTTGACGATATAAGCTAACCCTCTGTACTTATAATCCTTGAAACTTACATGGTTTTTTTCGCAAGAGTTTTTTCATATTAAATTTTGTCTCCAATTATTTTGCCGTGTTGCTAACCCTAACAAGTGGTATCAGAGCCTAACAGTTTCCCTTGCTCATTTCCAATATTCTATCTGTTGCTAGCCTGCTACTGTGTGTTTCTTCTGTAACTGTTTTAAAATATTACAAAATTTGTTGCAATCGTCACATAACAATATTTCAAAGAAAGTAGCGGATAATGCCACACAATTTGTGTGGTAAATATCATAAATGATTTTAAACTAAAATCTATATGATAACACAATTCAAATTAATGGTTGCTATTATAATTTTTCCCACATTACAACATGGATCTGTATATCTAGAAATTGGAATTATCCAGCTAATAAGCGGTGTTGATTCTTTTTTATTTCTTTCGAGTACTATGAGAATGTAATAGAATACTAAAAAATGTAGTGTTAATTAACAATTTTATTCAGTTTTAAAATCCTCAATCCAAACGGTTTTGGCCATCTAAACCTACTATGTAATGCCATTACGTGTGCAATGCAAAGGGTCTCTGTTGGTCTGTTGGTGTATAGAAATAAAATCAGGATACAATCCTAGCTTCTTCTGCTATCTCAACCTGGAACAGCTGATTCAATTCAAGTACCTGTAATGCCACTTTTACAGAAGAAGTTAGCAATGTAGGAGGGTTTCTAATATTTCAAATATGAAATATGCACGTCATTGATATAAAAGTCATATATTATATATCAAAAGCTCATGACATATCTTCTAGAGTTGCTATGAAAAAAGAAAAATAGGCTAGAAATTTTCACAAAAAATAAACACATCTAGGTCTTAATCTGATAGACTCTAACTAAGTTGAACTATGGTAGGATGTTATTATTTAAAGAAAAACACATATTCGTCTATCTAGCGGATCTGAGTTATAATGGCTTAGATTAAAAAGAAAAAGAGTCCATGCAAAGTACAATAAAAATTACAGAAATAATGAAAAAATAAAAAGGAATTGATTTCATAGAAACTCCAAATTAAAGCCCATACATAGTTAAAATTTAGAATAAAAATTACCAATTGGATTTGTATAAGAATTCTAACCTAAAACTAATATTCAAAATTTAAAAGATAAAAATAAAATTAATATCTTAGATTAGAAGAAAGAGTCCACACCAAGTACAATAAAAATAGCATATACTTAGAATAAAAAATAAAAGGAAATTAACCATTTAACTTTCATACGAAGTCCAAATTTAAATCATTACATAGCTGAAATTTAGAATAAAAATGAGATAAAATTAGTAGTTGGATTTATATATGAATTCCAACCTAAAATTGACATGTGAAATTAAATAAAAAACAACAATGAAAATTAACATAAATTTGGATAAAAAATAAAAGGAAATTAGCCATTTGATTTTCATGGAAACTCTAAATTTAAACCTCAGATATAGCTAAAATTTAGAATAAAAATTAGATGAAAATTATCAATTGGATTTACATATAAATTCTAACCTAAAACTAAAATAAAAATTAAATAAAAAATAATAACAATAAAATAGAATAAAATAAAAGGAAATTAGGATTTTTAAAACTCCATACTAAGTGAAAAATATAAACTTTGGTTTTATCCAAAATTAAAATTCTAGAAATATGCTAATTCAATTAAAAAATAAAATAAAATAAGAAATTTGATTTTTATATATAAATTATTAACTATTATGTAATAAAATTCGATGATACGATTTTTTTAGAGTCACTAATAAAATAGAATATAGTAAAAATTCTTTTGAAAAAAAAATATTTTGACTCTTTATTTGGTAGACCTCCACGAAATGGAGGGATTAAGAAAATGACACATCGACTGGTGTTCACTCGGTATAAGTAATGTGATGTGCATTAAAAAAGTACTAAAAGAAAGAAACAAGCATTGCAATAATGAAATTAGGAGATTATGATATCTCTATTAGTTCTAATTAGGAGTTGGTAGCGGTCGTCTGTTCTTCAGAGCACTTGATTCGTTGGATTTGATATAAACATTTGAGATGGAAGGGGGATTTAACTCGATAGTCCCGCGCCTTATTTGATGCGTATGTCTCCCCTGGCTCCCTCACTCGACGCGTGCGGTCATTCGAAACTCCTAGCGCTTTTACCTCCTCCACCCTGTACGGTGCCTTATCTCTCACCATAAACCGTCGCAGCCGCAACCACAATCATGTCTGCAACGGCGTCGCCGGCGATGTCGAGACCCCCCCGGTGGGGTGACTCGATCGAATTTCACGGTTCCGCACTCGCACAGGCGCAGCTACCGATGGCTGCACCCATGGAGAAGGCGGCGATGGAGTGGCACCAGCCGATCAATGAGCAACTGCAACTCCTCGCCCCCGAGAAGGTTCCCTTCCTTCCCCCTCTACAGTTCCCAGATCTGTCCACCACCTGTTCGACGCTATGCCTGCACTGTCAGTTTGGTTCTCTTCACCTCTGCTATTCATTGTGTTTGTACATAAGCAGCACTAAAATTTGCAAAATATTTTGTAACGTGAGGGCCTTCAGATTATGAAATTAAAGATAATTTTAAGCTCAAGTTTATAAACAAATGTTTGGAATTTGTATGCTTCAATGAATTGATTTAAATATTTAACCATTGCACATTCAGAATGAACAGTAGCATTCAGACATGATTAGTGCTCTTTGCAAAGAAATTTTTTGTTGCAAATTGAGTTTCCGTTGCAACACACGGACACATGACTAGTAAATGGAAAATGTTATGTTATACTATGTTTAGGGTTTTGTTGTGCAAGTATTTGGAGAAGAAAGATTAAGTCACATTTGATAATGTGACAAGTATTGGGAAATGGAATGAGTACGTTCTCCCCTATAATATATAATATTAAAATATTACAAATGGAGTTCTATAACGATCTATTTTTCAAAAAGCAAAATCACATATGTATATTGCCAAGTTATTTAAACATGTGTTTAAGGATGATTCACGGGCAAGTATGTGGGCCCCACCTTGCTAGTTAGACAAACAACTGAAGGACCAAAAAGGCTACTATAAGGGGATGAGTAGGATCCAAATAAAATTGGCCAAATGAAAAACTTCCCCCAAAGAACCAAAGCCCCAAGAGATCAAGTAGAAGTGGAAAAATTAATTTTTAGAGAACTCAGCTCAGAATCGGCAGTACCGCCATGTAGGGGGTGGTAGTGCTGCAATGAACAGTAAAATTAGCACGATTTCAAAACTAAAATCCGTCTAACTTTTGATCAGCTGATCCAAACTCCTTGAAATTTTGTATGCACCTTTCTAAGGATGTCAGAAACCTATTCCTAACTATCAATCACAAAGATTAACTTCAAAGTTCCAACCTTTTTCAAATTTAACGAAGGTTGCACCAAAACAGGGTCAAAATCCAAAACTTCACCCTGAACTTGCTCGTGAGGATTTGATGATCAAGATAATCCTAGATGACCTCTCACATATCACAACAAGCAAAAACACCAAATAAATTGCTCTCAAATAAGTAAGATCAAGATCTACCTCAAATCCTTCTTCTCAAGCAAAAAATCGGTTTCTTAATAAATCTCTTAATGATCATGTGAGAGCTTTTCTAGATGATTGGGATATGATCCATAGAGGATTCATCCATCAACCATTCATCCTTGGCAATAAAAGATCAAGAGAAGAAGAAATTATCAAGAAAGATCAAAAACTAAAGAAGAGAGAAGATCAAAATAAGAAACAAAGCTTGAGTATGAATTTTGATTTTATTTCAGAGTAAGATGGATAATTACAAAGCCTCTCACATGAGGGCAAAACTCACAAGGAGCACTCACACACACAAGAAAATCAAAATCTTGTGAAACCCTAATCCTTCTCCTAGGCTTAAAGTTTCACCTCTCTCTACATCTCCTTATATAGAGGAGGCAACCCTAACCCTAAAACATAGATACTAAAGTGGATGCCATCTACAATTATATGGGCCAACCCGTTAACCCAACACCATACTGGTTACACTCACATAAGCATAGCTTCTCAAAGCGGCCTTCACATGACACTCCAATTCACTCCATGAGCTCGAATTCGCGTCAATGTCCACTTTGGCTTGACCTAAACCACTTAGACTGCCACTACAGTTTTTCAAACCTTCTTGATCCCCGGTAATAGACAAATTAACAATTTGCTCCACAACCGGTCTTTTCCTTCCACTTAAAGCATCGCACATGCTTCATCATCCACTATGTGACCCCAATAACTTCCCGTCAAGCCTCTCATGCGTCTGGACTCTCTCGAATAGTTCTCGTTTGCAAATGGGCCCAATTTACTTGGCACACCACATATTTTTTATCGCTTCACCATGATAATTTTGGCTTCCTTGGCCATTCTGGATCTCGACTTCTCCCCGAGTCTAATTCCGGTTCATGCTTGACGAATACTTATACCTGGGGTACCCCACAATAAGGTATACATCTATTTCAAGATCGTTTCTCTCTCAGTCGTGCGAACATGGCGGCAAGATTGGCAGCGGTGCAGAATGCTGGAGAGGGTATTACCAAAGGCTCCGTCCCTCACAGATGGGATTATCACTGAATATTGGCTGGAACACCAAATGATCCGTCTTGGGCCCAGCTTTAGGCCTCGTGGGCCCATAAAGGACCCTCGGGCTCGTTCAGTTCGCCAGGGCGGTCCAACAGCCTCAGCCTGACGCCTCCCGCAGTTCGACCGCCATGGCGGACGCCCACGCAGGCTCCGACTTGACCTCAGGTCGGAGCCCAAACGACCTCCAACTCAGCGACCTCCGTCACGTCGCCGGTCGACCTCAAGTAGGTCACCTGCCCCATGGACGCGACGGCCATGCTGGAGCAGGTGGCTCCTTCCAAAGGTGGCCAAGGGGCCGCCAAAGTCAAGTACCCGTCCCTTCACTCCGTCTGCAAGAAGGAGAGACGCGCTCCGCCCCAAGGCGGTACCAGAGCACAACAGAACGACGCCAACACCGACAAACACTCAGAGGGCAAAGCGCGCCTTCCCGACGGAACGCCTTGCTGTGTCTACTAACCCAGACGTGGGACGACAGAACCTGTCGACCACTAAGACCAAGACCGACTCCGGCGAGCATACCCCTACCATTTTCCTCCAAACTCCCGTGTAACCTGCCTCCCTCCGCCTATATAAAGGGAGGCAGGGCCCTCAGGGGCGATTCATTCCGACTTAAGCGAACACATCCGATCTTGAGCAAGTAAAACATACAACGAACATTCCCGAGCCCCTCTACTCGGACGAGTGCTAAGGGCCTGTCCTTAGCCCCCGCTTGTAATCCAGTGTAATCTACTCCACCCTGAGCAATACAAAAACCGCCACCACGGAGTGGACGTAGGGATATTCGGCCTGAACCAGTATACATCTTGGACTCCCTTAGTCTAACCATTCAAGGAGAGGGAACGCGCGGCCCCTATACTTACAAATTTACTTGCTTGTTATCTAAACATCGATAGTTGGCGCGCTGTAGGGGCTTGCAAGGCCATCGCTTCGTCTCCGGACTCCCAGTCACCTCCTTGATGGCTTTCTCCGCCCACGACGGCGCATTTGCGTTAGGGAGCTGGATCCGCTTCGGCTCCCTCGACTTCGTCGCCACTCCGGCGGGAGAGCTCGTGCTCGTCCCCGCCATCTCTCAGGTCCAGGCCTCCGCTAGGAGCCTGGACTCCATCGCCGACGCCTTCGGCAACCTCCGGCTTGAGGCCCCCTACATTGCACCGACGCCGGGCTCGTCGGCTTGCGCCACCTCGTGGCGGCGCACGTGAGCCCCTACGGGCGGCGGTTTTCGCCCCCCGCGGGCTCACGACTCGTGGCGATGGCTGGCTATGCGCCAGCCTCCGTCCACGAACTGCTGGAGGTTTCCTCCAGCGACGACTCCAGCTCCGACGCAGAGCACACTACGAACGGGTTGTACTCTCGCGAGTGCAACATGGTGGGCGTGGCCGACCAGGCTGCGACCCCCGTAAGTCCAGGAACCGCCGCCCGGCACGCCGAGGCGCAAGAGGCCGAGGAGAGCCTCGAGCTCGCCACCGAGCTTCAGCGATAGCGCGAACAAATTGAGGCTCAAAAACTCACCGACAAACTCGAGCCAACTCCGAGCAACGCCACCGAGCCCCCACATCGCTGCGCTGCGTGCAAGCGCCGCCCAGTCAAAGACCACCGGTGGCCGAGGGTCCGACGGTCTTCCGTTCTTCCCCACGCCAGCCAAAATGTCGATCAAAAGAAGAATGCCGCTCCACCAAGATCCCCGAGCCAGCAGACCCGGAGGCCAAGGCCACGTACCAGAACCTCCGGGGGTTGGTGGAGCGTGCCGCCGTCTAGCACATGCAAGGCTCCGGTTCCCATCACTCAGGGGCTTCCTCGAGCCACCCGAGCCATGCCGCCGCGCGGGACCCACGCGGTCCAACGAAGATGGCGCCGCTCCCTGAGCGGCCCCAGGCCTCGCACACTCTAGTGTGCCAGCGCCTGGGCGACAGCCGCGACGTTCGCGACACCCTCGAGGCACGGAGGAGGGTGATGGACGAAGCGGCCCGATCGCGGGCCGTCGACAGCGATCGACGCCACGACCACGGCTCAAGCCCTGACGGCCCCGGGCCTCAGGCATTCTGTTGGGAGATCCGCAACGTAGATTTTCTGCCGGTTCTAGCGCCACAACATCGCCAAGTACATCTGCGGCGACAAACCCCGATGTCCGGTTGAAGACTACTGCGGCAGATGATGCAGTGGGGAGCTACCGATGATCTTTTATCATCCAAGATTCCCTATTTACCTCGCAGACTCGGCTCGAGCCTGGCTCGAGTACCTGCCCACGAACACCATCAAGAATTGGGCAAACCTGAAGAGCCTCTTCGTCGGCAACTTCGAGGGCACTTACAAGCGCCTTGGGAACTCCTCGACTGGGTCAAGTAAGCAGCCTGTGGAGAGTCTCCGGACTACATCCGCGATTCTCCCAAAGAATGCAACGAGCTCCCGACATTTGCGACGCCGACGCTGCTTGGGCGTTCATCTACGGACTACCTCCAAAGCTCGTCCACAAGTTGGCCGCGCCAAGCCCAGACCACTAAGGAGCTCTGGACATCGCCACTCAACCACGCCTCGGCGAGGAGGCTGGGAGCCATCTTCGATAAGGGAAGGCCAAGCGGGACTCGGTCCGACGTTCTTGCTTTCTCCGACCGCCCGACAAACGGAAGGAAGGGAAGCAAGGCCACGAGGGCTATGTGGTCGCCGCCGACCGCCGCCAAGCAAGCGGGCAGCAGCGCTCGACTACTTCGAAAGTGATGGACAGCCAGGTCCGCATCACGGTACCGTCGAGCACAAACTCAGGATCGCGAGACTCGAAGTGCTTCATCTCCGGAGCCCCCACACGCGGGGCAAAGGGAAGAAGCGAGACCCGCACCGAATGCCGGGCAAGGAAGCGGACGCCGAGTTCCCGGAACCCGACGGTTGCCTCATGATCTTCGGCGGGCCAGCGTGCTACGCCGACAAGCAGCGCCTCAAGCTCGCCTTCCGCGAGGTCCACACGGCGACACCCGCTGCGCCCAAGTACCTCCGGTGGTCGGAGTCTCCGATCACCTTTGATCGGACCGATCACCCCGACCACGTCCCGCACCCGGGGAGATATCCCCTAGTAGTTGCCCCCGTCGTGGGGCCAAAGCGCTTGTCCAAGGTGCTCATGAACGGCGGCAGTAGTCTCAACATCCTGTATGTTGAGACGCTTGACGCCATGGAACTCCCTCGCTCACGTCTCCAGCCGAGCAAGGCGCCTTTCCACGGCGTCGCCCCCGCCAGCCAGTTCACCCGCCGGGCAGATCGATCGCCTGCTACCTTTGGGAGCTTGACAACTTTCAGACCGAGACCTCACCTTGAGGTCGTGGGGTTTCCTGGATCCTACCACGCCATCATAGGGAGGCCGTGCTACGCCAAGTTCATGGCCGTCCCCAACTACACCTACCTCAAGCTAAAGATGTTGGGGCCACGGGGAGTGATCACCGTGGCCGCGTCTTTTTCAGCTTTCGCATAACCGCGAAAGCACAAGATTCTTGAAGTCAAGGCCGACGCCATTGCATCCGCCGAACTCAAAACCTCCGGAGGGAAACCTCCGAGTCTGCCCCCGACTCCGACAAGTCAGGGCCAAGGTCCTTCAAGTCCGCCGAGGACACGAAGGCGATCATGGTCGATCCCGACGATCCGGCCAAGACCGTGCGGGTTGGAGCCACGCTCCCCGCCAAATAGGAAGGCGCGCTCGTCGACTTCCTCCGCGCCAATCGAGATGTCTTCGCATGGAAGCCCTCCGACATGCCAGGCATCCCAAGGGAGGTCGCCGAGCACTTCTTGAATATCCGCCCAGCTCAAGGCCGGTCGCCCAACGCTTGCGCCGCTTCGACGAGGAGAAGCGCAAGATCATAGGAGGAGAGATCGCCAAACTTTTGGCCGCAGGGTTTATAAAAGAGGTGCGTCACCCCGAGTGGCTCGCCAACCCTGTCCTTATACAAAAGAAGTCCGGACAATGGAGAATGTGTGTTGATTACACGGGCCTGAACAAGGCATGTCCCAAAGACCCTTTTCCACTGCCTCGCATCGACCAAGTCGTCGACTCCACCGCAGGGTGCGAATCCTCGCCCTTCGATGCCTACTCAAGCTACCACCAGATAGCGATGAAAGAGTTCGACCAGCTCGCGACTTCTTTCATCACTCCGTTCGGCTCGTTTTGTTATGTAATGATGCCATTTGGTCTAAAGAACGCGAGTGCTACATACTAGCGATGTATGCAAACGTGTTTCAGCGACCAGATAGGCCGTAACATCGAGGCGTACGTTGACGACATCGTCGTTAAGACTAAGGAGGCCGACGATCTCGTCGCCGACCTAGACGAGACTTTTGCGAACCTCCGGCGTTTTCGCATCAAGCTCAACCCCGAAAAGTGTGTTTTCGGGGTCCCCAAAGGAAAACTACTTGGCTTCATCATCTCTGAGCGCGGCATCGAAGCCAATCGAAAGAACATCTCTGCGATCATGAAGATGGGCCTGGTGGACAACCCGAAGGGAGTCCAGAAGCTGACGGGATGCCTTGCAGTCTTGAGCCGCTTCGTGTCTCGCCTTGGCGAGCGTGGAATACCGTTCTACAAGCTGCTCAAGAAGTCCGACCGTTTCAGCTGGACCAAGGAAGCGCAGGAAGCCCTCGACCGACTCAAGGCGTTCCTGACTTCACCCCCGGTGCTGGCCGCCCCAGCACCAGGGGAGCCGCTCCTCCTCTACATCGCCGCCACGACCCAAGTCGTCAGCACGGCGCTTGTTGTGGAGTGAGCCAAAGAAGGCCATGTGCTCAAGGTACAACAGCCAGTGTACTTCATCAGTGAAGTACTCTCCGAGACCAAGGCTCGGTACCCACAGGTGCAGAAGCTGCTCTATGCGGTGCTCATAACGAAGAGGAAGCTGGTCCACTACTTCGACCGGCATCCCGTCTCCGTGGTGACCTCCTCGCCACTCGGCGAGATCGTCCGCAACCGTGACGCTTCAGGAAGGATCGCCAAATGGGCGCTTGAGCTCAACGGCCGCGACATATCGTACGTCCCCCGGACGGCGATCAAGTCGCAGGTCTTGGCTGACTTCGTCGCTGAGTGGACCGAAGCCTAGGCGCGACCGACGCTTGAAGGCCCCGAGTACTAGACGACATATTTCGACAGGTCCTACACTAAGAACGGAGCGGGTGCTGGGGTCGTCCTTGTTTCCCTGCTTGGAAACAAGCTCCAATACGCCATCCGGTTGCACTTCGACGCAACCAATAATGTCGCCGAGTACGAAGCACTTGTCAACGGTCTCCAGATCGCTGCTGACCTCGGCGCGCGCCGACTCTACATACACGGCGACTCCAAGCTTGTCATCGACCAAGTCATGAAGGCCTCGGAGCCTCGTGACGCCCGCATGACAGCTTACTGCCGTGAGGTGCGCAAGCTCGAGGAAAGGTTTAAGGGTTTCGAGTTTCACCATAGCTATCGACGCTACAACGCTGAGGCCGATTACCTGGCCAATCTCGCCTCTAGCAAGGGACCGATCCCGCCTGGGATCTTCGTCTCCGACCTCCACAAACTCTCCGTCCGATTGGACTCACCAACCGAGCAGCGACCGACTCTCCGGGTGTGTCCGCCCGATCACGGACGACGGACGCGGATCTTCCGGATCGACCACGGCGTCTTGTTGCCGACTCGACCGAGGAAACCCTTCATCGACCGGTTGACTGATGGATCGCTCCCCGCCGACCCAACCGAGACCCGGCGCCTCGCTCGGCGGGCGAAATCCTTCGTCCTGGTTGGAGAAAACCTCTACAAGAGGAGCCCCTCCGGGGTCCTCCAGAAATGCATTTTGGCGGGCCAAGGGAAACAACTGTTGCTTGACATCCACGGCGGCGTCTGCGGCCACCACGCTGCGCCGCGTTCCCTTGTGGGGAAAGCCTTCGCCAAGGTTTCTCTTGGCCAATAATCGTCGTGGCCGACGCCGAGCAAATCGTTCGCACCTGTGAAGGGTGCCAATTTTTTGCTCGACAGACACATCTTCCAGCGCAAGCCTTGCAAACAATCCTCATCTCTTGGCCATTCGCCGTTTGGGGACTCGATTTGGTCGGGCCCTTCAAAAAGGCGCCCGGGGGCTTGACCCACCTACTTGTCGCGGTGGACAAGTTCACCAAGTGGATAGAAACCAAACCGGTCACCACCATCACTTCGGTGCAGGCGGCTAACTTCTTCCGCGACATCGTTTATTGGTTTGGAGTCCCGAACTCCATCATCACCAATAATGGAACGCAGTTCACGGGGAAGGAATTCCTCGAGTTCTGCGACGACTTCAACATCCGCGTCGACTGGGCTGTCGTAGCCCATCCACGAACCAACGGCCAGGTCGAACGGGCGAACGGCATGATCCTCCAAGGGCTCAAGCCGCGAATCTTCAGCCGACTGAAGAAATTCGCGGACGATGGGCGCCGAGCCGCCTCCGCTCGAGCTCGCGGACCACACCGATCTAGTCGACCGGGTTTACACCGTTCTTCATGGTGTTCGGTGCCGAAGTTGTCCTCCCAACCGACCTGGAATATAGCGCCCCAAGACTACAAGCCTTCGACGAGACTCGGGGGCTCGACGCGCAACAAGACGCCATCGACCAACTCGATGAGGCACGCGATGTGGCCGTTCTGCGATCAGCCAAGTACCAGCAGACGCTACGACGCTACCACAGTCGTCAGGTCCGCGATCGGTTTTTCAACGTAGGCGATCTGGTCCTGCGCCAGGTTCAGTCCAACAAGGACAGGCACAAGTTGTCCCCTCCATGGGAAGGGCCCTTCACCGTCGTGGAGGTTCTCGGACCCGGCACCTTTCGACTCAAAGATGCTGATGGCAACATTGTACCCAACGCGTGTAATATTGAGAAGTTAAGGCGATTCTATCCCTAAAGCATTTTCTGTTCCCGCACGAATCTTCTATCCCCCCGAGTTCAAGCGCTGCGTGGCGACCACAGCTTGGACCCCACGCACCGCTCGGGGGCTACAAGTTCACACACTCACACGGGTCGGTGACCCAGCTAGCTATTCGGTTCCCCTAGCGGTAACCCTCTCAACCCAAGTGCTACGGTCTACGCCCCAGCGGCTACGGTTTCGAAGTAGTGCCTTGCGGTAGAAGGAAGTGCCCGTGCGGTGCGATCCATAGTTGATCGGGAACACTCCTTTCCCGCGCAAGTGCAGATGAATGATCTATACTTAAGTTCCCAGACTCACACGGGTCGGTGACCCTACCGCCACCCTGCCTCTAGCGGTAACCCTCTCGACCTAAGCGCTTCTACCTCGCCCAAATACGGTTTCGAAGTAGTGCTTCGCGGTAGAAGGAAGTGCCCATGCGGTGCGATCCATAGCTGGTCGGGAACACTCCTTTTCCGTGTCGAGTGCGAGCGAACGTTTCGTTCCTTAGGTCCCTATTTTTTCTTTGAGCTTTCCTCAAAGGTGTTAACGTATCGACCTACGCTTGTACAACCCCCACGGTTTCTAAAAGCTATGGTCGTCAAATGTTTATCACCTCTGGGAAGTGCGAAGGATAAAGTCGGACCTACGGAATGGCCCGACTGGCCAAAACGCTAAAACAAACTTCAAATCATTACACGACAAAGTTCTTTACATTGCTGAAAGCAAAATATCTAACTTTCTTCCCGCTTCCGGTGGAGGATGCTTTGTGGCGGTATCCGGCCGGCGATCACTGCGGCGTGTGGGTCGACCTGGGTATTGAACTCCTCGACCTCCCGTCGGTCCGGTCCACGGCGACTCCACTGCTAACGACGGCAAGGTCGATGCCGTCATAGTGGGAGATCACGAAAACCAGCGCTGAAGAAGCTCCGAGGTCGATCCCCTCGCTTACCGAACGCTCGACGTGCTCCGGCACGCGGGCTAACGTGGCGGCAATTGAGCTCGACCTGACGGCGGCTCAACACCGGTTGCAGCACTCTCCGCTAACCTCCGGGGTCGCCACTCGGTGGTCCGCTTCGAGCAGTTCCTTCTCCGCCAGCCCCTTTGCCGACATAGCCACTTCCAGCGACGTGGCCGCCGTGTCACGCTCCTCCACCGCCAGTTTCCGCGCCTCTACGGCATCACAAAGATTCTTCTGCAACTCTACAGATCGAAGCAATATCAAAAGCATGCTCGGCAATCCACGATCATGAGATTAAGCCAAGATTGGGTCGCTTATCACCATGGAGGCCGCCCGACGTCAAGATCCTCCTCACCTTAGCCCGGCCTCTGGTCGCAAGCCCCCTCACAGAATCCAACTCTTCCCAAGCTTGGTCACACACCCGGAGGCGGTCGCCTCCGATCAAGGCGGTTTCTTCCGCGGCGACGACGACGTCCTTGGCGCTGGTCAGCCGCCAGAGAGACTCAAGCTCGGATATCCTCGTCTCCTGGGACTTGGTTATCCGACGCTCCTCGAACAAAGACCTTGGAGCACCGACTCGGCTCTGGCGGGCCCTCCGCCTCGGTCTGCCAGGCGCTTAGGGCTTCCTGAAGGCATGCGGCTTTGGAGGCAGACGGTCGCCCTCCTCCTCGGCCGCCGTCCTCCGGCCATACAGGATCCGGAGGAACCCCGACTTTTCCGCCGATCGGACCTTCAGTTGCTGCGGAACACGAGCATTCTATTAAGCCCGTCGACCGCTAAAGCTATTCGAAAGCTGAAGCTGGGGTTCGGTTTGGCTTACCTTGCTGATCGGGCGGGTTACCTCGAATGACGCTCACGTCAATCGGCTCGAGGGCGAGAGCTAGACCTTCCGGATCCGCTCACCCGAACCTCAACTCGGCGCGCCTCTTGAAGGCCCCCACGACTGTCCTCCGCCTCGTCATCCAAAGACGAATCGCGGCTTGTTTGGCGGTCGTTGTTCGCCAGTCAAGACAGCCGTATGCTCTGGCTTATGAAGGTCGTGCGCCGCTTACTACTGCTTCGGCGGCGATCGCCTCGCCGTCTCGACCGCTTTCTCCGGCGGATCTCGGCGCGACGACGAAGGTCGCAATAGCGCCGACCACGCCACCGGCGTGGTCCTAGCGGTGGCGGCAGGAACTCTCCCTTGCCTCCTTCGGCCTCTGATTGAGGCCCCGACCGCCAGGGGCGCTTAGGCCCTCGTGCTCCGCTCTTCTCGAACCTCTCCTCTCGCTGCCCAATATCGCGTGGCGGCGACAGCGGTGTCCAACGCCGACCGTTGCCGTGGCAGAGACGCACCGTCTCGCCGCCGCCGCCGCCCGGCGGGCCACCGCCGAGCGAGGGAGCTGCAATCGCATCTTCTTCGCCGCTTCGGCGGAGATGAATCACCTCCGCTTTCGAGGGCGCCTCCTCGGGCACCTCCGCTGGGTGCAGGACGGCAGCAGGCCGACCGACACCTCATCTGGCCGCCACCACCACCGTCAAGTCGAACGCTTACAGACGGTCGTCGTCATGGCCGCCGCCGTAGTGGCTCGAGGACGACTCCAATTCGGCCGTGTCAGCGACGGTTGTCTCGGAGACCTCCTCGCCCCGCGCGGTCCTCGCTATGCGATCTTTCTTCTTCTTCTCCCTCCTCTCTTCCTTTCGCTTCTTACGGGCAGACTCATGCAAAGTCACGGACGCCATGCGCCTTAGCCCTCATACCTTTCTCCCCGCAAGAAGGTTCGGAGACTATCCTACCCAACCCCTGGACAACACGAAGGCGCGGGTCGAACAATGTCCTGAGGGTTGAAGAGGAAGGAAGAAAAAGGAAAAGAGGATCACTCGACTTACCAAGTTCGGGGGATTCTCCGCCGAAAAAGGCTCGGGGTGGCCACCCGCCGCCACGGTGGCACTCCCGACCAACACAACGGCCACCCTAGCCTCGACCTCCGACACGGCAAGCTCCGGCTCCGCCATTCTCATGGGGTCGAATGCCCCTTCATACAGGAACATCGGGTGCGCCCTCCCCATAAGGGGTTGGACGCGCATCCTCATGAATGCGCGTACAACAACATCGCCGGTCAGGCCCCGCTCCTTCTGGGCCTTGATCCGCTCAACGATCACCTCCACTTGTTCTTCTCCCTTTGGTCGGGCCCCCAGGCCCACTCGGACCTCGCTTCAGGAAGCTGGCCGGAGAAGACCAGGGCACTGCCTTCCAGGTTCTGAACATAGAACCACTCGGAGTGCCACCCTCGGTTCGACGATGGCAGCTTCAGGTTGATATACTCCGCCGAGCGGCCAGCACCAAGAACAGAGGGCGGCACCCCCATGGACGCCGAAGGCCCGCCGCTTTGTCCTTCCACACGGGCTTGGAAGAAGTACCTCCACACCATTGGGGCTCGACCCCAGAATGCTCTCGCAAGACGTCATGAAGACTGCTATGTGAAGCACGCCATTGGGGTTGAGGTGGTGTACCTCCACCCTGTAGTAATGCAGCAGCCTGCACACGAAGGGATGGAGCGGGAGTCCGAACCCGTGCTTGTAGAACGAGGCCGGCACGACGATCTCCTCATCCTCCGGCGCAGGTTCCGCGGCCCCCGTCGGCACTCTCCATCGCGAGGCATCCTGCGGGGGGAGGAACCCCTTCTTCTCCAAGCCTTGCGCGCGGCTGGGCTGGGCGGTGCACTCCGGCCACGACATCTCCGAAGATGCAGGCGACGAGAAGGGGAAAAGTGAAGAACTCTCGCTTTTTTGCTCTTCGCCTCGTGCAAATGCGAGGGGCGGGAAAGCGAAGTGAAGGGGCGGCGAAGGCAAGGCGGAGCGCGTGCCCTAGCACTCTAAGCGCCCGATTATAAGCGCCAACAGCACTACCGAAAGCGAGCATCGATCGGGCGACGCCAAAGCGGACATTGCTTTGGTTGAAGCATCGCGTCCCCGTCGAACGCCACGCCGCTACCGTAAGACGACGATTCCCAATCATTTCCTTTCGCATTTAATTGCCTCCACGCGCATTAAAAACTGGGAGGAGGTGTCAGGGCATCGCTCCGGGCGACACGCCTCGCAGCCTCTCGATCTCCGCTGCCGGGCCGGGTCGACTGGGCCGAAGTAGGTATGAAAAGCCCACCGGGCCACTGTGGCCTCGAGGTGGCGAGAGCGCCGCGGGTTCCAAAGGCCGGATCCACCAAGTGGATTCGTGCTTGCCCCAGCAGAAGATCGAGCAAGGGGCGAGGACAAGGCGAACCCCCAGTAGGTCTCTAGTTGGGTCGACAAACGACCCAATCGTCTTAACTCGTGTCCGAGATCATACTTCACACTCTCCCGCGGAGCCCATCGATGGGTGGCCACCGCGCGCCTGTGTCTGTGGACGCTCGGGTCCGATACGGGATCGAGTAAAGAAAGGTTTCTTATGGGTCGCCCCCAGCGGGTCGGACACCCGACGCAGGGATCGTCCGCTCGGAAAAAGGTCCCCCTTGGGAGGGATCTCCAGGGCCCACTCGGATAACCCGCTAGTAGCTCCACGAGCACGGTGTTCAAACCAACGCATGGTAAACACGCGCTTGCTCATCCCCTCCAGGTCCCACACCTGCGGACGGGGCGATACGTGGGACAGACAGCGACCACACCTCTCGCAGATAGCCTCGCCCGATGAGGACTCAGGACGGACACCCTTCGTCTACTACGACGTAAAACGAACACTCGGAATCCAGAACCTCGCTGAGGCATCTGGACATCCATGCCAACCAAGGCCGCGTCTAGCTACAACGTAAAACGAGCGCTCGGAATGCAGAACCTCGCTGAGGCATCTGGGCGTCCCTGCCGACCAAGGCCATGTCCAGCTATGACGTGAAACTAGCACACGGACACCAGAACCTTGTCTAAAGGCATCTGGGCGTCCGCGCCGATCACAACGGTGTCGAACCAGCCCCCCCGACCAAGTCGGTCGGGCTCAGCTAGCGAGGGTAACCCCAACCAGCTCTCCGACCTGCTCGGGGGCTACACCCACCGGATGCACTCGCGCGCACCCAGTCGAAACCGGCCGACCAAGTCGGTCGGGCTCCGCCAACTCAAACGGCCTTCCGATCTGCTCGGGGGCTCGGAACCAACCGAGTCCACCCGATTCAGCCAGTCGGATTTTTTGCCAATCAAAGTAACCCCCCGACCAGCTCTCCGACCTGCTTGGGAGCTACACCCACCTGGTGCGCTCGCGCGCACCCGGTCAAGACCGGCCGACTAAGGCAGCCACCCCAAAAGGACCCGTTGATTCGTTACGCGGCGCTGTGGCTAAAATCCAAGAGATTGCATGGACAGAAGCACTCATTAGGCAAAAGCTAGTAGCATTTATATGGCGCGCAAGTTACATATAGTTGCTACTCGCATCACGACAAATTAGCTTGAAGACATCAAAACGGAGCAACAATCTAAGCGCCGCGCGCACGCCGAACTGCCTCGATGAGGGCATCCCTAGCCTTGACAAGCTTCGGGACGGCGTCGATCAGCGCGTCGACGGCCACGGCGTCGAGAGCGGCGGCGTCCTGCTCGACCCACTCGGCCTGGGCGAGCTCGAGGTCTCCCCAAAGCTCCGCAAGACAGGCCTCCTCGTTCGTGGGCGCCGGTGCATCGTCTTCTCCAAAACAGAACACCAAGGTTCCATTTTTGGAAGAAACCATGAGAGAAGCCAAGCGTCGCAGAGCGGTCAAAAAATCCGAAAGGCGAATGACTCCTCCGACTCCAGCAACCATACCACTCTTATATAAGCTTAAAGCGCGGAAGCCGAATGACTCCCAATAAATGGGGGCGCAGGAAGCCGAAGCGTCGCCATGCATGCGAAGAGATCACACCGTCGAAGACGATGGGCCCATCCGAAAATGTACGCGTTTGAATGGCCCCGGGGGCTACTGACGAATACTTATACCTGGGGTACCCCACAGCAAGGTATACATCTATTTCAAGATCATTTCTCTCTCAGTCGTGCGAACATGGTGGCAAGATTGGCGTGTGCGAGAATCCGAGAGGGTATTACCAAAGCCTCCGTCCCTCACAGATGGGATTATCACTGAATATTGGCTGGAACACCAAATGATCCGTCTTGAGCCCAGCTCTAGGCCTCGTGGGCCCACAAAGGACCCTCGGCCTCGTTCAGGCCCGCCAGGGGTGGTCCGACCTGGCCTCAAGTCGGATGCTCCCGCAGGCTCCGACCTGGCCACAGGTCGGACGCCCACGCAGGCTTCGACTTGGCCTCAGGTCGGAGCCCAAATGACCTCCAACTCAGCGACCTCCGCCACGTCGCCGGTCGACCTCAAGCAGGTAACCTGCCCCATGGACGCGACGGCCATGCTGGAGCAGGTGGCTCCTTCCCAAGGTGACCAGAGGGCCGCCAAAGTCAAGCGCTCGTCCCTTCACTCCGTCCTACACAGTGGAGAGACGTGCTCCGTCCCGAGGTGGTACCAGAGCACAGCGTAACGACGTCAGCACCTGACAAGCACTCAGAGGGCAGGTGCGCGCCTTCCCGACGGAACGCCGCCCGTTGTGTCTACCAACCCAGACGTGGGACGACAGAACTCACACCAACAAGACCAAGACCGGACTCCGGCGAGTATACCCCTACCATTTTCCTCCAAACTCCTATGTAACCTGCCCTCCTCCGCCTATATAAAGGGAGGCAGGGCCCTCAGGGGCGATTCATTCCGACTTAAGCGAACACATCCGATCTCGAGCAAGTAAAACATACAACGAACATTCCCGAGCCCTCTACTCGGACGAGTGCTAAGGGCCTATCCTTAGCCCCCGCTTGTAATCCAGTGTGATCTACTCCACCCTGAGCAATACAAAAACCGCCACCACCAACTGGACGTAGGGATATTCGGCCCGAACCAGTATACATCTTGGACTCTCTTAGTCTAACCATTCAAGGAGAGGGAACGCGTGGCCCCTATACTTACAAATTTACTTGCCGGTTATACGAAACACCGACAATGCTGTTGCCACCATGTCCATTATCAGCGCTTCACGCTCTGCCTCCTTGTCTTCCTGACTCGCCGTCTCAGTCATCTTCCGGTGTCCCTTGACTGTTCTGGACCTCAGCTCTCCCAGCCTAGTCCCAATCTCCTCCGTCTCACCATGACTTAGCACCGAAGTCCTGCAATTGATATAGACAAACAAACTGTCATGTAGTACTGTTCACAAAAATATGTAATAATCATTACAAAATCCAAACACAATTCACAACTCCCCGACAAAGTCGGTACTACCGCCCCCAGGGCGGTAGTACCGCCCTAATACTAATGCCATCCTAAGACTGGTAGTACCGCCCTGGTCAAAACCAATTTTCACACTCTGAAAAATAACTACCGCTAACTAAGACCCGGTAGTACCGTAACCCCGGTACTACTGCTCTTACATGGTTGGTGGTGTCGCTCACACTCGACCCAAAGAAACACCACTCTGTAAAATAACTACTGCCTACTAAAGGCCGGTAGTATCGCCTGGCCAGCACTACCACCTCCCGAGGGCCGGTAGTGCCGCATGGTCGGCACTACTGTCGTTCCAAGGCCAGTAATGTCGCCCACCTCGACAAAACCTAAAATTGCTTTAAATTCAAAGAAAATTCAAATCAAACTCAAACTTGGGCATCACAAGCTCAAATCCAATCAATTATATACTCATCTCATACATGGGTGGGCCTCCACGTGATCTTTCAACAACTCAAATGATAATACATGTAAACCACTAGTATAGTTATCATTAATTCTTCTCTTTGTTTATCCATGCTTTTCTCATTAACTTATGTACGCTGGACCATTGCCATGTCATCAAGCCATCAAAAGTAAGGACAGGCATGCTGAAATTATGGACGGAAGCATTACCAACTTCTAGTAGTACAGACACGAATTATATCATTGCATTTTCAAGGTTGGATTAAGAAATCAATAACCTTTTTAGTACAAAACAAAGTTACTGAACAGTTAGTGTCCATGATTAGTGATCAAAAGCCAATGCACAATGCACTGCAAACGAGCAATTAATTAAGGTTTAGAAACTTTGGTGGCTGCCCGAGTATCCGGTAACTGGTTTGGCAAGTCTTACCAGTGCATGGCGGCACCACTTCCCAACGCATGCTGGCATGCATGTCTTCTGCGTCTATGGATGGACACACATACTCATATAGTATCTCCTTTTGGAACTTATGTCATTGGTGACATCAATAGCAAATGTGCTTGCGCAAGCTCCAACCATGTTATCTTTTCATCTCTGTGATTTTAAAGCATCTGACTGACCCCCTTTGCTTTGTGGGCACAACACCATTGTTCACAGCACATAGAAAGGCAATGAGTTGGAGGGTTAGTAGGCAGCACAAGCCATGCCTGCGTCGCTCCAAAACCACATTCCTTACTCCTTAGTCCTAAGTCATAACCCCACAAACCACCAAATGGTGCTCATTGTTGACTTCATACAATGGTTACCTAAAACATGTGCTTTTTTTTTTTTTTGAAAACAGCAGAAGCTGTGATTATATTAGATTAGAAGAAGGGGTGATAATACATTGTCAGGAGGTGAGAGGAAGAGGCCGGTAACAACCATAAGAGGGCCGCAGAGGGCGCGGACCCAACCTGAGTAGCTAGAGGAATAGAAACACTAAAGAAAAACTCTAAAAGCACACATAAAGATTATTGATGTCGGTGTAGAATGCTCGTTAGGTGCTTTGCTCCTGCTAGGATCCAGGTGGCAGCTTCATCTTTGATCGTTTGGAGGATTTGGTCCTGAGAGGCCCATTTTCTCTGGAAAACTCTATTGTTTCGCTCTTTCCACCATTCCCAACAGGTCAGGATGATCAGAGTTTGAACACCCTTTCGCAGAGCCGGGTGGCAGCTAATTAGCTGAAGATTCCATTGTTCAAGGCACGCCGATGGCCCCCATTGGTCCGGTCTTGCCAGCACGAATGCGGACCCATTGAGCAATGGAAGACCATATTAACCGAAGCTGGTCACATTCAACAAAGAGGTGGAAGACTATTTCTAGATTCCGATTGCACATTTGGCAAAAATATTGGTTTGGCCAACCTCTAAGTTGCAATCTTTGCGCTGTCCATAATCGATTCTCGCATTGCTAGCCACGTAAAAATCTTTGAGCGTGAACGGCGCCTATGCAGTCCAGATTGTTGATGTAAACGACTTCAATGCACCCATCGAATTGATGTTATATGCCGATGAGGCCGAATAGGCACCCCGTGAGGTTTGCGCCCATATGAAACCATCCTCTCGTCCGGACCGAGCGGCGTGGAGTGCACTTTAACCCTTAGATCGACAAATTGTGGTAGCAATCGGGAGGTTAGGTGTCACGAATGTGCCGCATCCAATTATTGTTGTGCAGGGCATCGGCAACCAATATGTTTTTCCTCCTGGAGAGCTTGTAAAGTCTTGGAGCGATTTGGGATGGTGCCTGACCATGCAACCATCTGGAATTCCAGAAGCTAGCTCTTTGCCCGTTTCCAATGATGACTTTGGTGACAGCCATGAAGAGTTGCTGGTCATTTCGGTCACACGGAGTTGGCAGCCCTTTCCACGGTCTATCTGGGTCTGTATATTTGAGCCAGAGCCATCGGAGACGAAGGGCCCTTGCGAAGCTTTCGAGTTCCAAGACACCAAGGCCTCCATATCTGAGCGGTCTGCAGACAGTTGTCCAACGGACCTTACAGTTCCCTCCATGCAAAGCCGCATTGCCAATTTATAGGAATTTCCTTCAATCTTGTCAATGTCTGCGATAAATTTCTTTGGCACCTTCAATGCGGTCAATAGGTAGATCGGAATCGAAGATAGGATGATTTGACCGTAATCAAGCGTCCTCCCATTGTGAGATGTCAGGCTTGCTGTGGCAGCCGACGGGCAACTTTGTCCTGAACAGGCTGAAGGTGGTTGCGTCGCAGCCGGCCGAGTACAAGTGGCATTCCTAGGTAAGAAATAGGGAATTCGGAGATTGGTCCTGGGAACGGCCGAAGTATGGTCTGAATGTCGAGATGGCTGCACTGGATTGTGGCTATCGTGCTTTTTTGCAGGTTGACTTGAAGTCCCGAGGCCTGACCGGAGCTGTGAAGAATATCCAGTACCGCTTGCAGCTCTTCCCTAACCGGGTTTAGGAAGATTACGACATCATCGGCATACATGGACAGCCGTGAAGAACTCGCAGATCCAGAGAGCGGGGTTAGGACACCGCGATCGCCGCCGCCGAGGATGTAGTGAAGCGGGTCTATGGCCAAGATGAAGAGGTAAGGAGATAACGGATCCCCCTGACGTAGTCCACGCTGATGCAAAATCTGAGGGCCTGGAGCCCCATTGAGGAGTACGGATGAGGTTGTTGATGCAAACAGGGTGGATAGCCACTGTCGCCATCGGTTCCCAAAACCACGCGCTCGCAACAGGTCAAGGAGGTACTCCCACGAGACAGAATCAAAGGCTTTCTGAATGTCCAGCTTTAACATGAGGACTGGAGAGCGCGATCGGTGGTACGCCTTGGCCTGATTTTGGACGAACAATGTAAAATTGTCCCGATGCTTCGACAGAATGAAAGCACTCTGCGAGGATGAGATGAGAGAATGTAAGTGGTCGGACAAAGCAAAGCCAACACTTTGGATAGAAGCTTCGATACGGAGTGGATGAGACTGATCGGCCGGAAGTCAGCAGGCGCAAGGGAGCCATCCTTCTTAGGAATCAATGCAATGGAAGCAGTGTTGAGCCTCGAGAATGCCTGAGCTGAGCAGTTGTGAATATCATAGAAAATGGCCATGACATCCTCCTTGATGATCTCCCAGCAATGTCTGTAGAAAGTTCCGGTGAAGCCATCTGGTCCTGGTGCCTTCTCAGCAGGTAAGCAGCTGATCGCGTTGAGGACCTCACTTTCAGTGAAGTCTGCATCCAGCTGTAGCACTCCGTGGCTGGGAATATCTAGACAGTGCCAATTGACACGAAGGGAGCATGACCTCTTCACCCCCAGTAACGTCGAGAAATGGTGGAAGAGAGCAAGCTCCTTGTCTTTGTGGAGCGTGGCGATGGTGTGGTTAACCTGGAGGGATTGGATGAAATTTTTTCGACGACGTCCGTTGGCCTTGAGGTGGAAGAATCGAGTGTTCGCATCTCCTTCCTTTAGCCAAGTTATCCTGGAAGCCTGCCGCTTTCGTGCTTTATCAACCGCGGCCAGGCCAAGGATCTTTATCTTGAGCGCTTTCCGCAAATGGAAAAAAAACATGTGCTTTAACTTGTTATTCAAAAGAAACAATCAAATGCTCAGGTAATCACATCGTAGAAAGAGTATTCACAATATTACCATAGTTATTAAAAACAAGCTCAAATTTGTTACATGCACCCTCTTTGGAAGAGACTAATTACATGTCTGGTCTGGATGCAGTACGTGGATTAGTTTTTAACACTAATGAAATCATTCGATCCTCCAGAATGAAGCTTTTCTTGCGAGAATCATCGTGATCGAATGGTTTGATAGGTGCACACCCTACTATCAACTCTGCTTACAGGGGTTCTAATTTTTCGGCAAACTGACTTCATCATAGTCGTCTAGGGATAGAAACACCTCATCTAAGCATGAAAGCTCCATGCCCTCTTCATGGAAGCTCACTTGTGAATCGTAGCTTGATTCGAACACTCGACATATCACCCAGTTGTTGGACTCCTGCAATGATCATGCATGCATATTGACCACGTGTCATATATCATAATGCTAAATGCAATAAGCAAACATGTAGTGTGTGTATATATATATATATAGGAAAAGGATTCTATACTCCTGGGTGTATGTACTCCCACCTCTAATATATCGTTTAAATGATGTTGTTATACCTCTTTATCTTTTTGAGTATACTCTAATACTGATTGTAAGATACTCCAAAGTGAGTTCTATGAAAAATTTCATTAAAATCCACCTTTTATAGCATAATTTGTTTACATATTCCTTATACATATGGAAAAGGGTATGTAGTAAAAAAATAAAGGGTTCTCATGAATTTTTTTTCAACCTTGTTGCATTGCAGTATCTTAGTATTATTATTGGAGTATACCGAAAGTGATAAAAGAGTATAAAGCGTTCATTTAAGTGGTATATTAGAGGTGGGAGTATGTACTCCCGAGAGTACGGAAAATGCTTCCTATATATATATATATATATATATATATATATATATATATATATATATATATATATAGCACTCACTGTGTTTGAGTGGCCTTCCTTCTTTTGGGACCGCTTGCTTGAACTACTTGAAGAGCTGCTACAACTGCGGTTGTAACTCCCATCCAATAAGTGGTACTCATGCATGACCCAGTTGGTTTTGATTCCCTCAGAGGGCTCCCCAGTGGAGAAGACGAGCGTCTTCTTCAGGCCGACATTAAAACCACCGCTACTTATTGTCTCGTCTGCCCCAATGGGATTCCAGCGCCCATTCGGTGAGGTCCTAGTTTGTGTTGCATGGCTGAAGAAGTACCACTGGTTCCCTGCTTTAAGTGCTTTGCCTTGAAAGAGTAGTTGCTATCAGGACTACTTGACATTAACAACACATGCACAAAGTTATATGATAACGACAAGAACAAATGAATGTAAATATGAGATGCATGCATACCGCTCAATTCCCATGGATCGTAGCGATTCAGAAGTAGTGTAGGGACGATGTCGGGTCGGCACGGGAGGAGAGAAGCTTTGCGGCGGAGGAAATGGCCGACAAGCTCTTCATCTGAGGGGAAGAAGTGGAAACCAGGAGGAAGGTCAGAAGCTCCACCCATGCTGAGGTGAGGTGCAAGCAAGCTAGAAGCAGGTAGACTAGAGGCCGATGGAAAGCTATGACAACGAAGAGATCAGGAGTGCTTGCTTAATGTGGTGGCTTAGTGGTACTTATAGGGGACGTATGTGCATGTATTTGTATGTGGGGAGAGAGGGGGAGAGAGAGAGAGAGACGTGCAATTCAAGGAGTGTTGAAAGGTTTTGAGGCGGCTGCAGCATGTGGTTCTTTGAGAAGCATGGCAACTTAAGTGGCATGAGCTTTCTTTTCCTCTCCATTTTTCTAATGGAGGAAGCTGATGATGCTATGCAAAGACTAGTGCTGGATTTGGACAGAGGAGTATCTCCGATATGATGTTCAGAGAATATATTGCAAATAGCTGTACTACTGAGATTTGAGAAGGATCGATGGGAAATAACAAAGGCCATCAATGAATGCATGCATGCATGGTGCCTCATCATGTTCCGTATAATTTTATAACAAAAGGGAAGAAACAAGAAAGACGGTTCTCGTTTAGCAATGATGTTGGATTGGGGTCCTTAATTATAATTAGGATAGCCTTTTGAACATGTATTTGATCGTTGACTCCTCTTGGATATTTTACACTCATAAGCATCTCATCCAAAGTTTCAATCGCAGACTCTTGCTCATAATATAGCATATTGCTTCTGTGCTACTTAAGGTACACTTCAAAACACCATGTCCGCCCAAGGAAACTGTCGATAGAACGTAATACCAGGTGAATTGGGTTTATATATATATATATATCTGAAATCATGAGATGTGAATGAAGGGCTAGATGAGATGACAGAATAATCATTTTGGCTTGTTTAGGTTGCACGCCCAAGTAATCAATCTGAAACCTCATCTTGCTACTAAATTATGGTGGCGATTAGACAGAAGCTCTGACTTTCTCTTATTTGATGTATGTTATGGATGTCACGTAGATATCATCAATCATGCATCAAATAGTGCCTTGAAATTTATTTGAACCCGTGCTATGCATACTTGTGAATTTTCATACTAGTCTACTAAAATACTAGACCAAGCGCTTGTTATATGCCCTTCAGCCCTACGTATCAATGAGTAATTTCTTAGAAAATAAAATTGTTTCACGTGCATTTCACATTCGTTTTCTTTTAAGGCGATACCAGATGTTCCGTATTCTACATGCTGTACTAGTTTGTATAATACAAATTAGTTGTGTTGATTCATGATGAAAATGTTATAAACCAGTTAGCATAAGAATTACAACACTTAAGAAAGAGGTCTTGGGTTTAATCTATTGGATAATTTATTTCTTTTGGTATCTGAAGGATTTTGGTTCTGGACCTGGATAGTTTATGGTATATTAGCTCCAGTCTGCATCATGCTGAATTCATGCCAAGGTCTCCTCTAGGCTCAACCATTTATTACTTCATCCATTGACAAACCGACTCACTTGCCTACATTTACTTGACCACATATTTTGATAGCTTAACTTCTCACTGAAAGTGATGTCTGCAGTGCTAGTTGTTTTTGTACATCATGTCTGAGCTAATTACATTTTAACAATCCTATAAACTCGTTGTGCTCTCTCCTTTCTTTAATGCATTTGGCAGAGCTCCTGCCTTCTCTTTAAAAAAAAAACCCTTCTCACTGAAGGTTAGGGTGATATGTGAAGGAAAGGTCAGGACTCAGGAAGTATTGTCCAACACAACTGGAAGTACCATCGACTGTTTTCTGAAATTTCCAACACAAATGGGCTATGAAATGTCCTGCATCCCACTAGTGGATCTTCTGAGTGCTGTTACTGCATAAATTTCGTCTGGCATGGCTGCATTCCTCCCCATGTCATGCAGGCGTCATCCTTCCCCAACCATGCTCCTTGGTGCCTCTTGACCATGGTTATTATCATTTGTCGCACATATCCCCCAACAAGTTGCAGAGAGTTCAGTGGAGTTGTGGCAAAGTACAAAGGGCGTCACTTGGAGATGAAGCCACTTGAGTTCCTTATATCCTTTTCATCCACATATTCAATGTTCATGTTTGCAAGCTGCTGTGTCAAAATAGACATAAATCAATCATTATTTCAAATTACTTCCGTCGTTCAGTTAGCAAGAGACAGAAGTGATTTGGCATGCATATCTATTATGACAATGATTTATGGTATTGACACTAAGCTGCTGAATATTTTGGTAAAACACCACCTTGTTAAGTAAGCTAGCTGTAGCCCAATTGCTAAGGGACAAACCTCCCTACGCAGAAAGTCTCATCATCTGGTAGGGAGGATTTGTACGACGATATTGCTTGGTTTGAGTTGTTAATCCCTTCAATGATATGCTAACTACTACTCCCTAACATTTGGTGAGATGCTTATCTTGGTGCAGGTTAATGACAAGCATAACCCTCCTCCTGATCATCAGAATCTTCCAGCAAGTATTCTAACAACTCAATCTGTGCTCCTATATAAATCTCATATAAAGAAAAGGAAGAAGAAAGATAATAGTCAATCATTCAATGGTGCACAAATTCATGCACACTCACTGCCCTTTCTTCTACTTTTCTGCCTTTTATCTTCTCTTTGCCCTCCCCTGCCCTTCTCTTTAGGAAGGGTTTAAATATACATGCTGTCTCTCCTTATAGCAGGCCACGTAAGATTCGGCTAAGTCTACCACTTGAGACGGGCCGGGTGGCTGGTGCGGTGGTGGTGTGGTGCTGGTGGTGGCAGCAGCGGCAGCACACGTGGGGCTACCTAACCCCGGAGGGTGGGTCCCACGGTCACACAAAGGAGGCTTCCGTGGGGCCCTCTGCCCTGGTGACGTCCTGATGACGCAGTTCTGCTACTGCATCACTGTGTCACAAAATAAGCAAGGGAGCAACAGCTCGACAAGCTCTTCAATGGCGGTGCGGGTGCTCTTACACTTAACTACGCGCGTGTCTTCTTCTTCTGCACTTACTTGAAAAGCATATATTGATGGATAGCTTAAAGATTACTGAGTAAATAAAACCTCTTACTGCCAACTTCATCCCTGAACATAATGATAACAACCTGCATATATACTGCCTACGGTTGGACCTGAAATCCACATCTTCTACTAGAATAATGAGCGGTTACCAATTCTATTAATTACAGAAAAGTTAGTTAGCTAATCTGGCGTGCATGGCCATATGGGTGGATCGTCCACTTCTGGGCCTATTTTGGGGGGCTCAAATATGCTGGGCTAACCCCTCTCAGCCATTGCAAGCACCAGGCAACTATGGCTTTGTTGCCACTGCCATGCCATCATCTGGCATCATGGTGGATGGTGGTGGAGCAAGAGCAAGCCAAGATTGGCTTCGTTCCTCAGCAATATCTTTCTTTTGCCCTTGATCATTCCTCCTCCCTCCTTTGCCCTGAGGCAAATCAGAATGGACAGCTTACTGTTCTACATTAATTATCGCCCTTCTGCTCTTTCCTGTCCGGTGACACAATCGACAGCAACGCTGTTTAAAACACGTCACCTATTGATTGATGGACAACGTATGTATATACTGTTTACGACAACTTGCTGCTCTTGTCATCTCTGTTGCCCTGTGGCAAAAATGGACAGCTTACTGCTTACATGGACGTTTCCGATGAATACCCATATGCACCATCGTTGGTACCAATTGGGAGAAGCAAAAGGGGTGTTTCAGTTGAAAACGGCGTTGCTTGTGCTTGGTTAAAGCGTCGTTCGAAGGGTCAAGGGAAGAAGAGATCATTGTCGAGAAACACTCGGAAAGATTGCAAAGACAGTAAAAAAGATAGGATACCTTCCTGAAACAATCATGAAGCATTCATGATTCATGCACTCTATTTTCTCGCGTCCTATTGATGACGTGTAAACCGCTACTAGCCTGCGGCATTGTTTTTCTTTGCCATGTCTACCGTGGATTTCTCAGCTGTCAATATTTGTTTCCTGTGGAAAAGATGCTCCACCGCACCACTCTAAAATCACCAGATCAGACGCTTGAAAATGGCTCTCAAGACCAAATTGGCAAAGCTGGTGCTTGCCAAAGACAGGCATGAGAGGTCACGTTCACTATGAAACTGAGAGCATCTCTACTCGCTGTCCACTTAGAAGAGAGATGCCATGGTAGCATTGGAGATAGGAATCATAGCTTCGCTTTAGATTTTCGTAGACTTCTCGTTGGAATGGGGTGCGGTGCTTTAGATTCTATAAACCCGTCTTTGATTAATTATGTATTGGAGTTGAGAATTTTGGGTGGTAGCTTCAGTTGATATGCCACACACAATCTCCCTCCTGAAACTACTATGCATTAAAGATGCTCGGAGTAATCAAACATGTGTTGACGAACCAAGCCACCTTAAGCTATCACTTTCTTTTAAGAACATCTCTAATGCCTAATACCTGCTTCAAGTGGTAGCTTCAATGGAGAAAAGGTGCCACATCAGTTGAAAGTTACCACTCAAAACCCATGGCTCTAATGCATGGTAGCTTCGGGATAGGTCCACAAAATCTGAAGGTTGTACCCTCCAATGCATAGTGGTTTTAAAGATTAGCTCATAGAATCTAAAGCAAAGGTGCAATGCCCCTCTCACTGCATTTTGCAAGGAATATCTCTGGAGAAAATTCTTTATTTGATATTGAAAGTTGATTGGATCCCTAAAATACTATCACAAAATTGCTCTTCCTTTTATTGTCATCAGATCTAAACTTCCATCCCATTTTTGTCACTCCTGTCACTTTACTGTGAGTCAACGGTCATTTGCCCCTTTAACCTTGTCAGTTTTTTTTGGAAAACAATAGTCCTACAGTCCTACCCCTCGGTCAAAGCCCTTTTTCCTCCTCTCTTCCTCTTAGCTCATACAACTTTGTTTGCCACTATCGTGTATCTCCACTGAATCAAGTCCACTTGTCAGGTTGTTTAAGTAGAATGAAATGAGGATGAAGATGAGCATAATGGTCTTTTCATGTACAAGTTAACAGCCAAGTAACAGACCACTGATAGGAGTAGCAAAAACAGAATAAAAGTTAAGATCCTACAAGTTAACAGCCAAGTAACAAACCACTGATAAGAGTAGCAAAAACGGAATGAAAGTTGAGATCCAATGGTAGTGAAAAGAAGAGCAGTTTTGTGATAGTATTTTAGAGATTCGACCAACTTTTAGCGATAAATAAGAAATTTTGTCGTACCTCCAGGTTGGACCGACACAAATTAGTTGAAGCGAGTGTAGTCTTTTTGAAGCAATCACCCATGCCGACGTGGCATCTCTCAACTACATGGATGCCTAGAGAGCGATTGTTCACACTTAAGCATTCGAGTTGCTTTAAGAGGGCGACAAAGCTGAGTTGGCTAGGACAACGTTTTCGACAGACTTAACAAAGCCAATGAGCCACAAAGAAACGCCTAACAGCCCGTGTTGAGATTTGAACCCTAGTTTTCACATCGTCAGGGAAGAGCAGTGCAAGCTCGGTTCAAGAGGCAGAGCGCTCTAGCGGTTTTCTACTGTAGCATAGTACTGTTGAAACTGCAGCGGTCATCTACAGCCGTTCATTTTCTGATGGGACGGATGAGATTGAGGTCATGGCAAAGCACAGTGGATGCGCTTCCGTTTTCACTAGGGAGTAGGGAGAACGGGAGTGCCTAGTATAGTACCTCGTCAGTTCGACGACTACCAAAAATTGACATTACACCTTTGTGCGGGACTTGAGATTATTGTGAAAAGGGATGGGTTATGTCAGAACCACTGTAAATTTGTAGCATTTCAATTGAAATGTTATGAAGATTTTGTATAACGAATTTTTGAAAAGAGATACCTTTTCTGTTAAACGAATGTCATCGATGCTTAATGTAAGAGTGATCAGTTCCTTGAGATTTTGTGAAGAAAATGGAGGAAAGCAAAAACAAAAAGGCTAGGAAAATAAGAATTGGGCCTCAATTTATTGGGAGATTTGATGATTTACTCTGTTTTTCTAGATGCAATTGATTATTTGTCTCATATATTTCATTAATACGTGGTTTCAGAGTCCACATGTTAATAAGATATTACGAAAGAAATAATTAATGATAAAAGTAAAAACAGGGCAAACAATAGACTTTTCCCAATTTATTCCGGTTAAAGCCGTTAAGGACCTCCTCCTTCCCCTTCCCACCACCATGGCGGCCTCCGCCTCCGCCTCAATTGTGTCCGCAATCTCCGCCCACGTCGCCGCCGGCCGCCTCTTCGCCGCCCTCGACGCCCTCACCCCGTCCTTTTCCTCCTCCCTGATCCCTTCCTCACTCTATGCCTCCCTCCTCCGCCTGGCCACCACCCGCCGCTCCCTCTCCGCCGCCCGCCGCATCGCCTCCCACCTCGCCTTCTCCGCCTATTTCCCCTCCCCCTCTCACTCCTCCGTCCCCACATTCCTCCTCAACCGCGCCATCGAGTCGCTTGCTGCCTGCGGCAGTATCTCCGACGCGCGGGAGCTGTTCGACGCAATGCCGCGCCGGGACGGCGGTTCTTGGAACGCCATCATCTCCGCTTCCTCCCGGGCCGGGCACCCCACTGAAGCGCTTTCCCTCTTTGCCAACATGAACCACCTTGGCGTTCGCCCCAAGGACGTCACACTGACATCCGTACTTGCCTGTTGCTCAGAGTGTGTCGACCTCTGCAGTGCCCGGCAGCTCCACGCCCATATCGCCAAGAGGGACTTTCAGTCCAATGTGTTTCTTGGCACAGCACTGGTTGATGTGTACGGGAAGTGCCTCTGTCTTGCAGATGCAAGGCGTGCATTTGATGGCATACCAGAACCCAATGCCATTTCGTGGAATGTCATTGTCCGGCTTTATCGTCTTGCTGGGATGGGGGATATGGCGGTTGACATGTTCTTTTGGATGGTCTGGGCAGGAGTTAAGCCGCTTGTTTATACCATCTCACATGCAGTTCTTGCCTGTCGAGACAACAGTGCGCTTGAAGAGGGAAGGTGCATACATACTTTTGTGCTCCGACATGGATATGAGCACCACGTGCATGTGCGGAGCTCTGTCGTGGATATGTATGCAAAGTGTGGTGCCATTGATGCAGCCCAGAGGCTCTTTAACTCGGCACCAATGAAGGATGTAGTAATGTCGACTTCAATCGTGTCAGGATTGGCTGCCTGTGGGAGGATTGCTGACGCAAAGAGAGTGTTCGAGGGGATGGAAGTGCACAATTTAGTGTCCTGGAATGCTATGTTGACCGCTTATATCAGGTCCATGGACCTGACTGGTGCTTTGCATTTTTTCCAGCAGATGAGGCAGGAGACAAAGGAGCTTGATGCTATTACACTCGGTTCAGTGCTCAATGCTTGTACTGGGCTGCTTGATCTTGGGAAAGGTGAGGAGGTTCATGCATTTGCTTTCAAGTGTGGTTTCTTCAGTGATCCTTTCCTGAAGAATGCTCTTGTGAGAATGTATTCCAAGTGCGGATGCCTGAGGAGTGCCGAACGGCTTCTTCTATTCGAGACGGGATCAGAAAGAGACAGATACTCCTGGAATTCACTTATCTCAGGTTACGAACGCCACGCCATGAGTGAGGCAGCTCTGCATGCACTAAGTGAGATGCAATCCGAGGCAACACCTAACCAGTCCACGCTCAGCTCAGCATTGGCAGCCTGTGCCAACATATTTCGTCTTGGGCATGGAAAGCAGATTCATGGATACATGATCAGAAATGGTTATGAGATTGACGATATACTACGAAGTGCACTGATTGACATGTACTCCAAGTGTAGGCTGTTTGATTATTCCATCAGGGTCTTTGATGCAGGACCATCTCACGATGTCATCCTCTGGAATTCGATGATCTTTGGATGTGTTTACAATGGTAAAGGTGAATTTGGTCTTGAATTGTTCGATGAAATGCGGAAGCAGGGGATTAGGATAGACTCTGTCACTTTCCTCGGTGCACTGGTTTCATGTATCAGCGAGGGGCATGTCAGGTTGGGAAAGAGCTATTACACTCTGATGACTGATGAATATAGCATTGTCCCTCGCATTGAGCACTATGAATGCATGATCGAGCTGTTGGGCAAGCATGGATACATGGTTGAGCTCGAGGATTTCGTTGAGCACATGCCGATCAAGCCAACAACCGCAATGTGGCTAAGGATCTTCGACTGCTGCAGGGAATATGGGAACAGAAAACTAGGGGAGAGGGCTGCTCAGTTCATCAACGATAGCAATCCCTTGACGCCAGTTCAATTTGAGGCTGCTCCAGACTACGAATGTAGTGATGGTGGCACTGCAGAGTTCATATCATTCAGTTCAGGGGAAGAGAACTGCTGAGAATTCATCTTGTCGTTGTGAATACCGTGAGATCGACTGTCAAGTGGCTGAAATGCTAACTCGCCAAGTTGAATCAAGGGACAAACTCGAAAAGGATTTTCAGTTGCCTGGGAGCTGATAGCATCAGTATTGACAGGACTCTGATCGCTAATTGATCAATCATCGATGTATATCAATAATTCAACCTTCCTCAGCTGGCTGGTGGATTTGAACTGGAGCACAATTTGGTAACAGCCATACCAGTCCTGTACAAAAGAATCACCCAACTGCTGACTTCACGTTCCGCTACTCATCTGCAATTTCCCTTTATTCCCTTACCTTTCCTCATTCCTATCATCTCCAGCAGCATCTCCTCGAAAGGTTTTGTATAGGGATTGGAGAGAGAATCCTTTTCTGAAGAGATTCTCTCTCCAAATCCTTTCTGAAGGAACCGTAAAGAGAATTCGTTAGAGTGTTTGAGATCCCTTTTAAAAGGATTTAGAGGCTAAAGGGATACCGCTGAAGATAGTCTAAGGCAATCGCACTCCAGAGCTGAGACTTGCTTTGTGATAGTCCGCTGAGTGTTGGAACTTCCTCTACGATGAGAGCTCTCGGCGAGCAAATAATGGCAAAGCCTTAGCGGCTAGCAAGACGCTGGGGAAGTTGTTAAGCTTACCTGCTCGTGCTTTTGCATTCTTCTTGCTTTTGTAGTACGATTGTACGAATGACCAAGTACTAGTATCTGGCTGCCTGCCTGTCAAGTGTAAATAACTGTCCTTTTGGTGAATTTTTTTTTAAATAATATTATTTTAATTCGAAATTGCGACATTAATACACGTATTTTAAAATTGCAGAAATAATATCCGATCGCCAAACCGCTTTGGCGATATTAGGTCGCCGCCAAACGGTTTGGCGATAATACTGTAATCCCGCGTGTTAGCCCGTAAATGTTTCGGTGAGAGCCGATTGTCGGCAGTCGGTAGTGGTCGCCACACGGTTTTGGCGACTATCTGCGGTTGGCGACCACTAGTAGTCGCCGAAAGGTGGGCGACTACTAGTAGTCGCTCAACTGCTTGGCGATATCTCGTACATTTTTAATTTTTGAGTAAATTTTGTTGTGAACTGCTTATGCAATAATTGTTATATTAAGGAAAAAACTAAAAAACTCTTGTCATGTAATAGACGGAAGAATTATTTTAGTTCGTTAGTGATACGCATCTCACTTTCGTATTTTTATAGCCCCGCAGATAGGCCGACACGGTCTAAAAAGACGGAATAAATGAAGGCCGCTCACGCGGTCGGGCTACCACCGACGATGGGCGAGATAGCCGACGTTGTCGCGGCATTTTGTTGCGAAAATCGGAAAAGACACTCACGGCTCTGAAACCACGGAAATCGTGGGCACTATGGGGTTTTCGTTGCTCATGACAAAGCGGACACGGTCCAAAAATTACGGAAAAAATTCAAGGCGGCCTACGCAATGCGGGCTACCACTTACGTATGGGCGAGATAGCCGACGTTGGTCTGCCATTTGTTGCGAAAATCGAAAAGGCACTCATGTAGAATCACGAGCACGTATAAAAATTAAATTGGACAACCACGACGTCGGAAAATTTTGAAATTTTTATGGAGGTTCTGATAAATCAGTGATATTACCATAAAAATTTCAAATAATTTGAAGATCTGAACAATGTTTTAAATTCAAACAATAAAATTTGATTGTTATGAACATTTGAAAATTTCATTTTATTGTTATGAACATCACAGCATGTGAATTTTCAAAATTTTATGGTCGACAACAACTCATGTTATGAATACTTAAATTATTTGTTGAACATATATAAGGGCACATACACCAAAAAGTTCGATGAGAAAATAAGCAATAGAGTAGATTATATTAGAAGGGCATTACAACAAGGATTTAAATTGCTTGACTTAACTAACTAACTTAAAGCACTGCTCGTCATGGTGGAACAAATGATCGTTCCGCCTATCGAGTACAAATGAATGATGTCATACATTTTCTCGCATATTACCCGACCGCTCTAATTTTGCGATTTGTCCTCGGACACCGCCGATCCCTACTATGAAAGAACTCCATGGGGTTCCGCAGGTGCTCCAAATTATCGCCGATTGGGTGGCCTATGCCGTCGTCTCGGTGTATAAGACTTAAATTTTGGTTGTTCTTTATGTGGATTTCGCCCTCCCATATGGGCATGTCATCCCGATTCCCGTCCCCTATGTTAATACCACCCGGTTCCGGATGGTCCGCAGAACGCCGAGGATTTGTTGCGTGGTGCGGACCTCGGCTACCGCTTCCCTTGTCCCTTCTTCTTCGAGAGGAGGAACCTCTTGCGCCTCTCTTTGTGTTGGCGTTATCGGAGACATGCGGGGCGCCATTTGTTTCGCTCGCACTCCACTATATGGTGCAGGAGGTGTGTGTTGGGCTTATGCTTGGACAACCGGAAGCGTGCCTGCGATCAATGCAAGATGCCCGCTTTGGTGGTTGCATAACACCGTAAGGCGTACTCGGGTCCAGCTTTTACGGTAGTGGCACCACGGAGAGGTTGCTCCCCGGCTTATCCCATGCGAGTTGCTCGAGATGTGGGTGGTACGTCTCCTGTCCACCCAGTTGAAGTAGCCGCACCATTCATCCTCGGGCAAGGGGCACCGGTAGAATATCCGGTCCGCTAGATCACCGTGGCAGGTATCAACCACTGCCTCCAGGCCATGTTCGCAAACCTCGGGGCTTTCGGGTGGCCCTGGAGGAGGTTCCTCCTTTGACTTGTTGATGTTCGAAAGTGTCCTTCTTAACTCCTGTGTGCGATGAACTGGTTTAGCACTACTACTTTGTGAGACTAACATGAGTATAACGCATGAAACTCACCGATTGGTTGGCCCCTCGCACACCGGCCCTAAGCTCTGGTCGATCTAGAAAAGGTACATATCCTGGCGGCCTCTCCCACCGGGTGAAGTTCTCGGCAAGCGGGTTTGGCGTCGTGGCGGTTGTAGAAATTAGTAGTCGCGTCGTTCGGCCGTCGATCCATTGGAAGAAGCAACACCGGTCCTTGTCCCGAGAAAAGAAAGAATGAAGCATGAGATAGTAGTGTTACCTCGCATTGTGTGGACACCAAGAGGGTTTACCTTGTAGGTGCGGGCACAAAGAGAGTGAGCGCGGGCGTGCGCCGCTCCATGGGTAGATTGCTCCATCTTCGCGGTAGAGTTGCGATCGCATTTGGGTCGGGCAACTCCGCAGAATCGGGCGTCGACGCCATCGCATCCGGATATTCGCGACGGAGGACTTCGCTGTCAAGAGGCGACGGTAGAACGACATTGTGTCCTAATTTGTGTAGATTCAGCTGACGTTGATTGCTGGTTTGGCTGTGTTGGATGTCTACCCTTCGGCCATGTTTTATAGTGGTGGTGAGGGGTTACTCCAGACGACGTGTCACCCATCATCAAAGCCGCGTGTTGTCGCTTCGACCGAAAGCCGGTGCAGCGTGTTGTCGCCTCGGTCTGGCGGGGTGCGGCGGTTGTCCTCTCACCAAAAGCGGGGTGCAGCGTGTTGTCCTCTCAGTCTGAAAAGCGGGGTGCAGCGTGTTGTCGTCTCAGCCCGAGCAGCGTGGTGCAGCGTGTTGTCGTTTCAGTCTGAAAAGCGGGGTGCAACGTGTTGTCGTCTCAGCCAGAGCAGCGTGGTCCAGAGTGTTGTCGTTTCAGTCTGAAAAGCGGGGTGCAGCGTGTTGTCGTTTCATCCGGCGAAGTGCGGCGTGTTGTCGTCTCTGCCCGGCGGCGTGGTGCAACAGGTTGTCGTCTCGCCGGACCGAGCCGTGAACTAGTAGCGCAGAAACAGAACTAACTAACCCTATTCAATGCCATTAGAATTACTCGTGTAAATACAGATGTTGGTGTGACTAGCTTTGGAACCCAGTTTGGACAGCCATATCACACGAAAATATCATAATTAAAGCCTGCTTAACATGTAACATACAGATACATGAAGATATGATATCTGGAAACCACTTCGAAAGACATGCGTGACCAACTCTGCCCCCTTTGCACGAAATTAACTACTTCGCAAGAATAGAGTACAATACAAGAACGATAGCCACATATACAATCTTCTCTAACCATTTCATATGATCTAAAATGCGCTCCATCTTGAACATCAGCATGTTCAGCCTCTGCTCAAGCATAGGGTCCATCCTCTCCTCCATAGAAGGCTGCTGCATCCTTTGTGGTACAATGGTTGTAGGACGCTCCATCGAGGTGTCCATGGTGTCCGCCCACTGGAAATATTGGCACCCTGCAGTCTACGTGATGACGTAAATAAGCATTCAGGCCGTGGTAAGAAATGAGATATCGCAGAACAACTACACAACTCGAATAGAACAAATAGTGTGCACAAGAAAGAATCAAACTAGCTTTTCACTTACAGAGAAAAAGGGCACTTGTAGAACACTCGCCCATTATTTTCGCGAGTGTTAGCGTACAACACATTAGCTTGCACGTGGCGGTTGGGACATTCAACCTTGTCTTGCATTGGCAAGTGCACGAGCCCTCCGATTCTGAGCTTCGCCGCTTGAGACATAGTCTTTGGGGGCAAGGAACGGATGAAGACGAGGATATGTGCAACGATTGCGGGGTTTGGGGGAAGAATGTTCAACGGGAAACTGAGGTGCTTTCGGCTCTCCCCTCGGAGAGTCCTCTTATAGGCACGTCCCCCCTCCAGACGAGGACGTCCCTAGGCCCCCCGCCCGATCCACCTCGACGGCACGTCTCCCCTTTACACGGACGGCGGGCCTCCAAAGAAGACGAACGAGGACGCCTTGCAGCCGCTTTCGTGGAGCGTGTTGTCGAATCGATCTGAAAAAGTGGGATGCGCGTGTTGTCGAATCGGTCCGAGAAAGTCGCAGCGTTCAAGCGTTGTCATGTCGCATTGATATCGGAAGGTAAAAAAGTGAACATCACTATTAACATTGTAAAACAGTACGAACAAAGTAACAAAGCGAGAACAACACTCTAAACAATGTAGAATAGTACAAAGTAAGAACAAAAGTAGGACTGCAGCCTATCAACGAGTCCCTAGTCGGCCCCACCCCTCCTACGACGACCCCTCTTCGGCCTACGTGCTGAGGCCGGTGCATCGTCAAGAGGGCGAGGGTGAAGCGCCTGCGATGGCCCCTTTGCTCCTCGCGATGGCACCGCCGCCCGTAGTCCGGCGGGTCAGAACGCCGCACCGGCCGACGGCCGCGGAGGCAACGTGTACCGAAGGTACCGAACTCGCCACGTGAACTGTCGGTCGCAGGGGCTGCGTGCCACGTGTTTGCGGTAGGGAGGCGCTGCGTCGCTTGCGTCGGGCAAGATGAATCGCGTACCAGCCAAGAATCGGTCGCGAAGAACTCCTGCTCGACGTGGCCGGAGGAGTGCGTGGACTGAGAGAACTGGCCTCCACCCTCAACGTAGCCTGCGCGTTCGGATAATACCTTTTAATTGTAGTTACGTGATGCAAAAACTCAACGTAAGTAGCTCGACTTACCTGGCGTGGGGACCATGGTGTGAGCGCGTGGTGCCTGCCAGTCGGACCCTCCAGCCACGCCTGGGCCCGGAGGCAAAGGAGTGGAAGCGCGTCGCCTCCATTGCTGTAACGAGGAGCCGGGTCGCCAGTGTGTAGGCACGCAGCGCGTCTCGAGGTGGCGGTAGGTAGCGTCGACGTGCCGACAAGAACCCGCTCCACGATCTCGCCGTGCCGGCCACCATGCGTCCCGGGCCTCTGCCATCTCGCCGGCGAGATGGCAACTCCGCCTCGTAGCTGGACAAGACATCGACCCGTCGTGTGCAGCCTCCTAGCGTGGTCCACCCGCCACACACGAAAGTGATATGCATATGGACATAGCGTCAAGAATACACACTGTAATTTACAAAATTAATACTTACCATGCCGCATGGCGCTCTACTGGCACGGGTACAAGTCGTACGCTTAGGAGCGACGCTGGCGGCCGGAGCCTCCTCCACCGATGGGAGGCGCACGCAGCGTCCGGCACGCATCACCAGCAGTATCTGCTGGTGGGACGAGTCGTCGAAGGTGTGGCCTCATCGACGACGTCTTCTTTGCGCCCGACCTTCACTCGCGCCACCACGGCTCCATCCTCTGTAGCAAGGTGGGCGGGCTCTTGAGGGCCATGGGTGGCGACCACGAAAGAAATCAAATTATTAGACATACGACGTAACTATTTCACATATTTTAGGTCGGCTAACTCACGTGTGTATCGCCGACGGTACACGATCCCCAAGGAACAGGACCGGTTGTCGTGGGTCGAATCTGCTCGAGGACACGGTCGCGGCGCGTAGTCCTCCACGAGACGCCGAAGACGATCTTCTCGTCGTCGAAGAATCGTGGTCCCTATAGCAAAGCGCCGAGCCCACAGCACGGCCGCTCGCTCGCGCACACGACGCCGCTATAGGGTCCCACACCACCGCCCACGCAGTGGTCGAACGCCTGCGGAAGGAGTGGTACGCCGACGATACGCACTCGCCCACCGTGGGCGCAAAAGGAAGAAAATATGTTGAAGCACATGCGATCGCAAATAAAAATTGATAAATGCAAGTCAAGAAAATAATTACCCGTCGCCGAGTCCAAAGCGAGCCCACGGTCGGCGGCCGATGTCGCCGCCCGTACATCTCGGCGGTACACTCATGGAAGACCAAGGGTCGACCCAGGAAGCGCCGAACGACCAAAGCCGGAGGAGTAGAGGCATCCTCGGGTTGGCGGCCTTGCTCGACTTCGCGACGCTGTCGCAAAGGCGCAGATGCGTGCCGAAGAACCGCCAACCCCGTGACACTGCGGGACTGAGTGCAGGTCAAGCGGCGTCCGCGATAGCCCGTCGTAGGCTATCCACCGTCGCGCCGACGCTGTCTCCGCGGCGTGGTCGTGAACATGACCATCCCAAACAACCAAAGCAGTAGGCCTCGGCGTGTCGGTCCACAGTACGGTGTGGGGTCCGCCGCCATGTGCTTTGCAGGATAATTAACGATAGTAATATGTTAATAATGTTACAAAAATTAGAATAACATATACACGCATAATCACTCACCGCGAATCGGGCGACCACCTCCTCAACGGCCCGTGCTTCTTCCTAGCGACGGTATCGCGGTCACAGTGAGCCACTCCGCGAACCTCTCTGCAGGTCGACCGCCACTCCGCAGAGCCACCGAGGGTCCGATCGGTGCCCACGATCGGCAACCTCAGTAAGCATGGCGACGTCCTCCAGTGGTGACCGCACCTCCCGAGCAGCGGTGGAAAGTGTGCGTCTCCGGCGCCAACGGTCCACCAGTAAGACAAGAGGCTCCGGTCGAACGGAAAACGCCGTGACCGCTCTGGACCGTCGTCGCCCTCCGCAGGATCCTCAGCCTCAGCCTCAGCCACGTCCTCAAGTGAGGCCTCGATCATGCGAGCGAGGGGAAGCAACCCAGCACGTGCCAACCTATCGACATGTAAATTCAATTGTTAGAAGAAATGCAATTGTGCGAGCAATAAAACATGTAAATGTAGTGCAACTCACCGCGCGTAGAAGGCTGGGTGGAGCCGCCAAGGTCTCGGCTGCACACGGACCCAGCGCAGAGGCACGTGCTCAAGGCCCGTGTGGTGTGGATTTAACGCATGCGGTGCCGTCGGTCCAACGAAGAGTCAAGGAGTGACTCGGGCTCGGTGCTCCATCCTGCAAGTAAACAGAAAAAGCGAGACGATTAGTAATGTAAATCAAAAGACTGAAGAGTTGGACGTAAATAAACAAACGACAAACATATTACGCAATTCAATAGAAAAACATGATGAAAGGTACAATCATAGATAAAATGATACACGTTACAGAATTCAATACAAATTACATATTTCACTACATAAACATGATGGAAGGTCCAACATACTCGCAAATACCTAACATAGGATAAAATGGTACATATTACACAATTGAATACACATTACATAATTCAATACATAACACTAATGGCATTGCGTTGCCTTGTGCCCGTACTCACCGCACTGAGAACACCTCCTAACAGGGCCACCCACTTCAGATTCATCCATGTCATTGCGAATGCGCCTAGACTGTGGACGGCCAGCCTGCCCTGGTGCACACCTCCGCAAATTTGCATCCGGTAGACATATGCGCACATCTGTGTTAATGGCAGTGAAATCACCTTGTGCTCGAAAACCACGGAACTCACGGACCGGTATTGACAAGATGACCCTTCAAGTAGAAAGTGGACACGTGTTATACCGTGTTCATCCCAATTTGCCCACAAGCTGCGATCACATGCGGCGGGGAATATGAAGAAGTCTTGGCTTGTTGCGGTGCATTCACACCATCCAAAGGGCCCCTTGGCCTAAGTTAACCTCGTGTGTAATAACCGCCGTGGGTTCCCAATCCCCTTTACACGGAGAGTCACTTGAAGCGGTACTCGGTGACTCGGCTACGCACCATATGCAAAAGCTTTCTTGGTGCGTTCCTCCATGTAGGCCATCATCCGCACACAAGACGGGCGTTTGCAATGTCGTGGCATGCAAGATCTGACCTCCGCATGCCTTTTACTCGAAGTACCCAACGATGCCGCAAAGATGCCTTCCAGATGGCCACAAGTGGTAGCGACGCAGCCTCGATGACCCAATTGTAAACCTCGGCTATATTCGTTGTCATGACACCGAACCTGTTCAAACATATCGCTACCATGATAACTCTAATTGTTCAATCGTCACGGCTATGTTAATTTAGTATACTAACTGGCGCGCCCAAAGGTCATGGAGCAATGCCCACTTCTCCAACGGCTCGCCTCTATCCAAAGGCGAGAAACACTTAATGTTTCTTGACGATCGCCTCCTCAAATTTGGAGGATCGAGCGCCCGAGGGGTGATAGCCTTTGGGTGGGCAATCGCTCGGCTGGCTGCTGGTTGCTTCTTCAGCTCTTCAATCTGTGCGGTAGTGTGCTTTTCCAACTCGGCCAATATCGCGTTGAACTTACGTGCCTGGTTCTGCTTGCATAACCTCTTAAATAGGTTCATCAGCTTCTTACTCTTGAACTGCCTGAAAAAATTTGCTCCCAAATGTCTCATGCACCACCTGTTCTGCATGTCACTCCATGGAAAAGGCTCATCAAGGTCCTCTTGTAGAGTCTTAATTGCCGAAATGATACCTTTATGGCGGTCATGGATGATGCACACGTTGGGCCGATCACGAACTACCCCGAACTTCAAATGTCTGAAAAACCACAGCCAACTATCCCGGTTCTCACCCTCAACAAATGCAAAGGCCAATGGAAGTATGTGGTTGTTCCCATCAATTGCAATTGCCGTTAGAATCTGCCCCTTGTATTTCCCAGTCAAGAATGTACCATCGACGCACAGCAATGGACGGCAGTACCTGAATGACGCAATGCAAGGACCCAGTGAAAAGAAAGCTCGACGAAATATCGAGACCCCGTTACCATCCGCTTCACTTTCTTCAAAAGCGGTGTACGTGCCCGGGTTGGTTTCCTTCAAGACATCAAGCACACGAGGTAGGTTACAATACGAAGCCTCATATGTGCCAAACCTCTTCTCTAATGCCTTTTGCTTCGCACGCCAGGCCATCGAGTAACTTATCTGGTACTTAAATGTTCTCAAGATTGCTTTCTGAATATAAGAACACTCAATGTCCCGCTTCTCGATTATCTCATTGAACATCACGCTTAGCGATTACAACCAAGATTCAAGTTGCGGTGTTTCACCGTAACATTTTCTAGTCTCGCATGTGTGCCCATCTACTCGTGATGCAATCCAAAATGACTCGCACTTCGCTTGTAAGCATGTACTGAATTCACATCCTTCGGTTCTGCACTTCACTCGTATCTATCTCGATCGACAAAACAACTCGAACTCTCTCTGCTGCGATAGTGCCCACATTTCACCGCCAACTTCAACTCAAAATTGTTTGCGAAAACTTGATTCAAATTAACGGCATTGCTACCATACTCCCAACGCGACTCATGCCCCCACAAAACTTCCATACTAGCTTTGTTTTTCCTGCTCCACTCGCCGTGATGGGTACATCCGCTGTCCCCAAGATTACTATGCATTTCATCATCTCCTCCTCTTCCTCATCTTCGCCGATGTCATCATCACACTCCAACATTTCAGCTTCATCTTGCCTCGCCATATGGTCCACCAACTCCAATTGATCAACAATTTGCTCGATTTCCTCCTTCATCTCGCCTCGACCTTCCGCGTGTCTTGCATCCTCATTATCATCCTCCGCTTGCTACCTCAAGTAGGCACCACTACTGAACTTGTTCACCAGAGCGATGTGTCGCTTTACCACGCCGCTAATAATCACCTCTTCTCTAGGGCACGCTGCACCAAAGATTACACACTCAAGGCTAGATCCCTTGCACCACCTTAACCATTTCGCCACAAGTACGTCCGATCTATTTTCTTCAACTCCCACAGAGCGGGTCACCCTTACTACGCGTGAATACGACTTGAATGGTAACAGAGTAAACACTTGCATCCAGGAAAAATATTTGGTCAACCAAAACTTTATATCACGGATGCTAACTCTATCAGACATAGGTGTTCGCCATTGTGATCGCAAAACCGCTCAAATCAACACCATTCTCGCCTAATTTTTATTTCACCATCGCCATAATATACCCTAAATTTCATCAAGATCCGACATTATCATGACGACATAAACAAAATTAATTTCTATATCACCACTAACGCTTAATATCACTAGCTAAACAAAATTAATTTTTATAACACGCGTAACATGTCATATCGCTAACCTAAAACTAAACAACGCTAATTAACAAGAATATCTAACTACAAGGACAAAATTTTATCACTAATTAACAAGAATATTAACTAATTAACAAGTAATATCATTGACGAGAATATTACTAACATTGAATATCTAAATCGCTAATATTCTCGCTAACATTGAATATCTAAATCGCTAATATTCTCGCTAACATTGAATTTCTAAATCTAAATCGCTAACATTGAAAAGCTAATTCACAAAAATATTAACTACACATCTAATTATTTATAATAGCCACTATCAAATTAAAAAATTACAAATCGGCAATTTACCTTCTTTTTCTTCTTCCTTCTTCTCCTCTTCTTTCTTCTTCTTCTTCTTCCTCCTCCTCTCTCTCTCTCTCCACCTCTCCCTCCCGAAGCGCTCTCTCCTCTCTCTACCGCTCTCTCTCTCTCTCGCTCTCTCTCTCTCTCTCCCTCTCCTCTCCTCTTTTTCTCGCCCTTGCCGCTTCTCTTCTCTCTGTCTCTCTTCTCGAGATCGGTAGCGCTCGACGATCTCAGTGAAGTACTAGTCACGAGTAGTCGCCACACCGCTCGGCGACTACTAGTAGTCGCCACACCGCCGGCGACTACTAGTAGTCGCCAAACGGTTTACTACTCGAGTAGTCGCCGAGCGGTGTGGCGACCAACGCTCGACTGGCGACAACCGGTCACACCGGCCGACACGCGGATTACAGATAGTCGCCAAACCGTGTGGCGACTACCCTATTATCGCCAAACCGCTTAGCGACGACCTATTATCGCTAAACGGTTTGGCGACCGGATATTATTTCTGCAATTTTTAAAATGCGTGTATTAATGTCGCAATTTCGATTTAAAATAATATTATTTAAAAAAAATCCCTTTTGGTGGAAAGAATATTGGTTGATACTGCAGAAGAAAAGATGCAATAGCATGGTAAAAATTCGTATTCAGTGAACATCTCACATAGTATATCTCTAGCATGAAGTCTGTGCTTCCCTCCGAACAATTGATCGATTCATGATTAGTAAGTAGTTTAGGTTATTTGTTTTAGCTTTTGATTTTAGATTCTGACCCTAAAAGCAGAATAATAAACAAACAGTCTGATTCTAAAATTCGATTTTTACAATCGAGCCTATCCATATACATTAGAATCCACAATTTATTTCATATGTGCTTTTGGATTATAATTTTTGAAGAAACAGTTTCTCTACGCCAAAATCCAGAATCAGCTTTTAAAGATTCCAAAACTGAAACAAACAGACCTTTAGTACTAACACTTTACAACATAACTAATTTGTTGTCTTAAGTATTCGTAATACATCTCATCAAGAGAAAGAAAAGAATTTTTTTTGCGGGGGGTGTGGGGTGGGGTGTTAGATGCTGAATCTTCAGTTTTTTTTCTCTCCCGACTGGCGGCCTCGAATTAACCGCAAAAAGAAAAAAAACCGTTGGGGTAGGGGTGCAATAGAATAGTATATATCCTAACCGATAGATCTATTCAAATTGAGTTCGGATAGTTATGTCGAATAGTTGTCGGATTCGACATCAGCGTCAGATAGTTGGTATTGGATTCGAGAGTTCACTATTCGTCGGATCAAAATATTCCGATTGTATTCTCGGATCATTCCGAATAACTATATTTGGATATTTGAATTCGGATATTTACGGTCTATATTCTAGTAATTTTGATTAGGCTCAACCAAATAAACCATGATAGCCCTCCCTCCGCGACTCCACCTTTCTACAGCCGTCCCATTCATCATCCCATATCTAGTGTCACTACCAACAGAGTTTGACATGCCATAATATGCTTTCACTTGCCTACATGAATACCTAGTTTTTTTTTTGCAAAATATAAATGAATATTTGATACTTTTGCAATTTTGTTAGACTACTAGATAAAATGACTTGTTAAATTGCTAAATCTTATTTTGAACTCATATGATTAATTAATCATTATTATGTGTGTGCTATATGCAATATCTGTTTTTTGTGCGATATCCGATAAAAAAATATTTGGCACCGTATCGATTTCACTCTATAATTACTTTGAATTCGTGATTGATATTATCTACATCATATTCATATCAGATACTATCTATATCCAACTCTAAATCTAATAACAAAATATAGTTCAATATAAAAAAGAACGATATCGGACCAAATTCGAGCATTGCGCCCCTCCGGGTGCTCTGCTCCTCTTCGCGTCGCGCGCGCCTATTGGCATGGCGCGACATTCGCGTCGCGTGTGTGCTCTGCTCCTCTTCAAGTCGCCCTTCGCGGCCGAGACCTCCCTCCTCAACACCCTCATCTCCGCGTGACCGCGTATGCGCGACTCGGCCGCCTCCCCGACGCGCGCAGGGTGTCTGACGGGATACCCCACCCCAACACCTCCTCCTAAAACGCACTCCTCTCCGCGCACGCGCGCTCTTCGACGCCATCCCCTACCCAGACCAGTGCTCCTACAACGCGGTCATCTTCTTGGCCGCCATGCACGCCGACGACTTCATGCTCCATGCCTACTCCTTTGCCAGCGCCATGAGCGCCTGCTCCGCGGAGAAGGATTCGAAAACCGGGGAGCAGATGCATGCCCTTATTTCCAAGTCGCCGCACGCGAAGGATGTGTACATATGCGAAGTGTGAGCGTTCCGAGGAGGCTCGGAGGGTGTTTGAGTCAATGCCAGAGAGGAACGTTGTTTCCTGGAACAGCTTGATCACTTGCTACGAGCAGAACGGCCCTGTGGGTGAGGTGCTCGGGCTGTTTGTCGGGATGATGAACACTGGTTTCGTGCCCGATGAGGCGACAATTGCAAGTGTCATGAGCGCATGTGTGGGCCTTGCAGCAGATAGAGAAGGACGACAGGTCCATGACCGTGTGGTGAAAACTGACAGGTTTGGGGAGGACATGGTGCTGAACAATGCTCCGGCAGACATGTATCGCGGGAGGACATGGGAGGCGAGGTGTGTATTTGGTCGCATGGCTTTCAGGAGTATTTGTTAGCCGTATGCATGAGAATGCATGCGCCCTATTAGCCGTATGCATGAGCATGCATGCGCCTGTCTGTGTCCATGCAATGGACCTGCGCCTGTGTCCATGCAATGGACCTGCGCCGCACGTATTTGGCCAGGTTGTTATTTTAGGCATATCAGGATTAGATGCAATCTGTTGATTGGTTTCCATCTGTTGTAACCACCTATTGTAACTCTCCTTTATATATGCCTCCTTGGCCAATACAGAAACCATCGCGTGTGATTTTATCACGCTTTCATGGTATCACGAGACCAGGTTTATCCTGTGTTTCTTCCGCTGCCCACTCTCATGCCGCGATGATCTCGTTAATCGCCGTCGGCTTCCCCGTGCCACCGCTTTCCGCACGGCACATCCACCTGCGCTCACGACCCTTCACGTGACTTCTCCAGTCCGTGTTCGTGCCGTCGCCCGCGCCCTCCGTTTTCGATCTGCTCTGCTGCGTAAACGCATCCATGGCGGCGACACCACGAGTGGGCGCCGCCACGAGGTCGCAGAACTACGCGCTGCCGCTGCGCAACGCGTTCTGGCCGACCAGCGCCGCGCTGATGAGGCGCGCCAACTCGCCGAGGCTGAAGCCGAGGCCGAACGCCGCCGACTGGAAGAAGAACGCGATGCAGCCGAGCGTCGCCGTCGTGAAGATGAAGCTGACGCCCTCCTCGTCGTCAACCTCCACGCTCAAGCCGTCGCCCTCACCAACATCAAGGCGCTTGTTCCAATGGTCCTTGAGGTCGACTCCACGTCCTACCCCAAGTGGCGTGGCCTCCACCTCATCACCCTTGGGAAATACGCACTCACCGATCACGTCCTCTCCGACGATGTCCACCCCGACATCGCGCCCTGGCATCGCATGGATTGTGTCGTGATCTCCTGGATCTTTGGCACCATCTCCAGCCACATCCTCGAGATTGTCATGACCTCCAGCGATCCGGATCATCAGCCCACCAGCCGGGCTGTTTGGCTCGCCATCGAGGATATGTTCCTTGGGAACAAGGAGACCCGCACCCTGCTGCTCGACACGGAGTTCCGCATGTTCACACAAGGTGATTTGTGCATCTCCGACTACTGCCGCCATCTAAAGTCTATGGCCGATCAATTAGGCAGTCTCGGCGCACCCGTGCCTGATCGTACTCTCGTTCTGGCCACCCTTCGCGGCCTCACCGAGCGATACGATCACGTGGTGGCCTTCACCAAGCGCCAGACGCCCCTGCCATCCTTCGACACCGTGCGGAACGATCTGCTTCTGGAGGAACTTACTCTCAACGCCAAGGCCAAGGGGCCTCCCACGGCTCTCCTCTCCAGTAGCTCTCGCTCTGCTCCTGGTGACACGCCTCGCTCCGCTCCTGGTGGCATGCCTTCTACCACCAGTGGCCCTCCTGGTCCAGCGTCCAGCACGCCCACTGTCCAGGGCACCGGTGGCCAAATCACGTCCGGCGGCAACCGCACCAACAACCGACGCAGGCGCAACAATCGTAGCGGTGGCGGTGACCGGCAACAGCAATCAGGAGGCTGGCCACCTTCGTTCTTTAACCCATGGACGGGTACTATCCAGGTGTGGCCGGCCAATGCTTCACGTCCGGGAACCAGTGGCCAGACTCCTCGTCCTGTGCCCCACACGCCCCAGGCGTTCACTGCTGGCATCGGCACAGGCGGCCCCCCCGCTGGTTTCACCTGGCCCATCCTCAGTCCAGGCAACATGCCCTCTGGCGCGGCTGTCCCAGGTCCTCCGTCGATCTTGCCAGGCTTCCCCCCGGGCACTCCACAGCAGGCCAATCCGGTTCTGGGCTCCCTTGGCAGCTGGGATCAGGCTACTCTTGCTGGCGCGTTCAACACCATGCAGTTGACGCCGCCGCCGTCAACCACATGGTACATGGACTCGGGCGCTAGCAATCACCTCACTGCTGACCCCGGTAATCTTTCTGTCACTCACCCACCCTCTACGTCGTTTCCTTCCAGCATTGTCGTTGGCAACGGTTCCATGATTCCTATTACCTCAGTAGGCTCCACTCACATCCCGGCTACTTCTGGTCCTCTCACCCTTCGCCATGTTCTAGTCACCCCTCAAATTATCAAAAACCTCATTTCAGTTCGTCGTTTTACAATTGATAATAATTGTTCCGTCGAATTTGACCCGTTTGGCCTTTCTGTGAAGGACCTTCGCACCAGGAACGTGATCGCCAGGTGCAATAGTTCCGGCGATCTTTACCCATTGTTGCCGTTGTCCCCACATGCTCTCCTCGCCACCGACGCCACCCTCTGGCACCGTCGTCTTGGCCATCTTGGGGCGGATGCTCTTCATCACCTTGTTCGGTCCACAGCTATTTCGTGTACCCATGGCACCCCTGATACTCTATGTCATGCGTGTCAGTTGGGTCGCCACACTCGTTTGCCTTTTATGTCGTCTAGCTCTCGTGCATCACAGAATTTTGATTTAATACATTGTGACCTATGGACCTCCCCTGTTGCTAGTGTCTCTGGTTATAAGTATTATTTGGTCATCCTTGACGATTGCTCTCACTTTTTTTGGACGTTTCCTTTTTGCTTTAAGTCGGATACTTTCGCCACCCTATCCCACTTTTTTGCATACGTCCATACTTAGTTCGGTGCCACCATTAAAATGGTCCAATGTGACAACGGTCGTGAGTTTGACAACCTGTCCGCCCGTTCCTTCTTCCTCACTCATGGTGTCTCTCTCCGTATGTCATGTCCCTATACGTCTCAGCAAAACGGCAAAGCTGAACGTTCCATCCGGACCATCAATAATGTGATTCGCTCCCTTCTTATTGAGGCCAGCATGCCCTCTCAGTATTGGGTCGAAGCGCTCCACGCTGCCACCTATCTCATCAATAGGCACCCCACCAAAACCCTTCAATTCTCCACCCCTTACCAAGCCTTGTACGGCTCCCCGCCTACTTATGACCATCTCCGGGTTTTCGGCTGTCGATGCTACCCAAACCTTTCTGCCACCGTTGCCAACAAACTCTTGCCACGCTCCACGCTGTGCACCTTTCTTGGCTACTCTCCTGAGCACAAAGGTTATAGGTGTCTCGACATGAATTCCCACCGTGTCATCATTTCTCGTCATGTCACTTTTGATGAGAACTCCTTCCCTTTTGCCGACTTCCCGTCTGCTTCGCCGGTTCACACTAACCATGATTTTTTGCTGGATTTGGAGTCCCCTACTTTGCCCATTGGGCCCCGTATTTCTGCAGGTCATGCACCTCCCGCCGCTGCCCCTGCTGGTCATCCTCCAGCAGCTTGAGCGATCGCCTCGACACTTCACCCGTGTGGCGGAGACTGAGACTGCTTTGCCTCCGTCGGCTCCTCGCCTAAGCAAGTCGCTATTCTGCGGGCGATCCAGGCTCGTCATCCCCAGGTGGCTCCGCTGCCCCCGCTGGCTACTCGCCGCAGGTTGTTGCCAGTGAAGCTACCTCGCCTCCAGCTGATGCGGCGGCCCACTCGACGCAACCTGCAGACCATGGCACCGACCAGCTCGACGCGACACCAGCGCCCGCGGTTCTGGCTCCCGCCGCAACGCGCCGAATCGGGGGACCTCCTGTCGTCGTGCCTATCACTCCAGTGATCAACGCCCACCGCATGACCACAAGAGGCAAAACCGGTTTTCACCTTCCTGCTGACCGGCTCAACCTCCATGCGGCTCTTCTCTCACCGATCCCTAAGACGTACCGTGGTGCTCTTGCTGATCCTAATTGGCGTTCTGCAATGGTTGCTGAGTTCAATGCTCTACGGGCCAACGGCACTTGGGATCTTGTTCCCCGACCACCCGGCGTCAACGTGGTCACCGGTAAATGGATTTTTCGTCACAAACTTCATCCGGATGGGTCTCTTGATCGCTACAAGGCTCGCTGGGTGCTTTGCGGCTTCACTCAATGACCCGGCATTGACTTCGACGAGACTTTCAGCCCGGTTGTGAAACCGGCGACTATTCGGACAGTTCTGACTCTGGCTCTTTCTCGCGACTGGCCGGTTCATCAACTTGACGTCAACAATGCGTTTCTTCATGGCACTCTATCCGAGACAGTATACTGTGTGCAGCCCTCTGGTTTTGTTGATTCTGCTCGCCCTGAGCATATCTGCCGCCTCAACAAGTCTCTCTATGGACTTAAGCAGGCGCCTCGTGCTTGGTTCAGCCGATTCGCCACACATCTTCGGTCACTAGGATTTGTCGAGGCCAAGTCTGATCCGTCATTGTTCACTTTTCGCCGCGGCACCGAGATTATTTACGTGCTACTCTATGTTGATGACATTGTTCTCACTGCCTCGTCCGATGCGCTTCTTCGTCGTACCATTATGGCCCTGCAGCAGGAGTTCTCTATGAAGGATCTTGGCCCCCTGCATCATTTTCTGGGACTGTCCGTCACCCGACAGAATGGTTCCATGCATCTCTCTCAGCGTCATTATATTCTAGAGATTCTCGAGCGAGCTGGCATGTCTGACTGCAAGCCTTGCAGCACCCCTATCGACACACACTCGAAGCTCTCCGCCGTTGGTGACCCTGTACCTGATGCCACCGACTACCGGAGTCTTGCCGGGGCCTTACAGTACCTCACATTCACTCGTCCCGACATCGCTTATGCCGTGCAACAGGTCTGTTTGTTCATGCACGACCCACGAGTCCCCCACCTTGCCCTGGTCAAGCGGATTCTTCGCTATCTTCGCGGCACTCTTGACCATGGTCTTGTGCTTCATCGGACCTCCCCGGCATCCTTGGTTGTTTACACCGATGCTGACTGGGCCGGTTGCCCCGACACTCGGAAGTCCACCTCCGGCTACTGTGTTTTTCTTGGCGACAGTCTTATCTCCTGGTCGTCCAAACGCCAACCGACCGTCTCCCGCTCCAGTGCCGAGGCTGAGTATCGTGCCGTCGCTAATGGTGTTGCTGAGGCCACCTGGCTCCGCCAACTGTTGATGGAACTTCACTCTCCCATTGATCAAGCTACCTTGGTGTATTGTGACAACATCAGCGCGGTATATCTCTCCACTAACCCGGTTCAGCATCAGCGAACCAAACATGTGGAGATCGATCTACACTTCGTTCGCGAACGTGTTGCTCTTGGACAGGTTCGTGTCGTTCATGTGCCTACCTCATCGCAGTATGCGGACATCTTCACAAAGGGGTTGCTGTTGACGGTCTTCTCGGAATTTCGCTCCAGTTTCAACGTCCGGCCACCTACCGTTTCGACTGCGGGGGAGTGTTAGCTGTATGCATGAGAATGCATGCGCCCTATTAGCCGTATGCATGAGCATGCATGCGCCTGTCTGTGTCCATGCAATGGACCTGCGCCTGTGTCCATGCAATGGACCTGCGCCGCACGTATTTGGCCAGGTTGTTATTTTAGGCGTATCAGGATTAGATGCAATCTGTTGATTGGTTTCCATCTGTTGTAACCACCTATTGTAACTCTCCTTTATATATGCCTCCTTGGCCAATACAGAAACCATCGCGTGTGATTTTATCACGCTTTCAGTATTGTCTCAGAAACGTCAATGATCACTGGGTACACAAAGTCTGCAAATGTGGAAGATGCTCAGGTAGTGTTCTCGCAGCTGGTCGAGAAGAATATCATTGCTTGGAATGTGCTCATTGCAGCGTATGCACAGAATGGTGAGGAGAATGAAGCAATTAGGCTCTTTGTGGCGTAAAAGAGAGTCGGTTTGGCCAACACATTATACGTATGGAAATGTCCTCAATGTCTGTGGGAATCTTGCTGATCTTCAGCTTGGTCAGCAAGCTCATGTGCATGTCCTTAAAGAAGGTTTTTGCTTCGACTTTGGGCCAGAGTCTGATGTGTTTGTTGGGAACTCCCTTGTAGGCATGTACCTACAGGGTCGGTCGTGATAGTGCAAAGATGTTCGAGAGGATGGAAGCCAGAGATAATGTGTCGTGGAATGCAATGATTGTTGGTTATGCGCAGAATGGCCGTGCAAAATATGCACTGCATCTTTCTGAGAGAATGGTGCTTAGCAAAAGAGAGCCCAGACTCTGTCACCATGATTGGGGTTTTGTCAGCCTGTGGCTATTCTGGAATGCCAGAGATACTTTTGGTCTATGACCGAGGATCATGGTATAACTCCACCCCGAAATCACTACACATGCATGATTGACTTGCTTGGTCGTGCCGATCATCTAAAAGCTGAGGAGCTCATAAAGGAAATGCCAATGGAACCTGACGCCGTGCTCTGGGCTTCTCTGCTAGGTTCTTGCAGGCTGCATAAGAATGTCGAAATGGAGGAATGGCAACTGGGAAGTTGTTTGAGCTTGATCCTGATAACTCTGGTCCCTATGTTCTTCTCTCAAATATGTATGCTGATAAGGGGAAATGGGCAGACGTTTTTAGAGTGAGGAGATCCATGAAGCACAGGGGTGTCAGTAATCAGCCTGGCTGTAGTTGGATTGAGATAGGCAGGAGAGTGAATGTGTTTCTCGCACGGGATAATGGACATCCATGCAGTGCTTCCATGCTTTCATTTTGAAAGTTACACAAATATTAAAGCATGAAAGAAAAGTAGATAGTGATTACTTAACTCTTCACTTGCTTTAAGATTTGTGCAACTTGTATTAAGAACGAAAGCATAGAAGCACTCTCGGACAGGAGGAACAGGATGAGTGTGGATGCTGAAATTGCTGATGGCTTGATGAATTACTGCTCTGAAGCCTATGGCTAGAACTAGAAGCTAGGTGCGATGCATTTTGCTGGTTGAAAGATTACAGATCATGCAGGACTCAGAGAGAACAAAAAATTTGCAAAATGGAAAATTTGTATCGTAATTGATTCTGTTATTGGATGCAGTATTTTGCTCGGGTGAAAGCATAAAGGACATTTCTGATCCGAAGTGTGGATCTGAAGAGCGAAACTCTTCTGAAGTGAGTGCTGACAACTTGACATGCGTGATGGCATGATGGATCATGGCTTACTTCTTTGGACTCAGTATATGGAGGTCAAATCCCACTTGCAGACAGAACTATATTACCATGCAGATTTGACAGCTGAAGCTAAATTTTCTAAACAGAAAGCCATCTGCTATCAGCTATTATAGGTTGTATACTGAGAAATAGTACTTTTTTTCTAACTGGGGAATAAAAGATGAAGGGAAAAAATTCAATGGTGTCTTCTGTAAGCAAAGTTCAGGAACATGGAGTTGAAAAGAAGCGAGCAAACAAGCTCTCATTGACTTCCTCGAGATCCCTGCAATGGCCACCTCTCCGCGTCCCCTCACCTATATTAACTCGGGTCGAGTTGCCCTCTGCTTCCGAGTGGAGATCCCGAGAGGCTTGTTGGTGACAGCTTAAGCAATGGCCACCTCCCTGGTGCTCTCTTTCGCCCTTATCGTCGTTCTGCTCTACTCCGGCCCCGCCGTGGCGGAGGTCGATGCCGCCGCGGAGCTGGAAGACGCGGTCCTGACTCTGGACGCGAGCAACTTCTCGGAGGTGGTGGCCAAGCACCAGTTCATTGTCGTCGAGTTCTACGCGCCATGGTGCGTACACTTCACTCGTTTCCTTAAGCAGCTATGCTATGTCTCTCTCGACCCCGAACACTGGCTAACTGGCACCTACCCGCAGGTGTAGCCACTGCAAGCAACTCGCTCCAGAGGTAACTGAGTACTTTCAGAACCTGTCGGCTGTTGGGCCTCCTTCACGTGTTAGTCCTGCCTTGGAAGATGCAATGCTGAGATGTGCGCTTTAATTCGGTTGTACCATGTATGTGATGTGATGCATGCAGTACGAGAAGGCTGCCTCCGTTCTGAGCAAGAACGACCCGCCGGTGGTGCTCGCGAAGGTGGACGCGTATGACGAGAGGAACAAGGAGCTGAAGGACAAGTATCAGGTTCATGGGTACCCGACCATCAAGATCATCAAGAACGGAGGGAGAGACGTGCGCGACTATGGTGGCCCGAGGGACGCCAACGGCATCGTGGAGTACCTCAAGAGGCAGGTCGGCCCGGCGTCCACCGAGATCAGGTCGGTGGAGGAGGCTGCCAGCTCCATCGGCGACAAGGGGGTGGTCCTTGTGAGTTTCCCCATTGTTATGCAGTTTTCACGTCTCTTGCTTCTATCTCTTGAGTAATGGGAGATCAATGGATGTGGTGCGCGTGTCTGAAACTTGTCCTGCAGGTGGGAGTATTCCCTGAGTTTGCTGGTAGGGAGTATGAGAATTTCATGGCCGTGGCAGAAAAGATGCGAACGTACTATGATTTCTTTCACACATCGGATGCGAGCATTCTGCCACGTGGCGATCAGGCCATCAAGGGCCCTCTTGTTCGACTCTTTAAGCCATTTGATGAGCTGTTTGTTGATTCGCAGGTAAATCTCTTTATTTATGTCAAAAAAAAACTATGCTGATTGTTTCATCTGTATGTGTTTGCTTGAGTAACACACTAGTCTTTGTCAGGATTTTGATAAGGATGCAATTGAGAAGTTTATTGAGATGTCTGGTTTCCCTACGGTAGTAACCTTCGACGCAGACCCGACCAACCATAAATTTCTCGAAAGATACTACAACACGCCTAGCGCCAAAGTGAGTAAACACAATTGCTGTCAGATCCTATTTGTTCCTTTAGAACTTGCAGTTTCAACTTTATGATCATTTTAGTAATTTTATCTCAATTCCTTCACCTGCATCACGTTATCCACATAGGGGTGGCATTTGAGCTTGCATGACTGCATAACCTATTTCACCTATCTTTTGAAACGACAGGCAATGCTTTTCTTGAGCTTTAACGACGAGAGAATCGAGGCCTTCAAGAGCCAGATTCATGAAGCAGCCAGGCAATTCACCGCTAATAACATAAGTTTTCTAATCGGTGACGTTGCAGCCGCTGATCGTGTCTTCCAGGTCGTTGCTTTTACTAGCTTCTCATCATTCGTTTGCCAAGGATTCCTAGAACTAATCCACTGACGAGCTTCCATGTAAATCCTTTCAGTATTTTGGGCTCAAAGAAAGTGATGTGCCCCTCCTTTTCATGATAGCATCTACTGGAAAATATCTCAATCCAACCATGGACCCTGATCAGATCATACCCTGGATGAAGCAGTATATAGTTGAGGCCTAGTTTACTTTACTATTTGTTTAGTTGCAATTCTGTTCAGAGTACTTTATTGTCAAATCATTCCCTGCTGATCTGAGTTTTTGCCCTGTTTTTTGTCCATACAGTTTGGCAACTTGACACCGTACGTTAAGTCAGAGCCAATCCCGAAGGTGAATGACCAACCTGTTAAGGTCGTCGTGGCTGACAATATTGATGACATTGTTTTCAACTCTGGCAAAAATGGTTTGTTTCCTCACTTCAACTGGCTGTCTCAGGCTCTGAGCTATATCATTCTATGTAAAAACTGGCAACAACTGGTTTTCAGCTCTGGCAAAAATGGTTTTTAGTTATGTTTTATGTGAAGCTTTTTTTACCAATTCACCGGATGACATTAATTTTGTCACAGTTCTGCTGGAATTCTATGCACCTTGGTGTGGCCATTGCCGGAAGTTGGCCCCGATCCTGGAGGAAGTTGCAGTCTCGTTGCAAGACGACGAAGATGTGGTCATAGCAAAGATGGTAGCACATTTCCCAGTTGATGATTTGATCTTTTTTTTTCCGTCGTTGGTTTATATCATGCTTCTATGGTGGAGCATTTCTTAGGCATTATACATGTCAAATCCTTTGGTTCTGCAGGATGGCACTGCGAACGATATCCCAACGGACTTCGCGGTCGAGGGATATCCAACTCTCTACTTCTATTCATCTAGTGGGGATCTTTTATCGTACAACGGTGGGAGGACAGCAGGGGAGATCATCAGTTTTATCAACAAGAACAGGCCCTCCAAAGCTGGCGCAGCTGCTGCGTTGGAAGAAGTAACCCAGCAAGATGCTGTACAAGAGGATGTAACATCATCCTCATCATCATCAGAGCCTGTTAAAGATGAACTCTAATCAAGATGCCGTATGTGCCCTTTTGTTTGTCAACAGCCCTGTATTTTGTTACATGTCTTGCTTTGTGAAATCCGACCCTTAGAAGCATTCTCTGTTATGCAGGAAACCGACGAGCTCTATACTACGACTACAGAGAATGTGTGCGCAGAATACAGTTGTTCAAAACTTCAAATCAGTCGTTGCGTAGTGTCGAAAGACTCGAAACAAACTATGTTCTACTAGGGTCACTGGTTATTTTTGTTGGAATTTGGTGTCCTAACATTGTTGAATTGAATAAGCTCAACATAGTCCCTTGTGTTTACATATCCTATTTTGTGGAACAAGTTCAACATAATTGAATAAGCTCAGCATGTCTAGGGAAAATCTCAGTGTTTTCTTGATAAATTGCAATCAAATTTTGAGCCTTTAGATCTAGATCTAGTGGATGAAATCAATTTGCCTCCTCTCCTCCCATTTGAGTATTATTTTATTAAGGAGTACTCAATTTTTTAATATTAGATGAGGAACATTGTTCTTTTTTGCATAGCCTTTTTACATCAATTATATACTAGTTTTAACTAATTAAATTATTTAAAAATAATGTGACAATTTTCTGCATAGCTCTTTTTACATTAATTATATACTAGTTTTACATAAATTAAATTATGTAAAAAATAATGTGACAATTTGTAAAAAAGAGAGGACAAAACAAATTATAAGGAATGCAAAAAACAAAAATGTAGATCACAAAGTCAAAATAATAAAGCACAACGTGAATCACAAAGCAATATCAAATAGGCAAAAAAATTGAGTGCTCACAAACAAAAAAACATAAATATCTGATAAACAAAAAATTAAGTGCTCACAAACCAAAATAACACTTGTGACATTTAGCAATTCTCATTCAATGTGGATGCCTAGTACTGTACAAATGTTTTGACCCTTTTTTAAGTGTGGTTCCTATAGGCAGGCACCGCACAGCTACATGGAGGTACTTGCAAAGTACAATGGCCTGTTGTCTGTCGTCCGACCGACATGGGTGGCTTAGGAATTTTGGACCTAGAGCGATTTGCGCGAGCACTCCACCTACACTGGCTATGGCTACAGTGGACTACCCCGAATAGACCATGGACTGAAGCACAAACTCCTTGTGACCAAACTGACTTGCAACTTTTCCAGGCAGCAACCAAAGTAACCATCGGCAATGGCCGAACGGCAACCTTCTGGACCTCCCAGTGGCTCCATGGTACGGCCCCATGCCAACTTGCACCTAGGGGTGGCAACGGGGCCATTCCCCGCCGGGGAGTGCCTCCTCGTCCCCGTCCCCACGATCCAAAATTTTCTCCGTCCCCGTCCCCGTTCCCCATCTCGGGGGAGAAAATCCCCCCGTCCCCATCCCCGTTCGGGTATCGGGGTCCCGTCGGGGACCCATCCCCGCGAAAATTTCACACAAGAGAAGAGCCTATAGCCATTTTAACTCTAAAATCATATCAATAGACAAGGAAAAAAAGAATGCATGCATTCATTGAAGATTATGTTGTCCCATTTATGAAAATGTGAATATGATGGGCTAGAGAATATGTTTGCAATCTAATAACTAAATTGACTAAACTAAATTTGATCCCCAACCGTCCCCACGGAAAAAATTCCGTCCCCATCCTCGCTTACCCCCAACGGGGAATAATTTTCCTGCTTCCATCCTCATGGGACGATTTCTTCCCATACCGTCCCTAATAGAGGAATTCCATCGGGATCGGGAACGGGTCCCCATTGCCATCCCTACTTGCACCGCTACTCTTCAAACACTCCAGAAGGAAAAATAGATCAGTGGAGAATGCCCTGCAGAACAATAACTGGATTCGCGATATCCGGCATAATTTGACCTCGGAGCTCCTCAACGAATACATCACACTATGGGTCAAAATCCAACCAATATCCTTGCGACCTGATTCACGGGATGAGATCATCTGGACACTAACCTCCAACGGACAATACTCAGCCCGCTCGGCGTACTACGCACAATTTACCGGATGTATCTGCAAGCCCTTCCACACCATTGCCTGGTCGGCATGGGCACCTTCACGATGCAAATTCTTCTTCTGGCTTGCCCTATACAACCGCATCTGGACAGCTCAGCGCCTACAGCTTAGAGGGTGGCCAAATCCATATTTTTGCCACATGTGTTGTCGGAGCCTCGAAACCACCCACCACCTTTTCGTTCAATGCCCCCAAGTTCGCCGTTTATGGTCATCCATCGCCAGTTGGATCTGTCTTCTCGCCTTATCCCCAGATCGATGGCAACCGTCCACGCATCTGGAGCAGTGGAGCCTGGATCGGACGAACTCTGTCGCGAATCTCGGGAAAGGTGTCAAATCGCTGGTCATCCTAGTATGCTGGAATTGGTGGAAAGAGCGCAACGCCAGAGTTTTCGAGCGCAAATGGTTGGCCCATGGAGCGATCGTTGATTCAATTAAAGATGAAGCGTCTTCCTGGAGCTTTGCCGGGGCGGTAGGGCTCAAAAAGCTGCTACAACGACTTCACGCGCATGCCTGAGCAGAAGACACCCCTTCCTTTTTTCTATTTTCTTCTATTTCTTTTCTTTCTTTCTTCTATTTTTTCTTTTCTTTCTTTCTGTCTACCCCCTTCTTCCTCTCCGTTTCTCTCGGCCTGTATATAACTCCGGTGCATTCTATGCACCACATGTTTCCATGACTTCCTGCTAATATACTGCAGCCCTTGCTGCTTTCAAAAAAAAAGTGTGGTTGCTTTAATCTCGGTGAAATGAAAAGGCAGCTGATGTCAGTGAGGATGTGTTAGCACCAGAAAGTTGGCAAGGTACAACCAATTTGTCAAACTAAGGATAAATTTGAATATTTCTGACCGATATCAGTTAAGAAAAGGAAAAGTTGAGTTAAATTTGGAATTATAGCCGATATTGATTTAAAGAAGGAATTTTACCTATAAAGAGGTGAAGGTCGATATGGTTCATATGACAGATCGGAGAAGGATACGATCGGTCTATACACTATACAAAGAAGTCAAAGGTGAACTGAAAATAACAATAACAATCAATCAAAAAATAACAACAATCAATCAATCAAACAACTCACATTTATTTTTATTTACTTTGCGTCAACTAGGAGTAACTCTTGTAATTTAGACTCTGTAATTCATTCTTGATCAATAAAGTTATGCATCGCCGATTATCGATCATCTTCGATTATACCAATTTATCCAGATTTGATTCTTTTCGATCTTATTATGCATCGACTTTTTCAAAGAATCTGCCTTTATCTAATTGTCTAATCAACCCTAAGAATCTATTTAGATCACATCTATATTGAAAAAAAAACTAATCGGCTATTATAGTTGTTTAGATTATATTTTTTTGCCGATTATAGAATCAAATCGTCTAGCGTGCCTCAAAACTCCTAAACATACTATTTACATATGTTTAAATTGATTAAATCCTCGTCATAATTTTTAGTGCCGCTAAGTTTCACCTACCACGAACAATGCTTGTAAGTTGTAATAATACCTTTACTAAAGATGGGAGGACTCCTGCGATCTGGGTTTTTTTTGCGTTTAGGTCCTTAAAAAAATTCGTAATTATGTATAGATTCTTCCTGCGGTTTTTTATAAAGAGGACCTTCTGGTTAAAAAAAAGCAGATTTTTCATGAGAGGATCCTAAATAAATACCGAAAAAAACGTAGTGACATTTGGATCATTCTGGCAATTTTTCACGAAAAGAACTCATCAACAGATCTCTGTTGGGTACCTCTCCACCGCACAAAAGCAATCAACACGGCGGTCAACATGACAGACCCACGTGGCGCCGGCGAAGGTGTGGGCGAAGCCGCCTCGCCGTGGCACCGGCGGCGGGTCGGCGAAGCCGCCTGCGCCGCCGGCACCGGTCCACGCGGCACCGGCGGCGGTGCGGGCGGGCGGCGAGCAGGGCGAAGCACGCCTGCCGCCCGTGGTCATCCACGTGGCGCCCGGCGGCGGTGGCGAACACGCCCTACCGCCGGTCGTCGATCCACGTGGCGCCGGCGGCGGTGGCGAAACGCACGCTTTCGCCCGGCGGTCGGTCCACGTGGCACCCGGCGGCAGGTGGGCGAAGCACGCCTGCCGCGCCGCGGCGATCCACGTGGCACCGGTGAGCGGTGGCGAAACACGCCGCCGCCTCGGGCGGCGATCACGGGCGCTTCGGCGAGCAAGTGGCGAAACACGCGCCGCCGCTGGTGTCTCGGTCCACGTGGCGTCCGGCGGCGGGGCGTGGGCACGCCTCGCCGCGCCGCCAAGACAAAAAGGTGGTGCGAGTGGCTTCACCTCGAAGGCTCCTTCCTGTCGTCTGCATTGCTTCGGCGGGGCACGATGTCGACTGGCTAACCGCAAGGATTTCGCTATAAGCCCATTCCTCGACGCCTCACCAACCCGTCAAGAAGGGGTCACATCCGGGCGACCAGCGGCCATCGTCGGCATTTAATGAGGCCGAGGAACGGACAAAGACGGAAGGTGTAATAAATGTATGAAGATAAGCATGATGACCCTCCTTGGTACCTGCCCGGCTGGCCTGGCCTATATAAGGGCCCTCGGGTGCATGGGGAAAAGGGGTCGGTCGAAGGTTGAAGAACAAACAAGCAAAGAGTTCTGTAGTAGAGCCTAGGGAAGAACTTGTAACCCAAAGGCTTTGTACTGCACTACTTCAAAAAACACTATATAAACAATCTAGCAAGAAGTAAGGCTATTACCCAAGGCAAAGGGGGCCTGAACCTGGGTAAAATCTTTGTGTCAACCCTAGTTCATAGACGCCGGAATCCTTCGCGTGGGAGTCTCTAGGGTTTTCACCCTCTAGGTTTAGCCAACCGCACAAGACGCCTCCTTCCAACCAAACCCGGCTCAGACTCCGGGCCTGTCGTGCGAATACGCCGAGCAGGCGCGCTGTAGGGGCTAGTGGTTGGTTTCCCGGCTAACTCCCCGCGGACTTGGCGTCCGTGATTTAGAAGCAAGCCTGTGCATCTCAAGATGGCGGATCCTCAAGATCGAATATCGCGGGCGAAGCGACGACCAAGGCGCCTCCGGCCATCACGCCGCCGAGGGACCGTCTCACCCGCCCGCGCAAGCGGCGCTTCTGCTTCCCTTGAAGCGGGGAGCAGCCCGCGCGTCGCAGTTGGCTATGGAGGCGGCCCTCCGCCGTAACTTGCACGCAGCTGTGTGCTTTCGACCACCCTCCGGTGGAGTTCGCAGAGATTCCCGGCCACTCCGTGGTCTGCGAGCATCGCCGGCCTCGTGGATGCGCCCACAAGGTAAGGCTCCCGGCGGTCAGTACCGATCGTACCTTGACGCCTAAGGCGCATGCAGAGCGCACTCAGGCATCCAGCCGCCCTAACGAGAAAGGCCCTGGCCAGGGGGGCCGGGGTCAAAGAAAGGGCGCGCGCAGTACCGGTCCCGGTTCTTCGAGGAACCGTGGGGACCTCCGCTCTCATCTGGATGAGAGCCGCCGGCGGCGCGGTGATGACCTCCGCGGTCGCCTGCCGCGCCACCCGGACCAAGAACGCTGCCACGGTAAGCAGGTAGCATCGGACGATGAGAGTCCCCCCCGTGGCTCTCATTCTCGGACGAAGGAGGAGGTTCACTCCTCCGACTCTTTAAGGAGCCGGGCCTCGCGCTCCCATGAACGGTCTCCGGACCGGGCCCCCGATGAGCGGCTCGGCTCCCTCTACGGCGTCGGGTGCCAGGCCTTCTCCCGGCGGCTGCGCCGCGTGACGTGGCCGGACAGGTTCCGCCCGGCGGCCATAGAAAAATATGACGACACCACCAACCCGGAGGAGTTCCTCCAAATCTACACGATGATGGTACGGGCAGCTGGCGGATCTGAAAAGGTCATGGCCAACTACCTCCCAACAGCCTTTTAACAGTGCTCTACCCGCTCTCGATCGCTAAATCTCCCCGAGGATCGTGCACTCGTGGGGAGTTAGCGCCTCTTCGTCGCCAACTTTCGTGGCTCGCACAGATCCGGCTGGAGGACGACCTCCACGCTGGAGCAAGAGAGGGAGTCGCCAGCGACTTCATCCGGCGGTTTTGCATCGCCGCAACACAATCCCCACATCTCCGAGCAATCGGTCGTCATCGCGCCGGGGAGGGGCATACGCGATCGCGAAGATGAAGGAGAAGATGGCCACCGTACCATCGGCTCCACCTCCGAAGCTTTTCTCCCTCGCACATAAGTGTGCGCGGCCGCAGAGGCGAGGGCGGTTCGCTCCAAGGGTGGCTAAGGCAAGGACGAGGCCGGACCTCGGGGTTCCGGCCGTCTGCGCAAGAAGGCGCGAAGCGCGAGGCGGAGAAACCAGTAGTCTCTGCCGCCGAGCGCGACGACGAAGAAGACCCCGCGCCTTGGAAGCGCAATCGCCGCGACCGGCGTGATGATCGCCGTGAGCGGCGTGACGACCGTCGTGATCGGCGTAACGATCGCCGCGATGGGCGTGATGACCACCGCGGTCGTGGGAACGACCGCCGCGACCAAAAGGAGGGCGAGCCCTACTGCCCAATACATAAGACCAATACCCATGACCTAGACAACTGCCGGGTCGTGGACAAGATGGTGGAGAAGCGGCTCAAGGAACGCCGCCCCGACGATGATCAAGACGAAGATCCAGCCCCGCTGGCTTTCCAGCCGGCTGATCATGCTGTGGCCTACATCCATGGCGGCTCGTCCACCTTCTCCTCCAACGCCGCCTATAAACGGCTAAGGAGGGAGGTGTGCGCCACAACATCGAGCCCGGGGACGGGTCGGATGCTGAAGTGGTCAGAGCAGTCGCTCACCTTCAGTCGGGCCGACCACCCTGAGGGCGCCACCGGCCTGGGGCATCTCCCGGTCGTGGTGTCGCCCACCATCCGGAACGTGCGGCTAGGCGCGTCTTTGGTGGACGGAGGAGTTCTCAAACCTCTTGTCCTCCTCAACGTTCCTGGCACTTCAGATTCCGCGGCAGGATCTGCACCCGTCTCTGCCCCTCTTTGGGGTAGACCCAGAATCCAGCCTGATGCCCCTCGGCCAGGTGTGTCTCCCTGTCACTTTCGGGGACGAAGACAACTACCGCACTGAGATGGTGAATTTTGAGGTCACCGACATCGACCTCCCCTATAATGCCTTGCTTGGCCGGCCGGCGTTGGCCAAGTTCATGGCGGCAACCCACTATGCTTACTTGGTGGTGAAGATGCCGGGGCCGGCTGGCACCATTGTGATCCGGGTGGATAAAGCCGAAGCCTTACGCTGTCACAAGCATGCGCTCGAGCTGTCCGGTGCCACCTGCATCAGGCGCGCAGACGCCACTTCCTCGGGAGCCCCTCAGGCCCGGACCCGTGCCTCACCTGGCTCTGTCGGTGAGGTTAAGGCGGCCACCCCGAGCGAGGGCGAACCCCGAAGATCGTCAACATTGGCGCCACCTCGGTATGCCAAATAGGAAGACGCTCGTCACCTTCCTCCGTCTAATTCCGGCGTGTTCGCCTGGCAACCGTCCGATATGGCTAGGGTCCCCGTGAGGTGATCGAGCACCGATCGGCGACGTTCATGAAGCGCGCCGATCCGTGAAGGTCCGGAGGCGGTAGCCGGAGCGGCAAGACGCCATTCGGGAGGAGGTAGAGAAGCCGTGTTGAGCTGGGATCATCAGGGAAGTCTCTCATCCTGAGTGGCTTGCCAACCCCGTGCTCGTCAAGAAGTCCAACGGGAGGTGGCGCATGTGTGTCGACTTCACCGACCTCAACAAGGCCTGCCCGAAGGACCCTTACCCCTTGCTGCGAGTCGATCTCATTGTTGACTCCACAGCCGGGTGTGAACTGCTATGCTTCCTGGATGCGTATTCCGGATACCACCAGATTAGCATGGCACTTGGAGATGAAGAGAAGACTGCTTTTGTAACCCCTACGGGTGTCTACTGTTATGTAAGAATAGCTTTTGGTTTAAAGAATGCTGGTTCCACTTACCAACGTGCCATGTACATTACCTTCCGCCCCCAGATAGGGCGAAATCTTGAGGTTTACGTTGATGATTTAGTTGTGAAGATCAAAAAGAGTGAAGAACTGATCCAAGACACGAGGAAACCTTTGCTAACCTCCTAAGAACTGCTCAAGCTCAACCCGAAAAGTGCGTGTTCGGTGTGCCCTCCAAGAAGTCATTGGCTTCTGGTGTCCAAGGGGCATTGAAGCCAACCCTGACAAGATATCGGCCATCGAACACATGAAGCCGCCGGCACGACTCAAGCAAGTTCAATGCCTGGCCGGTCACCTGGCCTCCCTGGGGCGATTCATTGCCCGGCTAGGAGAAAAAAGCTTGCCTCTGTTCAAGCTGTTGAAGAAGACAAACCACTTTCGAGTGGACTGAAGAAGCCCAGAGTCGTTTGAGGATCTGAAGCGGTACCTCTCCTCTCCCGGTCTTTGGTCTCTCCCACGCCGGTGAGCCGCTGTTCTCAGACATAGCCGCCACCCCGAGGTGGTGGCGTGGTCTTGATGCGGAGAGGAAGGCGCCCAAAGGCCGTGTACTACATCGGCAAGATATTGCACGGCGGAAACCGATACCGCAAGCTCGAGATGTCAGACGCAGATCTAGTGGCGTCCAGGAAGCTGCGCCATTATTTCCAAGGGCGGGAAATTACCGTGGTCACGGCCTACCCTCTGCGAGAGATCCTCCACAACCGAGAAGCAGAGGGCCGGATTGCCAAATGGGCGGTGGAACTGGGGGAATTCAACCTCAAATTCGTACCCCGCACCGCCATCAAAAGTCAGAAGCTGGCGGAGTTCGTCGCCGAGTGGACTCCTGCCACTCCAGAAGCTGAAGAAGCTCCCGCGCCCTCTCCCTGGACCTTGTTCTTCGATGGTTCCTTCAGGTTGGAGGGCGCGGGGGCTGGAGTTGTCCTGGTCTCCCCGACCGGCGACATCCTCCAGTATGTGGTCGCCCTCAAATTCAAGGCCACGAACAACATAGCTGAGTGCGAGGGCCTGCTGGCGGGATTGCGCATCGCTTCGGCAGTGGGCATTCGGCGTCTCCAAGTCAAGGGAGACTCCCTGCTGGTTATCAATCAAGCGCGGAAGGAGTTCCAATGTTCTGACCCCACCATGGCGTCGTACCTGGCGGAGGTCCGAAAAATGGAGCGTCATTTTGAAGGTTTGGGATATATCCATGTCCCCCGGCGCGACAATCACCTTGCGGATGGGCTTTCGCAGCTTGCGTCCTCAAGGGCTCCTGTTCCGGTCGGAGTCTTCGAAGAAAGGCTATCACGACCGTCCATCGCGGCCCCCAATTCAGGTGGGGACGATGGTGTCGCTGTCGCAGCCCCTAGTTCAGGCGGGGACGACGGCAAGGCCGTCGCGGCCTCCAACTCGGCGGGAAGGCGCGCCATTGTCATAGCCCCGCCCGGGGATATCTGGCGTGCCGCCTCGGCCCTGTGTCCGGAGGAAGATGGCGGTCTTCTTGAGGCAAGACGGGGAAAATCTCGGCCAATGAGTACCCAGGCGAGCACCGAGTGGTCGCCACGCAACGAGAAGATCGGTGGATGGATCCAATCCTAGCCTTCCTGCGTGACCAAGTGATCCCCGACGATGATGCCTCAGCTGAGAAGGTCGCACGTAAGGCCAAGTGCTATACTCTGGTAGGTGGGGACCTATATCGCCAGAAGCGTAAACGAGTTCTACTTAAGTGCATCACTGGGAAGAGGGAGCAACCGCTCTCGATATCCATGGAGGCGTCAGCGGAGCCACATGTCCCCGAACGCTAGTCGAAAGCGTTTCACCAAGGATTTTATTGGCCTCGCCTCCAAGATGCTTGCGAAGTGGTGAGGACATGCGGCCTATCGATTCTTCACCGAGCAAATCCACCGACCGGCCCAGCTCGCAAACTATCCCGCCTCCGCCGCTTATGGTGCGGGGCCGGATATCCCGGTCCGCTCCGCGAGCCACGGGGCTTCACCCACCTCTTCGCCGCCATCGATAAGTTTACGGTGGGTTGAGGCCGAGGCGGTATGTGCCATCACGGCCGATGCCGCCGTCAAGTTTATGCGCAGGATCTTCGCCGCTTTGGAGTCGCTAATCGCATCATCACCGGCTAATGGGACCCAATTCACCAAGGTCGGCTTTCACGAATCTGCGATGAAATGGGCACCAAGGTATGTTTTGCTTTGGTGGCCCATCCCATGAGCAACGGACAGCAGAGCGCTTCTTGGCCCAGTCTGTGAAGGGCCTCAAGACAAGAGCGTTTGATCGGCTTCACAAAAGGGCGCCGACGGTGGGCGGAAGAGCTCCGGCGATCTTTGTGGTCGCCCGCACCACACCCACAGGCCACAAAGCGAGCGCCTTTCTTCCCGTGTACGGGCGGCCGTTCTCCCCTCCGAGTCGCCGCTTCCCCTCAGCGTCTCGGTGTTCAACGAAGAAGACCAAGAGGATCTCCCATGAGAAGATGTCAACCTTTTGGAGGAGGTGCGGATCGCTGCTTCTCTCGGCCGCCCGCTACCAAAGAAAGTCTCAGCGGTACCACGCCACCCGGTCTCTGAGAGAACACTGGCGATGGCGACTGGTCTTCTTGAGACCAGACGCATGTCGGGTTACATAAATCTGTCTCCCGATGGGAGGGCCCCTTTAAGGTGGTTTCAGTATCTCGGCCCGGGGCGGTCCGGTTGGCCACTAAGGACGGCGAAGAACTGACGAATTCCTATAACATAGAGTTGTTGCGAAATTCTATCCTTGAAGGAATTGTAAGTGCCATGCCGCCTTGGCCGACCATGAGGTAAGACTCTCCCTCGGCTGGTTGGCGGCTCCTGGCGGTTAGTAAAGTTGTTGCCTAGAAGACTTTCAATTTACCATTGTTGTCCCTTTCTGTGCCCTTAGCGGCGAGCTTTTTGCGTGAATGTCGCTGGTTCCGTATGTTTGCTAATTCCTTGGTGATCTACTGAGTCACCTGGTGTCTGTGTCCGACAAGGACGGGTGACCGGGGGGCGGGCTAGATGCGGTGCTCAAACGCGGCTCGCACGCCTCGGGTTGGCTCTCTGAAGCACCGCTGGTTGTCACCGCGAGCATCGTCGATCTAGTACCCTCTTGAAGCCCGCAGCTTTGACGACAAAGACCATGGTTCGATCTCCAAAAATCGCAAGGACTTAGAAATCAAAAAGGGACCGGAGCTCACTCCATGCAGGGACCTATATCGTTCGATTTTATCTTACATATGCCTACTCATTCTGTTAGTAGCTGTGCAAAAGGCATAGAGTCACCGACTTACTGCATGAAGTCTCCAAGCCTCTTTGTGGTCGCCCAGGAGTTCGGGGGCTGGTCGCCCTAAGCTCCTTCGTGGTCGCCCCGAAGCTTCTTCGTGGTCGCCCAAGTGCTTGGGGGCTGCTCGCCCCGAGTCTCTCCGTGGCCGCCCAGACTCTTGGGGGCTGGTCGCCCAATGATATAAAAAGCAAGATAAGTGCTTCTTACCGTATTTTTGACCATTTCCTTATGTGCATGCGCTAAGATGGGTCAAGTTACGCGCGGTTGTCACGAGTACTAAAAATTAACGACCCCTCATGATACAAGGAAGTGTGCTAAAGCGTTAACGTTCGGTGTGGCCAAGCAACCGAGTGCAGGTTAGACGTGGTACTCAAACACGGCTCGTACGCCTCGGGTTGGCTCTCTGGCTGCTTGGTTGTCACCGCCGAGTGCCGCGGTCTAAAAACACTTCCGAAACTTGTTGCCTCGCCACGCTACGTGCAGCACGCTTTCAGGCAATCATCAGGGTCCAAGTTCCAGAAGAGTTTGAACCAAATGGCAATCCCGCGCAAAAACCAAACGCTAAGATCAAGTTACGTCTAGCGTCTCCTATCGGACTCAAGGTCGTTTTTGCCTAAGTCCGTATGACTTGTGTGATCCTTACTTGTGTTTGCGGCAAACACGCCAGAATCACCGGCGAAGCTCGTGGATGCTTTGCCCTAACCTAAGCATTCCTCAGGCATTCCGGCTAAGTTAAAAGGCTGGCCGCCTAACGGTTTAATCTGGCAAACTTGATCACACAAAACGAATGAACATGCAAAATAGCATTCAACCCAGAAATATCTGTTCTACTAAGTACCACTTAAGTGTTTATACATGCAGATGGATTAACAAAAGAAAGCAATGCAAAAAGAACCAAGGGGCTACCTGGCCCTTCACTCCTCGTCGCCGACGTCGATGTCGTCGCCCTCGTCACCTTCCATGGCCAGGTGGGTGGAGACATCCATGACCGGCCGCTCGACTTGCAAGATCCCTACCATGTGTTCGGCGGCCACACCCTCGCCTCCGCCAAGCTTGGCGTCTCCCTCGTCGACTGCCACCGCGCCATGGGATCAAGGGCGGCGCGCGGTAACCCAAGAGGGCAACAGATAGGTTGCGGTCATGATCGCGACCTCTCGACCTTCTCTGGCGGAGCGGGTGGCTAGGGCTTCAGGCAGTCCCCGGAGTGCTTCCGCGGCCTGGTTGGTCGCGTGAGCGAACTGCAGGGCGGAGTCCTCCAGCGGCGCGTTCAGTGCCACCCCCAAGGGCTCCAGGCACCTCTTCGTATACTGAAGGCCTTCTTGAGCATGACAGAGCAGTGCGCCACAGGCGAAAGGACTTCGGCCTCCGAGGTCTTGGCATTGTCTCGGTCCTCTCCGCCGTGCTTCACCCTCTCGGCCGCGTCTGCAGGCGGCGCATCGATTCTCTCTGCGCCAATCCCTCCTCGCGCTCGCCCTCACCTGCCTCTCTGCAGCCTCGCCCGCAGACCGACGCCTAACTAATGATATCGGCCCGGTTCGGCGGCAAGCGGCAAGGCGGTGCCAGCGGAGTGCAAATCCACGAGCCCAATGAAAGAGCTCGACGTGGCGTTCGGTGGGGGCAAGGGCGGCGCGCGAGGGGCGAGGCTCCCGAGGCGCTAGTGCTGGATCATCCGTTTGGCCCTCTTCAGGGCGGCCCGAGGCACTGGGCAGAGGTGCTCGGCTTTGGCTGGTGGGCTGGGCGTTCCGCCCTGGCGCGTCCCGAGGGCCGCTTGGCGGTACCCTCAGCCGAGACCGCCATCGGAGTGTGAGGCCACCTTGTTGGGCGGTGGCACAGGGTCCCATGGCCGAAGAAGTTGGCGCCGTGGCCGTTGAGGCCGTCGCCGGAGGAGGAGACGTCGGGGTGGGCGCCATGAGGCAAGGCCCCATGACGGTCGAGATTGGGACGGCTTGCGCTTGCCGCCCCCTGCGAAAAACCGCCACTGCGGGGCTCGTGGCGGCGAATGTCGGCCCGCGTCCCACGCTCTTGGGGGACCGGACCCATGGTGTCCGGGCGAGTGATCGCTTGCCCGCGTCCTGACATCGGGGGGTGTGTCCTCGATCACCACGGTCATGGGGCGGCACCACTGGGCCCCTGTGGAGTCCATCGGCGGAGCGACCACGATCCTTAGGCGCTCCGCGTGCCCCAGATCGGCGGCGGTGGGCCGGCCGCCGGAAAAAGTGCTTGCTGAACCGGCCAGACAAGACGGCCGCGAGCCATCGCCCCGAGCCGCTCATCCAAGTTTCCGTGCTGGCAATGGACAAAAAGTAGGCTGGCGGTTGGTAGGAGACCACAAAAGAAGCATGTGCAAAAAAAAAAAAAGAAAAAGCTAAAGAAGAACGAAGACTCACGTCCGCCACGCGTCTTGTCAGTCGTTGCCGCCTGTATCGCCATGCAGACGGACGGCGGCGAAGAGGGCCGATTCTCCGCCACGAAGTCCTGCTACAAATTTCAGATAGTCCGGCTTCCGCATCGGAGGATGCGGTCGCCATTGCGCGGAGCTCGCTCCTCGATCGGCGAGTTCTAGTCTCCTGAGGCCTCCGCGCCTTGGCTGGCACGCCCAAGCGTCAACGCCATTATCCTTGATGTACTGACCATTCGCCGCGCCATGACTTCCATTGGACCTAGGTGAAAAAGAGATGTAGCGGGAGGCCATCCGTCCATGACGGAAATAGCAGCTCCCACTACCTCATTGTCGGTGGAGGCGCAGAGAAAGAAGTGGCGGAAAAGTGGAAGATTCGCATCACCCCATGAACATTTCACAAAGGTGTGCGAAGATGGAAAGAAAGACAATGGAGTTGTGGGTGAGGTAAAGGTGGTGGATCCTGTAGAAGTAAAGGACGGTGAGGAAGAATTCAGAAAATGGCGGGACCAGGCCCGCCATCATAGCCCAAGTGTGGAGGAGGATTTCGTCGAAAGGCACCATGGCAGGCGATCCCCGCCTGAAGCGGAAGGTGCCCTCCGGCTAGAATGGTTGATCCTACCCACCGCGGGAGTCCGCATGGAAGCCGGGATGGCAGCGCCATGAAGAAGGCTAAGGCTTTTCGAGCAAGGAGGTCAAGAAGCGAAAGTTGAGGTGCGCAGGAAGAAGAAGGCGAAACCGCTTGATACAAATGAACCTATCTATATATGCCCTGCACCGGTTCAGCCAAGAGACAAGATCGTCGTCGCCTCGTCCCGAGAAAATCTGCAGATACTGGGGAACCGAGGCGGTCAGATCTCATGAGTGGTGGCCCCACCCAGAGCCCGCTAAGCATTTAATGAAGGTTCTAAAGTAGCTTTGACGCTTCTCGTAGGCGGGCCGGCTTGTCAACAGATTGCTATTGGGTACCCTCTTCACCGCGACAAAGGGGCCAACACGGCGGTCAACATGACAGACCCACGTGGCGCCCGGCGAAAGCAAAGGGCGAAGACGCTCGCCGCCCGGCGGCGGCCCACGTGGCACCCGGCAGCAGCGGGCGAAAGCACGCCTCGCCGCCCGGCGGTCGGCCCACGTGGCACCCGGCGAGCAGTGGGCGAAGCACGCCTCGCCGCCGGAGGTCGACCCACGTGGCGCCCGGCGGCAGCGGGCGAAACACGCCTCGCCGCCGGCGGCCGGCCCATGTGGCACCCGACGAGCATGTGGGCGAAGCACGCTCGCCGCCCGGCGGCGATCCACGTGGCATCCGGCGAAGCGGTGGCGAGCACGCCTCGCCGCTCGGTGTCTGGTCCACGTGGCGCCCGGCGGCAAAGGGCGGATGCCTGCCGCGCCCGCCAAGAAGACAAAGGTGGTGCGAGTGGCTTCACCTCGGCTCCTTCCCCGTCTGCAGATTGCTTCGGCGGCGGGGCATGGTGTCGAACTGCAACTGCAAGGAAATTGCCATAAGCCCATTCCTCGACGCCTCACCAACCCGTCAAGAAGGGTCACATCCCGGACGACCAAGGCCATGCGCGTCAGATTTAATGAGGCCGGAGGAACGGACAAGACGGAAGGTGTAATAAATGTATGAAGATAAGCATGATGACCCTCCTTGGTACTGCCTACTGCTCGGCCTATATAAGGGCCCTCGGGTGCATGGGGAAAAGGGTTCGGTCGAAGGTTGAAGAACAAACAAGCAAAGAGTTCTGTAGTAGAGCCTAAGGAAGAATTTGTAACCCAAAGGTTTTGTAATCGCACTACTTCAAAAACACTCTATAAACAATCTAGCAGAAGTAAGGCTATTACCCAAGGCAAAGGGGGCCTGAACTTGGGTAAAATCTTTGTGTCAACCCTAGTTCATAGACGCCGGAATCCTTCGCGTGAGAGTCTCTAGGGTTTTCACCCTCTAGGTTTAGCCAGCCGCGAAGACGCCCTCCTTCCGAACCAAACCCGGTCTGTAGACTCGGGCCTGTCAGGCGGAATACGCCGACAGAACCTTTTCGATTTAGCGCGATCGTGGATCCTTCGTGAGAGTACTCCAGATAAATGCAAAAAAAACATAATGATTTAAAAAAACGAAATTATTTATGTGAAAAAACAACGCACACGATGTATCCCGCCGCGAAAGCTGTTAACTAGGATCGTATGGGCCGATCATGTTTCGTACCTTGTGGGACCCGCTTGTCAGCTGTCGGTTCGTAGCCCCACGTGTCAGCCTTGCAAGCCTTACACTCTCCACTCGTCTTGGGAGTTGGAAGTTGCGTGTCAATAACTAGTGACTACCAAACTAAACACAGTGCCTCACCTTGTCGACATCTTGTCCTATCCTGGTCCGACTGCGATCTCCTCGCCGGCCGGAGCACAGCCGCCGAGCCATGGACCCGGACGCGGTGCGGCGGAGCCTCGAGCCAACCGCCTCCGCGGAGGAGATCACCGGCTCCACCCCTCCCCGGCTCTACTTCTACGACTCCTTCGTCCTCAGCGGCGTCCGCGTCGACGCCGCCGAACACGACCGCCTCCTCTGCTCCTTCGTCGTCACCCCCCGCCTCACCGTAAGCCACGTGCTCCCTCCCTTCCAGACGAAACCCTAAGCGCTAACTTTTTTTACGCCTTTCGGCCTTGAGATGGTGACGGCGTATGGTGCTTCGTTCGATTTTGTGGTGGTTTGCAGAGCCCCGCGGGGTACCTCCTCAGCAGCGTCACGGCGACGCTCGCCGACCAGTTGGGGTCGGCTGTGTTCTTTTGCAGCGGGCTCGGGTTGAGCGGGGTCTCCGTTGAGCTCAGCATCTCCTACGTCGACGCGGCCACCGTCGGGGTGAGACTAAGAACTAACTCTCTCTCTCTCTCTCTCTCTCTCTGCCCTAAAAATGCTTCAAATTATGTTCCTGTCCGTGGCATCAACAACTTTGGGGTTAAATAGATTGGAAATTTTTCATGAAACTGTGATTCTGTCGATGTTGTTGTGCATTTGGTGCTAGAATTGGGCAACTGGCAAATTAGGCCTTGCCGAATTGCTGAGACACGGGGACTAAGCGAGTAGCTGTGAGGTTCCTACCTGGCTACCTCCGGATGGGGGTTGTGTTCAGCAATGCTTTAGGGCTCATGTTTGGTGATGAATTGAGATCGGGAGTTCGTAATTGCACTGTGCTTGGTTGAAATCTTGCAGATGTCTGGATTCTATTACTGATTAGGTTCTGTCATGATGCTGGCCAGTCTTGCAGTTGCAGTTGAACGTCAAATTAGGCTGTTGCTGTGCACTTTTGGTATGTGTACTGGTACTTGCAATTGGTCATGATTTCTATGACTTGATGTTAGGAACAGCTTTGTGTCTAGCTGAAGCTGTCGTTGTGTTGTGGGCTGGGTTCTCACTTGTACCTCCATTGTTATTGCGTGTACACCTCAGGGATTTAGATCTTGTCTGGAATATGAAGTACTAGCCAGTTTGCCATAGTAAGACGTTGTTGGAAGCTAAGTAGTAGGAGTGAACTGGGGTTAGGTGTGTCAATTACTTTGAACTCGATAAAAGTTGTTAATTTTCTTTTTCTTTTTGGCTCCCTGACATAAATTACTAAATTAGGATTTGTGCTCAAAGCAAATGTTGCAGAGTGTGTCTTTTTTGTTTTGAGAGTAATAATGGTGTAACTCTATATAGTGCAAATGCTTTGACATTGTTAGGACATGCCAAAGCGTTCATCACAGCATTTTCTCTACTTTTTCATTAATGATTAGGCATATCATAATGTGTGACAGAAGGTAGGGGGCTCTAATGGTGCCATATGTGATCTTGTTGTTGGTATTTTAGAAGCAAATGCTTTTCCCTCAGTTTTCCATAAGGGTGACCATAACAGTCTAAAAACAGTGTATCTTTTATCTAGATAGTAGTTAGGTGTCTTCTGGTTATTTGAGGTGCTCTTGTGCTATGGTGACTGATATCTCACACTGTTGCTGTTTTCTCTGTTTTTTAAATCCCATCTTGGGTCTTGCTTGTATTTCTTCCTCTAGCAGTGAATTTGAATGCATTTCTCCTGTATTATTTTCAAATTAATCATTGTGACAATTTCTTAGTTTGACATTCTGATAGGTTATCTAAAGTTTAAATAGGTACTTGTCGTGGTTAAATTCGGCATTATATACTTGAAACCGCACTGACTAAGCGAGTGAAGCTTTGGCAGTTGGGCCATGGCTAAGTAAGCGTCTAGATTAAGTTGAGTTGGTTAAGATCTTTAGCAGTTAAGATATTTCCTTGTTAGGGATATTTCCATGTTAGGGTAAGGCTATTTAGCCATGTCAAGGAGAAAGAAATAAAGATTAAGGAGGAGATTACTTCTCTGCTTTTTCCCATCTATCCCCTCACGCGCAGCACCTCGCTGCGCCTTCCTCCCTCGACGGCGCCGGCTGGGCGACGTCCGGGATCTCCAAGCCGGCAACCCACTCACCACTACGACCTACGCAGCCGAGGCCGTAACAACTTGGTATCAGAGCCAATCAACGCCGGCGTCATGGCCAGCGATGAGGTTCGTACCCTGGCAGACAAGATTGACAAAATTGTCCAGAAACTGGAAGACATGGCGCTGGTCCAGGACGGCCACACCGCGCAGTTTGCAACCCTCACCACACGGCTGGATCGCCATGACGCTCGCATTGTCAAGGTGGACGACATGATGAGCGCCATGGTGGGAGGGGGCGAAAAAGGGAAGGGTGCAAAGGAAACTGTCTACCTTCCTCCAGCCCGGCGCGAGGCGAACTCCAGCGATGGCAATGGCAGCGGTACTGGAGGAGGGAGCGGACTGCACAATTTCATCGGAGGCCAGTTCATCGGAGGCGCGACAGGGAGCGGCGCGCAGCTTCCTATGGACGGGTGGGGTGGGTTCCCTGCGATGCCTGAGGGACGGCCTCCAAAACCTCTGCGCCGGGATTTCGCGACCTATGACGGTGCGGATGATCCCCTCCCTTGGTTGAATTCGTGCGAATTATTTTTTCGAGGCCAGCACACGGCGGAAGCTGATAAGGTCGGCACGGCGGCATACCATCTGCGCGGGGAAGCTCAGCAATGGTACATGCTCCTTGAGGAAGAGATGGGCGTCCTTCCATGGGTGCACTTCAAGGAAATCGTCCACCTCCGCTTTGGGCCGCCGACGCGGCGCAATCTCCTGGCGGAGATTAAACAACTTCGTCAGACAAGCACGGTGTCTCAGTATCAGCGGGAGTTTGAAGCATTACTTCCGCGCGCGAACCTTCGGGCTGACCAGAAGATTGAGATGTTCACCACGGGCCTCAAGGAAAAGATCGCCATCGCCGTGGACCTGGCCGCTCTGCAATCCATGGCCATGAGTTTGGCGAGGGCTCATGAGCGCTTGCAACAAGTGGATTCCGAAGACAACAGGCGCACGATCCCTACAGGCGGCGACATGAGGACCATGGCAAGTCCGCTGCAGACCGCGCACACGGCCGCCTCTGCAGGCGCACCCACCCTCGCAACTGCACCTAAGGGAGGCGACACCAGTGCTTCCGGGGCCAAATTCATCAAGAAACTGACTCAAGCACAAATGGAGGAATGGCGTCGTATGGGGCTCTGCTACAATTGTGATGCGAAATACACTCCCGAGCATTCCTGTCAGCGACTTTTCAGTTTGGAGGTGGTGCCTGATGACGGGGATCCGGGGGCGGTCTTGCCGCACAACGAGTCGCCATCCATCTCCTTCTCCTCGACCGGCATTGCGGTGGCCGGACGATCGTCTCACGGTCAGATTGGTGATCACCAACTCTTCGCGCTCATTGACTCCGGCTCCACCCATAACTTTATCTCAGAAGAGGCGGCAGGTCAGGCGGGTGTTGAGGTGACCGCAGCCAGCCCTTCTTTCCGGGTTGCAGTAGCTAATGGCGAGCGCGTCAGCGGCAGTGGCGAATGTCGTCGGGTTTCTCTTAACATCACCAACCACAACTTTGTCATTGATTTTTTTGTGCTGCCGCTTCCGGGGGTCGATATTGTCCTGGGTGTTCAGTGGCTTCAAACACTAGGGCCCATCACTTGGGATTTCCAACGTCTCACGATGACGCTTTGGCGGGGAAACCATCAGGTTCGACTACAGGGAGTGTCGTCGCAGCGTCCTTCTTTGGCAGCCATGGTCACTTCACCGATCGAAGTTAATGGATGCTTTATTAGCGAATACCCTCATGTTCACTACCCCCGGGCCTTCCACCGCCGCCTATGACCATAGGATTCATTTGAAGGTCGGTATGCGATGCTGCGTGGCCGTGCGCCCATATCGTTACCCGAGCTTGCGTATGATGAATTGGAGACACAATGTCGGGATATGTCTTTGCAGCAGGCATTATACGTGACGACATCGGCGTTCTCTTCACCGTCAGATCGCCGGGTCCGTAAGAAGGATAACACATGGAGGTTCTGCGTCGATTATCGAGCCCTCAACGACAAGACCATCAAGGACAAATTTCCTATTCCAATTGTGGAAGAACTTTTGGATGAGCTTAAGGGTGCGCACTTCTTCACTAAGCTGGATCTTCGGTCTGGCTATCATCAAGTGCGCATGCATCCTGATGATGTTCACAAAATGGCATTTCGCACGCATCATGGACACTTTGAGTTTTTGGTGATGCCGTTTGGCTTGACGAACGCCCCGGCAACATTTCAGGCCCTCATGAATGAAGTCTTGGGCCGCTTTCTTCGCCGCTTCGTGTTGATATTTTTTGATGATATCCTCATTTATAGCCAGTCTTGGGCCGAACACCTCTGTCATGTTCGGACCGTGCTACAGGAGTTATCTCGGAATGGATTGGTGTTGAAACGATCCAAGTGCTCTTTTGGTACTCTGTCTGTCGCTTATCTGGGCCATGTCGTCTCCGCCGAGGGTGTCACCATGGATAGGCAGAAGGTGGCCGCTATTGAGGAGTGGCCGACTCCTACCATCGCTCGGCCGTTCGTGCTTTTCTCATTTGGTTTGGGTATTATCGGCGCTTCATCCAGAACTATGGCACGATTGTTGCGCCCCTCACGCGCCTTCTGCGCAAGGAAGCTTTCTCCTGGACTTCAGACACGGCAGATGCATTCGCTTCACTCAAACAGGCACTTGCATCCGCTCCGGTTCTCCAATTACCAGATTTTGGTCTTCCTTTTATCATTGAATGTGATGCGTCCGGTTCTGGATTTGGGGCCGTCCTTCATCAGGGTGCTGCGCCCATTGTGTTCTTCAATGGCCGATCGCCGCCGCCATGTTAAACTTCGTTGCGTATGAGCGCGAGTTAATCGACCTAGTCCAAGTCATGTCCGTCATTGGGGCCGATGTCCGGGACGCTCTTTTCTTGTTCGCGACCGACCATTATAGTCTGAAGTTCCTATTGGATCGGCGGTTGTCTACTATTCCCCAACATCGGTGGGTGAGTAAATTGGTGGGTTTTGATTTCTCGTGGAATACCGGCAGGTCGACTTAATACTGCGGGTCGATGCCTTATCCCTGCCATGATGGTGATTCTTCTCCGCCGATCTCATGGGCATTATTGGTCCATCACGACTCTCTTTGATGACCTCGTCGAGACCTTCCGGATGACGCGGCTTGGCGATCTCTTCGCAAGACATTCAAGAAGGCCTTCTTGCGACACTCGACTATCTGCGATGGTGATCCTCTACAAAGGTCGATTTTGTTCCTCGCCTTCTCCCTTTGTGAACACCATTTTGCTATTTGCCATGAGGCTAGGTCATGAGGAGCGCAGAAGACGCTTACGTAGTTCGGCAGATTTTCATATCCCACGGGCGCGGCAGTTGCTCCAGGATTTCATTCGGGATTGTCTGATCTGTCAACGTAATAAAACAGAACACTTGCACCCCGGCGGACTCCTCCAATCTCTTCAAGTGCCTCATGCGGTCTGGTCGGATATTGCCATGGACTTCATAGAAGGTTTGCCTAAATCAGGCGGGAAGACAGTTATCCTCACTGTGGTGGATCGCTTTTCCAAGGCGGCGATTTTATACCATTGGCTCATCCATACACAACAATCTCGATGGCGGGTCTTCTTTGATACTGATGGTTCGCCTACATGGTATCCTCCTCTATTGTGATCGATCGCGATGTGGTTTTACAAGCAACTTTTGGCAAGAGTTGTTTCATCTAGCCGGGTGTCACCTTCATATGAGTATCGCTACCATCCTCAATCCGATGGCCAATCGAGGTGACCAACAAAATCATTGCTATGTATCTGCGTTGCTTTGCGGAGATCGATGTAAACAAAGGATTCGTTGGTCGCTGCGGGCGGAATATTGTTACAACACCTCTTTTCAATCTTCCTTGAAGACGACCCCTTTCAAGGTCGTGTATGGCCGAGATCCGCCGAGCATGCGCTCCTACGTTAAGGGGGACGACGTACTCCGGCTGCCGAATCTCAGATGCTGGATCGTGACGAGTTTTTGGCAGAGGTGCGCGATAGGCTATTACAAGCTCAAGCTGTGGCTGCCTCGTACTATAATCGTACTCATCGGGAAGTGACCTTCGAGGTGAATGAGTGGGTATGGCTTCGTATCTCTAACCGGCCGGGGCCTTCCCTGCCGAATGTGACTTCTGGTAAGCTCAGTCCGCGTTTTTACGGACCATACCAAGTACTGCAACGCATTGGGATTTGCCGCGATCGTCTCCGCCTTCCACTGGATCTCGGATACATGATGTTTTTCATGTGGGGTTGCTCAAGAAGTTTCATGGCGTCCCTCCACGCTGGTGGCACTCCGCCTCCGATGATTCATGGTCGGGCCGTTCAGCCTCAAGAAGCACTCAAGGGACGAGTTGTTCATGACGGCAAGCCCTCATCTGTTGGAAAGATCTTCCGTGAGCAGCGACACAGGAACATGTTGATGCCTTCCAATGATCAGATCCGGATTTTCAGCTCGTGGATGAGCTGTTTTCGGAGGAGGGAGGTGATGTCAGGTTCGGTCGGCATTATATACGCCGAAACCGCACCTGACTAAGGCAGGGTGAAGCCTGGCAGCTGGGCCATGGCTAAGTAAGCGTCTAGATTAAGTTGAGTTGGTTAAGATCTTTAGCAGTTAAGATATTTCCTTGTTAGGGATATTTCCATTTTAGGGTAAGGCTATTTAGCCATGTCAAGGAGAAAGAAATAAAGATTAAGGAGGAGATTACTTCTCTGCTTTTTCCCATCTATCCCCTCACGCGCAGCACCTCGCTGTGCCTTCCTCCCTCGACGGCGCCGGCTGGGCGACGTCCGGGATCTCCAAGCCGGCAACCCACTCACCACTACGACCTACGCAGCCGAGGCCGTAACAGTACTCCTAATTGTTTCATTTCTCTCTTATCACTTATAGATCCACTTTCCTTGTTTTGTGACATGCTTAAGTGATGTTCCTACTGCCAGTTCAATGTCATTAGGGTTTAGTACCTACAGAGGTGGAAGTAAGAGTTGTAAAAGGATACTGGGGGATATGAGGTGATGTGAAAGTGTTCTATAATTTCGTTAGAATAAATAAATATTCGTTGGAGAAAAAAAAATCTTAAAAGTTTTAGTGCTTGCATATTCATAGTCTTCTAGAAAGGTGGAAGGTGGTATTCTAATGAGTTAACATTGGTGAACATTGGAGAATGACAGCTCAATTGGTACAAGATAAAAATGTTTCTTAGCTTTTTACCTTTCGTTCATTTTTCTAATACGGAGATATAAGTGTGTAGTCTTCTATAAGCAGAAGGGACGGCTGAAGTGAATGAGCCTACATTCCCTCGTTATTCATTTTTGTTCCCTTTGGTTGGGGTGAGTTGAGATTGGAGCTTGCTGACAATAACATGGTTCCTAGAATCAGTATAGGGTTGAATTGCTGTAATGATGGTAAAATGCCCTGTTTGCTATCGGAAATAACCACGTTGATTGTTGATACTTGTCCAGATATTGCTGTGAAGATTCTAAACAGCTTGTTCCAGTTTGCTTGGCTGGAAATTGGCCAAAAAAAAAAAAAACAAAAGGGCAGCTTTGGCTAATTTCTTGCCAAATTATTATGAGAAGGCTTGATTAATTTTGAGTTTCTCTTCGTTTTTTCACTGCTATGTTAATTTTAAAAGTTGTTTGACATGCTGCAAACTATTTTGGCTAATTGTCCAGGAAGAAATAGAGGTTGAGGGAAAGCTGTTGCGTGCTGGAAAATCAGTTGGTATTGTCTCTGTTGATTTCAGGAAGAAAAGGACTGGGAAATTGATGGCACAGGCCCGCCATACCAAGTACCTTGCTGCAACTAGCAAATTGTGAGGCTCTCGTTCTGTTCCAAGATAACTGTCAAGGGTATAGATATTGTTGTTGGAAATATGTGCAAGAGGTCAATTATGAAGATGATTATCATGTATTTATAATTATGTTGTTCCTTTAATACTGTTATATTAAAAATCATCAGGTATGTGACTTGATCGTGAAACTATGTAATTTAATTATAACATTGTTATTATGTTGTTCCTTTAATAGTGTCATATTAAATATTGCTAGTCATGTGTCCGTGCGTTGCAACGAAAACTCGATTTGCGATAAAAAAGTTTATTTGCAAAGAGCACTAATAGCGGCAAAGATGAGTAATTACAAAACAGTGGCAATGGTGGGTAATTAAAGAGCAGTGGTAAAGGTGGGTAATTAAAAAGCAACAGCAAAGGTGAGTAATTTTAGTAAAGTGACGCGGGAAGAAACTCTTGCTTTATATAGTAGAGATCAAGTACGTAACTTGATCGTGAAACTCTATAATTATCAAGTTAAACTCTGTAATTTAATTATAATATTGTTATAAATTGTTTCTTGTTTATTTATTGGGTGGGATACCAATAAACTTTATTCAAAATAAGCACATGAATTGATTGATATTTACGTTTTATGGATTATGAGTATGTGATACTATTCAGTTATATGATACATGTAAGTATACATGCTATTGGACTGACCCACTTATGAAACACCTTTTGAGGATTTAATTAGTGTTATAAATTGTTTCATACAATGATAATGATTGATCCTTAAATCTAAAATCAACACAATTTCCTATATAACGATGGTATGCTTTGATGTTAAAAACTAACATTGTCCATAACTGAATAATCATTAGGACAACACTCGGATATACCTTGAATCGTAAGGACAACACTTAGATATACCTTGAATCATGCAGATGAAAGTGTACGATCAAGACGGAATTTGTCCTCCACATACTGAGGGAATGATATCAATCGGTCACTCGATGAAATATACTAAAGTATACCGGCATACGGTGTCGTCCGTCTGTTCGTGTGGATAACTGAAGGTCGTGGCTACTACTGCCATGAAGATCCAACGTATCCATTTTCGCTGCAACGTTCAGACGTCGAAGCTATGAGCTTCACGAAGAGATTTTACAAAAGCTTTGTATTTACGTTCTCAGTACCACAATATGTATTTATTGCTTTTAGTATTTTCTAAATTTTGGTTCTAATGCATGCGATATGTCCAAGAAAAGGGATAAATTTTTAAAATTTATTGAGTCTTTCCACCCTGATTCCCCAACAATTGTTATATATATAGACTCTCCTTATATAAGTTTTCTCATTTAGGTGTTACTTATATTAGCTTTCCTTTTGTACCTTCATGTACTCTATATATTCTGATTATTGGTCTTATGTTGAATACAAAGTGCTATTCATAACAAGATATCAGAGCTCTAGATTTTCTCCAAGCTTTCATCCTTCTGCTGCTGTCACCGCTACCCCCCTAGAGCAGTAATTTCCACTCACGGGGGCACCCCTGAGCTCTGCTCACCCCGGATCTTGTGGCCCGCGCTGGATCTCACACGTATCTGCTCCCCCTTGGTGTTCATGTCCCTCGAGTGCTCCGGGAAGCACCGCAGCCTCGGCATGCACACCTTGTGGAGACATCGCCTCCTCCCGACCGATGTCTCTGCTCTGGCTGACGCCTTCACCTAGATGACGCTCACCTGATGTTCGCCTGCGCTCCACGCGGCTGCTACCATGTATCCTCACCAGTGTGCCGGGCGCCACCTCCGCCTTTGGCCATACCGCCGACTGCCTCTGGGATTGACGAGCCGGCCTCCACCGTCTTCTTTACATGCCCTGTCGCTGGTCCTCCGCGCGACGCTGACGCCTTCTGCTCCACTGCGCGGTCTCTCGCCTTGGCGCCGACAACCTCCGGCCCTGCTCGGCTCGGCTCTCCACCAGAAGATAGCCCAGATTGAGGTGTGGTGGCCTTCACTCCTCCACACGGCACACACACCTCGCCCGCCAATCGCCTCTGATCCTACTTGGGTCGGCGGTCGGCCGCTGCCCAGCCACCTTTGTTGGCATTGCCCGGATCGATCGATCGATCGGATTTGGAATCAGATCGGAAGTTCCTTTTAAATCCGATTCGGCTCCGGTTTTGGGATCCTCTGGCTCTTCGGCTTTGGCGGCTCAGCTCGCTCGTTTTTCGGCTCAACAGCTCGGCTCTCTGTTTCAGCTCTTTTGTCGGCTTTAGCTTTGGCTCATTTTGTCTACTCGGATGGGCTCTTCGTCAACTTGGCTTCTTCATTGGCTCTCAGTCAGCCTAGCTCTTTCATAGGCTCAGCTTGGCTCTTGGTCAGCTCCTACATCGGTCGCCTCTATTGTCGGCTTAGCTCTCCTTTGAGTCTTTTATTCTTAGTGTCATTACTTCGGTTGCATCTATTCAAATCCTTAGCATCTTAGTTCTTTCGTCAGCTCAGCTCTTTTTATTGGCTCATTCTATCTACTTCGATTTTCGATTCATTACCTCGACTCAGCTTATTTCATCGGTTTGTCTCAGCCAGTTTCGGCTCAATTATATACCAAACGGTTTTAGCTCAGCTCTTCGTCAACTTTTCTTCGTATACTCGGCTCCTTCATGGGCTCGGTTTTTCAAGAGTTGGATGCTATGATAACTACTTCAAGATTAGAGTTTTGGATTTTCCTATTCTAATGTCAACCCTTTCAAATGCAATACTATTGCATAAGTCTTGCATTTGTGGAGGGTGTTAAGGGTATAGATATTATCATAAATATAGACTCTTCTTATATAGGTTTTCCTTATATAATTTTTTTTTCCTTATTTAGGTGTTGCCTTGCATAGGCTTTCCTTTTGTATCCTCATATACTCTATATATTCTGGCTACTAGTCCCATATTGAATACAACAAATACTATTCATAACAATAACAACATGATTATGCCCCACTCTCCATTGCCATGCCTTTATCAATAGGCAAGAACAACACGATGTTAGTGTTCTATATTGTTTAAGAAAGATCGTTTGTATCTAATTCTGAGATTTATACCTCTCTGGTCATTTCGTTTTCACTTTTCAGCCTTTGTCAAATAATATTTCCAAGAATGCGATTGCATTATTCCTGTTTGGAAAGTAGGAATTTGGCACGAAATGGAGTAAAACCCTCCAGAATTCCGTATCCAACTCCCGCGTTACAAACAGGGCCTTGGAAGGACGTCACAACTGGAAAGTAAGATAGTTAAGTCTCATTGTGGTGGTGCCGTGGTGTCATGATGTCTTCAATTAGAGAACTGTAGTCTGCCCTCTCCTTGGGAGATTCCCTTCCTTCAATCGGATCATTGCTGTATCATTCGTTTGTTTGGTGACTTAATTAAAATAGGCATGCATTGCATATAATCTGGATGCACCACATTGATCTGAGATAGTTGGTGGAAGTAGGCCCAGCTGCAATCATGTTTGTTCATGTGTGTACAAACGATAAGTTCATGTGGGCTGTCTGCTCTAGCTGTTAATTAGTTGACATAGAGCTGTTAGTTGACATCAATTGGGAAATTTATTTAGATTAGGTTTAATTATAGATTGTGCAACAACTGTCCCTTTCCTCCCTATGCTCATTTACTTGAGATGCAGGTAAGTGGCAATGAGACATAACTCACAGAGAAGTGCCCATTTCTGCATTCTGGGAGTTTGTAGCTGCCAAGCACCAGTGCAACTTGCTGGTTACCCTTTCTTGAACAGAAATATTAGGAAGCTTTCCAACGGTATAGGGAAGAATATGCTTGGTTTTCAAGAATACGATGCCTCCAAAGGATACTACTCCAGGAGCTCCCATCGCGCGGTCGCGCGTGTGGCAACTTCTCTAGCTAGGCATTATATGCAATATTAACAGCACTTAACATAGGGTATGCTTCTAATATTTCCTAAAAAAGTTTGACCCTTGTAATTTATGATCCGTACTCGGTGTTGGTGTCCTACTAGTAAGCTAGGTTTATGATTCCTTGTATATAAGATTTGATAATGACTCACTCCCTATGTATAATCACAACATGATATATTTTATTATCTTTTCAAGAATACGTCGCCTCCAAAGGATACAACTCTAGGAGCTGCCACAGCCAAAGCATCATTGTCGTTGCGCTGGCCACCGCATCCCCCTTCGCCTCCCTCGCGATGCCCTCCTTGATGCCCGCCACATCTGGCTCGACAAGGTAGTTTGTTCGATCCCTCTTCCTCCCGCTCTTTCTTTCCTCTCCTTTCAGTCCCTCTCGCTTCCCATACTGATCATTGTTGTTCATGCGCCTGCAATCGATTGGGACGCGTAGGGATGAACTAAAGGTGGATGTGAGCGGATGGTTGGAGACCTTCGCCGTGCACCCGCCCATCGGCACCACCTCCCCCTCCGTCTCCAAGTCGGTGCCTCTCTTTTACCATTGTCAATTCGTATCTTTTCTCGCTCACTCGTTTCAATTTGCTCCCTGCTATTGCTAATCGTCAACCACCGTAGGTATGTGCGAATTGTATGACTACTGTTAACTAGAGAAGAATACAATAGTACAACCGCTTCATGAAAGCAAATCTCTGTGTATACTTGCGCACTACCAAGAATTAAGCAATTAAAGTGTATTCACTTGTGTGGCCAAGATTATAGTTTGGGGAAACAAAATGACACCAGTCGCACGCACATTTGACGATCTAATTTGGTTTGCAGGTGGAGCACGAAGGAGCAATCAGCAGCACTCTCCATAGCCACCTATTCAACCGTGTAGGTGCTACACCTTGTTCGGTGCATTCCATGCATCTGCGATCATATTTATGGACTCAATTTGGCTTCTTCATCTGCTATAGGAGTTGGCCGAGTGGAATGCCAATACATGGACAAGTTTGGGTTTGTGTTGGTGATATTTACGTCCCAAAAGATTTCATCCTGGTTTCATATCTTAGTTTCATGCAGTTTCATGAATAACTTTCAATAGGTTATATGACTATGTTTCTTTAGTTTTCATTATAAAGCTTTCCTTTTTTTCAGGTTGTTTCACGAAGCTGAAATAAGGTTTTATAAATATGTTTTATTAAGTTTCAAGAGTTTCCACATCCATGTTTCAAAAGGTTTCAATAAGTTTCCTTTGCTAAGTTTCATCAGGTTTCCAAAAGTTTCATGAAGTTCATGGCTAAGTTTCATTAGGTTTCATAGTGTTTCATGATGTTTCACACATAAGTTTTATGATGTTTAATAGATAAGTTTTATTAGGTTTTATATTGTTCCAATAACATAATTTAGTTTTCTTAACTCTTAATAGCTTTTACGACTAAGTTTCAATAGATTTCATTTAGTTTTTACTAGGTTTCATGATAAAGTTTCACATGATTTCGTGAGTTTCAAGAGATTATGACTAAGTTATATGACGTTCTCTAATAGGTTTCATGATTAAGTTTTATCAGGTTTCTTGAGATTCAGGAGGTTCACAAATTTATTTCATTACGTTTCACATATATGTTTTATAATATTTCGCAGATAAGTTTCATTATATTTCATAGTATTCCATGAACATAATTTAGTTTCCTCAGCTCTTAATAACTCTCACGACTAAATTTTAATATGTTTCATTCAGTTTTAAACTTGTTGGATCTCTTTGAAACTTTTGAAGTTGGTTTTTTGAAACTCAGTTGATATTCTTCTTAAACTCGTCTTTAATCAAGTTTCAAATTTGAAACCTGAAATAACTTATATTTTTGTATTGAAACCCATAATTTTTTTTGGAAATGTGTTGAAACCATATGAAACATATGAAACATGCTTTGAAACTTTAGAGTTTGCCTTGTTGAAACTTAGTTGAAATTATTTTGAAACTCATTTTTTAAATCAAGCTTCAAATCATTTGAAACCTATCAAAATTTGTTTAAATACACTGAAATCTTGTGAAACTAGTTTGAAACTTTTTTGAAACCTACATAATGTACTCTAAAACTTTGAAGTTAGTCTCTTGAAACTCAGTTACAATTCTTTTGAATCTTTTTTTAAATCAAGTTTCATATTTGAAATTGGATGAAACTTATAGTTTCATATTAGAAACTTATTGAAATTTATTGAGACATACTAAAACATTTATAAAACCCATTTAAAACTCTTATAAAACCTACAAAACGTAGATGGAACGTCTTAAAACCTAGTGAAACATACATATATATAGAGTAAGGTAGGTTACTCTTTTTGGAAACACAACTCGCAAGTCAAAATCTTAAACTTTACTGCTTTACAGTGTTGTCATTATGTTTGGTGATGCAGTGCCAGTGCGTCATTGAATCAAAAGCTGTTATTCTCCCATTGTTACACAACACATCTGGCTTCTGGAGCTTGCCTTACTTAGGAGCAGATGTTTACTGTTCTTGTGAGGTAGGAGGTTGGATGTCTCTGTCTTGGCCTCCTTTTGCCTTTAGTGCGAACTAATCCCCTGTCCTTATTTGAGCCACCCAAATAAAACCACGCCTTCTCGATCCGATTTTTCCACACAAAACAGTACAAACTTTTAGTTTACCCCCACAGGCACACACACACAAGTGTCCCCAAAAAGGATGTACACCTTTCTTACTTCAGATCCAAACATGATATCATAAATCATGGCACCACATCTCGTGACCAATGGACACAGAAAAGAAATTGCAACTGTGTCGACCTTTTTAGATTCAGTTATTAAATGCTAGTTAAAAAGAAGTAACAATGAAGAAAATACAAAATGAAGTGGCACTACATTTCTCTGTATCTCATAAACCCTATTTACCACATCATGAACACTAGCTACTTACTTGTATGTCCAGTATGACTGGCGAAATATCAAGTGAAAATGTGAATTCGGTGCAAGTTTTCACCGGATATGCCGCGCGCGCCGGTATAATTTACTTGCCATTTTCATCTGAAGAATGCTTCAAGCTCTTGGAGGCGATTTTATTGTGCATGCTACGACATATGCACGCATCACTGTGCCCTCGCCATGGTCTTCTCGATGACGAAGAACCTCCTGAAGATCCTCATGAGCAGCATCCAGCTCGTCCGGCGGTAGTGCCCCGTCCCACCGGCCCTCGACGACGGCCGCAGCATCGGCGCGAACCCGTGCCCGCGCCCCGCCGGCTCGGAGTCCGTGTCCGACGACAGCTCCACGCCGCCCGACGCCGCGCCGCCGCCGGCGGACTCCTTCGAGCAAGAACCGGCCCGGCGCAGCGCCTCTAGCTCCTCGTTGAAGTTCTCCCACAGCATGTCCATCCTGTCCTCGTCGGCCGCGCCGGGCACGAGCTCTCCTTCTCCTTCCCCCTCCGCCGGCCGTTCCGCGGCGCCGTCCGACGTCGGCTCTTGTTCTTCCATGTCCTCGACGCTTCGGCGGCTCAGCACCACCGGTGCGACGGCAACAGCTGCGGCGGCGTTGGCGGTAGGAGAGGAAGGGAACCAGAGCGGCGAGGCGGCGAAGTGGGGGGAGGGGAGGCGGCGGCGGTAGTGGTGGTGTAGGCACAGGGGGTCCGCGGGCTCTGCCGCTGCTGCGGTTGTAGGGAAGGTGAAGTCGTCCATCTTCCTCCGCAGCCTCTCCACCTATAAGAGACTGCAGAGACGTTGCTGCTCGCGAGTACAGACGCCTCGCTGTTGCGACAGGGGTCGTATAAATAAGCCTGATTGGTATGTGTGCGCCTCTCGCTCCATCTTTACTATTTGGGGCCGTATTTACCTCGCCTGGGCCATGCATATGTACTAGAAGCGTGCTGCTTACTGTATGCGTCACAGGTTCATAAGCGTACGAAGTGCCTATGCCACAGTGGCATGCGTAGTGTGGTAGACCGTAACAGCAGCGTACGTACCGGTCGGCAGCATGAAGAATTAATGGGTAGATCGACCGGCGGGCAGATCTACCGGCACAAGGACGGCGCTGCACTGTGCCGGCCGTTACAGATGTACAAAACCTTTGGGACGTCGTAGAAGTGTACACGCACGTACGCGCGCTGTCAGATCGGCCTGTGAAGGTTTCGTGGCTCACGCGCCCGAATCAGGGGTCTGGCCGGGGATCTGATCGAGGTGCCAACAAAGTTGGCGGTCCATGCCGACCGGGAGCGAGCGCGGCTAAATGGCGGTGAAATGTTGATCTAACCTGGTCGGCCGGGCGCAGTCGTTTTCGGGCGTCGGGTGGGGCGTCTCGTCGACCGTTGAGGCCTCTGAGGCTCGGACGACAGGGCGCGCGGCGGCTGCGCCACCGGGCGAGCGGAGACGAGGTTTGCTTGCTCGCGCGGGCGGGGTACGGTAGAAGGGAGCGCGCGCGACGCGATGGATGGATGGATGGATGGGAGGGAAGGCGACGCGCGGGCGCGGGGTAAACAGGGGAGCTGGGGGTAGCTGTGCCTGTGGGGAGGCTGTGTTGATAGGTGGTGTACGATGATTTTTGGCTGACTCAGCTTCGATCGGCTGCGTTTGTGGCGTGATGCTGCAGGGCCACCGGCAGATGTGGCTGTCGCCGTCCGGGGGCACTCTTTCGGTTCTACGGAGAGCGATATAATCTACCTGCAGGTTGCAGACAGATACAGATATCATTTTAGATTCTCACACTTCACGCAAACATATCTCTATAAAAGATTGTATTACCTACTTTTACTATATCTTTGGATTATGTTTTACTCTAGTTCATGGTTATAAATGATATTAGAAATAGTTTAAGAGGAAGGACATAGGAAGAAAAATTGTAAAAAGTTACATCAAAATTATCGAATAGCATCTATTTATAAATAAAATCTAAAAACTAGAATGATATGTAGCCGAAAATAGACAGAGTGCTAACAACTTATCAGAGGGAGAGATGATCCCAGGCTCTTGATTTTGGGATCGCTGAAAGCTAGTTTTTCGAGCCCAAAAGCTAGAGTGGCTCAAGTTAAAATTTTAATTTTTAGATGGATTCCTATTTCGAAAAGGAGAAAATTTGGTCATGTCACTGATATTTTTAGGCTTCTGGATTTTGTTATTGCTCTTTGCCTTATTGGCTTTATATATGCTATTGGAATTGTAAGTTTTTTTTTTTTTGAAAATGTCAATAGTGACTCAACTTTTCTCAATGCCAAAATTGCCCTTACCATTATTCTCCCCGTCCCTATCTGCTCTCCCCGCGGCCCATCTCTATCTCTCTCTACCTTCCAGGTGTTAGTTGAAATGTAGGCATTTCGCAAAGGAGTTTGCAGTTTGAATAGCAATATAAGGCAAGAAAAAAAAAACAATGGCAAAACTCGAATTAAACAAAACATCAATTGTATAAACTAAATTTTCTCTTAAAAATGGGATAGATGGCTTACGAAGATTTGGTTGAGGTTTTTACCACCACAACAACAGGCGCACAGCCTACAGATATTGTTTTAAGTGTTTGTTTGTTTTAGCTTTTGATTCTAGATTCTATCTCTAAAAATAGAATAAAAAATAAACAGACTGATTCTAGAATTCGATTCTCACAATCTAACCTACTCATATACACTAGAATCCACAGTCCATTTTATACGTGCTTTTAAATTCTAGCTTGTAGAGAATAAGTTTCTCTACAATCACAATCTAAAATCAACTTTTAAAAAATCCAAAACTGAAAGCCTAAGTTCACGGGACTGAAAACGCTACTCGGCCTACGCTGCACTGAATTCCCTCAAACACGCTAAAGTGCCCACTAAAATGGATGTGATTCCAAATTGTCATCTTTTTTAGAGTCAACGAGACCGACTGTGTCATCCAATTTCTTATTTTGCTTGTCCAGCGGGGTTCTCATCGCATGGATATTTTATCCCAACTTCTTGGCCAAGTGCATAGCTTCTATATGCTCTCCTCGAGCTTCTGGCGTTGCTTGTAGTTCTGACATCAACGTCTATAATCAACTTACAAAAAGTCGCTACTATCTGGATAATGACCCATGGTTTTGTTTCTGTTCATCATTAAATACAAGCACTCCTCAGATTAGACCGGAAAAAAAACATATCATAGATAACAGAACTCTTTCCTAATCAAATTCCCTCTCACATTTTCCTATATGCTTATTTTGCATTAACCTCTTTCCAAACAATAAAAATCGGCCAAATCAGCAAACTATGGGCATGTTTGGTTTGATGATAAATTTGTCTTACTAACCTTCACCAAATTGGCTACCAGGGGCGGATCTAGGAGAAAAGGTTATCAAGGTCGTCAAAGTCACTATGAACTCATAACACTAACTTGTAACTTATAATAAGATAATTATATGCTTATATAATAAAGAAAACCATGTATACTGGATTGAAAGACGTTGGTGTCGCTTGACTCTGGTCTGTACAATATAGAACCACACCTATTTGTTACTAATGTTTTGGCCAAAGATTGGTAAGAAAATGAACTAAAGAACCAAAGGATAAGGGAATCTTACCAAAATTTGGTAGCAAACTGTCGGGGATTGGATACACTGTACCAAGACGACCATCGAATCCCGGCACCAACCGACCATGCCCTTGCCCGGACAACGCATGCAGGACCGACCTTCGTGCGCCTGGCCCGACAAAGCCACTCGGGGTCTCGACAAGGCGATGTGGCATTAAATGCATGGCGGCTCAAGGATCGCGGTTCGGGATCCGCCCACCATGGTCCGCGGCCGACTTGGTCCGCGCCCATCGTGCCCACGCCGTGGTACCGGGCGGTGGCGCGCATCGCTCACAGACGCCCTCTACAAGAGCGCCTCTGTAATAAATGATTTGTCTCCTGTAATTCCCTATAAATACCCCCTCCCACGATGGATTGAGGGTTGGACCTTCTGTGCTACACACACTTACACACATCGCTTGCTTACGGGAGTCCTTAGGATCGTTCAGGGCCTCCCGAGCAAGCGCATTGTAGCCCACTTTCACATACTAGTGCAATCACTGGACGTAGGGTTATTATCTCCCCCGTGAGAAGCCCGAACCAAACAAAAAATGACCCCCTATGCCTTACAATTGTCCGGTATACCTTCGTTCCATTGCTCGGCATACTCTCAGACGTATAACCCTTGCGGAAAAGAGGCCCCAAGTTGATCCCTCATTCAACAAGTAAGCTCGGCGGGGGACCCTGTCCCGAATCGTCGACAGCTGGCGTCGTCCGTGGGGATCGACTGAAGTCCTTCTGCAAGAAATCCCTAAGGATGCCGAACTCACAAGACAATCAGGACCTCTGCGTCTTTGACGACGTAGAGGACGGCGATGAATACTACGCCAGCGATAGCGTAGGCGGTGCAACCGACCCGGAAGGCCACACCGAGACCGAGAGTCTTTCCCGGTGGTCTGCGCACGAGAGCGCTTCTCCGCCTAAATCGAATACCCTCGCCACGAGGAAGAACATGGCGACCTCGCGGGCGACGAGCCACTCCCGATCGCTCGAGCTCACCTGGGGAACACGGCGTCGACACCACCCCGGTGTCGTCCACGCAGTCTTGGTATTCCCGTAGCATCAACATGGCGGGAGGAGGACGACCAAGGCGAGCATCAGTCCCCCGGAGTTTCTCCCCACCACCAAAGACGATGTCGGGCGAGGACCACCGGAGTTGTCCTCGGCGGGAACCCAGATCGCCCACCGCCACTTAGCGGGGCGGGCGCCGGCCGAGATCGGTCTCGCAAAGATCCCAATAATACCGCCTCGAGCACGCGGCGCGACGCTTTCAAGATCGCCTCACGCCGCTCCCGTAGCGCCGAGCGCCATTGCGACGGCCGGCGCGCTCTCCAAAACTTCTCCAACAGCGGACTGGCAACCATGGGGGCACTTGTGGTAAGAACTCGAAAATCTCGCCGCCGATATAGGGCTTCCGAGCCGCTCTGGCGCTCAAGGGCCCCGAGTGTTTCCGGGACCACAAACACCTTCCCTCGTTTCTCCTCACCACGATGCCCCGAAGTCTGCTGCTGGGCGGGCATGGAAGCAAGAGCGGTTCCGTGAGGATGCCCGAGATTCTTCTCGGACAGACTTCGCGGGCTCGGGCGATTCACCGCTTATGAGCCTTCCAATGTTCTTCTCTCGGCGCCGCCGGGGCGTTTTCTCCGCATCATTGCCGCAGCGAAGGACCAACTGGCCCGACTGTCGTGATCCCCACTCCGCGGGGCCGCCGTGATACTGGTTTTGATGTCCGGCCTTTTCGGCGTCCTTCATGAGGTGGCGGGCCGAGCAAGTTCAAGCCCGACCACATAGAGCGGTTCAACGGACCCGTAACCCGGATGAGTTCCTTCTCGATCTACTCCACCGCCATCGTGGCGCCAGAGGAGATGAGAGAGTCATGGCCAATTACCTCCCCACGGTCCTCGATGGCTCGGCTAGGACGTGGCTCTTCAACCAGAAAGAGGGCTCGATCCGCTCGTGGGGGCATCTTTGCGATGCCCTCCGCGCGAACTTCCAAAGCTGCTACACTCGCCCGGGCAATGAGCGAGATCTGGAGCGGCTGATCCAGACGGACAAAGAGACCCTGTGCCACTTTGTCCAGAGGTTCATCAAAGTAAGGAACTCTATCCCGAGCATCTCGGACGAGGCGGTCGTCCGGGCCTTCAAATTCGAGGTCCGCGACGTTCGCTTCACACAAGATTTGGAGATCCACCCCGACCTAACGGCCAACGAGCTTTTCCGTATGGCCGACCGGTACGCGAACGCCGACGAGGACGTACAATGGAAGAAGATGATCGATGAAGGCAAGCTGCCGCCTCAGCCGGGCCTGGAGGGCTCTTCGGGCAAGAAGCGCTCGGGCTCGGTTGAGAAAAAGGCCAAAAAGAAGAAGAAGCCGGTGTGCGAACCGCACTGCCGCCGCCATCGATCGCCGTCGCCTCGGTTCATGGGACGGAAGTCGATGGCGATCAAGCCCGGCCACGATCATGCGGCAATGTACTCAAGACCCCGATGATCGTGGTCATGGCGATTAAGGCCGTGGCGACTAAGGTCGAGGCGCCAGAGCGCGAGCAAAGGCGCCTTTTCGGTGTCCGGCTCGCCTGTACCATCAAGCGGCGTCACGACCTCAAGAATCGCCAACCTCGGCGATTGCACGAAAGGTTCTACGACGGTGAGGGTCCCATGCCCACACTCCCGGGACAGGTGGATAACAGCAAGGGCAAGGGCCCAGCGGAGGACGGCGACGACAACATGGGATTCCAGGAGCCCCAAAACCACATCGCCGTTATATTCGGGGGCTCCTCGGCATACAAGTCCCGCAGGGACCTCAAGAAGGCGGCGGAGGTCTCCACATCACTCACGGAGAAACCACCTGCTCAACAACGGGTGGTCCGAGCCTCACTTTCTCCAAGGAGGATCGCCCTTGGAATGACCAGTTCCCAGCTCCGGCTGGTCGAAGTCTGACCATCGGCAATGCTAAGGTCGGCCGAGTCCTCGAGACGGCGGAAGCTCTCGACCTCATATCTCTGCTTCGGTCCCGACGAGATGCGTGTTCCTCGCTCCAGATCAAGAGCATCGCCGTCTCGTTTACGGATCGCCCCGCACTTCGATCATGCCCCGCCGATCGCGGTTTGCGTGACGCTCGGGTCCGCCAACTTCCGACCGAGCCGATCAATTTTGAAGTCGTCGACTTCAAGTCGGCCATAACGCCATCCTGACAGCCAGCCACCTGCCCAAGTTCATGGCCGCCACGCACCACGCCTACCAAAGCCTCAAGGCCCCGGCCAAATGGCGCTATCACCATCAAAGGCGCACCACAGGCGGCCTTGAATCGCGATGAAAAGCGCCGACATGGTCGGGCAATGCTCACAACAGGGTTCCGACCAGCGCCGCCATTCTCGATCAAAGTTACCCTCCATCCGGAGGAGAAACCAAGGCGGTCCCTCTCGACGAGGCCGACCGTCCCAAGGTCTTCCATCTAGGGTCTTCCTAGACCCCAAATAGGAACTTGAGCTCATTACTTTCTCCGGAGGAGCGCGGACGTGTTCGCTCGGGAACCGTCTGACATGCCCGAGTCCCAAGGAAGTAATTGAGCACAAAGCTAGCTGTTCGCCGACAAAACCTCCGGCGCCGAAGCTCAGCGCTTTTCCCGAGAAGCAAGCGATCGTCTCGATGAACTCGACAAACTCCTCAAGGCCGGCCGTCGTGAAGTCGAGCACTTGAGTGGCCGCAAATCCACCATTGTAAAGAAGAAGGGGGCAAGTGGCGCATGTGTGTCGACCACACCGCCTAAACGCCGCCGCCTCAAGGACAACTTCTCATTGCCAAGCATTGATCAACCGGTCGACGAACGGCGAATCCTGTAATGAGTTTTTGGATGCCTATTCAGTTATCACCAGATTAGCTTGTTCCTCGGGACGAGGAGAAGACTTCCTTCATCACCCGCTCGCACGCTCGCTATACGACCATGTCCTTCGGCTCATGGAACGCCGGCGACCTTCCAGCCGCTTGATGCGAAGACTTTCCAGACCAGATAGGCGAAACCGGAGGTGTATGTGGATGATATCGAGTTAAGAGTAAGCTCCTCGTGTCATGTATTCGACCTCGAGGAGACCTTTTGTAATCTCCGTAGGCATAGAATAAAGCTTAATCCTGAGAAATACGTTTTTGGGGTAAAAGCTGGCAAAGTGCTCGGGTATCTCATCGGGCCGCAGGGCATCGGTGCCAACCCAGAGAAGATCGAGGCCATCGAAAGGATGCGCCCTCCGGGCTCTGTGAAAGAAGTCCAAACCCTAACCGGACGTATGGCAGCCCTGAGCTGCTTCATTTCCCGGTCAGGCGAACGCGGCCTGCCTTTCTTTAAGGCGCTCTGTAGGCACGAGGGCTTCGCCTGGACAGAAGAAGCTAACCGCTCCTTCGAGGAGCTAAAGTGGTACCTGTCCAGCCCCCCGATCTTGGCCACGCCAAGGTCGGGAGAGCCGCTCCTACTTTACCTCGCGGCGACACCCCATGTCGTAAGCGCGGTGTTGGTGGTAGAGCGGGAAGGGACGCAGCGTCCGGTGTACTACATCAGCGAAGTGTTGAACGGACCAAAGAGCGCACCCCGAGGTCCAAACTTCAGATTCGCGCTCATGGCTTCCAGGAAGTTACGCCACTACTTCCAAGCCCACAAGGTCGTCGTCCCGACCAGCTTTCCGCTTAGGGAGATCCTAAGAACTCTAGACGCCAGCGGCCGGACAGCGAAGTGGGCCATGGAACTCACGGAGTTCGACATACACTTCTCTGCCCGCACGGCAATTAAGTCCCAGATCTTGGCAGACTTCGTAGTGGAATGGACGAACCCCGCCCAGCCCACCACGGAGTCTCAAGAACCTCAGGACGGCCGCTGGACCATGTACTTCGACGGATCCCGAGCTTACGAGCCTTCGGGTGGCGTTAAGTTGATGTGTCCTCAAGGACCGGCACAATATGTCATCCATTACACTTCGCGCAACCAACAACGCGCGGAGTATGAAGGCCTCTTGGCAAGCTACGAGCGTGCAAGGCGCCGAGTCCAAATGATCGACTATGAAGGGCGATTCACAGCTGGTCGTCAACCAAGTAAACAAGGAGTATCAGTGTTCCGATCACTCAATGGCGCTTTACTTGGTTGAAGTGAGGAAGATGGAGCGGTACTTTAGAAATTTCGAAGTACTCTACATCCCCAGGAAGGACAATTCCCTGGCCGACCAACTTTCCAAGGTCGGTTCCTCGCAGTTGCCCGCCCCACCTGGGGCGCTCGTTGAGCATCTGCACAAGCCCTCCATTCCCTCTGTAGAGGAGGCACCACCCCAGATGCCCGCCCAGCCCGGGGCGCTAGCCGAGCATCTGCGAAAGCCCTCCAATCCCTCTGAAGAGGAGGCACAAGAGACATGCGGTAACGTCTCCTTCCTCGAGCAAGGCGCAGATTGGATGGCGCCATTCATCCAGTATCTTGCCCACGGGACATTGTCCGAGGAAGAAGCCGAGCGTTCCCTACCAAGAAGGCGATCATCCGTCTACAAGCTAGTAGACGGCGCTTTGTATCAAAAAGGGCACTTGAGTCCTCTCCAAGTGCATATCTCGAAAGAGGGCGAATTCTTCTCGAGAGATATCCATGAAGGAATGTGCGAGCCCACTGCCCTTCCGGACGCTCGTGAGCAAGGCATTCCTACTGGGATACTATTATTATGGCAGCTAGACGACGCCGGGCGATCGTGGTGACTTGTCCAGGCGTGCGTTCCACGCCCGTAAGTCCCACTCACCAACAGACGCTACCGCAAACCATCCCACTCTCATGGCCATTCTCGACCGGGGCCGACATTCTCGCCTTTCCCGTGGTCAAAAGGGTTGCAAATTCATGCTCGCCGCCATCGACACTTTCTCTAAGTGGATCGAGGCCGAGCCAGTTTCAACCATCTCGGCTCAAGCAGCCAGATGATTTTTCCGCAGCAACGTGGTGACGCGCTTTGGGGTACCCAATCGCCTCATCACGGACAACGGACTCGCCACTAGCGAGTATTGTTTGTGCCCATCTTGCAAGACATCGAACAAAAATCGCTTCCTCAGAGTCTATCCGCAGAGCAATGGAGCAGCCGAAAGAGCGAACGGCCAAATACTCCAAGGGATAAAGAAAAGAATCTTCAAAGACCTCTCCCGACAAGGCGGGTCATGGGTGGACGAGCTCCCTTCCGTCCTTTGGTCCGTGCACACCACCGCAAGCCGAGCTACGGGCGAAACGCCTTTCCAGCTCGTTTATGGTGTAGAGGCCGTCCTGCCCGTCGAAATCGTGCTCGGGTCCCCAAGAGTGCACCTAGCCGACGACATCCACCAAGGTCGTGAGCGTTGCCTCGACCTCGATCTCGCCGAAGAGACCCGCCTAAAGGCACAGCTCCGATCAGCCATCTACCAGCAAACCCTTCGCAAGCACGCGGCCAAGTCAATCCGGCCCCGAGCTCGCAGGGGGACCTCGCCCCACGTCGAATTCAGACATGTCGAAGGCCAACAAACTTTCCCCAAATGGGAGGGACCATTCACGGTCGCTTTGTCACACCGGGCCGTCCTCCTTGCAATGGAGGACGGTCACAGGCTCACCAATTCATGGAACATCGACTACCATGCAAGTTTTACATCTAAACTCATGTTCCATTTTACATTATGATTGTAAATTCACGACCTTTCTTTTGAGCAATGCAACTTTAATTCGTCCAAAATCTTTTCACTCCATGAAATCGGCTGTGCAGGCACGCGGATTATACAAGGCGCCACGACTAACACCCGGCCTCTAAAAATCACCACCAAAGGCTCCAGTCTTGATAAGCCGACCTTGGTCCGCAGAGCTATCACGCGCATGACACATCGCCGCAAAATGAGACACCCTTTCTTCGGCCACCCGAGATTCAGCCGGCCAACAGGTTTGCCGCCACGCACCATGTCCATTAACCGTGCGCTCCCCCTTCGCGCGGCCACTGTCGTAGTGTAGGGACGTGCGTTCTAGGTGTCGTAAAGTTTTAGGGCGCGCTAGTTTTCTCTCCACCGACCTAACCTACGCTTGTCGCTCGGACAGGCCGGTGTTTTGGTCAGAGGGGCAGCGCGCGCTTTCTCTCACCTCTCCTGCGAACGAACTCGTGCTCGTAGCACAGCTACACGAGCTTTATTCGCAGCGGGGGCTGGATGGGAGCAAGTTATCGCGCCAATATGTTTTCACCGCTAAGTCACAAATTGCCATAAAACATTGCTCGCTTCAAGCACCGACTACCTTCGCGAAGTCATTCTATTTCACCACTCGGCCTATGCCGCCTATGCGCCGATCTAACCTACAATGTGTCCGTCTCCATGACTATCTTTTGCAGGGTAAGTAAGAGAAAGCCCAAAAAGGCGTTATCACAGACGCAGCACTTAAGCAAAGAGGAATTCACATTACAAGTCGTCATTCGCCAAAGTTTTTCAAAGTAAAAAAGAAAAAATGTGCAACCCTAAGCTCGGGCGTTGCTCCCTAAGCCATGAGAGTTTTTGCCTATAGTCGGCGATCTTGGCTCAAGATCGATCACCTTCACGGGCGTCGCGCCTTGGCAGGCTTCTTCATGAGTCTCGACCTCTTCTTTATCTTGGTTTCGGCAAGGGCGGCCACGCCATACGCCGCCTCCAGTCGGCCACCTTGGTTTCGAGGGTCCGAGCACACTGCCTCTCTCGCTCAAAGTCTTGCTCGAGCCCAAGAACCTTCTCCCGCTAAAGGCCGATCTTTCTCCAAAGAAAGCAAGATCCCGCTTCCATCGCTATAGCTCGCCCTGGCTCGGGCGCGATTCCTCAAGCTCACCCATCTTGGTCTCAAGGGTACGGCATGTCGCTTTCCTCGCCAAGCTCTTGCTCGAGCCCTCGAACTTTGCTCGCTAAGGGCAAGATCTTTCTCCGCCAAAGAAGCGGTTTGCTTCAATCGCACTAACTCTTGCTCGAGCGCGAAAGCACCTTCTTCTCGGCAATCAGCGTCTTCCTTGGATCAAGGAACCCGACCTTTCTCGCTCAAGCTCTCGCCGAGCCCGAGGATCCGTTCCTTGACTCGGCCGACGCCTCCGCTTCCGCCTCTAAGATCTTTGCGTGAGCAAAGCTTCCGCCGCTTGAAGTCGCCACTTCTCCTCCACCTCTCGACCGGGCTCGCTTTCAGAAAAGCGGTTCACGGTGTCGGGGACCATCAACACCTCTTTGAAGTTGGCCAAGGTCTTTTGAAGAAGCTGCGGGCAGAAAAGCTCTAAGTAAAACTCCCCCCACAAGATCCGAAGAAGAAAAATCACCGCAGATGGCGAGCATCCCTACCGAGCAACGCGTTAGTGCGACGCTCTCCGATATTGCTCAAAGACCGCCGCCGCCTGAATATCTTCGGGCTTCGGCAGGGGTGTGCGGACAAGTCCAGAATCCTTGAACAAGGGCAGGTCACTCGAGGACGTCGAAACGTCCCTCGGGCGTGAGATTCGCCCCGGAGCGCCTCGCTCCCTTCCCCGAAAAATCCCACGCCGAGTTTCCTCCGCCATCCGCGGCATGTTCTTCGCCGGCGGCATCGAGGGTCATCCCGAGCATGTCGTTTCGCCGGGCTTCAAGCCTTCTTGGCGTGCTTTTCGCTCAATCTCGGCTCGACCACCTCTCTCCCTTGCACGTCTGTCGTGCTCGGGAGGGCCAAGGGCTCCACCCCGCCTTGGTCATCTGCGACGAGGGTGTCCACCGCTGCCACGGCCTCCGTCATCACAAGGTCGGCGGCACGGGCAACCTCCCTCTCTACGACACGATCAAGGAGCTCGTCAATCATCCTGCGATAGTCCGAGCGGGACCTACGAGCTACGTCGCCCACGTCAGTTGAGCGGGGCTAGCTCGTGTTGACATGCACAAAATCGAAGATCAAGACGAGCAAGTGTCGAAGCTTACCTTTGGCCAGGTCCTCCTCTCCGCTAGCAGGAGGGTTCGCCGCCGCCGCAACCACCGGCTTGGCCCTCTCCTCGGCGGCCTGGGTGATCTTCGCCAGCCGGGGCTCGACCTCCTCCATGTCAACCCCCACCAGCGTCTTTCTTCTGCCGCCTTGCTCACAGGGGGTCATGCTCGGCCGATGATCCCGAGCTCCTGAGCTTTGATAGCTCGCGCGAGTTGATCCTTCGTATCGACGAGCTCCCTCTCCAGCGCCTCCCGCTCGCTCTGCACCATTCCTTCGATCAGTCTTCCCTCCACCTCGATTTGTTCGATTTGAACTCCCAAGTCGTAATTCTTCAGCCAAAGCCTCAGGCGGCTTACCTTCTCCTTCCGATCAGCATACTCCATATGCCGTTTGAGTGGATCTTTGGGTGCAACCGCATGCCTCTTCGGCGCCCGGGTGCTCGCGGGTGGCGGCGCCGATCTCTTGCCCTTCCCCTTTTTGGCCTTGGCCGCGGGAAGGAGCACATCACCACTGCCCGCCCGGGACTTGAGCTCGCCCACTGGCCACTCCAGGCAAGCTTTTCTGTCGAGAAAAACAGGATGCCATCAAAAGAAAGCTCGGATGTCGCTCCTGCGCAAACACTTTGTAAGGCTCTTGATGTTCTCCCGAGCATGAATCACCGAGGATGCTTACCACTTTGCCCCGCTCAAGCATCGTTCATCGAACTCGGCGTTTTTGCTCAAGCTCCTTGTTCTTCGGGTCCCAACATCTCGCCGACCCTCTTCTCCACCCAACAGAGTCTGGGTCACACCGTGTTGCACGAGAGGTCAAGATGGGTTCAAGCAAAACTTATGAAGCAAAATCGTGCGCAAATCGCGAGGGCATACCAAATTCGCCATGCGGTGATGTCGCCCCACCCGCCGCCTTTGAAAAAGGTGCTCCTCTTCCTCACGGAGATATCCTGTTCGGAGGAAGTCGCGACGCTATCTCGCCTGGTAAGCCCCATCTCCGTGAGCCCATGGATCGCCATCAGACCCGCCTCTTCGGGGTGTTGATCAAGTAGCGCGGTGTCTCGGCGCTGGCGCGCCTCTCTAGTATAGCGCAGAGAACTCCTCCGACTTCCGAGTAGAACCGATGGATCGCCCAGCCATGACGGAGTCCTTGAGGGTGAAGATGGGGAACTCAGACGGGCAAGCGCTTTCAACCGAAAGTATAGGCTCGGTGGAGGAAGCACTACCGGTCTTGAAAAGGTTGTAGAAATGGAAAAAGAGACTTGGCGTGGGAAGGACGCCCACGAAGCCTTCGCAGAGGTGGGCGAAGATGTTCAAGACAAGGATGGAATTGGGGTTCAGATGGGTAACCTCAAGACCGCATTGCTCGAGCATCGCTCCCCAAGAATTCGCTCTCAGCAAATGGAGCCTGCTGGATGATGTAGAGCTCGTGACGAGACTATCTCGTCGTTGCAGGCGCCGGGCTTCTCGCCGGGATCCTCCAGTGTAGGGGTCCAGTACCGTAATCTTGCAAGATTTTGAGCCTCTCCGCAAAGGACCTTGTTTCGCACCAAACCGTGCCATGGGAGACTTTGAAGATGAAGCGCCGCAAGAGAGAAGGAAGCCAAGAAGTTTGGAGGTTTGGAAGTCGAAGTTAGGAAGTTTGTGGCGGAGTGTTTGTCGTAAGGGGTGAGGATTAGGGATGGCAACGGTCCGGGTACCTCCGGTCCAGCTTCTATAGACCAACCCGAGACCCGAATTTAGACCGGACCGGACCAAGTCGACCACGGGTCTAAACTCGACCAGACCGAACCCGAACAGGCACTGACCCAAACGGATACCCGACCGAACCATTGTTCCATTTGATTCATATAATCTCAACAATAAATTTTTGATTCATATAATGATCGATCAATCACCAACTCAAGGCTTGTTTTGTTTGTTCATACATAGTTACATACGTAAGTATACCATGCATGCATGAGGTGGTGCACGTCGTCCAAAGAGTATGTTTAACGAGAGGAGGGACGTCGCTTATATAGCCTTTTCCCCACTCCCAACCAAGCCGAACAAGCGATGTGGTACTCTTGGCGCGTTCGCAATCGACATCTGATCGCCGTGCGGGTGCGATGCAACTGAAGCCCACGCTAATTGCACCGGAAGCCCACGCGGACACTTGCACCGAAGCCCACTTGCAACGAAACACCGCACACGTCGCGCCGCCACTCGCGCGCGCAAGAAAACGAGAAACGATTCACGATTGGCTTTTGAATTAACGGTCCGGTCAGGTACCCACGGGTCCAAAATGAGACCCGGACCAACCGGACCCGGACCAACCCAAAATAATATACCCGTGGGTCCAAATTTAGATCCGGACCCGGACCCGTCGGGTCGGTGCACCATGCGGCACCGGACCCATGGGTATTTTTGCCATCCCTAGTGAGGATGAAGGAAGGAAAAAGGCTTTTCGAAACGCTCCCAACGGATATCTGTAGGCGGAGAAGACGAATGGGCAAATGAAAGCGGTCGATTGCCAACGCGTGGCGGTCCGGCCCCCGAAGCAGGCCTGACAGGCGCGGTTCCCGAAAAGTTGTCAGAGTCACGCCGCGACGCTTCGTGAGGAAGGAACCATCATGTTTTTTCAAGGCCCGCCATGAAAGTACTATTTGGCCCAGACTTGACCAAGCATGCTCGGGCTCACGGGCCTTTGTCCCGAGCCAAGTTGCTCGGATGTCGCAATGTGTTTCCTTTCGCTATAGATCTCTTTCTTCCCGAGCGCAGCATCTTCTGATGTCATGCATAGCCACGCCAGAAGATTTTCGCCCGAGCATAGTCGCCGCACCGTGAGCGCTTTTTTTTTTCGCTATGGGATTCCCCGCTCCCGAGCTAGGGAAGCTCGAGCGCCGCGGGAGCTCTTCGCCGCCCAACTCCAATCCCACTCTAAGAAGTCTAGAGGCTTAAGGCAGAGGCCTCACGAGGCCTTTTCCCCTTTAGCCTCGGGGCTAGCTGTCGGGGATTGGATACACTGCATCTCAAGACGACCATCGGCTCGACACCAACCGACCATGCCCTTGTTCGACAACGATGCAGACCGACCTTCATGCGCCTTTACCGAGACAAAGCGACGTGGCATTAAATGCATGAAATGCATGCGGCTCAAGGATCGCGCCCGGGATCCGCGCGCCACGGCGCGCGCCCATCGTGCTTACGTCGCGTGGTACCCGTGGTGGCGCAAAGATCGCTCACAGACGTCCTCTACAAAGCGCGCCTCTGTAATAAATGATTTATCTCCTGTAATTCCCTATAAATACCCCCTCCCACGATGGATTGAGGGTTGGACCTTCAGTGCTACACACACTTACACACATCGCTTGCTTACGGAGTCCTTAGGATCGCTCAGGCCTCCCGAGCAAGCGATTGTAGCCCACTTTCACATACTAGTGCAATCATCGGACGAGGGTTATTATCTCCCCGTGAGAAGCTTTAACCGCACAAAAACGACCCTTGTGCCTTACATATTGTCCCAGATACCTTCGCTCCATTGCTCGGCATACTCTCAGACGTATAACCCTTGCGGAAAAGGGGCACCAAGTTGATCCCTCATTCAACAAGTAAGCTCGGCGGGGGACCCTGTCCCGAATCATCGACACAAACCAAATACTTGCTAAATTTAGTCAACGCTACTAAATTTTGGTAAAACAAGCATTGGTAACCATTGAAAACAAACCAAACAGACCCTACATCACCTGATGCATGATACTGTTGCCACCTACCTTCTCCCATGACAACCACCACCGCTAGGCTAAAAAAGGTTGCTAACAAGCGTCGACCGGGCCGACATAACCGCATTGGACCCTTGGCGTTGGTTCGACCAGCACTAAATGTTTGTGGTGCCTTCTAGGCAACCGAATTAGCCACACATGATGCTAAAAGTGCATAAGTGAGGCCACAGAGGTGGATTTTACCCATGGCTTAAAAAATAAAGCTAGTGGGCTGGGTCAAGGGAATCGCCTCATGAATCACCTTTGTGAAGGCTAAAATCATGTGTATGACCTCCCGTAAGGACACTACTATGATCCTATATGATGTGGATATAGAAACACCCCAAAGTCCACCAGCTTAAAAAAATTATCAGTGAGCTCCAACCTGTATGCATATAGTTGTGCTAGCCCCTTCGAAATGAAGTCAACTCAGGCTAAGTATCCAGTTGCCCTATAGGTGCCCAAACTAGCCACACACAATGCTAAACATGTGTACACAGGGGTGATGGAGGCGGATTTCACCCCTAGCTTAAAAAATAAGCCAATGGCTCGGATCGGCAAAATCACCACACACCACTATGAAGGATGAAATCACATGTGTAGCCCCACACACCAACACAGCATGGCTTAATGCCTCCATGCATGCATAAACACATTTATGCCCACTGGCCCAAAAAACACCGTCGACAATTATCGACTTGAGGCACCATAGCTGTGCTAGCCCCTTCATGCTGGTTCGACCGATGTGGAGCATCCATGATGCCCCCTAGGAGCCTAAACTAGCCACACACGATGCCAAATGCACGTAAGCAGAGATACGAAGGTGGATTTCACCCCTGGCTTGAAAATTAAGCCAACAACCCAGGTCAAGGTAATCATCGCACGAATCACCTCTATGAAGGCTAAAATTATGTGTACATCCCCCATAGGGACACCAATGTGGCCTAATGCCACCGTGGAGACAGAAACACCCTAATGGGCATCGCGCGAAAAATGCAATTAGTGAGACTCAACCAGAGGTGACATAGCTACGCTGGCCCCTTCGTGCTAGTTCGATAGGCACCAAGTTTCCACAACACCCCTAGGCACCCAATCTAGCCACGCACTACGACAAATATGTGCATGTGGGGCCATGGAGGTGGATTTCACCCTTCACTTAAAAAATAAGCCAACAACCTAAATATGCACAAATCACATATATGAAGGCCAAAATCGCACGTGTGTCCCCCAAAGGGACACCAGCATGGCTGCATGCCCTGTGGATATAGACATGCCTCGACGGCTGCTAGCCCAAATTACATTGTTGGCAGGCCCCGATCGAGGGTAACATAGCTGTATTTGGTCTTTAATGTTGGTTCGACCTACGTTGAGTGTCAACGGTTTCTGATAAGCACCGAACAAGCCATGCATGATGCCAAACATGTGTATAAGGGGCCACGGAGGTGGATTTCACTGGCATCATAAATAATCCAGCGACCCAGATTAGCAGAATCTCCTCATGAATCACCTGTGTGAATGTCGAAGTTACGTGTGTGGCCCCTATAGTGACACTAGTGTGGGCTCGATGGTCACTGTCCTAAAAGACACCATTAGCAAGCTCCGACTAGGGCGATATAATTATGTTGCCTCATTCGTTTTGATTCGACTAGAGTCAAGCATCGGCGGTGCCTCCTAGTCGCTCGAACTAGCTACCACGTATGATGATAAATGCGTGTGCACGGGGGTCATGGAGGTGTATTTGACCCATGGCTTGAAAAATAAGCCAATGACCAGATCGATAGAATCACCGCACAAGTCTACTTCGATGCCCCATGGAGACAAACAACGCCTGACAATCGCTAGTCCCAAAAATGCTGCTACTGAGCCACAACATGGGTAACATAGCTGTGTTGGCCCATTCGTACTATTGGTCGGCGCCGAGCATCCACGATGCCCCAAAGACGTCCAAACTAGACTTGCAGGATGCCAAACACGCATGTGTGGTCCCACGATTGTGGATTTCACCTCTAGCTTGAAAAATAAGCCAACAAACCAGATCGGATGAATCACCTCACAAATCATGACCGTGAAGACTAAAATCACATGTGTGGTCCCTCGAACACCAGCATGACTTGATGCCCCTATGAAGATAAAAAACATGTCGACAGACAGTCGCTAGCCCATAAAACACCATTGGCAAGCTCCGAACCTAGGGTGATATAGCTGCACTTATCCCTTTACGCTTGTTCGACCAACACCAAGCGTCCGCGGTGCCCTCTAGGTGTCCAAACTAGCCACACACAATTTCAAACGTGTGTACATGGGGTAAAATCGTATGTACGGCTCCCTCGCCAGCACCAATGTGGCGTGTTGTCCCTATGAAGACAAAAACACCCTACGGTCGCTAGCCCAAAAAAAGTAAAAAACAACATTGATGGCCCCTAATCCAAGGTGGCATGGCTCAACTGGCCTTCGTGCTATAGCTCGATTGGCGCTGAATGTCCGTGGTGCCCTCGGTGGCCAAGCTAGTCATGCACAGCGCTAAACGGGATTATGCGATGCATAGAGAGCATGTGGATTTCACCCCTGAATTAAAAAATAAGTCGGTGCCCAGATTGACATAATCATCACACGAATAATCTCCATAAAAGGCCGCAATCACGTGTGCAGTCCTCCGCACCGACTCCAGCGCGCTTTAGCCCTGGAGGAAGCTAGTTTTCTTAAGGGAGCCCTAAAGAAGCTCCGCCTCTGTGCCCACTGTGCTAGTGCCGAGAGAGGCCGATGGCAGCACCACTCGCATGCGATCTGGCCGGTTCTATCCACCAGCAATGTTTGCCCGGGCACCCCCTCTCGCTGCTCGGCCGCATGCACGGGGAGCGGTGGCCCGCCGGCTCGGCCGTGGCGCCGCGCTCCTAAAGTCCTACCGCTGCTTCTGTCCGGTGACGCATAAGCAACACGCGAATCTCCGGCCGCGCACGAGTCCCACACAACCTGCCGCCTCGGCCGAGCAGTCCCCACCCGACTGCGTATGCCTCCTTGGGAGTTGGGACCGCAACAAAACAATAGCTTCCGCGCCCCGCCTGCTCAGCGTACAAATACGGGCCGAGTCGGTCGTTCCGCCGCGCGCTCCGGCCGCTTCTCGTTGGAAGCACCCGGCCGAGCCGTGCGAAAACACTTGGGCCGATGTTTGATCCAGTGGACAGAAGGGAAATTTTATGCGCCCTCGGAATTTGACCGGCCGACAAGGTAACAGAGGAAGAAACGAACGGTAAGCACGAGAATTCACAAGTATGCTCGGAATTTGCTTGTTCCCTGCTAGCAGTTAGTTAGCAATTTCCCTTCATTCTCATCTCTTCCCTCATTCCCTTCCCCATATTCATTCCCTTCATTTCTATCATTTCTAGCAGCATCCCCTCGAAAGGTTTTATATAGGGATTGGAGAGAGAATCCCCTTCTAAAGAGAATTCGTTGAAGTGTTTGAGATCTGTCTGCGAAAAGATTTGGAGACTAAAGAAATGCCACTGGAGATAGTCTTAGGCCCTAATGTGCAGGCACTTGAGAGGTTGAGAAAGAATTTTACCCGTTCAGGACTATGCCTCTTTGTCTAGTTTTGTTCCTTTCTACAATCATAGCCGAGATCAATCAAGAGTGTTAATCCTTAAAAACATTTAGTTTCAAATGCAGCTTTCGAAAAATTTGTTATCCGACTATCTGAAAGTGAGAAGAAACAAGAACATGGTACTTATTGCACAGTCCGAGCAAAGTCGATCATCCAAAACACGTTTTAACAGTGGTCCGGGTTGTTTTTGCTATTCACCTCTAAGAGGCGAATTACACATCATAGGCACTCTATTTGATGTCCTTTTATCTAAAAAAAACACATCATAGGCACTCTATTTGATGTCCTTTTGATCTAAAAAAAACACATCATAGGCACTGAGATACGGCATCATCTCAACACCAGGAGGTTCGTGGAAGGCACTTCGACAGAATGGAATGCACAAAAATTGGGCACCGCTTGATGGAAACCGGTGAGCCAACGCAAAAGATTTTTAGGTAGTGCTACGGTTAAGGAGGTCCATAGATGACAGAACTACGATTACACACGCATTCTCTTTACATCGTTCTCTGGTACATTTGCATCAGCCCTGTTGCCGCGTCCCGGCCTTCACCTGATTTTGGAACCTGCAAATTAACACGGAGCAATCTTCAGTGACAGTTCTACCGGATGATACGAGTGCTGTCAAATGAATTGACTGTGATTTGTTTCATATTCCCGAAAAAGAAAGGTTTCATATTAACTAGGCATAAGCTCACCTCGTCAGGAACAATAGCATATCTTTCTGACGGTGAGACCCAAACTTTGGCTGAAAATATCCACCGAAACACCATTAATTGTCTGTGAAAGCGCATCTGCTAGAGCTTGTTGATACCAACCTGCAAATGGAACAGCTGTTGAAGACTCTAATTTCTTGCAGCCAGAACCGTCCGGGCTTAAGGCATCAATCATCACGGGTGTGTTCCTTCAAGTTAGTAGAGTTTGTTAGTTCACAGGATTATTGGTAATCAACGGCCAGTTCAAACAGGTGATTCACTTGGAGGGGGAAGATATATTGGGTAAATAAATACATTAGACAGGAACCACCTGTCAACTATTTCACCATGACCGAGTTGTCCGCTAGTACCCCTTCCCCATGAGAAAACATTTTTCTTTTCTGTAAAAGCGAGAGTATGCCTCCATCCGCAAGCAACTTGGGCAACTTTCTGCAGTACCAATACAAGAAATGAAAGTTGGAAATCATTATTCACATGAATCGATGAATCATCTTTGAGCATAAATATTGTGGTTATGAAATCTATGGTTCATTTAGTACACGGATCATTTAGTTGAGGATAGGTTTCTGTGTTAGTCCTCCATGCCATACCTGTTCATCAGGAAAATTAACCTGTACTGGGGAACAGTGATCGACATTATCACCAACTCCAACTTGCCCAAACTGCAGATCCAAAATATGAGACAATCAGTGCAAACAATGGTAAGCCACCTAGACAAGTTAAAAGTAAAATACATCTGAAACATAATATGTCAAACTGATGGTGCATCCAGGCATCCAACCAGTACCACCAGTTTTTGAAACAGTGGAGATTCATCTTGAAGGTTTGCCTTTTTGTAATCAATAAAACCACAATAAAAGACTTGCTTGTGTAGTTTTAATACGATACCAAACATGGGGATTAAAAAGTAGAGCCAGTGAGGCACATAGATAATGACCTTGTTCCATCCCCATCCATAAAGTTTTCCATCTGATGTAAGTGCCATTGTATGCCTCCATCCACCTGAAATCTAAATCAGCAGTGTGCATGTATATAAAATTATAAACCTCCTTTCCAAAACTAAAACAGCAATCACCAAATATGCATTGAAAATTATCTGAGAAAAGGAAACTTGATAACAGGCCTAAAATTTTAGTCCGGTTTGAGAAATTTTGCAGGCTGAATGAATAGCATAGAATAAGTTCCAAGTTGTTTGGAAGACTCTATTAAAGTAACAATAACTTGCATGTAGATAGCCCTATGTGTCCACATGAGCATATCAGCAAGTGCATTGAAGCATTGTAGTTCTCAATTCCATTAAAGTGAAAACAGAAAATTAAGTATATGGTTGTATCATTCCTTCAGTATACCATGGCAGGGAATGAATGCTTTGTACTTTCCCATAGAATGTTGTTAGTATTAGCTAGTACCTGACATATAGAGCTATCTTTTAAGGCTTCTAGTTTATGTGGAACTAAATGGTCTTCAAAATCGCCATGCCCTAGTTGACCATATTTGCTCCAACCATAAGTGTACAAACTACCAGAGGAGGAAACAGTAATGGTATGGCGCCATCCACATGCAACAAGCACCATCTTCTCCCCCTACAGAAGAGCAAATAATAAGAACAAAGACAAACCTGGAAACAAGAGAACAGACAGAAAACAATATTAAAAAAGCACATATGACAATAGAACTATATGGACCACATCGTCATGACAGTTGCGACAACAATTCAAGGCATTAATAAGATAAAACTGAAGAGAAGAATATCTATATTTTCCACAGAACCTTTGGTGTAGTCAAGTTGTGAAGAAGATCAATCACATTATAGACTTGTTAAGAGTGAGATTCACCATTTTGCACATGTGCAGCTTAGTTACAATTTACAACCAACACATCTAATATGGCACCCCAACTTTGTGTTTGAATGCTAGTACTAATTTACTAATGCCTTCCATAGACAGAAATATTAAAGGCGATAATACTAGCATGCGTATAGTTTCAACGAATAAAATCAATGGGAGGATGACTGGATGAGCACATCTAAGCTTTCACTAATTGACTCAAAGAACTATCTTTATTCCAATGGTTTCCATGTAGGAAAAAGAATGGCTTCTGATAGTGTTTGCAAATTTAAAGATGAAAACACGATATGCAATGTCCAGGCAGGAACCCAGTTCTTATTTTGGAAGATGTACCCTTCAAATTCATCCTCAACTGTTCACTCATGTAGCCCCCTCTGGCTTGTTTTTCGCAAATTTAGCCTCCTCCCACATGCATTTGCAAGAATGCCCCCCTCTCCCCACCGTGGAAGACACGGCAGGCGACACTTATCCCCTGCCGCACTCAGGGAGTGCGGGAGGAGGCCGGCCCCACGACAACGCGTAGGCAAGAGCGTCAGCGAGAGTGTGTGGTGTCGGCCGACTCGGGTAGTGTGGAAGGCATACTTCCGCGGTCCCTGGGCACAGTAGATCGTCTTCTCGCAGCCTCGCGTGCTTCCGTGGCGCTGGCCACCTCCCATGCTCCCCGGGTGCGGCAAGGAACACGTGCCGCCTACCGCGCCTTCCACGGTGAGGGAGGAGGCTATTTTTGTAAATACATACGGGAGGAGGCTAGATTTGTAAAAAAAAAATAGCCACATGGGGCTAGATAAGTGAATAGTTCTTCTATGATAAGAGGGATATGGTGACTGACTGACAAAATGACAGTACAACTCCTGAACATAGCTAGACATGGAATATTCCATATTCATGCAGCAAGTGTTGAAGGGGTCCGTGGGAGCGTGTATGTGGATGTCAATCTTAAACAAGTCATTTCAATTGAATTATTTACCTCCACAGAAGATACTTTTTCAGGAACCAATCGATCATTACGATCGCCAAGACCCAAGTTTCCGTATCGACCCCAGCCCCATCCATAGAGGTCACCGTCTTCAGTTACTGCAGCAGTATGTTCAGCACCAGCAGCAATCATTTTCACACAAACACCCTACACACATTTTGGACCATTAGCTCTTAACAACACTACAGTGTATTGACAAAAAATAATAGTTCTCCCCATTAAAGCAATATGTAATAGGCAGCTCATGATGTTCACATTATTATTGCATAGGGAACACAACGTTTGTTACGTATGGTAGAACTCATAAAATGTAAAAGACAAATCATATGTCCAATAGAGCTGATGGAAGGTTCTTTTGTTTTTCAGTAACACGGTGTCGCTGGCTGCTGTCTATATCAGAGTGCGTGACCTATGCATAAATGATGGAACAGCCGTCCCAATAACCTGAGAGGATCCACATCTACAATGCATATCGTGATCAAATAGTTATTACAAGGTACAGGGATGTAAATCCTATAGGTGATTTTCACATGGCACACAATGCATTCATGCATTATTGTCACAAAAATCAAAGAACACTAAGGTGGCACTGAAATTTTGCTTGTATAATAATATGCTTATGCAAAAACTTTTTCTATCTCAGAAATATAATATAAGCAAGCATTCTACCTCAAAAGCTTGAATCTTTTGTGGGAGCAGCGAGTCTTCAATGGTTCCAAGACCAAGCTGTCCATTTTGGTTACGCCCCCAGCTACAACGAAAAGCATCAGAAGCTCAGAAGACACGGCAGTCACTCAAAACTCAGCAAGAACAACACTGTACAGCGATGTGAGAATCTGGTACTATTTATCAATAGTTTCCAAATAGTCCTTTCAGCAACATAAAAAATCCCCATCATCCCTTTAGAATAGCTAGCATCTAAACAGCATCCCACCAGTCACCAACTATACTATACCAAGCTATATAATATTCGAACTGACAGTTGATATAAGCCCGCCTTACCTCCGCACCTCACCGTCCATGGTCACGGCAAGACAATGGCTGTCCCCGCAAGCTATCTGCTTGATCTTTATCCCCTGCAGCGCCTTGACCGGCTGGGGCGTGAACACGTCGCTGGAGTTGCCGTGCCCGAGCCTCCCAAAGTCCCCCCACCCCCAGCTGTAGACCTGCGGCTCGTCCTCGGAGTAGGCGGTGGTGTGGTCCGCGCCGCAGATGATCGACGCGATCCCGGGCGCGTCGAAGCCGCTCAGCACCGTCGGCACGAGCCGGTCATCCGCGTCCCCGTGCCCGAGCTGCCCGTCCTCGCCCCTGCCCCACGAGCACAGCACATTGCCCGCTGCACACACAGGCCACACGACCCATCAACACCGCTAGAACTCCCGCACGCCAACATGGTGCTCGTCGAAATACCCGCACTCGGAGGCGGCTGACTTACCGAGGAGGGCGACGGAGTGGCTGGCGCCGGCGGAGATGAGGACGACTGCCGGCGGCGCCGGGTCCGCGCCCGCTTCGTCGTCGGCGGCGGCGGCGGCGGCCATGACCGCGTCCAGCGAGCCACACGCCAACCACCACGAGCGCGAGCACGAGCAAGGCGCCGGAAAACACCCGGCCCACGCGGTCGCTAACTACACAACGAAGCCGAGCGAAACGCGACGGCGAGGCGAGGGGCGAAAATGCGCGACCGAGACGCGGGATTTAAGCGGAGGAGGCGGGGCCTGATGGAGACGGCGGCCGGGATGGGATGGGCGACCTGCCATATTAATGGCTAATGTACAAGCCCCATGTGACGCCAATACCACCACCACTGACTCGCGCGGCGGTCGTAAGCTCGGTGATTAGCGCGCCATTAAGGTGGGGGGTGGACGACGGCCTCGGTTGCTTCTGCTCCGCACGGGGAGAGGCGGACTGGGCAAGGTCGCTGACTCGTGGGTCCATTAATGTGCTCGCCCCACCACGCAGTGGGTGGGTAGGCAAAGGGTTGCTAGTTTGGATCGCGGGGGAGAGGGGAAGGAGGGCCACTCGTTTCAGCCTGCGGGGTGAAGAGACGAGAGCGCGCGACGTCGCCTTCCCCGGCTTATCTGATTTTTCAGTATGTCTGCTCTGCACGCTAAATTTTCATTCAACTCTTCAGGCCGTTTTGGTCATTCGGCGTCAAGAGCAACGCTCTTATACATCATTTTTCTATTTAAAGTATACAAATTTTAAAATAAAATAAATAAGTAATCGCTACGATTTTTTATTTATATTTTAATATTTATATAACTTTTAAATAACGCTACCTAGAAGCAGCTCCCGTCGAAGAATTGTCACCGGAACTAGGTGTGGAATGGCTGTGTTGATTTATTGTTCGAGTGACAGGCGATACATGCCGTCCAGTCGACGACTAACGTCTTTGATCGAACAGTTGATCTGAGCTCGATCCTGTGTATGATCTGGACCAAAAGTCTGTGTACGTGTCTCATCAGAGTTACGCGTGCCGTTTGAACGGGCAAGGCTGATGTATGGTCTTTGTACTAGCTGAGAAAGACTTTTGTGAACATGATGTACAAAACCGTCCTGACCTAACGTGACCTGTCAATGCTGAGCTTAGCTCGCCAGACCGCAATTAGTTAGGCTATTTTCAGTGTATAGTTTTATTTTTTAGTTTTTAAAAATACTATATCAATTTTTATCTAGGTAACTGTGTATCTTAGATTTTATCTAGATAAAACTCTCTCACCTCCCATAAAATTCTCTCTATCTCTCTTCATAATTACCTTACCATGTCATTAAATATGATGATGTGTTATATTATTTAATAAAAATGAAACTTCCACTAAAAATGACCTAAGAGGGTAGCATTAGAAACACCAATAACGACATTGTTGCCGCTGTCTCGATCGACGAGTGAGGCCAAGTGAATCTCGGTTCAGTTCACAATAGCTATATCCGTGGAGAAATGTTTGCTAGACTTGCGTTCTTTTACATTAGCTGAAACCCAATTCTTTTAGCGAATGGAGTACTTCCTTGCATATTTCACCGTATGACTTCAGTACTTCACGGCCTTTTTCTTTCAAACGTATAAATTCGCTGGGAATTTTTACGAGGAAAACATTCGGACTCGCGTGCTAAATAATGGAGACATTTTTGATAACTGGAATGAGAATTTCCAGAGACTGAAACAACGAGGAAAAACTATATGTACATATAATCTGGCTGTATCTTATAATTAATATAGTGCAGTAAGAGCCTCTCCTGTTGTTTTCTTGTTAAAAAAAACGAGGACAAAGCTGAGTTATCCGTCCTATTCAATTGGAATTCATAACTTCATGCGTCTAAGCTAAATCTAAGCCAAACATGCCCTTTATGGTTGTTTTAGAGGGTGAGGATTGTGTTGTACTGCAAATCGGCACATAAACCAGCCAGATTGGTCGTTCAAATCGCCATAGGCCCGGATCATATTCATAATACGCTAAGGCCTTATTTAGAAGGTCTAATCTCGGTCGAGATCCCTGTGGATGGACTGGAATTTTAGACTTAAAATCTCGGCCCATCCACAGAGATTTCGATCGAGATTGAGCTTTCCAAACAAGACCTAAGAGCTGATCTAGACCGCTGATTTCCTAACCCAACAATCAAAATTTCTTCCTTATGCTTCCAACTAGGGGAAGCACAAGGACCAGGCATTATAATTCCATCAACATGGTGATGTTGAGATCTTTCAACCTCACTTAACTTGTGCGGTGTGCCCAGCTGCACGTTACTAGAGGAAACGAGGAGAGCATTCCATGAGGCATGAGTACTTTCCTGTACTAAAATTATTATTCAAGAGTAAATTGCGCACAACCTAGGGGTCCCTCCTACTAATGGAATTCATGTGTCTCGTTAATCACCATAGCCCAGACTCTTGAGCGAGTAGTGTTCAGCTAAAGCCCTCGCTGTCAGAGTGTCATTACATACATTGTTGCATCGATCGGCAATTCAGCACATATACCATTAGCATCTACAGTCTTGTAGAACGCCAGTGCTCCTGTTAATTAACGTAACAATCTCATGAAACACAATCTGCAACCCTGAATCGATTAGCACGGAAGCGTGTGGTTAAGTGGCGACGAAAATAGGCACTGGTACAACTACATCTTGCCAATATATGTCGATATGCATCAAAGGCTTTTTGGTACCAGATTACCAGTACGCTGGCTTTGTTTACTGGAGTGAGTGCTTAAGCGGGTATCTGTCCTGTGGTATCGATCTGTCGTATCAATTCGACCCAACCCACCCGCTCGACACGGTGACAAGGGAGTGAAAGGAATCTTAGCTTGTTTAGTCGTCTAACACATTTTTTTTCAATATGACGTTCTGGTTGCACCAAAATTTAATAAGATATAACTAAATTATCAGGCTAAGAATAAAATGATATTTTAGCTAATATCGGATAAGAAAGAAAAAGTTAAAAATAAAATTATGACCGATATAACCCAAATTTGAATATTCCGTCCGAGCAAAGGTTGATATAGATTGTAGTGATGGCCAAGGCGAGTAAAGACAACAACACAATCAATCAAACAAACTCGTATTTACTCTTTATTTTACTGTCAACATAGGAGTAGTTTTGTAATTTAGAATTTTTCTTGTTGTCCGATCTTGATCAATAAAGTTGTGTATCGCCGATTATTAATCTTCATTGATTACGCTAATCGAGTTTGGTTTTTTCCGATTTTGTTGCGCATCGCTTTCTTGGGAAATTCTACTTTTTATCTACCATCTATTCAACCATAATCGCCTGTTTAAACTTATTGTTACCCTAGATTTGGTCAACTTTTTGACTGTTTAAATCTTTGCCGATTGTTACACTAAATCGGCTTTACAGCATATTTTTTTCATCTATCTTATCGATAATCACAAGTTCAAATCGGTTGACACGCTATAAACCTGTGAATAGGGCATTCTTTGTGTGTCGAGGCCAACAGATCCTTCATCACATCTTTTGACGCCAACACGTTCCTACAAATAAATTTATATAAAATAGCTCTCTGCTCGACTGTAGAATAAGCGACAAGTGAACTGCCGCACGCATATACCGTGACAGATGACCAAATCCGCAGGAGAAGCTTGGTGTCGAGCTAGGCCAGCACGACAATTAATGACCGTTTATTGTTCATTGACTCCTCTACACCCAAATGACGATTCAATGCTTAAGAATCCGATTAACATCACAGCAACCATGACGTCGGTAGTAACTGTACTAGGATAGTCTGGGCACATGATTCGAATCTCACTCGGAGCAGAAAATACACAATTGATATCTGAGCTCTCCTTTTCAAATGAGGAGCCGAGTATACTTTAGAAACCATTTAGGACCCGTTAATTTGGAACGCTTGTTTTTTTAGAAAAAAATACAAATAACCCTCTACAACTCAGCTGGAGTTTGATTTATCCACTATAAGTAATTTTGTAACCCACGCCCTTTACAAGTAAATGGTTGTTTGACTTCCTTTATCATCATCTCTTCCGTTGACTCAGCTATTTTTTTTATGATGTGGGCACGGTGCCACCGTGCCACTGGTCCAAGGTGTTTAGTGTGGCCAAAGGGGTTCATCTAAATCGGAGTTCGGAGTAAAAAGTTACGGTGTTTTACTATTAGCGCCAAATGGTTTGGCGATTTACCATTAGCGTTGCATAGCTTCAAATCTGGATGGGCAGGTAGATGAAGCGTTTATGTTCATTTTCCTCCACGAGACGAGTCGAATGATATGACATAGGTTCAATTAACCATGCTGCGCCTAGTCCATAATCGATGTGGTATACCATGAAGTTCACGTCAACAAAAACACAACTGAGTCAAGAAAAGGAGAGTTAGGGACTTAGGGCATATCAAATAACTATGCACTTACAGGGTTACGTGTCAGATTGCTTACAGGAAAGTAAATCAAACTTGGATCGACTTATACGGGGCTTTCGATTTTTCTAGGAATTCATGCCAAGTTGCCAACAACACAGTTTCTTTCTAGAATATTTTTTTTAGATCAAAAGGACATCGAAAACGATCGCCCCGCCCTCCAGTCCAGCTCCGCCTCATTTACGCCCCCTCCTCCGGCCTCCTCTTCAGCGGCGCCCTCCCTCCACTCGGTGGTCCAGCCGTCATGGCGTCGCCTCCCGGCTGCCTGCTCCCTGCTGCAGATCGGCCCGGCCGTCGGCCAACCAAGACAATGTGATCTTCATCTTCGTTCTTCCTCTTCAAACATAATATCCTCACTTGTCACTACTCAACGCACAATGCTATTCATGCATATTCCCTTTCAGTGAACAAAAGAATTAACGATTCAACCTATCAAAAAAAAAGGAGTGTCGATCCAAAACATAATATCCTCATGAGGGAGCAGGGCAGTGGAGCTTGAAAAAGGAAGAGGCACAACGTCAATATCCTCATCACGCTCCCCATCTGAAAAACTTCCTATCCTCAAGCATTTGTCAATCCACCAACTTGTTGATATAAAGAGTACGAGCCTTCCACTAATTCGGTTTGCTAGTGCTAGCTAGACTACTGCTTCCTTGCTGGCCTTCAAACTCTGTCATCCCCAGATCCTTTCTCGTACCTGCGAAATCCCCAATTCCAACACAAGTGGTGCCCGAATCTTCTTCTTTCTAGAATATTCCCGCAAAAATTACTCCGGGCTTAACAAAACAATTAATGCTACGCGGAATAGCAGGGTTTCGATCTCGTGAGTCGAAACTCTACCAAATCAGGGATCAGGGATACCTCGATAGGAACCGATTCAACCCAACACGCAACACTCCACCGATCGCCACAGTTGCGAGAAAGAAACTAGTTCTAGCTCCAGGTGTCGTGACACCGATCGATCGACCATAAGACCATCGAATTCCACCCAGTCCTACTACTCTATCCTCGCGGCAGGACGTCATGGCACGGCGCGACGCGAAGTCATGGGAAACAACTACCGATGCTAGTTAAGCAGGGACACCCCCTATGCCGCGTCCACCTCTCCGCACCGTACGCGCGCCGGCCGGCGCAACACATGCGCGCGTGGACCTCGCCTGTGGCGTGGCACGTACGCCACGCGCTAGGAACAGCGTGATGGCAGGGGTGGACGCTATTAAAAAATTTATAGTTTCATCGATGTGATGGCTTCTAAGGGGTGATAATAGGGACCTGGACCCGTTCTCGATCCCTACGAAATTTCTCTATTGGGGCGGTATGGAAAGAAATCGTCTCATGAGATTTAAACGGAAAAATTATTCTCCCGTCGGGGATGGTGGGGACAGGGACAGGGAAATTATTTCCCCACGAGGACCCAGTTGGGGATCCAAATTTAGTTTAGTCCAATTTAATTATTAGATTGCAAACATATTCTCTAGCTCATCATATTCACATTTTCATAAACGAGACAACATAATCTTCAATGAATGAATGCATTTTTTTTTTCCTTGTCTGTTGATATGATTTTAGAGTTAAAATGACTATAAGAGCTCTTCTCTTATGTGAAATTTTCGCAGGAATAGGTCCCCGACGAAGCCCCAATACCCGAACGGGGATAGAGATGGGGGAATTTTCTCTCCCGAGATGAAAAACGAGAACGGGGACAGAAAAAATTTTACATCGCGAGAACGGAGACGGAGAGGCACTCCCCGGCGGGAAATACCCCCGTTACCACCCCTACTTCTAATGAATAAGAGCAGCGGCTGGTGCAGTGGGGCGATGGGCCCAGGCCGAGCAAGAGAGGCGCCCATCGGGTTTCTTCCCTTCCGTCATCGCGGCAAGACATGGTCCATGCTCTCCGCTCGGATTAATAATGCCAAGGAAAGCTACACCATCTTCAGTCTTCGCGAGCAAATGAACCACAAAGACATACGAAAGGGGATTTTTTTTCTGTCAGTTTTGTTATTTAGATCCACTTATCATGGAGCCTGCAGCAATCATCGATTTTTCTTTTGTGTGTATCAGTGAGGTAGGGAGATCTTTGAACTCGCACCACCATTTCTGTTTTTTTTTCCCAGTACTTACTGTATAGATGCGAGTGACTATTATGATGACAGTGGACGGTCCAAGCCCGCAGTTGATTTTGACGTCAGTACTCCTGCCGAGCCCAATTAAGCATTTAAGCTTGGGTCTAGGGTCAGGCTGGGCTCAAGATATAAGCCGATCGCACAGCTTGCCCCGTCTGGGAAAATGGATGATTTGCTCTGTTTTGTTAGTGGACTTGATGTCACATATCAATGAGATATTATAAGACAATATTTATTTAATAAGGTAAATCATCAAATCTTTCGACCGTCTAGGAAGTGGACTGTGTATTTTTTTTTCTTTGACTAGATCAATGCCCATGCGTTGCTACTGAAAAATAAAATTAGTAACGAAACATAAAGGTCAAGTAATAAAAGAAAATTATGCTACAAGATCAAACATCTATTTCTCCTAATTATAAAAGTCTTTATGGTTTCTTCTCCGATATGAATTAAAACCAAATATATTATACGTAGCAATATATAATACCAATCTCAAAAATCAATCAATCATTATTATCCATTTTTGCAATTTATATTACCAGCACACGTTCCTCTTCCTCTCGCCATAGCCGCAGCGCACGGTGTGGAGTCCACCTTTCTCGCCACTCACTTCGTCACGCATGCCATGGCCGTGTGGTCAGTCGCCTCGAAGAAAGCGGCCACCGCCGCCACCCAGTCTTTGCACCTCCGCATCTTCTGGATCGCCACCGCCCTCGGCACCGTGCTCTTCTCCGCTTCGGCGATGGTCCGCTGCACCGACGGTTCGCTATTCTTCCCAGATGACCCTCTTGCTTTTGTCGGCCTACTCGTCTCCATGCCTCTGGCGTACCTAGTCATCACTGGCTTTACCAGCCATGATGCCGGAGCCTATGAAGGTGAACCAGAAAACACCAGCGCCGATGTGCACTGTGTAGGCGCCTACCACGTCTTACGCCGCCGTGTCGTTCCTCTCTCTCGCGACGTCCAGCTGGATCAACCCGTTTATCTCCAAAGGGTATGCCAATAACTCTCTCACCACCGACGACATCCCACCGGTGTCGCCAGACAACCGCGCCAATACGTCGTACACTTTGTTCACGTCCAACTGGCCGGCGCTGGGGTCACGACACTCGGTGGGCATCGCGCTCTAGTTGTTCTTCCGGCGCGATTACTATTACTAACCGCGCAAGGCGGCCTCTTCAAGCCTCGCGGCCATGTACGTCGATCCATCATTTATTGATCAGTTCATCGAGTTCATTTGCTGTAGCGGCACGACATGTGAGATCTTGAATGGATTCCCTTGATTGATTCTGTGAAAACTGTACAACATATATAGAGTACAAAAGGAATGATTGGCCAGCTATTAATTACCAACAATAATCAGGTGATTTTGTTATAATAATTAGCCATATTTAGAGAGATATGGCTGGCTGTAAATCAAGAAAGAATAATTAGCCATAATGACCGGCCATTATTGGAGATATGGGGGGAGGTTAGGAAGAACGAATCGCCGCCACTAACTACAAATTTATATTAGTAGATATTCGTGCAAGAAATAAACTGTTTTCTACGAGATTTCAGCGATCCAAACATGGTTAAACTCTAATTACACTACTTATGAAAGCTAAAGAGTTCTTTTCTAAGGAATTTGAAGATTTACTTAGGGGAAAGAGTAATGTAACACCCGGCACATCATGTACCCTAAACATCACTTCATCATACTTTCAATCATCTTAAACATATAAAATTTCAACAACAACAATTAACTTCTCTTAAACGCTAAAACAACAACTAAGCAGAATTAACACGCATTGATGATGCAACCCATTAACACTGGCATTAACAAGAACATCAATAATAAATTTTAAACCACACGTCCAAGAATGCTCATGACCCTATGCTTGGGAACACTCAGAATACATGCGTCTAAGGAGCAAACTTACCTTTCATTTACCTTCGACGAAGCCACCGAACGGAGAACAAATTCAAGACATGAACAAGTGCCATGATCATTATTTAATAAACCCAACTAGTTCAAACAAGAATGATTCCACTAAAATTATTCCATGCCTAAGACTAAGTTATTAATGACCCAAGAATGAATCAATTCTAATTGTCATAAAAGTGGAGGATGTAGAGACTCGTGACGTGGCTGTGCTACTCCTCTTCCCTGAATGTCAACCTCATTGTACCTAAATCATTAAACAAATAAGAGTGAGTCTAAGACTTGGTAAAGTACATCATAGAATAATATCATTACATGTAAATAATTCCATCAATTTAATTTTATTTCTTTCGTTTATGCGATGCAATCTATCTACATGCTTATATACATATCACATAACTTATATCAGCATAGCTAAGTGCACACCCATCGGTGTCATACGCTCTCATTTCCTTCTATCCCGTGGAGGAGTCTACCGAAGTAGGTCTTTTATGCCTATACTAAGTAGGTCATAAAAACCCACATAGGTCACATCTTTTTATCATGAATGCACAAATACAAATGGCATGTTTATTATAAATAACATATTTTATCATCTCTATTAATCTCATCATCATATCATATCACTTTCATAATAAACAAAATGAATCATGTAAAGCGTCATGCTAGCAAGTTTCCAATAAAAACAATAAGAATTAACCATTCATGTCATCATTCTTCCATGCATTTGCCTCTTTATCCACGGGGAACGGAATGACGTGAGGTTGAAGCCATACCCAAAGTCACATCTCCTATAGTAGTCAACCCATCTCAAAATTATGCAATAACAATACAAACATCAAATACAACAATACCACAACCTATGCACAACCCCTGGGTTTAACTTTCCTCTTGGTCAGATAGTTTTCCCCTTGTCGTCCGGGCGGTCAAAAGACCTAACTTCTAGCTTATGAGCTCAAACATAGAAAACCATATATTTTATGAAAACTACAAAAGATTACATTCAATATTCTATTATCCATATTTTCTAATTAATTCATCTATCTCCTTGTTTCCAGACCTAAAGACCAATATATTGTTCTACAGGACAACAGACTTTACAATTTTGTAACTATTTTTATACAACTCTAAAAATAGCAAATCATGATATTTCCAGAATCTAAAAAAATTATATATCTTTATCTAATTTTTGGCATAATTTAATTTAGCCATTAAATAGCCCTAATCAACAGATTACCACGACTGCACTCAGTAGCGACCAATTCTGGATAGCAAGCTTCAACATATCATAAAATTTAAACCACTTAGACAAATTTTACGTTATACTCTAATGAAACTTTAGATAATAATATATATTTTTTACAACTTCGTGGCCTTTAAATGTGACCGTAAATATCCCAAAATTCAACCTGAAGATCGAACCCACTTTAATCGAATATCAAACTTACACAAAATCAATCCGATGACCACTAAAAAAACTACACCTACCGATGAAACCACCATAGCATCGCTCTACCATAGCATCGACACAACCAAGACCAACCTATGGGTTATACGTGCGCCTCGAAGATTTGTCGAAATAGCGATGTCAATGATTTCCCCTTGGCTCTCGTGCATTTCTCGCTCCGTCACGGGTCCCAAAACTCCCACCCTAGGTTCTCTGAGGTCCTCATCTCCTCTTGGGGGCAGCGGTGACAACGACGCGTCCATGACCATCGATGGCAACAAGGCGGCTCAGGAGGGGTGGCTGAAAACATGTAGACCCCAAATTCGATTTGGTTTTGGTAATTAATGACAATTGCAATTAGAGGACTAACACTTTCAATTTGAGTATTTTGAGAATAGGTTGGTCTTAAACTCGACGAGTGTGGAAGCATGAAAATAGTGAAAAAGAAGAGCTAAGCATCGAGGCAAGATTGCTAAGGTATAAAATTTAAGGATCTTTTCGTAGTTTTTGCCGATCTCAAAGTTTGGACAAAAGATCGGATTGCTAGATTCTACTGCATGTGCCCGTGATCTACGACCGGTTTTGTTCTAGAGGAGGGCGCCTTCGTGGTCGGCTAATCGAGGGGCGAAAACCCTAGAGGACTCTTCATGGAGGATTTCGGCGCCTTCAACTAGGAAGAACAAGTGATTTTTACCCAGTTCTGCCCCTTGTGAGAAGGGTAATAACCTTACGCCCCGCTAAATTTCTTATGGGGTGTATCAAACCAAGACAGAGTTCTCGTGTTACAAGCGCATCCGCTAGCTTTCTAGTATTGCTTGGTCGATCGATCTAGATCCGATCCCCTTCCCCACGCACCCGAGGGCCCTTATATAGGCCAAAGCAACGGGTAGGTACAAGGAGGGTCATCATGCCGATCTAAATACATTTAATGCTTCCTCCTGTTGTCCCTGCTCCTCCAGCCTCATTAAATGCCTACGCTGCGTTCTTGCCCCAGTCACGGATGGGACCCCTTGTGACAGTAGGTGAGAGGCGCCGAGGAATGGGCTTGTTGCGTAAACCTTGCTATCGATAAGTTCACTACGGCAGTTCGCTGCTCGACATGGTACGGCGGCGGAAGGAGCTTTCGAGGCGGCTTCACCGTGCGCCCACCTTTCTGTTTGCGGGCGGCGAGCATGGCGCTCGCCAATCGCCGCCACCCGCCACGCGATCGGGCGCCGGGCGAAGCAGGCGTGTTTCGCCACTCGCCGCCGGGCGCCACGTGGACCGACGCTGGCCGGCGGTTGCGTGATCGCCGCCGACGCCAGCGTACCACGTGGTTGGCGCCGGCGAAAGCGGCGTGCGCCGCCACTCGCCGCCGGCGCCACGTGACTAACGCTCGCCGGGCGCCGTGATCGCCGCCGATGGCTTCCGCCGCCACGTGGCTGGCCGGCGGCGAAAGTGGCGTGTTCGCCACTCGCCGCCGGGCGCCACGTGGACTAACGCTTCGCCGGCGGCCGTGATCGCCGCCGATGGTTCGGCCGCCACGCTGGCCGGGCGCCGGGCGAAGCAGGGCGTGCCGCCACCGCCGCCGGGCGCCACGCGGACCGACGCCGGCCGCGGTCGCGGATCGCCGCCGATGGCTCCTGGCCACACGTGGACCGCACTTTATGCGGTGGAGAGGGTACTTTAGCGATAATATCCGACAAGAGTTTCTGCCTACCCTAGAGCGCAGCTCACGACTTTTTAGAACCTTCACTTAATGCACTTCAATGCTTGGTGCGCTTTAGGCGTGGCTACCACTATGAGGATACGCATCGCTTTGGCCCTCACAGATCTCGCGGTTTTCCTCGGACCAAACGGCGCATAATTTTGTCCTTCGTGAACCGGTCGATGTGGGTACGCATATATAGATGCATCTCGCATTGAGCGGTTCACGCTTCGCTTTCTTGCACTTTGCTTTCTTGTTCCTCGCTTTTTCCCAAAGCTCTTTGTCTTCTTCGAGCCACCATGGTGAACTCCATTCCGCCTTTCATCGTTGACGCCCGTACCAGAAGGCGGATGGGGATGGTCATACGGGAAGGCACCTTCGATACCGTCCGGATCACACGCTGTGTGCCTCTCCGACGCAGATCGTCTTGCACACTGGCCATGATGGCGGCCTTCTTCCGCCTTTTCTCGAATTTTTTCTCACCGTCCTCCATTTCTACGAGATCCACCATCTTCATCTCACCCCCAATTCTATCATCTTCTCGCCATCTTCGCACACTCGCGTGAAATGTTCATGGGGGTGATGCCGAACCTTCCCTCTTCCGCCATTTCTTCATTCTCAAGGCCACCAACGACGCAAGTAGTGGGGAGTTGCTATTTCCGCCTCGACGGATGGCCTCCGCTACATTCTTTCAAAGACAGTCCAATCGAGGGCATGGCGCAATGACCGTCAGACATCCAGATGACAATGGAATCGACGCCGGGTGCCGCACGGACGGCAAGACGCCTTCGAGAACTCGAGCTCACGGCCGAAGAGACGCAGAGCTCACGAGAATGGCGGCCGCGTGACGGCGGGTTGCGGACGCCGGATCAACGGAGGGTGGTAGCCGGACTACACGGCCCGGAGGATCGCCCTCTTCACGGCTGGTCCGGCCGTGGCAAGATACGGTGACAACGACCGACAAGACGCGGGTCTTGACGTAAGCCCTTATCTTCTTTCTAGTTTCCTTTACGCACATGTTTCTCCTGCGGCTTCCAACCAACCGCCATCTTTTTCCCTTTCTTGCGATAAAGTAGGGCAACTTTGAAGAGCCAAACTCGGGCGGTGGCTTGCCGACCGATGTCACGGCATTCAATCGACACACCTTTTCCGGCGGAGGCCCGGCTTCGCGACCTGAGCACGCGGAGCTCCTGGGTCGTCAGCTACTCCGCCGATGGACTCCACGGACCGCCGGATCGCCGCATGCCCCGGTGATCAGGACGTTTGCTGCGCCACGGCGACGTCATGAACAGGCTGGCCGTTGCCGCCGACATCCATGGCTCGGACCTAAGAGGCCCTGCCACGGATTAAAGCACCGCTTACCACTCCGGCCAGGCGGTATCCCTCAAGGGCGGGGGCAGGACGCTTCGCAGTGATTTCACCTCCGGCGCCGCCGCTTCCGCAAAGACCGGCCCGAGCCTTTACCAGTGGCGCCTTCTCCGGCCGACGATCAATGCAGGCGCTGACACTCGTGGGCGGAGCTCGTGCCACCGCCAGCCAGGTGGCCTCACGCCCCGACGGCCGGCTTGAACTTGAGGGCGCCACCAAGGGCGGCTCGAACGCCGCCAGGTGCTAACACCTCGGCGCCACCGAGACGGCGGAGGTTTCACAGCGCCTCGCCGCCACCGCCGCCAGGTCGGAGACATGCTCGCACCGGCCGGGAGTTCTTGCTCTCGCGCCATCGCCGCCTCACCAAGGCCGCCGAACTCTTCACCTGTAAAATGCGAGATGCAGACTAGGCATCGCTTCGCCGCCTCTGTGCATGGTGCCCAGATTACCAACAGCCTTGCCTCGGAGCGGCGAGCCGGAGCGGAGCGGAGAGGGCGGCAATGAATCGGCGCAGAGAGGGCTAACACGACCGCAATGCGCATAGCTGGCGGAACGGCCGAGACACGGGCGAGAGGGCCGAGGCGGCCGAAGACCTCGACACTTGAATCCTTCCGGCCGCGCACAATCTCGCGACCATGCTTTGGAAGGCGTTCGAGCGCACTCAAGAGGTGCTCGAACCCTTAGGCGTGAGGCCGAAAAGGCCCTCGAGGACTTGGCGCTTCATTCGCCCATGCGACCAACCAAAGCCGCGGAGGCGCATGAGGACTCCCGCCGCCTAGCCGCCGCTTCCGCCACGGAAGGACGCCAGTCGCGATCATGATCAAGAACCTACATACGCTGGCTCGCGCGCTACCGCGACGCCGCTTTGATCCCATGGCGGTGGTGACGGCGGTTTCGGAGACGCGGAAAGGCTGGAGCGGGCGAGGCGCGGGCGCGCATTGCCGAATACGTGGCCGAATGCCGCAGTGGAGCAACCGGTCATGGACGCTCCACCCCCGTCGCCGAGGCGCCGACGAAGAACTCGACTTCGGCGAGGACGAGGAGTGAAGGCGGGCGGCTTTCTTCTGTTTCCCCCTTTTTCTTTTTGTTGCTTTTGTTGATGAACCTGCGTCCAGAAAACCCTTGGACAACTTTTGGATGAATGTTAGATGTTTAATCGTTATTCATGCGTTTGCTCATTTTTGCATGCTTGAATTCACCACATTTGCTTGTTAGACGGCCGTCATTCGACTTAGCCAAGACGCTTTTTAGAAACACCTAATTTAGGGTAGCGTTTCTAAGTCCTGCCAAGTGATTTCATGCGCCACCGTGATCGCGAGCATAGATTATGCGGACCACATAAAATGTAGGTGAAAATGTCCTAAATCGAACAAGGAACGCAAGACACAAGAAGGTCTTAGCGCCGAAGTTTCAGCGAGATTATCGCGAGTTTCAACCTTCCGAACTTATACCCGATGATCGCTAAAAATATGCTACGCACAGAACGCGTAAACAACAAGTTCTCGGAAGTGCTATTAGGCCGAAACACTCAACGGAGACGACCACGTGCTTGTGGAGCCAACCCGAGGCGTGATGAGCCGTGTAGGAGTGCTGTGTCTAACTGACACTCCGATGACTTGGTCTCGCCGGACGTTAACATTTAGCACATTTTCTCTTATCATGAGGAGCCGTTGGTTTTCAACATTTGCGATAACCATGCGCATCTTGACCTAACTCAGGATATGATCGCAAGAAAATGGCCAAAGAACGCGGTATAAAGCGCTTATCTTATTTCGTATGCCGCGGGATGAGCGACTTGACGCTACTGGCGAAGCACGATGGAGCGCTGGCGAGCAGAATGGCATCGGGGCTACAGCAAATTTCAAGCCATCGGGCGACCAAGCTTCGAGAGCCGGGCGACTGCAAAACCGGGCGGGCGAAAGCACGACGGAAGGGCTGGCGAGCAGTTTGGCACTCGCAGCAGCCCCTGTTACATCAAGCGGCCAACAAGACGCAGGCCTTTCGAGGAAGTAAGCTTGACATCGTTATGCTTACCTTCATGCATGCATGACGGCCACGAGAAGGTGAGTAGGCATCCGAGAGGTATACGCAAGGTAAGCTTTAAAAACATTCTAAGCCCCAAAGATGAAGTGTCCTGCTCGCCTGCTTTGGACCCTAAGTCCTTGTGAAATACCAAGAATTCGATCCGTGGCGCCGTGTGCTCAAGCGGCGAAGTTTCGGGGTGGCATTAGTCGACGGCGCCATGGTGACGACCAACGGTTTCAGGGAGCTAACCCGAGGCGCGCGAGCGTCGAGCACTGTACCTAGCCCGCCCGGTCGCTCGAGCCAAGTATACCCAGCGCCGAGGATCGCTATGGACTCCACAAAGGAATTAGCAAACGACGGAACCGGCGACATTCATGCGCATATTCGCCACTCAAGGCACAATCGAAGAGGAATAATAATGGCGGCTAAAGAGTTTTTTCGCACAAACCTTATCGATCGCCAAGAATTACCGATCACCAGAGAGGGACGCACTCAAGGTCGGCCGGAGCAAATCATTGGTACTTACAATTCCCTAAGGGTAGAACTTCCGAGTAGCTCGATGTTGTAGGAGTTCGTCACCTCGCCCTCGGGCTAACTCAGACTTCGCCGCCGAGATATCGAGACCACCTTGAAGGCCTCCCACCGGGAGACAATTTATGTAACCCTACTCAAGGCTCAATTCGCAAGAAGACCAGTCACCCACCGCCTGTTCTCTCGAGACCCGGGTGGCGCGGTATCGCCGAGGCTCACAGAAGCAAGGCGCGAGAGCAAAGACGATCCTGCACCTCCTCCGTAAGGTTGACATCTTCGCCGGAGATCCTCTTGGTCTTCTTTGTTGAAGGCGAGACGCAAGGCGAGCCGAGCGACAACTGGAGGGGAGAATGTTCTCGCGCCATACACCAAGAAGAAGGGTGTCTCACGGCCAGACGGCTGGCATGACGGCGACCACAAAGACACCGGAGTTCTTCCGTCCATCTTGCACCCCGCTTGTGGAGTCGATCAAACGCCTTTGTCTTGAGGCCCTTCAAAGATTAGCGCATTGGCGCGGCTCCGCCGACCGCTGCTCATGGGATGGGCCACCGGTTAAACATACCTTGGTGCCCATTTCTTCGCAGAACTCCGTGAAAGCCGCTACCGTGAACCGGTGCCGTTGTCGTGATGATGCGGTTGGCGACTCCAAAGCGGTGAAGATCCCGCAAGATGAACTTACGGCAGCGGCCGTGATGGTTCAAGATCGCTTCGGCCCACCCACTTGGTGAACTTGTCGATGGCGACGAAGAGGTGGTGAAGTTTCGGGTTCGCGAACGGACCCAGATATCCAGCTGCATCGCGAACGGCCAAGATAGCGGATGGTTTGCGAGCTTGGGCTGGTTTGGGTTTGCTCGGCGAAGAATCGACAAGCCAGACGTCCTCACCACTTCAAGAAGCATCTCGGAGGGCGGTAGGCCAATAAAATCCTGGCGAACGCTTGTCGACTAGAGTCCCACGACATATGGCTCCCGCGACACGCCTCCATGGATATCGGAGAGCAAGCTACTCTTCCCCAGTGATGCACTTCAAGAGAACTCCGCTTTCGCTCTGGCGATATAGGTCCCCACCTACCGTGAGTATAGCGCTGGCCTTTCGTGCAATCTTCTCACCGAGGCATCATCGTCGGGATCACTTGGTCACGCAGAAGGCGTGATAGGGTCCATCCATCGATCTTCCCGCCCAACGGGCGACCACTCGGTGCTCGCTGGGTACTCCATTGGCCGAAGCTCGGTGTCGCCTCGCAAAGACCGCCGTCTTCCTCCCCGACCGGGCCGAGGCGGGCTACCGCTTTCCTCCCGGATTGAGGTCGTGATGATGGCATCGCTTTCCCACCCGAGCCGAGGTCATGATAGCCTTGCTGCCGTCCCCACTGGACCGGGGCCGCGACAATGACACCATCATCCCCACCGAATTGTGGGGCGATGGACGGTCGCATGTAGTCTTTCCTCAAGACCCCGATCGAACAGAGCCCTTGAGGATGCAAGCCGACACCGTCGCAAGGTGATTGTCACGCCGAGGGATATGAATATACCCCAAACCTTCAAAATGACGTTCCATTCTTCGGACCTCCGCCAGGTACGCCGCCATGGTGGGGTCGGAACATTGGAACTCCTTCCGAGCTTGATTAATGACCAGCAGGGAATCTCCCTTGACTTGAGACGCTTAATGCCCAAATAGCCGAAGCGACGCGCACTCGCTTAGCGCACCTTCATACTCGGCAATATTGTTGGTGGCCTTGAATTCGAGGGCGACCACGTACTGGTGGGTGTCACCGGCCGGGAGACCAGATTAACTCCACTTCGCGCCTTCCAGCCTGAAAGACCCATCAAAGAATAACGTCCAGGGGGAAGGCACGCGCTTTTCAGCCAGAGTGGCGGAGTCCACTCCATTTAATTCGCCAACTTTTGACTCTTGATGGCGGTCAAGGGCACAAACTTGATGTTAAATTTCAGCCTCCACCGACCATTTAGCAATTACCCTCGCTTCCTTATGGAGAATCTCGCCAAAGGGTAGGTCAGTGACCACTGAATTTCCGCGCCTTGGAAATAATGCCGCTTCTGGGACGCCACTAGGATCGCATACAACATCTTTTGAGCTCATGGATACGGGTCTCGCTTCATGCAATACTTTGTCGATGTAGTAGATCGCCTCAACGCCTTCCCTCTCTGCGATCAACACGGCGCCACCACCTCTGGGTGGCAAGAATATCTGAAGCAAGGCTCACCCGCTGGGAAACCAAAGACCGGGGAGAGGAGAGGTACCGCTCAAATCTTCAAATGCCTTCGCGCCTCGTCTGGCCCACTCAAGTAATTAGTCTTTTTCGTGAGCTTTGAACAGAGGCAAGCTTTTTCTCCCAATCGCAATGAACTGCTTCAGGAGGCCAAAGCGACCGCCAAACATTGGACTTGCTTGAGTCGCTACGGCGGCTTCATGTGCTCGATGGCCGATATCTTGTCGATTGGCCTCAATGCCCTACTGGATACCGTAAAACCCAACAAACCTTGTCGAGGGCACACCGAACACGATTTTTCCGGGTTGAGCTTGGTGATTCATCCGGAGGTTAGCAAAGGTCTCCTGTGTCTTGGATCATTTCTTCACTCTTTTTATTTTCACCACCAAGTCATCAACATAACTTCAAGGTTCCGCCCTATCCGGGGCTAAGGTAATATGCATAGCACCAGTAAGTAGAACTGCATTCTTTAAACCAAAAGCCATCCTTACATAACAAGATACACCGGTTGGGGTTACAAAAGCGCTTTTTCTTCGCCTTCAAGCGCCATGCTAATCTGGTGGTACCCGAGTATGCATCCAAAAAGCACAACAATTCACACCCTACTGTGGAGTCTACGGCGAGGTCGACTTCGTGGGATAAGGATCTTTCGGGTGCTTTGTTGAGGTCGGTGAAATCGACACATATGCGCCACTTCCTTGGATTTCTTGACGAGCACGGGTTGGCAAGCCACTCAGGTGAGAGACCTCCCGACTATTCCTGCCAGCCAGCTTCTCTACCTCCTCTCGAATGGCATCCTGCCGCTCCGGCTACCGCCCGGACCTTCTGGGACGGGCGCACGCTGAGCTAAGTTGTTAATCGGTGCTCGATCACCTCCTCGGGGACCCCAATATGTTTCGGACGGTTGCCAAAGCGAACACGTCTGCGCTTGATCGAGGAAGGTGACGAGCGCTCTTCCTATTTGGCGCCGAGGTTGGCGCCAATGTCGACGGTTCTTCGGAGTTCGCCCTTCACTGTATGCGACCACCTTTACTTCACCGGCGAGCCGTGAAGCACGGTCCGGCCCGAGGGCTCTCGAAGTGGCGCGGCGCCGACCGACGCAAGTGGTACCGGCCAGATCCCAAGCCTGCTTGTGGCAGCGCAGGGCTTCAGACCTATCCACGTTGATAACAATGGGGCCGCTGGGCCCCGGCATCTTCACCACCATGTAAGCGTAGTGGGTAGCCGCCATGAACTTGACCAGCGCCGGCCGACCAAGTAAGGCGTTGTATGGGAGGTCGAATCATGACCAAATCCACCATCTCGGTGGTAGTTATCCTTCTCCCCAAAGTGACGGGAGGCAACTTGACCCAAGGGGAACAAGCCCGCATCTGGGGCCACCCCGAAGAACGGCAGGGTCGGGCGCAGGTCCTGGCGCGGGATCTGCAGCGCCATGAATGCCGACGCGGACAGGAGGTTGAGGGAGCTACCTCCATCCATCAGCACCCGCCCCAGCCGCACATTCCGGACCGTGGGTGCGACCACGATCGGGAGAGGCCCTAGGTCGAGGTGCATTCAGGTGGTCGGCCGACCAAGGTGATCGCTTGTCTGACCACTTCATGTCCGACCCGCCGAAGCTCGACGCCGTGGCGACACCCCTTTTCACCGCTTATAAGCGGTGTTGAGGGAATGGTGGATGAACCACCATAGATGTACGCCACAAAGCAGTGATCCGCCATCGAAAAGCCGGCCAGGCGGGTCTTCATCTTGATCATCGCTGTGGCGCCCTTGAGCCGCTTCTCCACTATCTCGCCCACGACCGACAGCTTGTCTAGGTCATGGGTATTGGTTTTATGTATCGCAAGAGGGCTCGCCTCCTTTGATCGGGGCGGTCATCGCGCCGATCACGGGCGATCGTTACGCGGCCACGACGGTCGTCGCGCCGCTTCAAGGGCGGTCATTACGCCGGCCGCGGTTGCGCTTCCGAGGCGGGTCTTCTTCGTCGTGCTGCGGCCGGCTAAGACTGCCTGGCTCCCTGCCAAGGCTTCCGCTTTCTTGCTGCACGGGCACGGACCTTCGATGTCCTGCCTGCCCTTGCCTTTGGCCACCCTTGGGGCGGCCGCCCTCGCCTCAAGAAATTGCACAAGACTTATGCGAGGAGAAAAGCCTCGAGGTGGAGCCGATGGTACGGGTGGCCATCTTCTCCTTCATCTTCTAGTCAGACGCCCCTCCGGCGCGATGACGACCGATTGCTCGGAGATGTGGGGATGGTGTTGCGGCGGATGAATCCGCCGGATGAAGTCGCTGGCGACTTCCCTTTTCTTGTTCCAGTATGTGGAGGTCATCCTCCACACCGGCCGCCAAGGAGCCCTCAAAATTAGTGACAAAATGTCGACAACCGTCCCCACGAGTGCACCAGACCCTCGGGGAGATTCAGCAGCCAGAGCGGCAGAACTCGCCAAGGCCGCTGGGAGGTAGTTGGCCATGACCTTTTCAGATCCGCCACCGCCCGCACCATCGCCGTAGATTTGGAGGAACTCCTCCGGGTTAGTGGTGCCGCCATATTTCTCTATGGCGCACGGCGAATCTGTCCGGCCAGCCACGCGCGCAGCCACCCGAGAAGGCCTGCACCGACGCCGTAGGGAGCGAGCCGCTCATCGAAGCTTGGCTCTGGGACCGCAGGGAGCGCGAGGCTCCGGCTTCAAGGAGTCGGAGGAGGGACTCCTCCTGGCCCCGCGGGCGAGCCACGAGGGGACTTCATTGTCGATCACCACTGCTGCCATGGCGACGCTCTGTCCGGATGGCGCGGGCAGACGACGAAGGTCATCATCAGCCACGGCGGCTTTGGTCGAGATGAGAGCGAAGGTCCTCACGGTTCTCGAGGAGCCGGACCGGATGGCGCGCTCGCCTTCCTTGACCCCGCCCACTGGCCGTGGCCCTTCTCGTTGGGCGACTCGAGGCTCGAGAGCGCCAGATGCGCCTTTAGGCGCCGAGGTACGCCGCAGGTTCGATCGGCGGGAGCCCTACCTGGTGGGCGATCCACGAGGCCAAGAATGCTTGCAGCCCACGGAGTGGCCGGAGAGTCTCGCGAACTCCACCGGTGGTGGTCTGAAGGCACGGCGGCGTGCAGTTCTGGCGGGGCGCCGCCCATGGCTGACCTTCGACGACGGCCGCTTACCGCTTCGGAGAGCAATGGCGCCGACCAGCAGGGCGGGCACGGCGGCTCTCGACCGCGACGGCCGGAGGCGCTTTGTCGCCGCCGCTTCGCGAGATCCTGGTGCTGCGGATCCGCCATCTTCTGATGCGTGAGCCTGCTTCTGAACCGCGAACACCGAAGTCCGCCGGGGAGTTAGCCGGAAAGCCAACCACTAGCCCCCTACTCCGGCGCTACCGCCGGCGATTCCACTGCACGTGCCCGTGATCTACAGACCGGGTTTTGTTCGAGGAGGGCGCCTTCGTGGTCTGGCTAATCGAGGGGCGAAACCCTAGAGGACTCCTGCGGAGGATTTCGGCGCCTTCGAACTAGGAAGAACAAGTGATTTTTTACCCAGGTTCGGGCCCCCTTGTGAGAAGGGTAATAACCTTACGTCCTGCTAAATTTCTTATGGGGTGTATCAAACCAGTACAGAGTTCTCGTGTTACAAGCGCATCCGCTAGCTTTCTCTAGTATTGTTTGGTCGACTGATCTAGGATCCGATCCCCCTTCCCCACGCACCCGAGGGCCCTTATATAGGCCAAAGCACCGGGTAGGTACAAGGAGGGTCATCATGTTGATCTAAATACATTTAATGCTTCCTCCGTCTTGTCCCTGCTTCTCCAAAGCCTTCATTAAATGCCTACGCGTGCCCTTGCCCATCCACGGGATGGGACCCCTCAGACAGTAGGTGAGAGGCGCCGAGGAATGGGCTTGTTGCGTAAACCCTTGCTATCGATAAGTTCGCTACGGCAGCTCGCTGCTTCGACACGCAGACGGCGGAAGGAGCCTTCGAGGCGGCCACCGCGGCGCCACCTTCTGCCTTTGCGGGGCGAAGCGATGCCTCGCCAATCGCCGCCACCCGCCACGCGACCTGGCGCCGGGCGAAGGTGGCGTGTTCGCCACCGCCGCGGGCGCCACGTGACCGACGCCGTCGGCGGCCGTGATCGCCGCCGACGCCAAGCGACCCACGTGGCTGGCGCCGGGCGAGTAGGCGTCTTCGCCACCGCCGCCGGCGCCACGTGGACCAACGCTTCGCCGGCGGCCGTGATCGCCGCCTGGCGGCTCCGCCGCCACGCGGCCGGCGCCGGGCGAAGGTGCGTTTCCGCCACTGCTGCGGGCGCCACGTGGACTAACGCCGCCGCGGCCGTGATCGCCGCCGATGGCCCGACCGCCACGGGTTGGCGCCGGGCGGCAGGCGTGCTTCGCCACTGCTCGCCGGGCGCCACGGGGCCGACGCCGCGCCGGGGTGCGGATCGCCGCCCGGCGGCGGCCACACGTGGACCGCACTTTATGCGGTGGAGAGGGTACCCTAGCGTATAATACGCTGACAAGATCAGATTGCTAGAATAAACGTCATACTATTAAGAGGGGTCATAGCCGCTTGTTCGATGTCGAAAAAATATTTAAAGGCTCAAACTCATGCATACTTGAGATTTTCGTGACATTACATACGACTAAAAGCAAAAATGTAGAAAAATGTTCTACAATGGCAGTAGGGCTGGTATGATCGAATACACCCCGGTCATACCGAAGGCACCTCGGTGTGGAAATTACAGAGAGGAGTCTTTTGGGTGGCTAGTTGAGTAGTCATATCGGGATCACCCCAGTCATACTGGCCGGTGGTATGACCGGGGCTCTTCGGCCCCAAAATTTTAGAGAGCTCATTTTCTAGTCTTGGGGGCATTTTTAAAACCCGGTATGACCAAACCCTCTTTGGTCATACTCGCCCAAGTGACTAACGATTACTGATAGAGCATTAAATGCATCAGAATCACTGCTGGCTATTAGGGTGGTCATACCTACTAGGGCTGTGATGACCAGTTTTCTAGGGCAATTTTGGCCAACTTTTGGTCAACAATCATATTTGGTTGGTCGGGGTTATAAATATCCCTACCTGCATTCTAGAGTAAGTTTTGTTCCTCATTGATGATCTTTGAGCTCTAAAAAAATCTCTAACTCATAGTGTGCATTAAATTTTTATTTTGAGAGTTAGGAGCATTTCAAGTGTGTATTTAGTGATTGAGCCTTTAGACACTTGATTCGGTCTCAAGTAAGCGTTAAGACTTATTACTCTTAGAGATTGCCGCCTCCTAAACGGCTTGAAGGCAATCGTGCGCGGTGAGTTTCTCGAAGGAGGTTGCGAGAAGCCCTAACAAGTTGTGAAGGCCAGAACTCACCTACTCGGAGCAGGAAAAACTACCATAGTGATTGAGGATGGTTCAAGAGGTTGGAGTCGGCTTGAAGCTGTTCAAATCACCTCAACATAGATTAGAGGAGATTGGCAAGTCTCCGAGACCACAGGATAAAATATTGTGTCCCATTTTCTTGTGGTTTGAATTTCTAAATCTCGTGTGCAATTTACATTTCTAGCAATTTAAGTATATTGTTTTGTGCTTAGAATCTTATCTTACATATACTTGAATTGTTGGAGAATTTAGTGATCACTAGAAAAACTTAGCTTTAAATTGTCAAAATTACAATTCTTGCTTTGTGATTTTATTAATTGTAATTCGAGCTGAAAAATTTAGAAACCTCCTATTCACCCCCTCTAGTTGGTTATTCTTAATCCTACAGTGGCCGGCTGCGTAGGAGAGGAGGGAGGGGCGACGCACAGGAGAGGAGGGAGGGAGGCAGCGCACAAGGAAAAGGGAGGGAGTGGCTTGAAAGTGCATCTAGGCCCCTCAAAGAGTTTTGGTGATTTATGGCAACACAATTATGTTTACTAACGATGCAAGGAAGATTCTATGCAGTGATCAAGAAGATATCATCATTGGAAAGGCGATTAGAGATCCCCACCATATTTAAAATTTGAAAAAGGCGGCATCAAGACTTCAGTTGCAAATCTTTTATTTTATTGAGTCTAAGGATAGCCGTACTATTAAGGGGGATACGACGGAAAATCGCTTCTAGGATATGCTTGTGCTTATAGGATGAAAATTGCATCTAAAAAGATTTTCAAAACCATACATTTCCTTTTAAAGGATACTCCAAGCCGAGGAGGTCAGTCCGGAGTATCCGGACATTTAGTCCGGACACTCCGGGGTTATTGTTCGAGTATCCGGTTTTGTCCGAGTATCCGGAGATATTGTCCGACACTCGGCCGGGTCCTCGGTTGATTTTCTGGTAAGTCCGGAGTATCCGACATTTAGTCCGGACACTCGGGTTATTGTTCGGAGTATCCGGTTTTTGTCCGAGTATCCGGAGATATTGTCCAGACACTCGCTCACCTCCTCGGTTGTAAAGAGTTAAGTCCGGACACTCCGGACTATTTGTCCGGACACTCCGGAGATTATGCAAAGACAAGAGTAACGGTTGGATTTTGGAAGACCTATTTAAACCCTCACTCCATTTCTAACCGTTACCAACCTCATTCATTGCAGCATTCAAGTCTAAAGCTCACTCTCTCAAGCCCTAGCATCTTTCTCCCACTTGAGTCTTCGATTTGGTTTGCATCTTTGGGGAGAAAGAAGGGGATTTAAGTGCTTTGAGCTTGCTTGTTTGATTCTTGAGCACAAGTTTCATCCTCCAAGTCGATTTAGCGGCGTGTTCATTACCCTTGGAGTTTGAAGGGCTCCTAGACGGCAAGGAGTCACCGGGAGCCTCCAATCCTTCGTGTGGAGAGCCTCGTTGCTTGTGAAGGCAAGCCTCGCCTCGAAAGGAAAGGGCAAGAAGTGAAGACCCCATGAGTGCTTCAGTGCAACACCGGAGGAAAGGGGTCAAGAGGGACCGGGCTTTGTGCCTCCTCAACGGAGACGAGGATTCCTTCAAGAATCCAACTTCGTAAAAAATCATTGCCTTTGTGTTCTTCATTTGCTTGAGCTAGGGTTTGTAGTTCTTGGATCTTTTGGTGCCCCGATCTACTTTATCTTAGTGTTTGGCTCTAGATCTATATTTTTCTAAGGTACCTGAGATCATTTAGAATATTTGTATTCAGCTAGATTGTTGAAAATTTACAAGGATTTAAAATTCTCATTTCGAGGTCACTTGTCCGGACACTCTGGACATTTAATCTGGACTATCCGGACATTAACTCCGGACTATCCGGACAATTAACTCGGACAGTCCGGATTTTGACCCTCGGGTGATTTTATTTAATTGCAAATTTTAATTACGCCTATTCACCCCCCCTCTAGGCGACATATCGATCCTTTCATGGCTGCACAAGGAAAAGAGGGGAGGAGTAGCTAGTTTTAGGGTTAGGGTGGCTAGCCTAGCCAACAAGCCAGTGACCTAGTTCACGAGGTTTTCTTTTTTCCCTATAATCTCTACTACTTCTAATTACGAGTTGGTGGCGGTGGTCCGTTCTCCCCTCCCCCCCTAAGCATACCCACGAAACCATCATTGTTCCGATCTTCTATACATTGGCGAACGAGAGAAAGTTATAATTCGGTTGGATATGCATGCATGCGTGATTGTTCAAAATGTATTAGACTCTTATCTCAATTAGCCAATTCTATTTCTAAATACTGCACAACCGATTTTTCCCCATATACTGCATGCATACAGTTTCTGAGATACCATGTGCCTTGAGTTGCCATATGCATCCTTTCCATTAAATATTTACTTACATGTGTAGATAAGATCATCTTTTTTTTATCTAATCACATATGGACTTGATTCTGGCCAATCAGCAACATGCGCACGGCCATACATGACGCGACTAGATAAGTTTACTATCTCTATCTCTACTAATTCTAATTAGGAGTTGGTGGTGGTACGTTCGTTCTCTACCCTCACCCCGACATGTGTGCACACCAGCGTAGATGAGTGGGAAGCGGGTAGTGGCCACCCCGGTAGATTGAATTGGATCATCCCGTCGCGGGAGGTAAATGAATATGCATGACTCATTTATTGCTTTCCTTTCTCCCGTTGATCTGGCATTCGAATTGACGGCGATTGTTCCTGGTGTTTTTCGGATTGGATTGATTGATTCCCTTCCGAAGGAAGCAGAGCTCCAATTCATGGAGTTGGGTCTCTTCTCGTCTCTTTTCTTTTTGTTGCCTTTCTTATTCGACGATTTCTTAATCTGGATTCCGTAGATATCTCCTCGGTTGCTGAATCTATATAACCCCACCACTTTTTGCCTCTTCTGCAGATGTGTTGAGCTTATCTATTGAGCGGAGGTAATGGGCGACCTTCCTGATCTCGTCGATGCAGCACAGGAACAGGTCACTAGTGGTGGGCAGTGAGATAGGTTGGCGGCGCTACTAGAGCTCTCCGCGGTGGATGATATCAATAGGTTGAGGGAGGCGCTCACAGGGGGAGGCAAGGAGGTGGTAGAGCTGGTTGATAGGGTGGGGCTATGGTATGGCCGGAGCAAGGCGTATGAGCCACACACGGCACTGATGGTAGCATCCATATACGGATGATGCCTACCTCTTCAACACCTTTGTGCCCATGGGGCAGCAGGTGATGCCTCTCTCGGTCGATCAGTCGATCTCGAATTATGGTGTTACAAATTTACAATCCCAAGTGCTGTGATATTATTTAAGCTTGTGAAATTAAAGATAGTTTTAAGCTCGAGTTTGTAATCATGTGCTTGGAATTTGTATGCTTCGATGAATTGATTTAAACATTTAACCATTGCACATTCAGAGTGAACATTATTATTTAGATAAGGTTAGTGCTCTTTGCAAATAAATTTTTATCACAAATTGAGTTTTCGTTGCAACGCACGGGCACATAGCTAGTATTACAAGTAATTACTAGTTTGCAATAGTATAGTGGGAGACCTCTCAAATATGGATTTAGCCTATTTCATTAGTAAATTTCAATAAGACCTATTTTAGATGATCCGGATAGGGCAAGACAATGGCCCAATAAAAATTCCCAAGATCCAGGCATTAACCACAAAAGTTTCCCAAAACCTTCTAACACATACTACAAAGAAGAACATGCACCTTTGGAAGCCTTCATTGTTAAAAACATGTACAGTGGAATAGACGACTGATATTTGTATAAGGGGCGAATCCAATGGGAGGCTCCATTAGGCTGGAGCCTACCCTCCACGCCAGCATCGGAACCACCCCTCCCCTACCCGAACATAGCCACCACAGGTCCCCCTTCGCCATAGCCTCGAGCCCTAGGCTGCAATAAGAAACAGAGTGAAGAAGAAGAGAAGTGGGCCTTTGCTGTCAAAGCTCGAACCCCAGAAGCCCAGCAACTATTAACAAGTAACATGCAAACAACAGATCCATCATCCAATCCACCTCCTCCACCCCAAATCCCCAAATCAATTAGATCTAGACAGAGGAGAGGAGTGTACCTGGTGGTGGGTGGCTGTAAGATCGATGATGCGCCTAGAGGGGGGTGAATAGGCATTTTTCAATTTTTCTATCACTAAATTCAAGTTTAATGATTTCTAAGCCCAAAAGACAATTTCGACACTTTTGATGCCTAACAATTCTAGTGATCACTAAATAGTATTTCTACTCAAGTATCAATAATTGAACAAGTATTGCACAAGGATGATCAATTTACTAGAATTGCACAAAAGTAAAACAATGCAAACCACAAATGATGGACACGAATTTTATCCCGTGGTCCCGGAGACTTGCCGGTCTCCCCTACTCCACGTTGAGGTGACTTGAACTTCTTCAAGCCGGCTCCTCTCGCTTGAGCCTTCCCCGATCACTAGAGGTAGCTCTTCCCCGCTCCGGGTAGACGAGCTCCTTGCCTTCACAACGATTGGGCCTTCTCACAACCTTCTTCGAGAAGATCACCAATCCCGATCGCCTCCAAGCCGTCTAGGAGGCGGCAACCTCCAAGAGTAGCAAACTTGATGAAGGCTTGAAGCTCTAGAGTGCAATCAATATGGCTCACTAATGCAATGCACTCAATTCCCTCTCCTAGAACTCAAGAATCAAGAATTGAATGCACAAGAGTGTGGAGAGTGTTGCTAGGGCTCAAAAGTATTCAATGGAGTCACCAACCAGCCCTACACACAGGTGGGGGGGTATTTATAACCCCACTCCACTCAAACTAGCCATTATTTGCTTTTTACCCTGATTTTGCGCCAAGGCCGGTACTACCGCCTCTAGGCTTCAGTAGATCAAGACCAAGGCGATCCCAACGCTATACTGGCGCCATTAATGCTCGACACGTAGCCGTTATCGCTTGAAAATTATATGGTTTAGATTATCACTTGGGGTGCTAATGAGTACCAAGACCGCACTCACGCCAGAAAAGTAACGCTCCTGAAAAAAAGCTACCGGCAACTAAGGTGCGGTTGCCGGTCAAGGAAGATCAGACGGAGAGGCTTGCTGTTATAAAGCTACCGCCATTAAAGGCTTAGAGTATCAAGATTTATGTTACTACCGCTGACACATGCGTAGTGCTTACTCAACTCGAACTTTTCGAAATGAATATCTCTCAAATGCACAAATGTACCACTAGACTTTTTGAGCCAATATTGATGCACTTTTAAACCTCAAGACCCAAACTAAGTCCCTCTTAATAGTACGGCGACTATCCTAACAATCCGATCTTTACTTCAAACTCCAAGATCGGTAAAAATGGCTAGGAAAATATTTCTAAAGTTTTATACCTTCATTTCTTTTGCTTTCTTGATGCGTACTCCACTTTTTGCACTTAAAGCCAACCGACATCTTCCGAAGAATACATTTTTCCTGTTTTCAACTTACTCATGCAAACACGGTTAGTCTATTAGCCTCGATTGTCATTAATTACCAAAACCCTAAACACATGGGGGCCTAGATGCTTTCAGCGGCGGCACACAAGGAGAAGCTATGATGGGACATGGACACGCGGGTGGGTTGGCCGACAGAGACGCTAGCGCGAGTACGAGCCGACCGATTGACGCCTAGGGTTTCTGGAGGATGGAGACTGGCCACCGGCAACTGACGCCTGAAAGTGCATCTAGGCCCCTTAAGGATTTTAGTGATTAATGACAACAGGATTAAGTGACTAATGAGATTTGTAAGCGTTGTTAACAGATTATCGCATCCGGTGATAAAGTCACGAAGCAAAAGGTCACCCTCAAAACAAAGGAGAAAAAGGCATTGTTTAGACTCAATTATGTGTATCTAGTTTATTTTTTATTTGAGTTTAAGGATTGTCGTACTATAAAGAGGGTTATCACGAGAAATAGCTTTAGAATGACTTTATATGCTCAATGATAGATCTTAGTCGTAAAAAGGGTCAAAATGTCAAGGCTTAGGAGCATTTTGCTCAAATTCATTCGGAATATCCGAACTCCAGTTTGAAATGTCCGAGTAGACCCTCTCTGTTAGTTCTAGAAAATATCCATTCGAATGTCCGAAGTTCACTTGAGTATCCGAGTGGACCTCCTCTATTAGTCGAGTAAATTTGATTTCGGACTGTCCGAATATATGTTCGGAGTATCCGAACACTTCGGAATGTCCAAAGAAATATTCGGAGTATCCGAACTGGGGTGCTCTGTCACTTTGAACATGACATGTTTGGACTATCCGAACATTAGTTCGGACTATCCGAACTCTCTCTGGGCTGAGCTCAAAACGGCTAGTTTTGGAGAGGCTATAAATGCCCCTCCTCTCTCACCTAACAGCTAGAGCATTCATTTTAAACATTTATTGTGCTTTCTCACTCTCTAGAGCTAAAGCCTTCACTCCCCTTAAATCTCTTGATTCTTGAATCTTTGGAGGGAGAGTGAGAAGAAAGATTGAGAGATTGAGAGTCCTAATTCCATCTTGAGCACCGATTTCATTCTCTCGCGGATTTCTCGCCAATCTTTTACTCTTGGAGGTTGAGGACTCCTAGACGGCTAGGAGTTGCCAGTGAGCTCCTAATCTTGGTGTGGTGAGCCGCCGGAAGTTTGTGAAGGTTGGATCCACCTCCGGAAGGAAAGGATTCAAAGAGGAAATAGGTGAGTGCTTGGTGCAACACCTAGAGGATTAGGGTTGAAAGAGACCCCGACTTGGTGCCGCCTCAACGGAGACGTAGGATCCCCTCAAGGATCCGAATTTCGGGTAAAAATCTTCAAGTGTTTAGTTTTTGATTCTTGGATTCCTGTTTTTCCCCTTTTTGTGGTTGTTTGAAATCTTGGGATTTCAAGTGGTGATTTGACCTCTTGTGAAGAGTATTGGTGGATATTCAACTACTGCAGGTACTCTAAGCTAACAAATTTCATTTGGTGCTAGTACTTTCCTCTATATAGCCTAGATCTACTTTCTTACGTTTTTGGCCTCTGAAGCATTCGGACTATCCGAACCATTCGAACAGTCTGAAGTGTAATTCGGATACTCCGAAGATCTAAGTTTCCGCTGAAATTTGAATTTAAAATTTTATAACGCCTATTCACCCTCCTCTAGGCGACATCCCGATCCTTTCAACGCCCAATTCACCGGGGGCAGATCTGGAGCCTGGAGGCCTTGGAGTCTCGTCTTGTGAGGAACTGAGAACTAAGGACGATCCGACGATGAGAGTGAGGACTTTGAGGATGAAGAGACGATAGAGTTGAGGACTTGTGCTTGGAGGCCGAGCGACTAATTAAATCACCTAATGGATGGTTGACCGACAGACCGGGTGAGTTGGTGAGGTGTGAGGGTGAGCTATTGTCCTGCCGAAGAGCTGAATACCACTGCCGACCGATAGCTATGCTGTTGACTGCTACCGAACAGCCAAGTGGTGATATTGTGCTGTCGTGCCACTGCCAACTGCTCTCTCTCTCTCTCCCTCCTGGGAATGGTTCTGTTACTTCTGTATAGTTGTATGTATACTTTAGTACTTGTAAGTTGTAACCCATGTTTACATTTGTGCATAAACTATTTACTATTATATCACTAATTTTACAAATTTAGATATACAAATCGCTTAGGACGCGTATTAATGTGTTTTTAGATGCTTTTCCATTTGCGTCTAGTGTGGTAACTTCTTTCATTGTATTGTTGCTTTCTTGCTATGTTTATATTTTATTCATGTATTAATTTTAGATTTTCAGCTGCACATTTCTATATTTAGTATGTTTATCTTAATTTAGTTTAGTACTTTAAACCCACCCTCTATTTTCATTCTGGATTCGCTACTGTTTGTATACACTTTTATATCATCTAAAGTCAAAACGAAAGACAACTTTTACAATATATGTTACATTACAGTTGTATCTACAAGATTATACGATCTTTTAATTATAGAATAGAAAACGATTTATTATAGATAATAAATTATATAATAATGATTTATATTATTTATAGAGTTATGTCTTTAAAAAGTATAACTATACTCTCTCTTTATTCTCTCTCATACCAATAAAAATCTTACAATATATACATATAAACCGTTAACATCACATCACCGTGTGTACAGGGTAAATACCAAGCAGAACTTTGTCACCGTTTTAACGCGTAGTACTATAAAAAACTCCGATCGAATGGACGGCCGGTCTGCTCAGCCAATGGCTCGTGGCAGTTGAGTTGTCGCGAAGTACATCTTTGACTGAACGACACGCAGATGGCCGGCGAGGAAAGTAGCCCAGTTGGATCTGAAGCGTGAGGTAGCCGTCAAGTCGACGTTGACCCTATTACCACGTCACCCGCACCCGCAGGCCCCGCCGTGGGAAAACGCTTGGATCAAGCAGCTGTGCTGCTGTGCGTTTCGACTCGGCCATCGTAGTTTACTATTAATATACACCTTTTCTGTCCTTTTTTATAAGTCTTCTAAGTTTTTTAATAGTTTTATTTATAAATATAGATTTGTGTGTACATTTAATAAGACCTTTCTTTCTGGGCGGCGTATTTAGTGCAAACTCTCTCTCTGGTGCAAATCTGAAAACTAACAACTTGGGCCTCTGGATCTTCTTTAGATGGTTCAGATGCACAAAGGTGAGATTCCACTCATCCACTTATACTAATTTGCACAAAACCCCCTGTATAATCGTCTCCCTATCGCGCAGAGACTCCATCTAACCCTCCCCTATCGCGCTAATCTGAACACGATCGCCACGCACATCTGAACTGCCTCCTCCCTCGCGCCGGGCCGGGCTCCCTCCGACGACGCCGCCGCCAAGCCCGGCTCCCTCCTACGCCACCGACACCGCCAAGCCCGGCTCCCTCGCCCTGCCGCCAGGCCCTCCCACGCCGCGCCGCCTCACGCACCAGGGCCTCCCTCTGCCGACTCCCTCGAAGCAACACGGCGATTCTGTATCTCAGGATTGGGGCTTCTTTGTTCCCTACTTGATTGGAAGCATTTCATTGGTAGTACTGGCTATCGGAAGCGTTTCTCCAGGGTATGTGTTTATCGTCTCTGCTGATAAGTCTATGCAAGTTTGGAAGAGCGGTCATCAAATTCTCTAGACATCTGATCTTTTACAATATTTTAAATGGATATATCTCCAATTCTCCAGTAGCAAAAATTATCATCCTTTCGTTGAAGTAATATTTGCTTAGGCATGTAAAGAGCAAGACAGGCATCTTTGAATCTTTTAAAGTAGAATATAATGATATACAGATTGTTGCTGAATTCTCGCATCGTATCATTCAAGACAGAGTGACAAGATAAAAGGGTTGAAATATCTGTGCATGCTCAATGAAAAAATGTTGCATATTTATCAAGATATATCTTAATGTTCATTCCATTATCACAGTCTTCTGCAAGCTGCAATTGGTGCATTTTCAACAGTTTTTCCTGATTACCAGGAGAGAATTGCTAGGCATGAAGCTGCTCATTTTTTGAGTACGTGTGTTCTCTTTTCCTGCAACAAGAGTATATGTACAACTAGTAATTTTCTAACTGTAAAGCTTTCCTGGAAAATTAGTCGCCTACTTGATTGGCCTACCTATTCTGGGATATTCTTTGGACATTGGAAAGGAGCATGTTAATTTGGTAGATGAGCAACTACAAAAGCTAATATACAGTGGGCAGCTTGATCAAAAGGATCTAGACAGGTAACTCTTGTTTAAACCTTTTTTGCGTACTCCTGGTTATATTGCATCCGGCTTCACTTAGTGCATTCAACATGAGACTACAATCTAAACTTGCTCATTACACTGCCGACAAGCTACTGACATCTATGGAATTTATCAGATTAGTTGTAGTGTCAATGGCCGGACTGGCTGCTGAAGGTCTAGAATATGACAAAGTTGTTGGTCAGTCAGCAGATCTTTTCACACTTCAGGTGCTTTACGAATTTCTCAACTCCTTTTGGGTTCTATATTTTCACAGTCTCTTTCTGATTTCTCCTGAAAAAAATGCATCTGAAGCAGTCCTATTTGTTTGCTTCCAGAGATTCATAAACAGGGCTAAGCCACAACTAAGCAAAGATCAGCAACAAAACCTTACCAGATAGGCAGTGAGTTATCCATTGTTCGATTCGAGTTCGACTCCATTCACATCGGGTCCGAGTCATCCGAGCCTAGACAAACACTCTCGAGTTCCCCACTGAGACGGCGCTAAGGAGCCTATCCTTAGCCCTTGCTTATAACCCGTGTAATCCATTGCTGCAAACAATAAAAGCCACCACCACAGGCGGGCGTGGGGATGTTAGGCCCAAACCGGTATACATCTTGGACTCCGTAGTCTAACCATTCAAGAAAAGGCCTTGTGACCCCTATACTCTAAATTTACTTGGGTTATCTGAACAAACAATATCAATAGGTTGAGGAGGCTCGCGAGGAGGAGGCAAGGAGGTGGTAGAGGCTGGTTGATAGGGTGAGGCTATGGTATGGCCAGGAACAAGGCGTATGAGCCACACACGGCGGCGATGGTAGCATCCATATCACGGATGATGCCTACCTCTTCAACACCTTTGTGCCCATGGGGGAGTGGGTGATGCCTCTCTCGGTCGATCGATCGATCTCGAATTATGGTGTTACAAATTTACAATCCCAAATCTTTGTGATATTATTTAAGCTTGTGAAATTAAAGATAATTTTAAGCTCGAGTTTGTAATCACGTGCTTAGAATTTGTATGCTTTGATGAATTGATTTAAACATTTAACCATTGCACATTCAGAGTGAACATTATTATTTAGATAAGGTTAGTGCTCTTTGCAAATAAATTTTTATCACAAATTGAGTTTTCATTGCAATGCACGGGCACATAGCTAGTATTATAAGTAATTACTAGTTTGCAATAGTATAGTGGGAGACCTCTCAAATATGGATTTAGCCTATTTCATTAGTAAATTTCAATAAGACCTATTTTAAATGAGCCGGATAGGGCAAGACAATGGCCCAATAAAAATTCCCAAGATCCAGGCATTAACCACAAAAGTTTCCCAAAACCTTCTAACACATACTACAAAGAAGAACATGCACCTTTGGAAGCCTTCCTTTGTTAAAAACATATGCAGTGGAATAGGCGGTGATATTTGTATAAGGCCGAATCCAATGGGAGGCTCCATTAAGTGGAGACCTACCACCTGCCTTGACATCGGAACCACCCTCTCCCAAGAACATAGCCACCACAGGTCCCCCTCGCCATAGCCTCGAGCCCTAAGAACAATAAGAAAGCAGTGAAGAAGAAGAAAGTGGGCCTTTGCTGTCAAAGCTTGAACCCCAGAAGCCCAGCAACTATTAACAAGTAACATGCAAACAACAGATCCATCATCCAATCCACCTCCTCCACCCCAAATCCCCAGATCAATTAGATCTAGACAGAGAGGAGAGAGTGTACACAGTGGTGGTAGCTGACACCTGGAGAAGCTATGATGGGACATGGACACACGGGTGGGTTGGCAAACAAAGCGCTAAGCATGATCTGGCCGGCCGATTAGCCTTAGGGTTTCGAAGGGCGGAGGCAGCCCACCTGGCAACTAGGGGTGGCAATAGGGACCCGTTCCCCGATTCCCGACGGGGAATTCCTCTATTAGGGGACGGGTATGGGAAGAAATCGTCCCCCGTGGGGATGGAGACAGGGAAAATTATTCCCCCGTCGGGGATGGCGGGGAACGAGGGGCAGAAATTTTTTTCCCGCAGAGGACAGTTGGGGATCCAAATTTAGTTTAGTCCAATTTAGTTATTAGATTGCAAACATATTCTCTAGCCCATCATATTCACATTTTCATAAGCAGGACAACATAATCTTCAATGAATGCATGCATTTTTTTCTTGTCTGTTGATATGATTTTAGAGTTAAAATGGCTATAAGAACTCTTTTCTTGTATGAAATTTTAGCGAGGATGGGTCCCAAGCAGAGTCCGATAACCGACGGGGATGAGGGCGAGGATTTTCTCCCGAGGCGAGGGAATAGGGGCGGGGATGGGAAAAATTTGCATCAGCGAGGGGCGAGACGAGGAGGCACTCCCGTGAGGAATCTTGATTGCCACCCCTAGGGCGCTTTGAAAGTGCATCTAGGCCCTTAAGGATTTTGGTGATTAATGACCAGGAGTTAAGTGACTAATGAGATTTGTAGCGTTGTTAACGATTATCGTGTCCGGTGATAAAGTCCGCAAGCAAAAGGTCACCCTCAAAACAAAGGAGAAAAAGGCATTGTTTAGACTCAATTATGTGTATCTAGTTTATTTTTTATTTGAGTTCAAGGATTGTCGTACTATAAAGAGGGATATGACGATAAATAGCTTTAGAATGACTTTATGTGCTCAATGATGGATCTTAGTCGTAAAAAGGGTCAAAATGTCAAGGCTTAGGAGCATTTTGCTCAAATTCATTCGGAATATCCGAACTCCAGTTTGAAATGTCCGAGTAGACCCTCTCTGTTAGTTCTAGAAAATATCCATTCAGAATATCCGAAGTTCACTTCGAAGTATCCGAGTGGACCCCCTCTATTAGTCGAGTAAATTTGATTTGATTTGTCAGAATATATGTTAAGATGTCAGAACACACGAATGTCAGAAGAAATATTCGAATATCCAGGTGGGGTGCTCTGTCACTTTGAACATGACACATTAGGACTATCAAGAACATTAGTTCGGACTATCCGAACTCTCTTGAAATTTGAGCTCAAAGCGGCTAGTTTTGGAGAAATTATAATGCCTCTCCTCTCTCACCTAACAGCTAGAGCATTCATTTCAAACATTTATTGTGCTTCTTCACTCTCTAGAGCTAAAGCCTTCACTCCCCTTAAATATCTTGATTCTTGAATCTTTGGAGAGAGAGTGAGAAGAAAGATTGAGAGATTGAGAGTCCTAATTCCATCTTGAGCACCGATTTCATTCTCTCGCGGATTTCTCGTCAATCTTTTACTCTTGGAGGTTGAGGACTCCTAGACGGCTAGGAGTTGCCGGTGCGCTCCTAATCTTGGTGTGGTGAGCCGCCGGAAGTTTGTGAAGGTTGGATCCACCTCCGGAAGGAAAGGATTCAAAGAGGAAATAAGCGAGTGCTTGGTGCAACACCTAGAGGATTAGGGTTGAAAGAGACCCCGACTTGGTGCCGCCTCAACGGAGACGTAGGATCCCCTCAAGGATCCGAACTTCGGGTAAAAATCTTCAAGTGTTTAGTTTTTGATTCTTGGATTCCTCTTTTTCCCCTTTTTGTGGTTGTTTGAAATATTGGGATTTCAAGTGGTGATTTGACCTCTTGTGAAGAGTATTGGTGGGTATTCAACTACTGCAGGTACTCTAAGCTAACAAATTTCATTTGGTGCTAGTACCTTCCTCTATATAGTCTAGATCTACTTTCTTACGTTTTTGGCCTCCGAAGTTTCATTCGGATTATCCGAACCATTCGAACAGTCCGAAGTGTAATTCGGATACTCCGAAGATCTAAATTTCCGCTGAAATTTGAATTTAAAATTTTATAACGCCTATTCACCCCCCTCTAGACGACATCCCGATCCTTTCAACGCCCAATTCGCCGGGGGCAGATCTGGAGCCTGGAGGCCTTGGAGTCTCGTCTCGTGAGGAACTGAGAACTAAGGACGATCCGACGATGAGAGTGAGGACTTTGAGGATGAAGAGACGATAGAGTTGAGGACTTGTGCTTGGAGGCCGAGCGACTAATTAAATCACCTAATGGATGGTTGACCGACAGACCGGGTGAGTTGGTGAGGTGTGAGGGTGAGCTATTGTCCTGCCGAAGAGCTGAATACCACTGCCGACCGATAGCTATGCTGTTGACTGCTACCGAACAGCCAAGTGGTGATATTGTGCTGTCGTGCCACTGCCAACTGCTCTCTCTCTCTCTCCTCCTGGGAATGGTTCTGTTACTTCTGTATAGTTGTATGTATACTTTAGTACTTGTAAGTTGTAACCCATGTTTACATTTGTGCATAAACTATTTACTATTATATCACTAATTTTACAAATTTAGATATACAAATCGCTTAGGAATAGCGTAATAATGTGTTTTTAGATGCTTTTCCATTTGCGTCTAGTGTGGTAACTTCTTTCATTGTATTGTTGCTTTCTTGCTATGTTTATATTTTATTCATGTATTAATTTTAGATTTTACCATCCATACAAAGTATATCTTTCATCTTCCAAGACAATTAGGTGGGTACATCTAAGTCATTTTCTCTCCTATCTTTCTCAATTTCAATACAACTTTAATTCTTATGCAAAGTCAAAATACGTCGCTTATAAAAATGAATGGAGTATACATCAGTTTTATCTAATATAGAAAAGAGCGAAAAGAGAATTGAGAAGAGAACTAGCTCTTATTTAATAGCCAGCATCGTATAGGAAAATAGGTGCTATTACCGGCTAAAAGCCGGTGTTGAAGCTGGTGCGAGTGACTGTTAGTGTTAAAGTTAGTGTTTTGTTAATAGCTACAAAGATGAAATTAGTGTTGAATGTCTAAATTAGATGTTTTAGTGTTTATCTAGAGATAGCTTTTAGATATAGTTATTATACAAGTTAACTTTATTGTTTACTCGAGATGACATGGATGATAGATAGAATAAGTAATGAGCTTTGTTATTGTATTTACTTTAATGGAGTAATATACTCCCTCCATTCTAAAATATAAGACGTGGTTTGACTTGGCACGGTCTCCTAAACTATACTTTGACCTTTGATTTCTCTTATCCAATATCATTCATACAAACAAAATCACTATCATTACAAAGTACTTTTAAATATGAATTCAATGGTATTACTTTTATATCACAAAATTTTTATATAGTTAGACAAATCATTGGTCAAAGATTTCAAAGTTTGAATCTTGAAATGCGTGCGTGCCTTATATTTTGGAATGGAGGGAGTAGTACTAATACAACTTGGTTTGGTTATATAGATAGTGTAGCAGAGAAAGTGATGGTTGTGTGCATTGTATACTGAGATTTACACTACGGTTTGAAAAAAATTGCTTGTCCGAAGAATAGAGTAACTTAAGTACAAAAACTAAGTCTTAATAGTCGATAGTTTCGCTCTCCTTTTCAACCTTATAAGATAAACAACGTGCAAGTGCCCTTAAAACACGTGTTTAACAAATATTCGGCTGAAACTTCAGCGTATGACGACCATAAAATATAAGAAAATTTTGAGATACACCACTTTACATAACATTAAAATAATAAGTTATATTCTCTGAAATGTCAATGAGCAGAGTGGTATATCTTAATTCCTCTTAAAATATATTAGAAATACCTTACAAAACTATGCTACATTTTGAAAACACTTAGGGGCTATTTGAGGGGAGGCTGTGCTTCAGCTTTGGACTAAAATCACCTCCAAAATAGTATGACTGCAAAGCAGCTAGGAAACTAATCTACAATATAAGCATCCTCAAAAGCTGCAACTGCTGGGAGGAGTTTTTTAGCCGTAGCTTCGCTTGATCGCCTCCGATCTCGCTCACACTGCCTCCCCAACCTCCGCCGCCCTACCTCGCCGCCTTCACGTCGCCTTCGCACTCATTCGCTATTGTGCTTCGCTAGGTTATTGTCTCCCCTCTCAGGTGCCCTCAAAAGTTCTGGTATGTAGCAGTGGTTTGCTTGACCAGATATAACAATAAAAGTCACAATTACTAAATTCTGATTTGCTTTCTGATCGGAAAACAAAAAATAACTTTTCAGTCTAACCGCAACCTAAACACATCCTCAGATCATGTCTTCTCATAGCCACGGGCCCACGGTCTGGAACAACGCAAGACTCACGCAGTCATGCGTGTGGACTTGTGGGGGATGAGATGACATCCGAGTGCACGCACCACGGCAGCACGGCTAATTGGATAATCAGCCCCCACCGACCAAAACAAGAGACCGAGGAGCAGAGCGCATCGCATCCACCGAGCGAAGGAGACGAGAGAGAAAGTTGCGAGGAAAGACAGCCAAAAATAGCTTTATTACAGTTCAAACATTCGCGCACCAACAGCACGCTCGGAGCCAGCCGCGCCACCACGCCGAGAAGAATCTCTCGCCAAGCCTCTCCCCTCCCCTCCCCCGTCGCCTCCGTCTCCGACTCCCCCTCCGCGTCGGGAGGTACAGTACTGTCCTTCTCCCCGTTTGTCCCCTCCCCCTTTTTCTTGGTGGGTATGTGTGAGAGCAGCCATAGATGGATGCCTTCGCTGGTTGATTTCTGCGCGGAATCGATTGGATTGGGGACTGGATTTTGACTGTGTATCACGGTGGTTCCGTAATATTGTCGGACCAATGGCGAGATTCTGGAAAGTCTCCTTATCCCCAAATATTTTAGAGCGCCTGCAGGGGTTTCTTGATGCTTATGTTTCTTGATCCCTAAAAGGTGAGACGATTTTACATTGAAAGGCGGGTGATTTCCGTTAAGATTTGATCAGAGCAAACGTAATTGGTGATTTTTATTCTTTTTGTTAGGATTTTTATGGGAAGAAGCAGATATTCTTGTCAGCGTATGTAGTATCGTGGAATAAATGAACAGTACAGGATGTATGCAGATGAATTGTTGAATCAACTGTCTCTATTTGTGAATATTGTGCCCTTTATTAATAGGGTTCCTGTCTTAGACTCTTAGTTTCTACTGCGTAATTCATCAGCAAATAACATCACATTTGCTGCTACTGCTACTATACTGATAGTCATGATTAATTGGTAATAATCACATCGTTCTTTGGTGCTAATGTAGCAATGCAGCTATATCACCATCCGTATTCTCTGGACAGTCAGAAAGTGCGGATGGCACTGGAAGAGAAGGGTATTGACTACACCTCATATCATGTCAATCCACTGACTGGGAAAAACATGAACGTGGCTTTCTTCCGCATGAACCCCTCTGCGAAGCTCCCAGTCTTCCAGAATGGCGCTCATGTCATTTTCCGCGCCATAGATATTATTCAGTATGTTCTTCCTTCACATTGTCAATATGTTAAACTTGGGCATCTTTAATACTTTTCATCAGGCGGCAATGTTCATTTTATCTGCTTTGTGTTGTCCTAGGTACTTAGACAGACTTGCGGTGCATTTAAGCGGCGAAATCCGCCCTCTGAACTCTGAAGTTTACCAATGGATGCAGAAAGTTGATGATTGGAATCCTAAGATGTTCACACTCACTCACACCCCGGTCAAGTACCGCACATTTGTCTCCAAGTTCATGCGGCGGGTGCTGATTGCTCGAATGGCTGAAGCCCCAGATCTAGCCAGCATGTACCATGTCAAGCTCCGTGAGGCTTACGAGACCGGAGACAAGCTGAAGGACCCTGACATTATGAAGCAAAGCGAGGAAGAGCTGAGCAAACTCCTCGATGATGTTGAGGCGCAGCTCAATGAGACCAAATATCTTGGCAGTAATGAATTCTCACCTGCTGATTCGATGTTCATTCCTATTCTCGCACGCATATCTCTACTCGATCTCGATGAGGAATACATCAGCTGCAGGCCCAGGATACTCGAGTACTACACGTTGGTGAAGCAGAGGCCCAGCTACAAGGTTGTAATCGGCAAGTACTTCAGTGGGTGGAAGAAGTACCGGACTCTCTTCAAGACCTCGTTCTTCCTTTGCGTCCGAACCTTGTTCAGGAAATACTAGATGGTTCATCAGATGCGTATCTGATGCATGGTGAACCGATGCGTACAGCGAGTTTAGGCTGAAAATATGACCAGTAAATTTTCATGCGTTTTCCTTCAAGGGATTGATGTGTGTTGGTTAGCTTGTATATTCGTCCGCTTCCATGTTGCTGTGTAGAGCCTACAGATTTGGACCTTACATACATAATATGCGTATATATATATACGTTTTGGTTTTGCTCAAATGGTATCTTTCAGTTCATATCGCTAATATCAATTTTATAGTTTGTTCTAGATCAGTTCATGCCTGAAGTATCCTTAAACTTGCAGCTTCAGCTAAACTGCATTGGACATGTCATCTGCTCTCTTGCTCGTTATCGTTCTCATTCTTAAAGGTCTGAATGAAAGCTCCATGTTCTTCGCCCATTTTTCCACTGTATAAATGCACAGATATCGGCTTTTGAGATATGGGTGAGCAGAAGATATCCTCCCTGCACGTGCTATACATTAACAATACAGGGCAGGCCCCGGCCATCACATGGCCCCACTGTCATTGACCGTTATGTCCAGTGATGCACCATGCAGTGGGAGCGTGCGTTGTTTGCTCCCTCAAGGCTCGCTGCAGAGTGCACTACAGGTCTATATATACCTCATTTCTGAAGGACTTAGTTCAAAAATTCAAGCTTCTTCTTTGAGAGTTTTTGGAGAGTTGTTGGACTTGATAGTGAGCCGGGAAGAGGAAGAAAGAGAGGGCCTAAGAGCGGTCGGAATGGGAACGTGGAGGAAAGCCTGACTTGTTTGTTTCCTACTCAAGCAATAATAGAGTTGGAAATTTAGTTTGGTGTTTCCCGATGCCTCCCATTCCTATTGTCCTTAAGCACTCCTTCCTCTTCCTTGTGGCTTGCAGAATTGCTTCAGTAGAGAAATCAAATAATACGTATATATACTCCTCATCCAACATTGGAGGTGGAGATCACGTTTTGAGTCTTCCTGATGCCTCCTATCCTAGGCCTATTGTTCTTTGGTGTTCCATCCTTTTCCTTTTGGCTCGCACTGTATAAAGGGACGCATAGTTTGATATGCTTGATCGATTTTTCTTTTGTTCTGAAATGCTTGATTGATTTCAGTATTCTCTACGTTTCTTTCTTTGGTATAATGGTATGTCTTAATCCATACATAAGCTAAGAAGATGGCCTGGGTAAATGGTTTATGCGTTAGGCACAAATGTTTAACTTCTGAGTTCTGACTGTTCTGCACATGACTCCGTATCACCAAACCAGTGAGAAACTAGCACATACTCAAATTTAACAAGGGAGAGACATAGAACGTTAGCTACACATGATGTTTGCTCGTCAGGTACGTATATGAAGTATCTTTCTCTAAATAAGGGGGTAGCATATGAAGTGAGAAACAGAGTGCAAAATGGTCTGATGACGCAAAAGAACGGCATGTATTAGTCACCTATATTCTCTTTTGAAAGATCAAAATAGTGATCGAGAAGGAGTGAATGATCGTAAATTAAATTTTTCCTCACTGAATGGATCTAATTAAAATCTCACTTGAAGCACTCAAGCATAAAAGAGCAAAACAGAGAAAATCTACAATTAGGCAAAAACCAAAAATCTTGGTCTTAGATTTGCTTGTAGGGTTTTGATGATCAAGGTGATCTTCGATATCCTCCCATTTATCACAATAAGCAAAAACATAAGAAACAAGAATCTCAAATGTGATCTACAAAAATTTCTCAAAGAAAGAGAAAAAAATCGAGTTCTTGCAAAAGATTGCCCAGATGACGAAAATATAATCTGAAGAAGATTCATCCGTCAATTATACATTCTCGTAGAAGATCCACAAGTATTTAGAAGAAGGGAGACAAATCCAAATGTGTGAAAAGTAAATTACAAGAAATTAAAGTACGGAATTTAAATGTTGAATTTAAGACATAATGTAAATATTGAAATTAAATTAAGAAAAATAAGAAAGTAAAATTTTATTTCTTGAGAGAAAGGTTTACAAAACCTCACTACAAGGTGAACAAAACTCAAAGGAGCACACAAAACCTTCAAGAGGGGAGAGCTACCCCTACCTCTTTATTTATACTACTCTTGAGTCATCCTTTACTCTTAGATGAGTTCTAGTTGGCCCTCAAATAACCTCATCAAGAGTTAAGATCGAGCCATCCTTCATCTTTGGATGAGTTCTACTTGACCCACAAAAAATCTCATCAAGGGTTGAGGTTCACGCAAACTAACTTAACCGCTACTCTATTATTTAAACTGCAATCCAATGGTTTTTCTTGATCCGAGCAGCCTCAAGTTAGCATCTCAGTCATTTCATTGTCTTCTAGGCTCGCAGCGACTCCGTCTTCAGTCATCCTCCGGTGATCCCTGACCGTCTGAATCTCCGGCACATCTCATCTAGTTTCGGTTTATCCTCCGCCTCACTAAGACCTAGCACTGTCGTCCTACAACCATTAAAAACAAAGAAGCTCATCACATAGCAATGTCTAAAATGATATACAATAATTATTCAATTACTAAAAATAAATCAGATTCCTAATTCAAATACAGTCAAATACTCATCAACAACATGAATAGACCTCCATATACTCTTTCATTTTCTGTCGAAGCCATACTCAAGACAGATAAGAGGCCAAAAACACTCCTGCTGTGACTAAGAGTTGGAGACTCGATAGCCAAAAAAGCTATTGAGCTGAGCCTCAATAGCTTTTTTTGGCTCAAAATTGTCTTATTTTAATTTTAAACTTATTAGCTGGTGTTAATGAAAAAATGTTGATTCGAACCCTAATGAGCTTTTTTTTTTTGCCGGGACAGTACCACCAAACCAGTGAGAAACTAGCGCACACTCAAATTTAACTAGGAGAGACATAGAATGTTAGCTACACATGATGTTTTCTCGTCAGGTACGTATATATGAAGTATCTTTCTCTAAAAAAGGGGGTGGTAGCATATGAAGCGAGAAGCAGAGCGCAAAATGTTCTGATGACGCAAAGAACGGCATGTATTAGTCACAAAATCTTTTCTGTCGAAGCCATACTCAAGACAGATAAGAGGCCAAAAACACTCCTGCTGTGACTAAGAGTTGGAGACATGAAGCAAAAAGCAGAAAGAGAAGATGATAACGCACGAAATGAACACTGTACTCTGTAGATCATTTATAGCATTAGCATCAATTAGCAACTGGATTTTAAAATGATTTTGAATCGACGAAATTTTCCTATTGATATCACACAAGGGGCAGTGCACGGCAAACAAATGGAAAAATTTGCAGACCAGCAAGAAACAAACATGGCAGTGACAAACAGCAAGAAACAAACATTGACGGTCAGAAAATACATTTGCAGCTTCGAAATCTCTTCCTCCAATGAAGTGACAACGAATGCTATTATTCTCTCGTTAGGTACAACAACTTACGTAATTAGATGCATGCACAGCTGAAAATCTGCCAGGAAATACTTGATGCCTTCAACAGATGCATAATGCAAAGATGAAACCAACGCGTGCCGACGTGTCCAGTAGCTTTAGTCTGAAACTCTGAATGTATGCTTGCCCAGAAAATGTAGATGGGGATTGATCTTCCAAGTTACAAGGGATCAAGGTCAATAGAAAATAGTTTCCCATAGTTTCACCGTTTGTAAAATCACCTCTCTTTTTTAAAACAGCAAACAGGGGAGCTCCTTGTGGATTATATTAAGTGCAGTAAAATCAAATTGATGCCTTCGTCTGCTTGTACATATTTTTGTGAATAAATCATCGTTTCTTAACATTGTCCTCTTCCCTATTTCTTAAAGAATCCCAGTAAATGCACGCACCTGACTTCTTTTGCTTCTGCATTACCATCGTAATTAATTGCTCTATCAATGACTAGCATGCATGTCTGCCTTCCTGCCATTCATATTCAGAAGATCGCCTTCTTGGTTTCTTGCAGGTCCTCCACGATGACGATATAAGTTCCATGGTCCCACTGTCAACGACTGAGATGTCCTATGGTGCAGCATGCACTTGGGTCTCCATATTTCACAGCACTAGGTACAGCAAAGGTCTATATAGATATGTATGCTCGAGCTGTGCACGAATCATTCGTTGTAGACTTGGAGGGTGAGCCGGGAAGGGGAAGAAAGAGAGGTCCTACGAGCATTAGGAATGGGAATATCAAGGAAAGCTTAATCTCTATTTCATCTCTATCATTAAAGGTGGAGATTCAGTTCGATGCTTTCCTGATGCCTCCCATTCCTATGGTTCTTAGGTGCTCCTTCCTCTTCCTTTTGCTTGCACGATTGATTTGGTGAAGAAGATGAAGAGATACTAATGCATAATCTGAGATGAGGAGGCCAGGAAGGGGAAGAAAGAGAGGGCCTGAGAGCGGTGGGAATGGGAACATCGAGGAAAGCATCACTTGCTTGTTCCCTCCTCTAGCGATGGAGATGGGAATTTGGTTTGGTTTTTCCGATGCCTCCCATTCCTATCGTTCTTAAGCACTCCTTCCTCTTCCTTTTGCCTCGCATAATTGTTTTAGGGGATAAAATTAGAGATATGCATACACATTTTCCTCTTTTGATATTGGAGGTGATCTTGTTGAGCTTTCCCCGATGCCTCCCATGCCTATCGTTCTTAGTTGCTCATTCCTCTTTCTTTTGGTTCACACAACGTACGAGGACACATTGTGTTTCTGTTCTTAATGTGCCCATTATCAGGTTAGTTTATTTGGCATACAATAATCCATGCGTTAAGTTAAGATGGGTTTTACTAGCCGGTGTAGTTTCCGTTTCAGATTCTACGAGCACAATGACCCAACTACAAATGTTAAATTTTACTGTTCTGTTATGCAGAGCAGTATACGAAGTAAGGAACTAGCACATATTCAGACTTGACAAGAAGAAACACAAAGTTTTAGTTGATAGCATGTAAAATTGCACGGGTTCTTCTCTAGTTCTTTCATGATGAACCCATACTCAAGACAGATTACAGATCAAAAACACATCTGCTGCGAACCCGCGACTAAGAGTTGAAAGCAGACAGCAGAGGGAAAACGAAGGTAATTCACATCATTTTTCAGGGGTAGACCATCGATTGAATTACTTAGCAACAGTTGATTGAATCGATGAACTGTTCCGACTGAGTTTAAACATGGGGCAGCAAACAATAACCAAATGGACACATTTATATTAGCAAGAAACAAGAATGGAAGTGACACGATATATTTTCAGTCCTTTTAACTTCATATGCCTGTTTGTTTAGGCTTAGGTTTTTTAGCTTATAGCTTAAAGTTAGTTTTTTTTGCTTAAACAGCTTAAAAGCTAATGGTTTTTGTATGTGATAAAGGTGGGTAATTTTATCTAACTTTAGTGTTATTAGTCTAAAACTAACCATCGATAAGCCAAAAAAAACCTCCCTCCAGTGGTTTTTGGTTTTTAGTTATATAGAAACTTATGGTTTTTGGAAAGTCCAGATAAAAAGCTACTTGTTTGTTTAGACTTTAGCTTTTTAACTTTTAAGTTGGTGAAAAAGTCCAAACAAACAGAGCCATAGTCTTGTAGGTGTCGCCTAGGTTTGGGCCGCGAGCTGTAATTTTCTTTTAGGCTTTCATGGCTAACTTGATGGCAGCCATCTTGTATTGTGTTTTCCCCTCATCTTACTATATTTGGCTGCCAAACTTTTGCCAGCCCCTAAAAAAAAGCACCTCCCAAGAAGGACACTGACTGCTATTACTTTCGTTGGATACAACAATATGATTTTTGCTTGTCACCTTGGTGAAGAAGACGCCTTCAACCAATGATTGCACAAGTGCACAACGGAAACCAATGCGTGCCAAATCGTCGTGTACAGTAGGTTTTGGTTGAACACCTGCATGGCTGCATCACCAGAAAATGTCGATGTGCATGCATTGGTTTCACCGTTTGTAAAATCAAATTGTTGTTGTTTTTTAAACAGCAAGCAGAAGAGTTGGTTGTGGATTATATCAAGTGGAGTACAATCAATCAAATTGATTGTTGTAATTTTGCGGAATATTTTTATGTTCGTGTGTGTCCTTAGATCCCTATAAACTTTATTTATAGCATTGATTATAACCGAATAATAACTTATTCTGAATTTATCTCTAACCCATCTCTATTCTGAATTTGACTCTAGCTTAAATCCTATCTCTGACATGATTCCAAGTCGCACATGACTCTTGCATACGACTCAGACTCTTGTTAATCTCTAATACTAACTCTCCAACACTCCCCCACAATATAGGCATGAGATACAACAATATCCATCTTGTTATATAATGCAATACCCGTACTAAGACATCTATTTTTATCGAACCACAAATATAATAACTAATACCACCATCATTCATGCTTTAATATTTGTCATAAGGAAAAGTATAGAAGCACCTCTCCTTTTGTTTCTCTATATGATATTGTGTACAGCGAGGCCATCACCTTTTACAGAAACACATGAGTTAGATAGAAAAAATCGTGAATAATTCAACGTTTCTTAGAATTTTCGTTTGCTCTTGTTCTTGAACAATCCCAGTAAATGCATGTAGGCTACTTTTTCCTCCCCATTTCTGTCGTAAATTAAAGGCTCAGGTCAAAAACTAGCATGAATGCCTGCTCTTCAGGTTTTTTTTTGGAATAGGTTGCTTTTCAAATATTCATAGGCAGAATCGTGTCACATTTCTAGCCCCATAGCAATTTTTTTGGCAAATTTGGTCCCCAGTGAACATGCTATTTTTGCAATTCTGTTAGAAAAAAGGCCAAATTTGTAATATATATATATATCACTCACAAGGCTAGAAAAGGTATCATTTGCACGTGCCCTAGGTGGCAATATAGGTTTGATGGACCCACTGTCAAAGACTGCTATGTCCTATTATGCACCAGTTGGCGTGTGTTGTGCGTCTTATCGTGTTGCACAGAGAGAATATCTAAGAAAAAAGAAAGAACTCATTATTAGGATAATGTAAACCACATCATCTATGTTGAAGTCAATTCGACAATATATCCACAAGGAAAATTCACATGAGCATGTATAATTCACTTTATAGTATACAAAATCACACAAACTTCCAGAGTTAGATGGATTTTTGAACATGAACATTCATCATCAATACGAATTCATAGTATCACACGCAATTCACATGATCGTATATAATGCACGAACATTCTACATCAATCGTTGCTGGCACATCCACACTATGGTCACTACATATGGAAAAGACAAATACAACAGTATGAGTAGTTATAAATCAACATATAATTTTATATATAAATAAAATGATGGATAATAAACAAGAGCATATTAGTGCAGTAGACGGGAACCTAGCTACACTCCATAGAGCAACAAAAATGATCATTTTTCACCAAATGCATGCTGGCGATCCAGAAAATGTAAGTCTATCGTAGGCATCCGTGCGACAACACCAGACAACCATAAAAACTAATGCATGAAGCTATATTGTACAGCAGTAAAATGAAAATGAAAACAATTCTAAATTTAGATCACATAAAAGAGTTTAAAAAAAACTACGCAGAATTATACTCCATGATTAAACAAAAGCTGGAAATCCCTTGGTCATTGACACTTGACAGTTCGCTCCTCAACCAAAACGTGAATAGCACAGTGATTCTTAAACCTCTGTGTGCACAAGACTCAGCAATAAGCTAAGGTCCATGGGGGAGTCCTCTTTTCCTCTGAACAATTTTATGGATAACATGGGTAGTAAAGAGTGGTAGTAAGAAATCAGATCTGGTCATACATTTATCAAGGAAATTATGGACTTTTGATCCTTTGCTATGCCACTCATTAATCGTTATCGCTGACCTTTATTTTCCACCGCCGCCGCCCTTTGTTGCGTTACTCGTTATCGCTGCCCTTCTTTTTTCGTCACTACCGCCAGTCCGGTCTTGTTGACGCCGCAGTCTTTGCTTTCCTGTCGGTTCCCTCCCAGATTATGACCATGCCGCGGCTGGCACTCTCCTGCCTGATTCGTGATGATGCAGTGGTCTCGCACTAACACATCGAGCGCGCACGATCTACGAACCAATTCCGATTTTTACACAAAAACACAAAAAATACTCATACATTCAAATTTTAAAAAATGGCTAATTACAATACTACCACCATATGATTTCTACTACCAATATTACCAGCGAAAGTATAACTAAATCCTCACTAACCTAATCTGATAGATCAAATAGAATGGATGGTTAATATTCAATATTGTGTATCGTAAAAGTGCTCTTTCCTGCATCCTCCGTTCTTAATAAGAATCCAAGTGAATGCATGGTGGCTTTCTTTCCCCTTTCTTTAAATGCACAGCCCAGAGTCAAAGCTTTTTAGATATGCATAGGAAGATCTCTCGATTCATCTCTTTGCATAGCCTACATTAACAATAGGTGTTCAATGCTCCCACTATATCATTGATTGTTGCGCTCTATGTTGCACCATGCACTAGGTGTTTTCATTACTTCCGCTCACAGTGCTCAACACTAGAAGTTTATGTACAAGGACACTACACTAGAGGTCTATATATACTCTAGAGCACCCAAGGAACAGTTCAATCAAGCTACTCACTATGAAATGAAACTATAGTAGTTGTATGCCAAGATGGTAAGCCAGGAAGAGGAAGAAAGAGAGGATCTAAAAGCAGTAGGAATGGGAACATGAAGGAAAGCCTAAGCTCTGATTTCTCCTCTAGCATTAATTAGAGGTAGAGATTTGGTTTGATGTTTTTGTGATGCCCCCCATTCCTATGGTTCTCAGATGCTCCTTCCTCTTCCTTTTGGCTTGCACAATTTGCTTGAGGGCACACTGAAAAGAACAAATATCCTCTTTCCATAGATTTAGATGAGGCATTGATAGCGAGTCAGGAAGAGGAAGAAATAGAGGGTCTAAGAGCAGTAGGAATGGGAACATGGAGGAAAGCATGCGATTCTTTCTCCTCTACTATAATTGGAGGTGAAGATAATCAAGATATTATTCTGTGTTTTCCTAATGCCTCCCATTCCTATTGTTTTTAGATACTCCTTCCTCTTCCTTTTGCTTGCACGGTATACAGAGCACAAAATGCCTATTTCCTAGATTCTTCATGCGTCCGATGTGCTGTGCCCGACTTGCCTTGGACCTTGGTTTGATAGTTTCTCTCTGGTTCATATTCTACTAGAACAATATTGTGCGCTAATCCACATCATGGCAATATACTCAATTTGTGAAAGAGTTATATCAGGTAAGACACTAGCTAGTGCATGTTCAAACTTAATAGCAGTAGACAAAACACGTACCAGTTGAGAACACCCATAACTAATAAAGTGGCACATGTTATGCCGATTCCATCTCCCTCTTGCCCACTTTTATTTAACTTGCTACACTCAGTTCTTACACGGTGCAACATGGTATACAATAATTCTTTTTCCTGAAAAACGATGTACAATATTGTATATTAAGTCAAATTCAGACATGTGAACTTCTGCAGGACATCAAAACACACATATCAAAACAACATAGCTCAGCAGTCATGTGCTTTACTGCTGATGTTTCTGTACATTACTCACTAGTCACTCCTATAAATCATTGTAACAGATGCTCAAATAATTAACCAGGCATCACGGTAAATGCAGACTTGACCATGAATAGGAATTACTGTGAATAAATAGTAGGAGCAGGCAGTAGGGTGAAAACAGAGTGAGAACTGAGAAGAAAACAGTTACATATCGCATGAAAATGGGAGATCATTTCTAAAATTTAAAAGCAAATGACCAGTAAAATTATATGAGCAAATCAGTTGTTACTACTAAGACTGCTCATACATGAGGCATATCAAACAAATGGACAAGATATAGATTAGATTAGCAAGAAGACTAAGTGGCACTGAGAAGACACATTTGCCACTTCTGTTCTCCCTCCAATGACAGGCCGCTAACAGCATTGCAAGATCAATATGTCATCAGCAGCAGATGATCAGCTTGAAGCAAGACATGCGTGCTGAACCAGTGTTTTCTGTACTATAGCAGAAAATGTTGATGCTTCTTGCAAGGGATTGTGCAATGTGCATGATGTTTCCTGAATCATGATAGTTTCTTCAATTTCTATAGTTAAATTAGTGTCTTTGTCTGCTTGTCTAGTTTAGTTTTGCTCTTAATAACTGTGTACATAGACTATGATTGGACATTAGTCTCATAACGTCTATGTGAGTATTTGTATTTGTCTTTCGTAAATTTTCTCCATCCTTTTTGCTCAAGATCTAATAATAAGGGTCATCACATCAGATGTGTCTCTCTTCTTCCTCCATTGCCCCCATTCTTAGAGAATCCAAATGAATGCAAGCTTCCGTTCCTTCTCTCTTTCCCTTGTAAATGCAAGCCTCCGTTTCGGGCTAAGCTGTCAGCTTTTTGGCTGTGGTGATATGCATGGGCAGAAGATCACCTCCCTACAATTACAAGTGCTAGTCTACATTAAGAACATAGGTCCTATGGCCCCACTATCATTGACTGCCATGTACTTCGGTCAGTTTGGTGCAACATGCATAAGGTGTCTTCATTGGTCATAACACTACACCAGGTCTACATATACCTGAAAGCTCTGAAAGAATTGTCCAAGAGTGAAATGCTTCTTACTCTTGAGTTCTGAAATATTTTGGATTGTTTAGTAGGACTAGGGAGAGTGAACTGGGAAGAGGAAGAAAGAGAACGTCCAAGAGCAGTGGGAACGGGAACACGGAGGAAAGCATGAGCTATCTATTTTCTCTTCTAGCATTGGAGGAGGAGATTTGGTTTTGTGTTTTCCCAGTGCTTCCCATTCATATTGTTCTTGGGTGCTCCTTCCCCTTCCCTTTGGCTTAACATTTGTCTTAGTTGAGAAACAAGAAATTTATGCATAGGTAAGGATGATGGCTCCTTGAGAGTGAGTTTGGGAAGAGGAAGAAAAGAGGGTCTAAGAGCAATAGGAATGGGAACATAGAGGAAAGCTTAAGCACTTCGTTTCTTCCTCCTACAACGGAGGCCGAGAATTGTTTGGAGTTTTCCTAATGCATCCCATTCCTATCGTTCTTAGGTGCTCCTTCCCCTTCCTTTTGGCTCGCAACAGTATACTGGAGAATGTGTGTAGTGGCTGCTCTTCATGCACTGGATATGCTTTGCTTTAGCCTCTTTTACTGTTCTTTGCCATATCTGAAGTTATGATGATGGACTGGCCCGAGACTGTACAAATTATCACAGATTCTAAAAGAAAAATGGCAGACATGTAAACTTTTGACTGGTGAGCACTGAGCACATCAATCCAAGGCAAGATGCATAATTGTGAGAGTTTTAAGATGTAAGGAACTAGTACGATTTGAAATTAACAAGATGGACACAAATTTTAGTAGATGACTCATAAAATGGCACATATTCGTCGCTAGTTCTTTTACTGTACCAAACCCATGCTCAGGACTCATAAAACACACCTTCCCAAGGATAAGAGTTGGAGAAGACAATGGAGAGAAACAGAAGAGAACAGTACATTAACATGAACATTGGAGATCATTTGTGAATGCAGTTAGCAACTTAGTTGCCAAATTATCCATATTGGCTTAACTGTTCCTATTCCTAGTCAGCTAAAACATTGGGGTCATGGGGAATAGCAAGCAAATGGAGAAATACATTGATTAGCAAGGAAACGTGTACAATGACAGTCAGAAAACATATTTGAAGCTTCTAACATTATACGTAACTAGGAATCCAGCCTATGGTTGTATGATAAAGAGGTGCCATTGTGCCCTGGCTCACCCGGGTTCAAGTCCTGTGACGAGTTCAGGTGCCTACCTTCCTCTTTAGTGAATGACATAGCTCGTGTCCATTTTTTTTGTTAAAACAAACTTGTTCAATTGGATAACCTTAAGCTGGAAACAACTATTGTATTTGGGAACACATGACTATTCAATCATTCTTCCTTTTAAGACATAAGATTATTAATGTGCAGTTTGGAAACACATCATCGAACCATTATTCCTTTTAAGCGGCTTCTAGTTGTGACAACTTAAAACTCTTTGTTTCTTCTTTTCTTGCGTGCAATGCATCTTCCAAAGCTATCCTTTTTGCAAAACCACAAGGGAAAAAAAGCCGCAAAAACTCCAAATTTAATAGCTCTGTAAGCCACACAGCCAGAATATGAACCAAGAAATCCTACAATCAAAGAAAAGCTGCATATTTGTCAGCACTTACTAAAGGCATGCACTTTACAGGTGCAATTCATGTGAAAGAAACAGGAGGTTTTGCAGTTTTGAGTTGCCATTTGAGTGCTTCCAAAATGGATAGGAACAGAGAGCACTCCACCAAGAACCCCTTTAATTCAATTCCATTCATAGCCAAGAGCTTCGATTGTGTAACCTCGGCCCTATCACATCATGCTTCCGGTCGACGCAAACCCAACGGCGCCGGACTCCAGCATTGTCGTGAAGAGCTCGGCGAGCGACGATGACGAGCCACACTGCAGGCAGAGCAAGGAGACACCGCAGAAGCAGCAGGAGGAGGACGCCGGTCAGGATGCTCAGATAACTGTGGCATCTGACAAGGGCAAGGGAGCCATTGCCCAAGATCATGACGATGGCACGACACCTCGCGGCGCCAAGAAGCTGAAGCAGCAAGAAGGCCTCACCATCGACATCAACAAGGCGCTCCAAAAAGACGACGACCTCGCCGGCAGGCCTTCCGCTCGCGGCGGGAAGAGCTCGCCGCACCGGCTATCTCTCAAGATCAAGAAACGGGAGATGGAAATCGACGTCCAGATGCTGGAGCTGGAGGAGCGGCGCCTGAGGTGGGCAAAGGCGAGCATGAAGAAGGACAAAGAGCTGGAGAAGATGCGGCTGGAGAACGGTAGGATGAAGCTGGAGAACCAGCAGATGTGGGTGCAGCTCAAGCGCAGGGAATGGGAGGCCGGCGTCAAGTCGAAGAGCGTTTAGGGCGTGTGTGCTGACGCAGTGGTTGTTGGTTCAGGGATCCAGCCACCGCCGACGTAGCAAGGGAGAGTGAGGGACCTTCCCTAAGAAGCGGCAAGTCCAGGGTTGTTTTCTTTTGTTCTTCTGGGTGAGATCTGGCTTGGTTGCCGAGCTCCTCCAGTGCATAGGAGGCCTTCTTCCCCGGCGTCGACGGCCTTCGCACCCCTTCCTTTTCTGTTTTTGCTTGGTGCTAATCACCTCTATCCCTTCCCCATTTGCTGTTTAATTAAACCGGCAGACTTACCTGCGTAACTACATATCTAGATATTATAATACAATTATCTTTAATATACAACTCTACTTCCAATGATTAAAACACAATTGTATTTGTTATATAACTTTAGTATTTATATATGATTAATCTATACCGTTATAGTCTAGCCCCATCAAAATAAGTGGTAAAGATCTTTTCTTTGATTTACAACTTCATTTGAAATACAATTGTATTTGTTATATCTCTAGTATTTATATATGATTAATCTGCACCGTTATAATTTAGCCCCACTAAAATAAGTAATGGAGATCCTTCTCTTTTTTTTCTTCTAATTAATATGAAATTTCTAGGATTTTAGGATTATTGTGGGGATTTTCTTAACCTCAAAACGAAGGCGGTGTCCTGGATATCAACAATGAGAAGATAGTGATTGCTATTACTCTCTCTTAAGTACAACAAGATACTCACAATCTGACATAATCTCTTCTACACTGTGGTGAAACGGAGACCAAGCTAAGCTACCTGACGCTCTTCAAGATTCCTCGTTTTTCTTCGTTTGAAAGTTGCTTTCTTGGTTTGCTTGCCTAGTTTTGCTTTCCTGTTGTTAGAGAACATAGTGTTTGTTGGACCTCTCATTACTTGGGTAAACATACATGGTACATGCTTTGCTTAATTATGTTTTCTATGCAAACATTAACAGTATTAATTAATTGTACTCTGTTGTGATTAACTAAAGATGGAAATCCACGAGACGTTGACACTTGACAGATCATTTGTTGACCGAGTAGTGAATACTGAATAGTGCAATGTTTGTAAAATATTTGCGCACAAGATCCACCAATTAGGCCATCGACATTTGTGATGTGCCCTCTTTTCCTCCACCCACCTTGCTGTCATTCTTAACAAGAATCCGAGTGAATGCATGGTTCTTTTTCGTACACTTTCTGTAAATGCATGGCCCAGAGTAAAAACTTTCGGAGGTGTTCCTATATTTTTCTTTTCGACAGTTACACAACTATTAAAATAAGAATAAAAGGTATATGGTGATTCCTTACCCTTTCGTATGCTTCAAAATTTATGCAGTTTATATAAGGAGAGAGCATGGAAACACCGCTTGAAAACTTTTTAGATACGAATAGGATTAAGATCTCCCAATCCATCTCTACAGGTGTCCTACATTAAGAATAAGTGTTATGTGGCCCCACTGTCATTGATTGTCATGCCCTATGGCGCACCATGCACTAGGTGTGTTCATTTCAATGCTTTGCTCGTAGGGGTTCTGTGCAGTCTATTCTAGCACACTATAGTCCTATATATACCTCAGAACACTCCAGGCATTGTTCAGCAGTTTGAGCTTCCTAATGTTAAAGTTGTAGAGCTTTAGGACCCAAGGGTGAGCCGGGAAGAGGAAGAAAGAGAGTCTCTAAGAGTGGTGGGAATAGGAACATGGAGGAAAGCCCAGAGCTTTATTTTCTACTCCGATGTCGGAGGTAGAGATTTTCTTGTGTTTTCCCGATGCCTCCTATTCCTATCGATCTTAGGTACTCCTTCCTCTTCCTTTTGGCTTGCACGATTATCTTACAGAAAGTACCAATGCATAGATTTAGATGATGAAGCATTGGAAGTGAGTCAGGAAGAGGAAGAAAAGAGGGTCTGAGAGCGGTGGGCATGGGAACATGGAGGAAAGCCCAAACTCTTCTTTGCCTCTAGAACCAGGGGCTGAGTTTTGTTTTCCATATTTTCCCGATGCCTCCCATGCCTATCGTTCTCAGATGCACATTCCTCTTCCTTTTGGCTTGCACAATATTTTATTGGAGTGAACAAAAGATATCCAATCATATGTTTAGATTATGGGGCTGAGGATGAGTCGGGAAAGGAAGAAAAGAGGGTCTACGAGCAGTGGGCATGGGAACATACAGGAAACCAAAAGGTTTTCTGTCCTTCCAAAGTTACAGAGGTTGAGGTTTGTTTTGGTATTTCCCCGTGTCTCCCATGCCTATTGTTCTTAGGTGCTCCTTCCTCTTCCTTCTGGCTTGCAAAATTTGTTGATCCAATAGCAAAAGACAGCTTCATGGTTCAGTTGGTCTTCCGCTCTTTATGATATGGAAATACTTGGTGTGTTTTATTTTCCTTGGCATGTATGAAATCATGCATATGCAGTGATGATGTCTTGGTGCAGTTTGTGTTTCATACTGTTTTAAAATAGTAACTTGAGTTAGTAGCTATTAACTAGTAGGCACATGAAAGATGAAGCCCCATCACCACATTATCCCTGTAAATAATAGTGAATTAAACTATATGGTGTACATGACTCTAGCCAGTATTCAACCCTAATTAAATAATATATTTGAAAAACAAAATATTTTTTCGTAGTTAAAACATATAAAAGGGTATATTCTAATGTTGAGACGTCGATTTAAAATGGATTACTTCTTAAAGCCCCAAAAGGTACATAGACAAACAAAGTTCCCCAGTGTACCAGTGGTCCGGTGCCTAGACTTTGCTCACTTAATACAGCTGCAGCGTGAACACTGTCACACAATCAAAACACATAGAGGAATAGTGAAAATCTATGACAGCAACTTGAAGCTCGAGAGCTCGTGAATCGTGATACACCTGCTCTGAATAAGAGTTGAAACAAACTGTGAAAGGGAAAAAGATAAAATGCACTCATGCACATAACATGAGAGCTGGAGAAATTTATAGTTAGCTATTCAGCCTCAAAGAAGACTTTACTCGGATTAGTTTTCCTTAGTGAGATTACATTAATTAGTAAAAAGCCAAGCTGCTATGAACAAGAGAATTGGAGCAGACAGTGGAGTGTGCAGGCTAGAGGCTGGACAGAATAAGCAATACATGTAAGATGAACACTGGAGAACATTTATGGAAGTTCTTGCAACTTAGCATGTAAAATGATTTAGATCGACTCAACCGTTTCTATCCCTAGTGACGGCGACCACACCCTATGGCCCAACGAAGGGCCAACACCAGAGTACCACACACCGCGAAGATCGCAAGGATTCAGTCATCCAACCTTCAACTTCAAACCGAAGGCTACCCGAAGGGGGTCCGAAGGCCGTCCGAGGGCCTTCAGCCCAGCTTGTGAAAACCGGCCGCCCATCGCCGAAGGGTGGGCCAACCACCTTCGGCATCCTCCGGAAGGGTCAACTTCCATGCCAAAGGGGGGATGAGCCCCTTCGGTCGGGCAAGGGTCAGCCAAGACACCACACAGAAGATTGACGGGCAGTCAAGAGATGGGCCTCTGGCAAGAGGCAAGGCGGGCCAAGCCAGAGCCCCCTACGGTAATAGCCATCATGAGGCCTGTGAGCTAGCTAACGCAAAGGGAAAATACCGTGGGCCCCTACTAACCTAGGAGCCCGTAGGGATTTGTAATAGCACATTTGGCTAAAAAGGGTCATATAAATAGCACATGTGTCTGCGTTGTAAGAGAGAGAGAAAAGTTGAATAATACTGAAAGCTATCTACTCGTTTCCCCCTTGCAAAGTGCTACCCCTACGGGGTTAACCCCTCGAAGACCCCCACTTACGCTGTTTTGGTCTCGTAACCAGAACAGGGCATAGCAAGGAAATGTGAATACACATAGATTAGGAGGAAATTGGTACAATAATAGTGGCAGATGCTATTTGCAACTCTGTAATGTATATTCCACCCCAAAATGGGAGTGACTCTGATTTCTATCATTATTTTTTCCTTCAATTCAACAAGTATACTTGCATAATTTTTCTTATACGGTGATTAAGAAGAGACCAAGCTAGTTATCCAACGATCTTCAAGATTTCTCATTCTTCCTGGTTATTTCAAGCCAAGCCTGTCCTGGAAATACTAGATACTTCATCGGATGAACGCACAATTCCTATTCTTTTCTTTTCTTTTTTTGAGACAGGACGAACGCACAGTTGAAACCAATAGTTTTGTGCTGATCGACATGTACATTGACTTCAGGCTGGATACATGCATGACCAGAAAATTAATGTCACCGTGTTCTCGTCTTCAAGGGATTGTGATCAATTAACAGATCATGACAAATTCACTGTTTGTAAAACCAAATCAATGGTTGGGTTTCTAGTTTTGTATTCCAATTACTGATGTACAGAGTTTGGACACATCAGCACTTGGAGTTACATACATGATAGATATTTTGCTTGTATAGAACCTCTTATAGTCATGGGCTTAATGGCTAATATTATACATTTCCATATGTTTTGGGGGCAGATCTTAATTGTGGGATATTGTTTGCTTGGTTCTGGTGATCTTCTATCACATGCACTATTCCCTCTTCCTCCACCTGACTCTCATTCTTAAAGACACTGAAGAATGCATAGTTTCTTTTTCCTTTCCACTTTCTGTAAATGCACGGCTCAGGATCAAGGACTAATCTTTTGGTTTTTTTTTAATGATCATGGAGAGAACATCTCCTGATTTCCTCCTGTGTACCCTCCATTAGCAATAGATGCAACATGGCCCACTGTCATTGACTGATATGCACTATGGTGCACCATACAAAGGTGTGTGTATTCATTGCTTTTGCTCACAGGGGTTGTGTATAGTCTAGAGCACTGCACAAGTGGTCTATATATATCTCAGAACACTGAAGGCATCTTCAACATTCCAAGCTTCTTACTCTGGAACTTTTGGAGTCATAGGACTTGAGGGTGAGCTGGGAAGAGGAAGAAAGAGGTATTCTAAAATCGGTGGGAATGGGAACATGGAGGAAAGCCTGAGCTATCCATCTGCACCTCTAAAATTGAGGTGGATATTTGTCTTAGTGTTTTCTCCATGCGAGCCATTCCTGTTGTTCTTGGGTGCTCCTTCCTCTTCCTTTTACCTCACGCAGTTGTCTTAGTACTGAACACTAAAAGACTTCCATGTATAGAGTTAGGAAAAGATGTCTTCAGAGTGAGTCGGGGAAAAGGAAGAAATAAGTATCTAAGAGCGGTGGGCATGGGAACATGGAGGAAAGCCCAGACTCTTCTTTCCCTCTAAATTGAGGGGTCAAGATTTGTTTTGGTGTTTTCCTGATGCCTCCCATGCCTATTGTTCTTAGGTGCTCCTTCCTCTTCCTGTTGGCTTGCACAACTGTCTTAGCAAATATGAGCAGATAGGTTAGATCATGAGATCGTGAAGGCGAGTCAGGAAGAGGAAGCAAAAGAGCGTCTAAGAGCATTGGGCATGGGAACATAGAGGAAAGCCTAATATAGCATTTCCCTATAAAATTAGGGGTCAAGATCTGTTTCAGAGTTTTCCCGGTGCCTCCCATGCCTATTGTTCTTAGGTGTTCCTTCCTCTTCCTTTCGACTTGCAAAACGGTTGTCACGGGAACAAAAGACAGCCTCATGCCTTGATGGTTCGGTGCTTCGGTTGGTCTCAGCATGACTTACATACAATAGTCTCTGGCTTAAAAACATGCAATAGTCAGCTCAATGCACATGCCAAATTGCCATTGAACTGGATCATAGTGAGATTTCGGTGACCAATAACCTGACCTATGGCGATTTCACTGAATTCAACCAGAGACATATACATGAAAAATAAATATTCATTGAATTTAACAAAAAAAATCTCTCATGGATAAACAAACTATCAGATAAATCGCTATATCACACAATGCAATTGTAGAAGAGGAAGAGAACGAGCTGAGGATGGACACTCACTGAGCCGGTCCGCCGACGTCTTCGGCATGCCAGAACCCAGGTGTCGCAGCAATACTCCGCGCGCCCACCCTCCACGCGAGCCACCGCCACCGCCACCGCGCCGAATCACCGTCGTCCTCCGCACGTCCGCCCCTCGCGCGCGCCGGCCTCGCCGCTGCGGCCTGCCCCTCGCGCTCGGAGTGTACGAGTGGCGGGAATCGGTTCAGTGGATAAACAGGAATCCATTCTGCCGCCGGCGCTGAATCGGAGTCGGCCCAGGCGGTGGCGGAGCGCAGGCGGTGGTCAGCGAGGAGAGAGTCCGACGAGAAAGGAAAATTAAGGTGTATTTGGTGAGAGATTTTGAAATTTGACAACTTTTAAACATGAATTTTTCAATATTTGACACCCTGGTCCACTGTCATTGACTCAGATGGACCCATATGTCATACACAGAGCCCGAAAGGTATGCGAATTGAGTATCAAATATCGAAATACCCCGTATTTGGTTGGGTGTACGTGGGTTAATCGAATTGTATAGGATTTGGTTGGTTAAACGGAATTGTTTGGTATAAGATAAGATGGTATAGATTTTTAGAATATTTTAAAAAGGTGCTACACTATTTCGTATGAAAATTTTGGCTGAACCAATCGGTCCAAAACAGACCAAAACAGAATCGTTCACTCGCACCATCTTTCAAATCAATATCTTCTCTCAATCCAATCTCATCTGCTTCAACCAAACATCATCTCGCACCATCCTCGTATCATTTCATCTAAACAACCAAACAAAATTTTATATCATTCTATTTAGACAACCAAACATCTTCTCTATACCATTTCATTCAGAATTATCCCATTCATTCTGTATCATCTTATCTCATTCATCCTCGTACACCCAACCAAACACATTCTTATTTTCTTCTCTCTCCTACGAGAGAACTTTTCAAGTTCCACCTCGCGTGTGGCTTATTTGGGCCTTAGGCTCGAGTGTCTCGGGAGCATTGGGCCGGCCCAATTTTGGAACAAGTGGGCCTTTCGTTTTCTTATTGGCTTTTTTCTATATGCATAGGCAGAAGATCTCCTCCCTAGACGTGCCCTACACTAACAATACTGGTTCGAGGGCCCATTGTCATTGATATGCGTGTTATGGTGCACCCTGTGGTAGGTATATGTTCATTACTTTCGCTCACATGGGTTCTGTACAGTCTAGACTCTGAAGCACTGCCCTGGAGGCTGGAGGTCTCTACATACATATATCCCAGAATAATGCAGGTATTGTTCAATAGTTGGAGCTTCTTATTCTGATGTCTGGAGTTTTAGGCCCTGAGGATGAGCAGGGAAGAGAAAGAAAGAGAGGATCTAAGACTGGTGGGAATGGGGAACATCAGAGAGAGACTGAGGTATCCATTTCATCCGTGTTTTCTCGATGCCACCCATTCCTATCATTCTTAGGTTCTCCTTCCTCTTCACCTTTGCTCGTGCGATTTTTAATGGTAGAGATAATAGAAGAGACTCATGCGTAGGTTTAGATTGACGATGCCTCCAAAGTGAGCCGGAAAGAGGAAGAAAAGAGTGTCTAAGAGCGGTGGGCATGAGAACATGGTGGAAAGATCACAGTATTCTTTCCCTCTAAAATTAGGGGTTAAGATTTGCTTTAGCTTTTTCCGATGCCTCTCATGCCTATTGTTCTTAGGTGCTCCTTCCTGTTTCTTTTGGCTTTTAAAGAAGGATTTTGGAATAAGCCACACTTGGAGCTATCTGTTATGTGCGTATATATAGCATATATACAGGATTACACAGGATATCAATCCTGCCGATACTAACCATATTAGGCGGATGTACATGCTATATATATCCTTCTAAGTATGGTTAGCCGGGATTACACATGCTATATATATATCTTTCTAAGTATGGTTAGCCGGGATTACACGATACGGCAATAATTATATTGCCTAACAGGCTTGCACAACTGTGTTAGCACACAAAACAAACGAGATACACAGATACTACATATATAGGTTTCGGTAGTGATGCCTTGAGGGTGAGTCCGGAAGAGGAAGAAGAGTTTTCCATGAGAGACAGCTTCACTGTTCGGTTGGCCCCCGGTTCTTCGTAGTGCTTGCGTGTTCTCTTTCTAAAAGTCCATCTATATCTACTAGTTCCTTCAATCTGACACACATGCCGCCACAATCTGTACTGAACCCACTGATGAAGATGATTAGCACGGCATGAGATGAGCAGAGCGGCTCAGAGCCTCAGACCTTGCCATTGGCCTCGCCTTTCTGCTCGTCGATGTTCCTGACGGGGCCCTTGAACCATTTCCTCGCGTCGAGCACCCACCAGAGCATGATGAGGCCGAGGCAGACGCCGAGCGCGACGGGCGCGTAGTTGAAGTTGTCCGTCCTGATGGGGTACGCGGTGGGGAGCAGGAAGACGGAGCAGGTGTAGCAGATCCAGAGGAAGGCGACGAGGCAGATGGGCCGGCTGGCGCGGCGAAGGTAGAAGGGCCCCGGCCTGAAGTCTTCCTCCCGCATCACCATCCGCGCGAAGATGGGCACCGCGTACCCGCCCACCCACCCGATGGTGGCGATGGAGGTTATGGCCGTGAACACCACGTTGATCCTGAGGATGGGCAGGCCCAGCAGCGCGCACACCGCCGCGCACAGCCACACCGCGTTCGCCGGCACCTTGTGCCTCGGGTGGATCCGCCGCCACACCGACGAGAACGGGATGCCGCTGTCCCGCGACAGCGCGTACACCTGCGATGCGATGCAAGGAAGAAGCAGCGAGCATGGGCGTGTCATGGTTCAGCTCTTCTCAAGAAGCACGAGGTTTCGCGTGGGAACGGCGGTCACTTACCACCCGAGCGGCGCTTGTGGTGATCGAGAGGCCGCCGAAGAAGAAGGAGCCCCATATGATGAACAGCAGCACAATGGCGCCGGCCGAGTTGTTGTACTGTCGGCGTATTCCACCTGACAGGCCCGGAGGATGCAGATCGGGTTTGGTTCGGAAGGAGGGCGTCTTCGCGGCTGGCTAAACCTAGAGGGCGAAAACCCTAGGAACTCCTACGCGGAGGGCTCCGGCGTCGACGAACTGCAGAGGACACGAAGATTTTTACCCAGGTTCAGGCCCCCTTTTCCTTGAATGCGATCTTACTTCTGCTCGATTGTTTTAGAGGGTGTGAAGCTGATACAAAGCTCTTGAGTTACAAGTTTTCTTCTCTCGAATGCCCCGTCCCCTTTTCCCATGCACCCGGAGACCCTTATATAGGCCAGGGCTAACGGAGTAGGTGAAAGGGAGGTCATCATCTTGATCCTCATACATTTATTACTCCTTCCGTCTTTGTCCGTTCCTCGGCCTCATTAAATGCTTACGCGTGCCCTTGCCGTCCGCGGATGGGACCCCTTACGGCAGTAGGTGAGAGGCGTCGAGAGGAAGGGCTTGTTGCGAAAACCCTTGCGGTGATAAGCTGTCATGGCGAACTGCTGTTCGACATGGTCTGTAGTGGAAGGAGCCTTCGAGGCGGCCACCGTGCTCCACCTTTTGCCTGCTGGCGGAGACGAGCGGCGTCTCGCCGCCCGTCGCTAGGCCGCCACGTAGGCCGGGCGCCGGGCGGCAGGCGCTTCGCCCACTTTTCGCCGGACGCCACGTGGTAAGCGCTTGGCGGCGGCCGTGATCGCCGCCCGTTGCCAAGCCGCCACGTAGGTGGCGCCGGCAGCAGGCGCCTTCGCCCACTCGCCGGACGCCACGTGGGCGACGCCTTTGGCCGTGGCCGTGATCGCCCGCCCGATTGCCAAGCCGCCACGTAGATTGTACTTTTATGCGGTGGAGAGGGTACCCTAGCGTGTACTACGCTGACAGTAGCCCCCGGGCCTGCCCTAGAGCGCAGGCCTAAGACTCCTTTTTTAGAACCTTCATTTAATGCACTTAATGCTTAGCGCGCTCTCGGGCAGGGCCACTACTCATGAGGATACGGCCGCTTCGGTCCTCGCACGTATCCTGCCGTTTTCCTTGGGACCAAGCAGTATATAATTACGCCCTTTCGTGAACCACCGACGTGGGGAACGCATATATAGGTGTATCTGTATCGAGCGGTTCACGCCTTCTGCTTTCTTGCGCACTTTGCTTCTTTGTCCTTTCGCCTCTTCTTCCCAGAGCTCTTTGTCTTCTTCGAGCCACCATGGTGAACCCCATTCCAGCCTCTACGGTTGACGCTGCCGGCGTAAGGCGGATGGGGATGGTCGCGCCGGAAGGCACCTTCCGATACCGTCCGGGGACCGCCACGCCCGTGTGCCTCTCCGACGAGATCTTGCTGCATACCTGGGCCATGATGGCGGGCCTTCTTCCGCCCTTTTCTGAATTTTTTCTCACCGTCCTCCATTTCTACGAAATCCACCATCTTCATCTCACCCCCAATTCTATCATCTTCCTTGCCATCTTCGCACACCTCTGTGAAATGTTCATGGGGGTGATGCCGAACCTTCCTCTCTTTCGCCATTTCTTCATTCTGCGCGCCCACGCGGCAGCAAGTAGTGGGGAGTTGCTATTTCCGCCGGGGCGGGATGGCCTCCTTCATTCCCTTCAACCCAGTCCAACCGGAGGGCATGGCGCGATGGATCGGTTGTACATCCAGATGACAATGGAATCGGCGCCTGGGGTACCGCCGGACCGGCGCACGCCTTCGAGAACTGGAGCTCGCTGGTCGAAGAGACGGCAGAGCTCCGCGCGATGGCGGCCCGCATCGGCGGTTTGCGGGACGCCGGACTGAACGGAGGGCTGGTAGCCCGGGACTACACGGCCCGGAGGATCAGCCCTCTTCGCCGGCGCGTCCGGCCTTCATGGCAGTACACGGGCGACAACGACCTGACGCGCACGTGGCCCGGACGTAAGTCCTTGTCTTCTTCTAGTTTCCTTTATGCACATGTTTCTCCTGCGGCTTCCTACCAACCGACCGCCATCTTTCTCCCTTTCTTGCGACAGGCGAGGGCAACTTTGAGGAGCCAAACCTGGGCCGGTGGCTTGCCGCGCTGATGCTGCCGGTCCCAACTGACACGCCTTTCCCGGCGGAGGCCCGGCCGCTCGCCGACACAGGAGCGCTGAGCGCCTGCTGGTCGTCGAGCTACTCCGCCGATGGACTCCACGGACCGTGGTGATCCGCCTCGCGGCCCCAGTGATCGAGGGCGTGCTGCCGCCGGCGGCAAGACGCGGCAAGCGGCGCGTCGCCGCCGACATCATGGGCTCGGACCCTAAGAGGCAGACACTGAACCAAACACCGCCACCACCAGTCCGGCCGTGGCGGTACCCCTCCGAAGGACGGGGGCACAGGACGCCCCCGCCGCGACTTCACCTCCGGCGCCGCCGCCTTCCGCAGCACCGGCTCCGGAGCCTTTACCAGCTGCGCCTTCTCCTCCGGCGCCGACGACTGCGGCGCCGACAACCTTGGCGCGAGGCTCGGGCCACCGCTGCGGCGGCCTCACGCTCCCGACGGCGGCTTGAGCTTGAGGCGCCACCAAGGCGGCCCTCGAACAGCGCCAGGGTGCCAACACCGGCGCCACCGAGACAGCGGAGGCCTCGCGCGCGCCTCCGCCGCCACCGCCGCCAGGGCGGAGACACGCTGGCACCAGGCCGCCGGAGTTCTTGCCCTCGCGCCACTTCGCCGCCCGCCCGCCGCTTCCGTCGAACTCTTCACCTGTAAACGACATCGCGGCACTAGGCACCGTTCTTGCCGCCGCCTCGGGCATGGTGCCCGAACCCAATGACTTGCCTCGGTGGCGGCGGTGGAGCGGAGCGGGAGAGGCGGCGGCCAGAGCTGGCGCGGAGAGACCAACACGATCGCAATGCAAGTAGCCGGGCGAGAACGGGCGAGACACAGGCGGAGAGGGCCGGCGGCGCTAAAGACCTCGACACTTGAATCCTTCCGGCCGCGGCGCAACCTCGCGACCATCTTTGAAGAAAGCGTTCAGCGCACCAAGGTGCTCAGAACCCTTGGGCTTGGTGAGCTCACCTGGAGGACTTGGCGCTTCAATTCGCCCACGCGACCAACCAAGCAGCGGAGGCGTTCGGGGACTCCTGCCGCCCTAGCCGCTTCGCTCGCCACGGAAGGGCCTTGGTCGCGATCATGGCATAACCTACGGCGGCTTTCTTCTGCGCCCGGCAACGCGACGCCGCTTTTGATCCTATGGCGGTGGTGGCCAGTGATGTCGAAAGGAGACGCGAGCGGCTTCGAGCGGGCGCGAAGTCGCGCATTTCTGCTGAATCGTGGCTGGGATCTTGCAGTGGAAGCGGCCGGTCATGGACGTCTCCACCCCACAGGCATCCGAGGCGCCGACGAAGAACTCGACTTCGGCGAGGGCGAGGTGAAGGCGGCTTTCTTCGCTTTTTTTGTTGCTTCTGTTGATGAACCTGTGCCTAAAAAACTCTGGACAGCTTTTCGATAAATGTTAGATGTTTAATCGTTATTCATGTGTCCGCTTATTTTCGTATGATTGAATCCGTTATACTTGCTTGTTGGATGGCCGCCATTCGACTTGGGCAAAATGCTTTTAAAAACGCTTGAATTAGGGTAGCGTTTCTGAGTTCTGCCAAATGATTTTATGTGCCCGTTGTGATCGCAAGCATAGATTACGCGGACCACATAAAATGTAGGCGAAAAATGGCCCTAAGTCGAATGGGGAACGCAGGACACAGCAAGGCCCTAGCGTCAGGTTTCTGCGCGAGATAATCGCAAGTTTCGGCCTCCCGGAACTTAGACCCGATGATAGCTTGAGTGCGCCCGCAGTAACGTGGCGAGACGACAAGTTTTGAAAGTGCCCTTAGGCCAACAGCGCTCAACGGAGACGACCGGTGCTTCGCAGAGCCAACCCGAGGCGTACGAGCCGTGCAGGAGCGTGGTGCCCAACCGACACTCCGATAACCTGGTCTCGCCAGACGTTAACACTTTAGCACACCTCCTTCTCTTATCATGAGGAGCCGCTGGTTTCCAACACTTGCGACAATCACGCGTAGCTTGACCCATCTTAGGATATGATCGTAAGGAAATGGCCAAAAGATGCGGTATAGATCGCTTATCTTGTTTTATATGCCGCAGGATAAGGAACTGGCAGTAGGGTGAAAACAGAGTGAGAACTGAGAAGCGGTTACATATCACATGAAAATGGGAGATCATTTCTAAAATTTAAAAGCAAATGACCAGTAAAATTATATGAGCAAATCGGTTGTTACTACTAAGACTACACATACATGAGGCATATCGAACAAATGGACAAGATATAGATTAGATTAGCAACAAGACTAAGTGGCACTGAGAAGACACATTTGCCACTTCTGTTCTCCCTCCAATGACAGGCCGCTAACAGCATTGCAAGATCAATTTGTCATCAGCAGCAGATGATCAGCTTGAAGCAAGACATGCGTGCTGAACCAGTGTTTTCTGTACTATAGCAGAAAATATTGATGCTTCTTGCAAGGGATTGTGCAATCTGCATGATGTTTCCTGAATCATGATAGTTTCTTCAATTTCTATAGCAGCGAAACAATTGACCATTTGCTTACCAATTGTGTTTTTGCAAGTCAGTTCTGGTTCTGCCTTTTGCAGTGTTTTGGTCTGCAAAGCTTATCTCCTTCGGTTGAAGATAGCTCTTTTGAGAGTTGGTGGTCCAGGACCAGTGAATCAGCTAATGATTTCGTGGGAAAAGGCATCAATTCTCTCATTATTCTTGGGGCTTAGATTCTATGGAAACATCGGAACCAATGTGTGTTTAATGGTGATGCCCCAAGCGTGGCACGGGCTCTGTTGCTTGCGAGAGAAGAGTGTCAGTATTGGGTGATGGCTAGGGCTCGAGGGCTCTCCCACTTGACTGCCCTAGTTTCTAGTGATTAGGTTTCCCTTTAGTCGTGGTCGTTCTTTATTTCAGTCTCGGCTGCGAATGCAACCTAAACCTGTTGAATGTACTCGGGGTTCTTTACCCCTTTTTCTTCTTAATATAATGATACGCAGCTCTCCCGCGTGTTCGAGAAAAAAAATTAGTGTCTTTGTCTGCTTGTCTAGTTAAGTTTTGCTCTTAATAACTGTGTACATAGACTATGATTGGACATTAGTCTCATAACGTCTATGTGAGTATTTGTCTTTCGTAAATTTTCTCCATCCTTTTTGCTCAAGATCTAATAATAAGGGTCATCACATCAGATGTGCCTCTCTTCTTCCTCCATTGCCCCCATTCTTAGAGAATCCAAATGAATGCAAGCTTCTGTTCCTTCTCTCTTTCCCTTGTAAATGCAAGCCTCCGTTTCGGGCTAAGCCGTCAGCTTTTTAGCTGTGGTGATATGCATGGGCAGAAGATCACCTCCCTACATTTACAAGTGCTAGTCTACATTAAGAACATAGGTCCTATGGCCCCACTATCATTGACTGCCATGTACTTCGGTCAGTTTGGTGCAACATGCATAAGCATCTCCAGCAAAGGCCCCTAAAACAGGGCCCTATTTTAGATTTAGGGACTCCCCTATTTTTTGGGACCACATTTTGAGAGCACAAGTCGGACAACATCCCTAAATCTCAGCCCTATTTTACTTTTCTCCTATTTTAACATATCCGCTATGTATAATCTTCATTTGACACCACTAAAATTCAATCAAAATATTTGTAATACATAAAACATAAGCATATTAACATTTACAATTTAAAAACATGATATTTAAAATTTAAATTTAAAATTTTCAAAATTTTAATGACGGAATCACGAAATGTGATTGCAACTCATCTAGCAAAAACACGCTCAATTTCAGGCGAACTAATGCAAGCCATCCTTCACTTAGAGCATCTCCGTGAGCCCCTAAACCAGTCCTTAAACCTTAAAATAGGGATTTTAGTAAAAATACAGATCGTGGGACCCTAATCCAGCCCTAAAATTAGGAGGCCCTAAATTTGCCTCCTCATTTAATTCCTGGGGCTCCTAAACCAAACCCTAAATCTTAAAATAGGGAGTTAAGTGAAGGATGGCTTGCATTAGTTAAGCTGCATTTGGCGCATCTTCTTTGGATGAGTTGCAAGCTGTTGCATCTGCATCTCTTCTTTGAAAATTTTGAAAATTTTAAATTTAAATTTTAAATATCATGTTTTGAAAATTTTAAATTTAAATTTTAAATATCATGTTTTTAAATTGTAAATGTTAATATGCTTATGTTTTATGTATTACAAATATTTTTTATTGAATTTTAGTGGTGTCAAATGAAGATTATACATAGCGGATATGTCAAAATAGGAGAAAAAAGTAAAATAGGGGCTTTGAGATTTAGGGGATGTTCTTTGAACTTGTGCTCTGAAACAGAGCCCCCAAAAATAGGGAGAGTCCTAAATCCAAAATAGGGCCTGTTTTAGGGGCTTCTTTGGAGATGCTCTTAACTCCCTATTTTAAGGTTTAGGGACTGGTTTAGGGGCTCCCTGGGAATTGGGGCTGAGGAAGCAAATTTAGGGACTTCCTAATTTTAGGGGTTGGATTAGGAGCCTCTTTGGACTGTATTTTTTACTAAAGTCCTATTTTAAGATTTAGAAATTTGGTTTAGAAATCAATTTGGAGATGCTCTAAGGTGTCTTCATTGGTCATAACACTACACCAGGTCTACATATACCTGAAAGCTCTGAAAGAATAGTCCAAGAGCAGTGGGAACGGGAACACGGAGGAAAGCATGAGCTATCTATTTTCTCTTCTAGCATTGGAGGAGGAGATTTGGTTTTGTGTTTTCCCAGTGCTTCCCATTCATATTGTTCTTGGGTGCTCCTTCCCCTTCCCTTTGGCTTAACACTTGTCTTAGTTGAGAAACAAGAAATTTATGCATAGATTAGGATGATGGCTCCTTGAGAGTGAGTTTGGGAAGAGGAAGAAAAGAGGGTCTAAGAGCAATAGGAATGGGAACATAGAGGAAAGCTTAAGCACTTCGTTTCTTCCTCCTACAATGGAGGCCGAGAATTGCTTGGAGTTTTCCTAATGCATCCCATTCCTATCGTTCTTAGGTGCTCCTTCTCCTTCCTTTTGGCTCGCAACAGTATACTGGAGAATGTGTGTAGTGGCTGCTCTTCATGCACTGGATATGCTTTGCTTTAGCCTCTTTTACTTTTCTTTGGCATATCTAAAGCTATGATGATGGATTGGCCCGAGACTGTACAAATTATCACAGATTCTAAAAGAAAAATGGCAGACATGTAAACTTTTGACTGGTGAGCAATGAGCACAACAATCCAAGGCAAGATGTATAATTGCGAGAGTTTTAAGATGTAAGGAACTAGTACGATTCGAAATTAACAAGAATGGACACAAATTTTAGTTGATGACTCATAAAATGGCACATATTCGTCGCTAGTTCTTTTACTGTACCAAACCCATGCTCAGGACTCATAAAACACACCTTCCCAAGGATAAGAGTTGGAGAAGACAATGGAGAGAAACAGAAGAGAACAGTACATTAACATGAACATTGGAGGTCATTTGTGAATGCAGTTAGCAACTTAGTTGTCAAATTATCCATATTGGCTTAACTGTTCCTATTCCTAGTCAGCTAAAACATTGGGGTCATGGGGAATAGCAAGCAAATGGAGAAATACATTGATTAGCATGGAAACTTGTACAATGACAGTCAGAAAACATATTTGAAGCTTCTAACATTATACGTAACTAGGAATCCAGCCTATGGTTGTATGATAAAGAGGTGCCATTGTGCCCTGGCTCACCCGGGTTCAAGTCCTGTGACGAGTTCAGGTGCCTACCTTCCTCTTTAGTGAATGCCATAGCCAGGGGCGAAGCCCAGTAATGGACAATGGGTGCAGATGCACCCCCCTCAAAAAAAAAAAATTAGTTATTACCCCCATATTTTGGCCCTATATACCCCCTCATTGACATCTGCACCCCTCGCCTCAATCACAGAAGATGTTAAAGACTCGAAGTCAAATTATGTATTTTGTCTATGTTTATGTTCTTTTTCCCAACCAAATGTTCTTCATTAGGTAAATATTTTTCATCACTCCTTTATGCTCGCACCCCCCTCTATTTCTCTCTAGCTTCGCCACTGGCCATAACTCGTGTCCATTTTTTGATAAAGCAAACATGTTCAATTGGATAATCTTAGGCTGGAAACAACTATTGTATTTGGGAACACATGATTATTCAATGATTCTTCCTTTTAAGACATAAGATTATTAATGTGCAGTTTGGAAACACATCATCGAACCATTCTTCCTTTTAAGCGGCTTCTAGTTGTGACAACTTAAAACTCTTTCTTTCTTCTTTTCTTGCGTGCAATGCATCTTCCAAAGCTATCCTTTTTGCAAAACCACAAGGGAAAAAAAGCCGCAAAAACTCCAAATTTCATAGCTCTGTAAGCCACACAGCCAGAATATGAACCAAGAAATACTACAATCAAAGAAAAGCTGCATATTTGTCAGCACTTACTAAAGGCATGCACTTTACAGGTGCAATTCATGTGAAAGAAACAGGAGGTTTTGCAGTTTTGAGTTGCCATTTGAGTGCTTCCAAAATAGATAGGAACAGAGAGCACTCCACCAAGAACCCCTTTAATTCAATTCCATTCATAGCCAAGAGCTTCAATTGTGTAACCTCGGTCCTATCACATCATGCTTCCGGTCGACGCAAACCCAACGGCGCCGGACTCCGGCATTGTCGTGAAGAGCTCGGCGAGCGACGATGACGAGCCACACTGCAGGCAGAGCAAGGAGGCACCGCAGAAGCAGCAGCAGGAGGACGCCGGTCAGGATGCTCAGATAACTGTGGCATCTGACAAGGGCAAGGGAGCCATTGCCCAAGATCATGACGATGGCACGACACCTCGCGGCGCCAAGAAGCTGAAGCAGCAAGAAGGCCTCACCATCGACATCAACAAGGCGCTCCAAAAAGACGACGACCTCGCCGGCAGGCCTTCCGCTCGCGGCGGGAAGAGCTCGCCGCACCGGCTATCTCTCAAGATCAAGAAACGGGAGATGGAAATCGACGTCCAGATGCTGGAGCTGGAGGAGCGGCGCCTGAGGTGGGCAAAGGCGAGCATGAAGAAGGACAAAGAGCTGGAGAAGATGCGGCTGGAGAACGGTAGGATGAAGCTGGAGAACCAGCAGATGTGGGTGCAGCTCAAGCGCAGGGAATGGGAGGCCGGCATCAAGTCGAAGAGCGTTTAGGGCGTGTGTGCTGACGCAGTGGTTGTTGGTTCAGGGATCCAGCCACCGCCGACGTAGCAAGGGAGAGTGAGGGACCTTCCCTAAGAAGCGGCAAGTCAAGGGTTGTTTTCTTTTGTTCTTCTGGGTGAGATCTGGCTTGGTTGCCGAGCTCCTCCAGTGCATAGGAGGCCTTCTTCCCCGGCGTCGACGGCCTTCGCACCCCTTCCTTTTCTGTTTTTGCTTGGTGTTAATCACCTCTATCCCTTCCCCATTTGCTGTTTAATTAAACCGGTAGAGTTACCTGCGTAACTACACATCTAGATATTATTAGGGGTGAAAACGGATCGGATACGGTCGGATATTACTATTACCGTATCCTAATCCATATGTTTTTCCCGGATTCGGAATCGGATACGGTAAGACCGAATCTGGATCTGGTCGGATATTCGAGTTTCGGATCTGATCTTGTCGGAGCGGATACATACGGATTCGGTTCGAAGCGGATAATACAAGCGGATACATACTTGTTGAACATTCGACTAGCAATAAATTCATGTATGTTACATAAGTTTGACAACTCACACAACACAAGTTTAACAAGGTATCAAATTCAATAATTCATACATAACCCGGTCATTAAAGAGAGGCAAATACTTCAATAATTCATACATAACTTCAATAATTCATACCAAATACTACCAAGTCTTGGCCAAATACATTTTTTTGATTCATTAAAGAGAGGCAAATACTATCAAGTCTCTTGGCCAAATACATTTCTGTTGATTCATTAAAGAGAGCGACCTACTACTGCCTGATTACTGTCGCCATGACCAGTAGCAGAGCGACCCATGACCGGCGCTTGAGGTAGAGCAGCCCACTTGATGGCGATGCCGATCTCTCACCCAACAAAGCTGAATTCATGCATCCAGAGACCAAATTCAATTAGCGAAGACACAATGAAATAAATCAATTAGCAGGAGGATCAATCGATAAGCTCATTGCTTAGACTAGCTTAGCTTGCTTACATTATTACATATGGCTCCACGGTCGACGTCTGCCGTACCATCGGTCATGAAGAGCACTTTGCATTGGCAACGACGATGAACTAATTATCGATGGCAAATTACAATTGGCGATTAACTCGCTATTTCTAAAAGCAATTGAAACTACATTTTGACTAGCGAACTAACGAAAACCACTTGTGGATCATCACTACTCTAGATTTCACAAACAACGATCCTTGATATGCTCTCGAAAAGGAACAAGCCAATGATATTAGTACTGCAGAGGAGGAGGAGGGCAGCGCGGCAGATCCGGGAGGAGGGCAGCCAGCAGATCCGGAGGAGGAGGGCAGCAGGCGGATCCGGGAGGAGGCGGATCCGGAGGAGGCAGGCAGTGGGGCTTGAAGGAGAAGGCAGCAATGGTCTCGGAAGGAGGCGGCGGCGGGTCGGGACCGGGAGAAGGACGAGGCAGCCGAGATCGAGGAGGAGGCGGCAGTGGGTCCGGGAAGGTGGAGGCGGCAGATCTGGGCCAGGAGGAGGAGGTGGCGGGTCCGGGAGGAAGCGGCAGCAGGTCGAGAAGCGAGCTCTGGCAGCGGTCCGGGAAGCGAGCTCTAGCGGCGGCTAGGGTTAACACCGGGTTGGGGATTGGGGTCGGGGAAGAATCGAATGGGGATTGGGGAGGTGGAGGCGAGAGCTCACGAGGCTTGGTGCTTGCGGTGCGGGTTGCCTGCCTTGACTCTTGACTTACCCGATTTGGATATCCGGTCGGATAATATCCGTTTACCGTTCTGCATGCGATTCGATCGGATATCTCGTCTCCGTATCCGTTACGAATCCGGTAGTAAGTATCGGTTCCGTATCCGAATCCGACCGGATACGGATTTTTTTCCTCGGATACGGTTTTTAACGGATTCGGTACCGGATCGGACGGGATTAACCCGTACCATTTTCACCCCTAGATATTATAATACAATTGTCTTTAATATACAACTCTACTTCCAATGATTAAAACACAATCGTATTTGTTATATAACTTTAGTATTTATATACGATTAATCTATACCGTTATAGTCTAGCCCATCAAAATAAGTGGTAAAGATCTTTTCTTTGATTTACAACTTCACTTGAAATACATATCTCTAGTATTTATATATGATTAATCTGCACCGTTATAATTTAGCCCCACTAAAATAAGTAATAGAGATCCTTCTTTTTTTTTTTCTTCTAATTAATGTGAAATTTCTAGAATTTTAGGATTATTGGGGGGATTTTCTTAACCTCAAAACGAAGGCGGTGTCTTGGATATCAACAATGAGAAGATAGTGATTGCTATTACTCTCTCTTAAGTACAACAAGATACTCACAATCTGACATAATCTCTTCTACCCTGTGGTGAAACAGAGAGCAAGCTAAGCTACCTGACGCTCTTCAAGATTCCTCGTTTTTCTTCGTTTGAAAGTTGCTTTCTTGGTTTGCTTGCCTAGTTTTGCTTTCCTGTTGTTAGAGAACATAGTGTTTGTTGGACCTCTCATTACTCGATTAAACATGCATGGTACATGCTTTGCTTAATTATGTTTTCTACGCAAACATTAACAGTATTAATTAATTGTACTCTGTTGTGATTAACTAAAGATGGAAATCCACGAGACGTCGACACTTGACAGATCACTTGTTGACCGAGTAGTGAATACTGAATAGTGCAATGTTTGTAAAATATTTGCGCACAAGATCCACCAATTAGGCCCTCGACATTTGTGATGTGCCCTCTTTTCCTCCACCCACCTTGCTATCATTCTTAACAAGAATCCGAGTGAATGCATGATTCTTTTTCGTACACTTAAATGCCCAGAGTAAAAACTTCGAGAGGTGCTTCTATGTTTTTTATTTTAACAGTTACACAACTACTAAAATATAAATAAAAGGTAGACAGTGATGTCTTATCCCTCCTCATGCTTCAAAATTTATGCAATTTGTACCAGGAGAGAAAGCATGGAAGCACTGCTCGAAAACTTATATGAATAGGTATAAGATCTCCCAATCCATCTCTACAGGTGTCCTACATTAAGAATAAGTGTTATGTGGCCCCACTGTCATTGATTGTCATGCCCTATGGCGCACCATGCACTAGGTGTGTTCATTTCAATGCTTTGCTCATAGGGGTTCTGTGCAGTCTATTCTAACACACAGTCCTATATATACCTCAGAACACTCCAGGCGTTGTTCAGCAGTTTGAGCTTCCTATTGTTAAAGTTGTAGAGTTCTGGGCTCAAGGGTGAGCCGGGAAGAGGAAGAAAGAGAGTCTCTAAGAGTGGTGGGAATAGGAACATGGAGGAAAGCCCAGAGCTTTATTTTCTACTCCGATATTGGAGGTAGAGATTTGCTTGTGTTTTCCCGATGCCTCCTATTCCTATCGATCTTAGGTACTCCTTCCTTTTCCTTTTGGCTTGCACAATTATCTTACAGAAAATACCAATGCATAGATTTAGATGATGAAGCATTAGAAGTGAGTCAGGAAGAGGAAGAAAAGAGGGTCTGAGAGCGGTGGGCATGGGAACATGGAGGAAAGCCCAAACTCTTCTTTGCCTCTAGAACCAGGGGCTGAGGTTTGTTTTTCATGTTTTCCCGATGCCTCCCATGCCTATCGTTCTCAGATGCACCTTCCTCTTCCTTTTGGCTTGCACAATATTTTATTGGAGAGAACAAAAGATATCCAATCATATGTTTAGATTATGGGGCAGAGGATGAGTCGGGAAAGGAAGAAAAGAGGGTCTACGAGCAGTGGGCTTGGGAACATACAGGAAACCAAAAAGTTTTCTTTCCTTCTAAAGTTACAGAGGTTGAGGTTTGTTTTGGTATTTCCCCGTGTCTCCCATGCCTATTGTTCTCGGGTGCTCCTTCCTCTTCCTTCTGGCTTGGAAAATTTGTTGATCGAATAGCAAAAGACAGCTTCATGGTTCAGTTGGTCTTCCGCTCTTTATGATATGGAAATACTTGGTGTGTTTTATTTTCCTTGGCATGTATGAAATCATGCATATGCAGTGATGATGTCTTGGTCTTGGTGCAGTTTGTGTTTCATACTGTTTTAAAATAGTAACTTGAGTTAGTAGCTATTAAGTAGTAGGCACATGAATGATGAAGCCCCATCACAGCATTATCCCTGTAAATAATAGTGAATTAAACTATATGGCGTACATGACTCTAGCTAGTATTCAACCCTAATTAAATAATATATTTGAAAAACAAAATATTTTTCGTAGTTAAAACATATAGAAGAGTATATTCTAATGTTGAGATGTTGATTTCAAATGGATTACTTCTGAAAGCCCCAAAAGGTACATAGACAAACAAAGTTCCCCAGTGTACCAGTGGTCCGGTGCCTATACATTGCTCACTTAATACAGCTGCAGCGTGAACACTGTCACACAATCAAAACACATAGAGGAATAGTGAAAATCTATGACAGCAACTTGAAGCTCGAGAGCTCGTGAATCGTGATACACCTGCAATGAATAAGAGTTGAAACAAACTGTGGAAGGGAAAAACATAAAAATGCACTTATGCACATAACATGAGAGCTGGAGATATTTATAGTTAGCTATTCAGCCTCAAAGAAGACTTGACTCGGATTAGTTTTCCTTAGTGAGAATACAATAATGAGTAAAAAGCCAGGCTGCTATGAACAAGAGAATTGGAGCAGACAGTGGAGTGTGCAGACTAGAGGCTGGACAGAATGAGCAATACATGTAAGATGAAGACTGGAGAACATTTATGGAAGTACTTGCAACTTAGCATGTAAAATGATTTAGATCGACTCAACCGTTTCTATCCCTAGTGACTTGACACAAGATAGGCCTCTGGCAGGAGGCAAGGCGGGCCAAGCCGGAGCCCCCTACGGTAATAGCTATCATTAGGCCTATGAGCTAGTTAACGCAAAGGGAAAATACCACGGGCCCCTACTAACTTAGGGGCCGTAGGGATTTGTAATAGCACATTTGGCTAAAAAGGGTCCTATAAATAGCACACGTGTCTGCGTTGTAAGAGAGAGAGAAAATTTGAATAATACTGAAAGCTATCTACTCGTTTCCCCCTTGCAACTCTTACTGAGTGTCCGAGTGCTACCCCTACGGGGTTAACCGCCTCTAAGACCCCCACTTGCACTGTTTGGTCTCGTAACCAGAACAGGGCATAGCAAGGAAATGTGAATACACATAGATTAGGAGGAAATTGGTACAATAATAGTGGCAGATGCTATTTGCAACTCTGTAATGTATATTCCACCCCAAAATGGGAGTGACTCTGATTTCTATCATTATTTTTTCCTTCAATTCAACAAGTATACTTGCATAATTTTTCTTATACGGTGATTAAGAAGAGACCAGATCTGCCTATTTGGTGCAGTTCCAGGGGTCCGTCACCAATACCAACTTTAACAGGATTTGGAAGGCGTGCTTGCTGAAAAGCAGTCAGATTCTTCGCTTGGTTGTTTATCCATGACAGGTTACTCACGGCGGACAGGCTGGCGGCAAGAGGATGGCCTAATTGCTTTTATTGTCCTCTCTGCGGATCGGAACCGGAATCAGCTGTGCATCTCTTCCTTACTTGCCCCTTTGCTAACCTCATTTGGACGCGTATCTTTTCTCAAATGCAGCTTCGGTCCCCGATTCCTCGGGATGAGGTTTCCGCGTCAGGATGGTGGCAGACCATCCCGCACATTGTGGCGGCTCCCTCGTGCAAGCAGGTAGACGGCATGCTTATTTACACTCTGTGGAACCTATGGAAGGAGCGCAATGCCAGAATCTTCAATAACGTCTACCGGTCTACGGACGTGGTCCTATCTCTAATTCAACAGGACGTTCAGAACCGAAAGTTGGCTTTCCGCAACAGTCTCCAGTAGATCTATCCGGCTAGACTAGGCTAGCGGATGGGGTTTCGGTGGTTTCTCTCTCCCTCTAGTCCTGGCTATGTTTTTCGATTTGTGTAATAGGGCCTTTTGTCGGGCTCGGTTGTGGGCTATTCGACTTCTTGTATGACTCTGTCTTTTGGTTATCTCTTCTTTAATGCATGGCAGAGCTCCTGCCGCCTTTTCGGAAAAAAAATTAAGAAGAGACCAAGCTAGTTATCCAACGATCTTCAAGATTTCTCATTCTTCCTGGTTATTTCAAGCCAAGCCTGTCCTGGAAATAGTAGATACTTCATCGGATGAACGCACAATTCTTTTTCTTTTCTTTTCTTTTTTGAGACAGGACGAACGCACAGTTGAAACCAATAGTTTTGTGCTGATCGACATGTACATTGACTTCAGGCTGGATACATGCATGACCAGAAAGTTAATGTCACCGTGTTTTCGTCTTCAAGGGATTGTGATCAATTAACAGTTCATGACAAATTCACTGTTTGTAAAACCAAATCAATGGTTCGGTTTCTAGTTTTGTATTCCAGTTACTGATGTACAGAGTTTGGACACATCAGCACTTGGAGTTACATATACATGATACATATTTTGCTTATATAGAACCTCCTATAGTCATGGGCTTAATGGCTAATATTATACATTTCCATATGTTTTGGGGGCAGATCTTAATTGTGGGATATTGTTTGTTTTGGGGGCAGATCTTAATTGTGGGATATTGTTTGCTTGGTTCTGGTGATCTTCCATCACATGCACTATTCCCTCTTCCTCCACCTGACTCTCATTCTTGAAGACACTGAAGAATGCATAGTTTCTTTTTCCTTTCCACTTTCTGTATATGCACGGCTCAGGATCAAGGACTAATCTTTTGTTTTTTTTTATGATCATGGAGAGAGCATCTCCTGATTTCCTCCCTGTGTGTGCCCTCCATTAGCAATAGATGTCCATGGCCCACTGTCATTGACTGATATGCACTATGGTGCACCATACAAAGGTGTGTGTATTCATTGCTTTTGCTCACAGGGGTTGTGTATAGTCTAGAGCACTGCACAAGTGGTCTATATATATCTCAGAACACTGAAGGCATCTTCAACATTCCAAGCTTCTTACTCTGGAACTTTTGGAGTCATAGGACTTGAGGGTGAGCTGGGAAGAGGAAGAAAGAGGTATTCTAAAAGCGGTGGGAATGGGAACATGGAGGAAAGCCTGAGCTATCCATCTGCACCTCTAAAATTGAGGTGGATATTTGTCTTAGTGTTTTCTCCATGCGAGCCATTCCTGTTGTTCTTGGGTGCTCCTTCCTCTTCCTTTTACCTCACGCAGTTGTCTTAGTACTGAACACTAAAAGACTTCCATGTATAGAGTTAGGAAAAGATGTCTTCAGAGTGAGTCGGGGAAAAGGAAGAAATAAGTATCTAAGAGCGGTGGGCATGGGAACATGGAGGAAAGCCCAGACTCTTCTTTCCCTCTAAATTGAGGGGTCAAGATTTGTTTTGGTGTTTTCCTGATGCCTCCCATGCCTATTGTTCTTAGGTGCTCCTTCCTCTTCCTGTTGGCTTGCACAACTGTCTTAGCAAATATGAGCAGATAGGTTAGATCATGAGATCATGAAGGCGAGTCAGGAAGAGGAAGCAAAAGAGCGTCTAAGAGCATTGGGCATGGGAACATAGAGGAAAGCCTAATATAGCATTTCCCTATAAAATTAGGGGTCAAGATCTGTTTCAGAGTTTTCCCGGTGCCTCCCATGCCTATTGTTCTTAGGTGTTCCTTCCTCTTCCTTTCGACTTGCAAAACGGTTGTCACGGGAACAAAAGACAGCCTCATGCCTTGATGGTTCAGGTGCTTCGGTTGGTCTCAGCATGACTTACATACAATAGTCTCTGGCTTAAAAACATGCAATAGTCAGCTCAATGCACATGCCAAATTGCCATTGAACTGGATCATAGTGAGATTTCGGTGACCAATAACCTGACCTATGGCGATTTCACTGAATTCAACCAGAGACATATACATGAAAAATAAATATTCATTGAATTTAACAAAAAAAATCTCTCATGGATAAACAAACTATCAGATAAATCGCTATATCACACAATGCAATTGTAGAAGAGGAAGAGAACGAGCTGAGGATGGACACTCACTGAGCCGGTCCGCCGACGTCTTCGGCATGCCAGAACCCAGGTGTCGCAGCAATACTCCGCGCGCCCACCCTCCACGCGAGCCACCGCCACCGCCACCGCGCCGAATCACCGTCGTCCTCCGCACGTCCGCCCCTCGCGCGCGCCGGCCTCGCCGCTGCGGCCTGCCCCTCGCGCTCGGAGTGTACGAGTGGCGGGAATCGGTTCAGTGGATAAACAGGAATCCATTCTGCCGCCGGCGCTGAATCGGAGTCGGCCCAGGCGGTGGCGGAGCGCAGGCGGTGGTCAGCGAGGAGAGAGTCCGACGAGAAAGGAAAATTAAGGTGTATTTGGTGAGAGATTTTGAAATTTGACAACTTTTAAACATGAATTTTTCAATATTTGACACGCTTGTTGGTTCATCATTGATTCGAGATGGACCCATATATCATACTGAGCCGAAAGGTATCTGAATTGAGTATCAAATATCGAAATACCCGTGTTTGGTTGGGTGTACGTGGGTTAATCGAATTGTATAGGATTTGGTTGGTTAAACGGAATTGTTTGGTATAAAATAAGGTGGTATAGATTTTTAGAATATTTTAAAAAGGTGCTACACTATTTCGTATGAAAATTTTGGCTGAACCAATCGGTCCAAAACAGACCAAAACAGAATCGTTCACTCGCACCATCTTTCAAATCAATATCTTCTCTCAATCCAATCTCATCTGTTCAACCAAACATCATCTCGTACCATCCTGTATCATTTCATCTAAACAACCAAACAAAATTTTATATCATTCTATTTAGACAACCAAACATCTTCTCTATACCATCTCATTCAGAATTATCCCATTCATTCTGTATCATCTTATCTCATTCATCCTCGTACACCCAACCAAACACATTCTTATTTTCTTCTCTCTCCTACGAGAGAACTTTTCAAGTTCCACCTCGCGTGTGGCTTACTTGGGCCTTAGGCTCGAGTGTCTCGGGAGCATTGGGCCGGCCCAATTTTGGAACAAGTGGGCCTTTCGTTTTCTTATTGGCTTTTTTCTATATGCATAGGCAGAAGATCTCCTCCCTAGACGTGCCCTACACTAACAATACTGGTTCGAGGGCCCATTGTCATTGATATGCGTGTTATGGTGCACCCTGTGGTAGGTATATGTTCATTACTTTCGCTCACATGGGTTCTGTACAGTCTAGACTCTGAAGCACTGCCCTGGAGGCTGGAGGTCTCTACATACATATATCCCAGAATAATGCAGGTATTGTTCAATAGTTGGAGCTTCTTATTCTGATGTCTGGAGTTTTAGGCCCTGAGGATGAGCAGGGAAGAGAAAGAAAGAGAGGATCTAAGACTGGTGGGAATGGGGAACATCAGAGAGAGACTGAGGTATCCATTTCATCCGTGTTTTCTCGATGCCACCCATTCCTATCATTCTTAGGTTCTCCTTCCTCTTCACCTTTGCTCGTGCGATTTTTAATGGTAGAGATAATAGAAGAGACTCATGCGTAGGTTTAGATTGACGATGCCTCCAAAGTGAGCCGGAAAGAGGAAGAAAAGAGTGTCTAAGAGCGGTGGGCATGAGAACATGGTGGAAAGATCACAGTATTCTTTCCCTCTAAAATTAGGGGTTAAGATTTGCTTTAGCTTTTTCCGATGCCTCTCATGCCTATTGTTCTTAGGTGCTCCTTCCTGTTTCTTTTGGCTTTTAAAGAAGGATTTTGGAATAAGCCACACTTGGAGCTATCTGTTATGTGCGTATATATAGCATATATACAGGATTACACAGGATATCAATCCTGCCGATACTAACCATATTAGGCGGATGTACATGCTATATATATCCTTCTAAGTATGGTTAGCCGGGATTACACATGCTATATATATATCTTTCTAAGTATGGTTAGCCGGGATTACACGATACGGCAATAATTATATTGCCTAACAGGCTTGCACAACTGTGTTAGCACACAAAACAAACGAGATACACAGATACTACATATATAGGTTTCGGTAGTGATGCCTTGAGGTGAGTCCGGAAGAGGAAGAAGAGTTTTCCATGAGAGACAGCTTCACTGTTCGGTTGGCCCCAGTTCTTCGTAGTGCTTGCGTGTTCTCTTTCTAAAAGTCCATCTATATCTACTAGTTCCTTCAATCTGACACACATGCCGCCACAATCTGTACTGAACCCACTGATGAAGATGATTAGCACGGCATGAGATGAGCAGAGCGGCTCAGAGCCTCAGACCTTGCCATTGGCCTCGCCTTTCTGCTCGTCGATGTTCCTGACGGGGCCCTTGAACCATTTCCTCGCGTCGAGCACCCACCAGAGCATGATGAGGCCGAGGCAGACGCCGAGCGCGACGGGCGCGTAGTTGAAGTTGTCCGTCCTGATGGGGTACGCGGTGGGGAGCAGGAAGACGGAGCAGGTGTAGCAGATCCAGAGGAAGGCGACGAGGCAGATGGGCCGGCTGGCGCGGCGAAGGTAGAAGGGCCCCGGCCTGAAGTCTTCCTCCCGCATCACCATCCGCGCGAAGATGGGCACCGCGTACCCGCCCACCCACCCGATGGTGGCGATGGAGGTTATGGCCGTGAACACCACGTTGATCCTGAGGATGGGCAGGCCCAGCAGCGCGCACACCGCCGCGCACAGCCACACCGCGTTCGCCGGCACCTTGTGCCTCGGGTGGATCCGCCGCCACACCGACGAGAACGGGATGCCGCGGTCCCGCGACAGCGCGTACACCTGCGATGCGATGCAAGGAAGAAGCGAGCATGGGTTCAACTCTTCTCAAGAAGCACGAGGTTTCGCGTGGGAACGGCGGTCACTTACCACCCGAGCGGCGCTTGTGGTGATCGAGAGGCCGCCGAAGAAGAAGGAGCCCCATATGATGAACAGCAGCACAATGGCGCCGGCCGAGTTGTTGTACCTCCCGTGAAATGCATCGTACAGTATCTGCGCCGGCACGAACGTGCCGGCGGTCTCGTTGGTAGTATCATACAGGTAACTGAAGTTCTGCGAGAAGCTCATACTGTCAGACATGGATATGTACGCGCTATTTCGCTAACTCTTCGGGGTTTGCAGAGTAACTGCCTACCTGGATGCTGAAGGTGAGGGCAAGGATGTACGCCCAGCCGAACACCGAGATGATGCCGATGCTGGAGAGGATGGCGATGGGGCCGTTCTTGTCGGCGCCCTTCGTCTCCTCCGTCAGGTGCGCCGCGGCGTCGTACCCGTACAGTGAGTACTGGCTCACCAGGAGGGACATGATGGCAGCGTAAGCGTTGCTGCTTATCCCGGTCACCACCGGCGCCGTCTGGAACTGCGTGAACACGTACGAGGCCGGCTGCGTGGTCTTCGCCACCAAGGGGAGCATTATCACTATGATAGTGCCACCGATCACCTGCACGACGTCAAATCGGCTACTGTGAAGCTGCGTGGCAAGAGTTGAAAGAAGGCAAGAAATTGAATTGATACGCGCGGGCGTCGTCGTCAACGTTGGAAAACAACTTAGAAGGGATTGTTACCTGCCACCACATTGAGATCAGGTCGAGGAAGGCGATGACTTCCAATGCGAAAGTGTTGAGCACAGCCCAGATCAAGGTCAGCCCAATGTACATGGCTAGAAACAGCCAACGAGGGGTCAAGTAGCCTCCTCCTTTGTTTGTGCCAGTGCACAGCAGAATTATGCTCTGTAGTACTTGGGAACCTGCATATGCCTGCAACCATGGAGAGGCAGTATGATACATTGCGTAAGAAATTTGTGTGATTAAATCAAATTCTCAAAGAAACGAACAACCGCACGAGTCTCTGTTATGACTTGTGAGTTAGCATCGCAACCTAAGCGGATTGATTTCAAGCCCATGAGAGTACTGAAATGGACAGTATTTTTCAGTTGTTTCCATCTAAGAATCAAATGGAAATTACTCACCAGAAAAGAGAGACTGCTACAAAAACCTCAAGCAAGTGATTGATCATATTATATGATAAAGGCAGTAATTGCCAAATGAGCATACCTGTGTGCCAATTCCGGCAATAAGGCCTATGGCCTCGAGCCAAGCACAGCACCAAGATGCCAATGGACCCCAAACAGGGCCAGCCAAATGAGCAGCCCAAAAATACAGCGAACCGGTGGTCTGTTTTTCATACAGAAAAACAATGTTAGTAGCAAAACAAGTATAGCACAAGCTTTCCTCAGAATGACAGGTATAGCACAAGTACAGCAAAACAATGTCAGATGTGATCAGAAACAGCAAGCTTTCCTCAGAATGACAAGTATAGCACAAGTACAGCAAAACAATGCATTGAAGTTTCAAGTCGTGCCACATTGCCACTCAAGAGTCACATCTAGATTGCAAGAATATTTTTCGAAATTGCAGGGATACATCTAGATTGCAAGAATATTTTTCGAAATTGCAGGGATGTGACGGCACGGGGAAAAATTAGTCAATACTCCTCTTTGCCAAAAGTCTGTGAATTTTAAAGAAAAATAAAATAATTAAAGATGTCTCATGACAGGTGAATAATCAAAGATATAATCTTGCTGAAACATATACTGAACAACAAAACACCAAAGAGAGGACGCTTGATAGCTAGAAGCACCCGACAAACACAAATATTCACCGTGTCATTTTGAACTGGCCAAAGCGAAAGCTATCAACAGAGTAACCTACATGCACACCGAAATTTTATCACACATTGCAATCCACTAGCATCAATTCAGTAAACTAAATAGAACAGTAATAAGCACGGCCAAATTACGAATCTAGAAATGGTAGCCAGGGAAAGGAAGAATTTTTTTGGGCCTCTGTCGCCAAACCAACTAGCGACAGAGGTTCAATACTTAAAAATCACCGTGCGCACTATAGCCACAGGAGCTCATTTCAGCCAGCCGATTGAAAAGAGAAGAGGAGTGGGAGGGAGAGAAGAGAAAAGGGGAGGGAGGAAGAGGAGAGAAAGAAATTTGTAGCCGTGCGACATTTGTGCAGGTAATTTTCATTTTCTGTTTATTTTGTTTAGTAATAAATCATGATAGAATAGAAAAAAAATTTAGACCTAGTTAAATTTAGAGGTTATGGATAGATTTCATATATTTTTAGTAATTTAGTTGGTTTATATAAATACTTGTACACAGATGTTTTTAGAAATATAGATGTTTTTTACAGATAGAAGTACATAGATATAGATTTTTAGGAGTGTAGATGTTTTTTACATATAGAAATAGAGAGATGTATATTTTTAGGAATGTAGATAGATCTAGGTAGATATATATTTTTAGAAATAGAGTTATTTCTCTACAGTTAGATCTAGATTTTTTTGAGCATATAGATATAGTTATGTTAGGTGTCACGGTATTTTTTACGAAAAGTAATTAATTCGTGGGTGAGTGAATGGATTCGCAGTCAGAACGAGTTTCATTTAGAATCTATTATGGAGAAGGGGTTGTCATGTATGGTTTAGAGGGTGCGGATCTGAGTAACTTATAGTATGTGAACAGAAGTTTAAGTAGGGCCAAAGAGCGTACATTTTCTTCTATGTTGAACTGGTTGTATTATACTTTTTGGATGGAACCAGAGAAGTGCCAGATAAAGTTATTTTGCCTTTGTAGTATGCAAAATGATTTTGTTTATCAGGAGTTAGTTGAGGTGAAGGGAACTGCATCGTGGAGGTCATATGGGAGGCGGAATAACGTGGATGGTATCGAGTGCTTTTAGTGCAAGCATATGATAGGTTGTTGCCCTACAGCAGCAGTTGGACACCAGTTAGTGTAGTGGATCTCACAATGAGTTCAATTATGGTGACACCGAAAATAGGGCATACAACCATGAGCAACATGTTCAGGAATGCAACGAGGACATCATTTGCCAAAGCGGTGAACAAGTTAAGGTTAAGGAGGATGATAGAAACATTGGACAAGAAGCACGGGAATAAGTAGACAAAGGTGAGGAAATTGAGGAAATAACAGCAAGGGTGGAATAGAAAGACCGTGAATATACCAGAACAAAAGTGGAAGACGACAATGACTCGGATAAGGAAGATGGAGGTATGGAGCCGCTTGTGCTAACAAATTGGAGCACGCATCAATTTAATAAGCTGGTTGTGAATGAAAGCAATGATACACCTTGGCAGTATAATGACAATGAGGTTAGGCCTAACAGTATGTACTCAACAAAAGAGGCAGTGCAAGATGCTGTGAAAGATTGGGCCTTATTAGTAAGAAGAACTTTCAGGGTTAAAAAGTCTACCCCAACCTGCTACGACGTGGTGTGCGAGATCCATGGGTGCCTCTGGAGAGTGCACATGTACAAGCCCAAATGGGGCACCCATTGGCTATGTTCGAATGTTGAGCAACATTACTGTACGACTGAGGAAACCCTGATGGCTCACAGGAATCTGTCATCTGGGTATGTCGCGAATATCATGTACCCAGAGATAGTGGAAAACCTTAATTTTGAGTCCCGTGCTATTATCCGAGCAATCGAGAACAGATATCAGTACACAATTAGCTACGGAAAGGCATGAAGGGCGAAGCAGAAGGCCTTAGAAATGAGGTTCGGGAAATTTGAAGATTCATACCATAATCTGCCCCGCACTGCTCAATTGCATTCAGGAAAGAAATTCTGGCACCTATTATGATTATCAAGACTGTCCGTCAAGCAAGCAAGTGGCCGATCAAGAGGCATCTGAAGAGAGTTTTCTTCGCATTCGGAGCTTGCATTAAGGCGTTATATCACTGCTGTCCGTTGTTGTGAGTGAATGACACATTCTTGATCGAAAAATACAAAGAGCAAATAATGACAGTTGTGGGTGTTGATGGAAACAACCAGATTCTGCCTGTTGCTTTCGCCTTTGTAGAAAGCGAGAACTACGAGAGTTGACTATGGTTCCTACGAAACTTGAAGATCGGGGTGGTAAAAACTCGTCAAAATATGTGCATGTTGCATGACAGGCATGCTGGTCTGCTCAATACTATCAAACAGTTGCAAACAGGGAAAGAAGAGTTATTTTCATAGCCTGACTTGCAGAGCCGATGATGCATGAGGCATTTGAGTGCAAATTTCTATAAGCAATTCAAGAACAAGGAACTGATGAACATATTTAAGAGACTATGTAAGCAGAACCAAGCGAGTAAGTTTCATACTCTATGGAAGAATCTTGATGAGCTAACAAGAAAACACAAAGAGGAGCAGATGAACTAACAGATAACTGTTGTCCATTTGACTATGCCCTATTCCGACAACCATGGCTATATAATGTATGATTGTGACTTAGTCCTTCACTAGAGATATGTACCTATGTTGTATCCCAGTTTTATGAATTCCTTATGTATCTTTGGTGTTGTTCACATGCATGCTATTGTAATTGTTGTACTTACTATACTTTGTAATATAAATATTTTATTTAATGTTTATATAAATATTTTATTTAATGTTTTACTACGATTTATCGTCAAATTTATCGCACACCGAAAGAGAACGAGGAACAACGAAATTTAAAATTTTTGTTAACCAAAAGATACTAAATAATAATTTTGTAAAATACTACATGAATTATCACTAATAAATATGATTTTTTTCTTAATTTATTGAACCCTGATTTGAACTCTAAAATTCTAGCAACTATTGAAATAACACTGACTTTAAATAATTAATACTCACAAGTCACAATAAATTTTTGAATGAAATAAGTGAAAAAATATTTCTCATAAATTTAATTTCCTCTAAAAAAATTAATATTTTTTACAATTTATTTGGTTGGGGTTTTCGTCGCCCAATCATTGAGCGACAAAAATATATCGCCAATTGGTTGGGTGACAGAGATGTCTCTCCCTTTTATTTTACAATTTTGTTGTCCAATCATATGGCGATAGAGATATATTTTTGTAATTTGAATAAAAAATATATTATTAAAAAAAATCGGGAAAGGAAGACTTTGCTCACAGGGAAGGAAGAGCAGATCTCGGCCATGGCGATGCCAACGAACCAGGTGAAGAAGGAGACAACGACCCAGCCCCACACGAGGCATGCCGGCCCCGTGTACTGCAGGCTGCTCCCATACAACGGCGTGATCCCTGTGAACAGCGTCATCGTCGAGAAGGAGATGGCCAGCGTCTTGAACAGCGTCTGCAGCACAAGCAACAAAAATATGCACCCATCTCTCGATAACACCAAAAAAATAAACCGCCAAAAAAGCTAGCCATGCAAGATCACATTTCTACCCCATGAAAATAGCTAACATCTCACAGTTTTAGGCCTTGTTTGGGAGGCCCGAGCCCGTTAATGGATTGGAATTTTAGTTTTAAATCTCAGTCCATCTACATAGATCCCGATCGAAAATAAACCATCCAAACAAGGCATTAGAGAAATAAGAACGTCCAATATAAACAGTGCATCATAAAAAGAAACAGTAGATTGCGAGTACTGAACTCTCTTGGTCGGCTAGTCATCTCCATCTTCGTCACAAACCACCGGGAAGTGACGAAATAAAAAAGAAATACCCAGAAGGAAAACTTCCTCACCAACTAGCCAAGATCACACCTTGATCACAATTTTAGTCAAAGTACGACTCCCTTAATCGTACCATCTTAATTATCTGAAACAATAAAAAAAAGGCTATAAAACCGTACCATCTCCCTCCGGAGTTCCTGCTTGTAGCCGAGCTCGTTGAGGCGCTTCTCGCCGGAGTCCACCGCATCTTCCCCGGCCATGGCGGAACCGACGAGTTCTTGCCGGCGAAAGTTTAACCCGGGTCCTCTTTCGATCGGTGCGCTTGCGTGTCTCGCGTTATTGACGCCTTGGGAGTCTATTTATTGAGAAGAGTGTAGCGAAGGGAAGGAAGAAGCCTATAAACTCTCGTGACTACAATTTCCCTGCGAATGCTGAGGAGGAGGATTGCTGCGGTGTTGGCTTGTTCGCTTGGGTTCGTTATATACGCTCCATGTGGTCTGCTTCGCTCTTTTTTTTCTCTTTTTTTTGACAAACTGATTTGCTGGCTTGGTTTGTATAGTTTTATCTCTCATGTTGTTGCCCACTACTCTTGGGTTGACTAACGGGATCCTCCCCCACTACTTTTGGGTTGACTAACGGGATTCTTGGAGACAGCTCTCTCCTGCTACTCACCAGGCAAATGCCATGTGCACTCTCAAGGTGTAGTTCCCTGAGAACCGAGAAGTGCTCCGTTGCTCTCTAAATTGAAAAGCATAAATGTAAAGGAAAACTGAAAAACATAATTTTTTTTTTAAAAAAAACTAAGAGGTCTGATTTGAAATTAGCCATTGCTATAAAATTTATGCGATTTAGTTGTTGAGGGAACATAAAGCCATACCCATACTACTGTCTTGGAAGCGGGTTTGCTTTCCTCTAGTTTCTGTTACTCAACCATTAAATTCAAAAGAATGGATGGCTTATATTGATTTTAATCCACTGCTGTTATATATGTTGATATAGTTAGAGATACCAAAAAATGGAAGTAATCAAACTGTCGACTTCATTAGCCACTTGAACTCAAGTGGTGTAGGATCCATACTTCTATTTTGTTCTTAGTTCGTTTTTTCTATAACAAACCAATAATGAGTAATGTTCATAAGCAACCTTGCTAAGGCTTTAGTGATGAGTTTAGGTGTTGTTGGACGTAACCACTATCATACACAGTACATGAACAACCAAGTTTTCCATTTTCATGTGTGACTAACATTAATAACCAATTATCCATAAAAATCATGAATTAATCTAAAGCAAGATCTCTCTCTGTGTGTGTGGGGTGTGCACAGCGTCATTTTAGAATGTATGTTGGGTGCACGCAAGATGCTCTTCATGAGGGGTTCGGGGTGGGTTCATGATGCTAAATAGAGCGTGCTAATTTTTTTAATTCATTCATTCATACATAGAATTCCTTACTGTATTATTGTATTAGACATGTGGAACGCACTTTTGCTTTGTCATGACATTCACACGGGGTGGGCCAGCCGTGGATCCAGTTCCGTTGATCGGATCAAGCGAATATCTATCAACCGTAGCCATCTGTTAAGCATACAAAATTAGCCTTTGAAAGGCCATAAGTGCTACGTACGTAAGCAAAGAAAACTATGCACGTTTCTTACGAGAGGAATTTTCCCTTTCGAGAACATCAATGATACAGTTACACACCTGCACTGCTAAATTATGTTGTATGGATTAGTATGTTGGCAAGATACCACGCGAAAATTCGAGTTTTCATAAAATTTACAGGTCTTCATAAAAATCAAAAAAATGTAGGGGATACGTTCTATCTTTGCAAAATTTCAAGATCAAACTCAATCTTATTTGGAAGCTAAAAAAGAAGAAACATACTTAGCAAAAACAGGAAAACAACACTATTTCAGTAAGTCCGCGAACGCTGACCGAGTCTGAGTTTGATCTTGAATGGAGAGATGCAGTACATGCTTGGTAAAGATATTCGGTGGTCGACTTCACTTCACAAAATGCTGACATGTGATACGCGGCGTAAGCCATGCATGTTTACGCTTCCGACAGACTGTTCACATTCTGCATCCTGGGCACATCCAAATCAAGAAAGTTCGATTTCTCTCTGCTGGATATGCCCTTATTCGGCTCTTGGAAGAAAGATACCAGCCAAATAATACTCACCATAACATTCTTTTGCAGAAAACGGTCATCAAACGGCAAGATTTCAGGACAACTTGGCACCATCTGATGTAAACTTTTTCATTGAATGGATGACTTTGGACACCACCAGTAGCCTGTTTTTCCCCGGAGTGAACAATGAAAGTACACATTCTTTCTTAAAAGAAAGGCAAAGGATAATTCTTGCTCTTTTGACCTTCTCCCAACTTTGCGGCCATGTGACTATCTAACTGGACTGAAAGATAACAGCATCCGGCCTGCTCATCAAGATCTCATATGATAGTCCGAGATCATTATAATAATTCAAGTACATATATTTGAGCGTTCCATTACAACTAAGGAGAATCACCAATGACATGCCGATTTCCAGCCTTTTGCCAGAAAAAAAATGCTGGGGGTTTTGTTTGAATATTCAAACAGGGATTGTCAGCTTCATGATCCTTGGTTGGGATTACACCAGATTCATTATGGGCTATGGCCCTTACAATGCAAAGATAATCAATTAATATAATTCTGCTCCTTTAGATGATAAACATCCTTGTACTCATATACAGCACAGAGCATATCCTGGTTGCATCCAAAACTAAAGATATACAGTACAACCTGCTGAAAGAATTGTCAATGTATTTGGAAAAACAAGATATAATTGTATTGGTGGACATATTTACCCTTTCACTTTTACTATTTTCACAAAGAAACGTCAGACATTGCACTTAAAGTTTACAACCAACAAGAACTTTGCTAAGAAGAAAGATATAGGCATACCTCTCCTGTTTGAAGAGATCAGATATGCATAATCAAAAGAATCCAGGGCCATTTCAATCTGACCGTTCCAATGGCTTCACCTGAGTACTATCTGGTGGGCTATGTCGTGCATATAAAGCTTTCCAGAAGCAGCAAATGCAGCCCAGAAGAGGCACTTCATCCCTTTAATAGTGCTTACCCAGTGAATAACTCCAATTCAAAAACTAGTAGGCCACTAGTCTCTCTTTTTTTAGGAATTACTTCTGCAGACACAGTATTTTCATATATTAAAGGGAAGGGTTGAAGTAGAAGCACTCTCCAAAGACTAAGCTGAAGGTCATGCTAACCTGAGCAACCTGAGTGCAAAAAATTTTATCCTTGCATGATTAGTGCTGTTGTTTTGTTATCATTTTATTTTTAGCGACTATCCATTCACACAATAAACATAAGCAGCAATGAGGCAATTTAATTCTTTCTGACACACCATTGCTGATCTGCATCATTTTCTTCACTGGTTTAAATTGTATAATTTGATTCTTCATCTGCTGCACTCCACAGTCTTCTGTTTGTGCAATATTGTTGAACATGAGGCTCCAGGTTTGGTCTGCTGTTACGAGTCTGAGATGTCTTGAATGGGACAGATGATCAACACACATGATTAATATATTTTTATATTTTTCATTAACACAATTTGGGAAAGTTGTGGTCAAATGTGAGTATTGGAGACCATGTCGATTTCAAATGACATCTATTTGGGAATAGAGGGAATATCAGCACAAGAATTTTCGCTTCTAGATATAGCATTCTGGTATGCACATAAGGATGAATCCAGATTCCCAATAAACAACATTCTTAGTATAACAGTCTAGAATAAATCTTCTCAGGATACTGTCTAAGTTCACCTTGCAATCAGTGTAATGATTTATTAAGAACATAGAGTTTTGATAAGTAATAGAAGAATGAGTGCTCTCCTAGTCCTGGAGAATTTTAAAAGAAAACAGGAGTGAATCCCAAAGCTTCAGATTACACCAGTTTGACTCGCTCCTTATTTTGAATTGGTTTATAATAGCTCTTCTTAAAAAGTTGTGCTAATATTGTTTGGGTTGGCACAAAACCGGTATTTTAAATGACAGTAATAGTAGATTTCAGAGCAACTTTGATAGTCAACCTTCTCTCTTTGCAATTATTGGCATCCAGTATCATTGCCCCTATGATCATATTCCGGGACATGCAGTATTACTGAGTAAAACATGAGTAAATAATCTTGCTGTTCCCTAAAATTTTGTCCAAAAGACTACAAATCAAATAATACAATACAAACAACTGATATTACACAGAATATGTAAAAAAGTGAAAATAATCAAAATAAAGTTCCATGGAACAAATGATGGTATGTTGGCATACAATATGCTTTCAGCCCCTAAACTAAAATTAGCCCCAAAAAATATAAAAATAGCATATAACGATGTAACCTGCTGAAAGAAACTAATAATATTTATAATTGTATTAGAAGAAGAACATATTAACCCTTTGAATATAACTCCTTTTACAAAGAAACATAAAGAAGCAAGCATTTGAATTAAGTTTTCAACTAAACAGAAACTCTAGTAACAAGAAGAGAGCCATGCCTCTCTTGTTAAATGAAATACACATATAGAATCAAAAGAATGGAGGACTTGTTCCAGAACAAGTCTAGTTTGGCTGTCCAAGGGCTTCTCTTGGGTATCTGAGTAGGCTATATTGAGCAGATAGAGCTTCCTAGAGGCAACAAACGCAGCCGAGAAGATCCGCTTCATCCCTCCCCTGGTGCTATCCAGCGAGTACTCGATTTCATACACTGCCAGGCCACCGTGGCCTGATCTCTCTCCAGCAAAAATCACCTGTGCTGACTTGGTACTTTCCTGTATTAAGGGAAAGGATTCAAACAAACCTCCAATACTAGCACTGAACTTCTTCAAAACATTTGCACTGAACTTTCTACAATCAGATCAGAAACAACTAAAGGAGCTCAGTCAACGTTATTAAGTCGTCGACTAATCCACGATTAGTCGTCCAATTGGTACATGGAGGACGACTAGGGTGCTCGACTCGACTAGAGTGCCTAGTCGGAAGACTGGATGACTAATCGCGCTAGCCAAGCTGGGTGACTGCTTTGTTCTTCGCTGCTCTGTTCTAGTAACTGCTAACTAGTACCAAGGCTCTCTATGTGCACTTATGGCTGATTTAAAACATAAATGCCGTTGTTACTTTTGCTACTTTCAGACTTAGAACTTATCCATCAATTATCGTTGTCGTTCAGAACTTGTTTCTTATTAAGTTATGCACTTATGCTATTGCTTAATGTCTGGCTGGTTGGTGGCCGCCAAGTGCCTTATTGATGATCATCTTGAATTTTAATATTTTTCTTGATGTGATGTGTGAATGTGATGATGTCATGTAACTCCTATTAGTTTACTTGCCCTCTAGTACTTATGTTGTTTTACTTGCTGGCTCATTATTATGTTCCTTAACTTCCAGGGTGTTGCTTCTCAATTTCAAAGAAAGGCATTCATTAAAAAAGACATGTTGGGATCAAAACAAGTAAGTTATCAATTCATCATCATGCTTATGTAGTTTTTCTCTTCATTTTGTGCTTTACAACATGTATATATGTCAATTGTTGCTACAACTTAGTATGTGACATGTCCTACTAATATACTTCCTAGCCTGGGGACTAGTGGACCAAGTTGGCAAGTCGCCCCTCGGGCGACTTGACTTTACGACTTAATAACCTTGAGCTCAGTACTGAATGATTAAGTTTCCACAAAAAACTGTCAATTTGCATCTATCAAATGTTACTGAAATAGAAATAAGAAGACAACAGGTATCGATCAGAAATTCCCTGTACAACAGATAGGCAGCGCTCCACTACGTAGTGTGCTCAAAAAGAGACCACAAGCTTGTTCAGGATGTACCTTTTTCTTCTCTGCCTGCAAAAGCCTGTCCGCGACGAACTGCGGCGTCCCGAACTCCCTCAACGACGAGAGCCGGACCGGGTTGACGACAACCCCAATATTGTTACTCCCCTTCCCCTCTTGCTGAAAGAGCGCCGTTGCCCCGGCCTTCTCCACCTTCACCAATCACACAACAGAAACGGACAATTCACAACTCCAATCTACAATCCCAACGCACCAAACTGCACAAATCGTAATGCGCTACTACAGCTGCATTACATTGTTACGAATTTTCCGCTACGCTGCAGCACCACGTGGCTCAAGTGCTTCGTCGTACCTTGGGCCACGAGGCTGGCTTGAGGAGGGTGAAACCCTGGTCCTGGTCGGTGTACCGCTCCAATTCCAGCTCGGCTGCGCCTCCTCCTTCTCCTCCTGCTTCAGCCTCCGCCTCCGATGCGGATGCCACTGGGAGTTGCGGCGGCGAGGCGGGGAGGGGGAGGGCGGCGAGGAGCAGCGAAGCGGCGGATACGGCCCTCCTGGTTAGTAGCGGGGAAGGGGAGGAGGAGCCGCATTTGGGCGCGGTAGCGCTTGGCGGAGGCGGGCGCTTGGCGCGACCGGTGAGCTTCAGCGGCGGGCCGCGGCGGGGGCAGCCGGCGAGTGGCATCTATTTGCAGGTGGGGGCGAGAGAAGCTTTCGGTCGGGTCTATGGCCTCTGCCGCTCCCCGGCTCCGCTCGTTATCGCCATTTGACACTGGCAGGTGGGCCCGCTTATGGCCTTTTGTTAATGGGCTGGGCACAGTGGGCCAAAATCCACAAGCGTACGTACCGTACCATCGTTTCAGTTTTTTTTTTTAGAGGGCCATCTTTGTAGTTTGAAAACTCTTTAAAAATGCTCTAAAAAAGAAGCTCTTCTCAAAAGTGGGTAGAAATATGGAAAAGAACGACTAATTGACAAGGAACCAATAGTTAAGTTTCTAACTCAATAATATGGCCTCTTTCTTGAACTCGTGAAACCCTAGCTGCCAGGAGTGATCGTCATCCATCACAACTATTGTCAGTAATCCCTGTCCTCTCTTCTTCAAGGAACCAATATGATGAATCCTTTTTCATGTTTTACCCATGTTAAGTTTTGTTGAAAAATCTACTAACCTAGATGACGATGGTGATGTCTCAGTCAAAGATTCGCACCGGCTTAGGACACAAATAAATCACCTTTTCGACATCGCACCGACTTAGGACACGGATAAATCACCTTTTCGACATCGCACCGACTTAGGACACGGATAAATCACCTTTAGTTTTATTTATGGCTAATGAGATGGGTGTCATATCTATGGGTATTCTTCACAATCCATTTCACGAGTACTGTAGAGCCTGTACCAACCTAACTCGAGTACGCTAACACGACACGAGATCGTTGCAGCAAAACCCAAATCTGCCTGTCGCGCCCAGCGAAAACACCAAAAGCCGTCACTGTGGTATACTGGTACTCGAGCTTGATAGGACAGCACAACGTAGTTTCCATGTTCGAGAGAGACCTACCAGATAGGAAATACGGTAGGATAACGTTCCATGCGAGTGCGCGATAGAACAGATGAAAAAACGTGCGAAAGAAGCTGAAATAGTCAAAAGCTGCCCGCCGCGCCTAGCGAAAGTGCGAAACACACCACGCCGCCAACTGCCCACGCCAACACCGCAAAGTCAGCAGCGAAACCGCGCGGTCCACCTGCCCACGGCACGGCCACCGATCACTAACCCGCGCCGTCCAACCCCACACCCGAGCACGCACGCACCAACCGCAAAAGCCAAAAGCCAAGTGCCAAGCAAAACCCCCTCAAAACCCAGGGGCCGTGGTGGACCGGACCTCTCGGGCAGTCAAGCCGCAAACTCCTCCTCGCTTCAAGTGCCACGGTCTCACCATGGCCGAGCGCCTCGCCGCAGCCGCCACCCTCCGCGCCGCCGCTCCGTCCCGTCCCTCCCCGTCCGCCCGCCGCGCCGCGCGATCCTACTCGGCCTTCTTCCACTACTCGTCGTCCGCGCCAGCTCTACCCGGCGTCAGCCTCCGCGCCGCGCCCTCTCGGCTCCCCCGGGTCTGTGTCGGTTCGTTTGGGGGCGGGTTGAGCTTGAGTCGGAATGTCCCTCCCGGTTGTTGACTTGTGTTTGGTTGCGTGTGTGATCGCAGACGGCGAAGGCGGCGGGGGGCCGGCGATCGGTGAGGTGCATGGCGGCGGCGTCGGACGCGACGCAGCTGATGGCCGCGCGCGACGACATCAGAGAGCTCCTCAGGACCACCCACTGCCACCCCATCCTGGTATGTTCCCGTATACCTATGGTGCACCTTAGGCCTTGGAAATTTCTTCCTTACATCAGCACCAGTGCACCACCATGTACAAGGTTTGATATAGGACTAGAACGGTCTGATTGCCTTTGCAAGCTCAAGCAGGATTACACATTGCAATGACCTCGTGCGAGGACAGTGAGGTTATGAATTTTGAGCACATCGAGCTTGCTTTTTAGAGCAATGTTGGGATTTAACATCATAAAATGCTTTCTTGGCCAGTTTGCCTCTCTCAAAGAGGCTTATGAGTTGTGACCTCTAGCTCCATTGACATTTATCATTCATCACTACTATAGAAAAGTATATCACAGACGGTTTTTCGAATCGTCTATAACCATGTGTCAGTGATAATCGTTGCACATACACATCACAGACATACAATTATCACATACGGTTCTTACATAAAACCATTTGTGATTACATTGAACCACTACAAAACATGTTACATTGAGCATCCAAGTCATAGTAAATTTGGGTACTTAGCGAAAATTTGAAGCATCCAAGTCATTGTAAATTTGGAAACTGGACCAGAAATGACTAAATTATACATAAATATGCTCAATGTAACCCCTTCTCCAGAACCACATTCCAGTGCATGATTCTTGGTTGTGCCATCAGAACAAGAAAGAAGCAAACATAACTACTAGTGTAACACTGAGATACTTCAATTGGTAATAATCTTAGGTCAGAAGTAGCGCGTATAAGGATTGAAGAAGCAAGTAGACACTGATTTTCCTGACATCACTACAAACAATGGTATCTTGACAATTTCAGGAATAGCAAGTAGTAGGCATACCGGCCGCCTTGTTGTCATGTGCAACATGATGTAAAAGTTTACTTACAGCCAAGCATAAACTATGGTACGGGCAAACAGACAAACACAATCTTAGTCACTTGTAAACTATGACTTGCAAAATGGGACACTAGAACCACTAGTACTAAGGATTTTCGATAAAGAAAAGCCAGAGCGTCAGTTTCACCAATGCAAAGCTACAGCTACAGCTATCCAAGGTGATGATTGGCAGTGCTAGCAACCAATCAAATGTGCATTCTGAGTGATGCTTATTCGTACAAAGATCCTCTGCTAGTGGTTCAAAAACAGTAACGAATTTTTCCGTGTACCTCACCATTAAAAGAGTGCAATTTTCAATCACCCAGGGAATCAATGAAATTTACCATCTATCTACAAGAGGAAGCAAGCCCAAGTGCAGTATTCGATTTTGATACCTATGACTTGAGAATATCACATAAAAAGATAAAACAAATGCAGAGAAAGGATGTGTAAATGACTGAATGTATAGACAACTTCTATTTGCACAGATGTAAACATAGTCATTTGATTACTCAATAAAAGAGTAAATGTTCTGAAATGATCAATTGGTTCATGCTTCTAATTGCTGAATAGGAAAGAAATAACTATCACTTGTGTCATCCCTGAAGCAAAGTTTTGGTGTCTGTTACAAATAAGTAAGCAACCCAATCATTGTGTGCTTAGAGAACTACAATGAAGCTATCCAGTGCCATTTGAAGTTTTGAACTGCTAGTCTGCTACAGAAGTTATTTTCCTTTTCTGGATATATGCTACACAGTGCGTTGTACCATTTGTAATCCAGAAAACATCAGACTTCTACAGGCTGTATAGCCCAGGGTCGATGATCATAGGCTTTGCCCTCTGATACCTACACACACAGATACATTTAGCCACTGCCCAACTTGCAGGAACAAATGACAACTTTTTCAGCAATATTTGATACTCCTTCCATCCGATGTCACTGGTATGCTCTATGAGGTTAAGCTGCCTTGGCAAGTCAGAGAGAACATACAACAGATCTGCAAAGAAGGCAAGAGAAGTCAGATACAGAGAGAGCCATGTTAATCCCAACTGCTTAACAAATCCGCTTACTCAAAGACAAATCCTAATCATAATCCTAGTAGGCACAGTTGCAAGGCCACCACCACAGAAGAAAGAAATGTGGGCAAGGATCAGATGCCGAATTTGGCACAACCCGATCATCAACCGCCCACCTGTGCTGCACCCCGATCACGCACCAGAACACCCTCAGCAGCACACCGTCGGAAGGGCAGGTGACCTGGGCCTTGACGCCAGTGTGGTGGTCGGAGACGTTCACGATTAGGAGGGGATGGAGCTTGAAGGTGAGACTGCTGCTGGAGGGGAGCGATGGTGGCAGGGAGGAGGACGCTGGGGGGGATGAGGACGTCGGGGGTAGGAGGACACTAGGGGAGGAGGATGCCAGGGGGCTAGGGTTTGGGGGAGGCCGATCTGCGTGAGGAACCGTCTGCAGTGCCAATGTACGCGAGGAATGGCTTAATACCACCATAGCATGATCTTAGACGGTTATAGTATAAAACCATCTGTAATATCTATCGATATCACAAACGGTTCTGTGATATCAATTAACATAGATGGTTCTTCTAAAACCGTCTGTGATTAGATTTAATACAAACGGTTTTTGAAAACCGCTATGATGAGGCGTCTAATATAAACCTTTCTATAGTAGTGCATGATGACAAAGCCTTGCACCAGCTTTTCCGAATTAAACTACTAGCTTTTCCAAATTAGACTGTCAAGTGTCAAGTTTTCCCAACGACACCGTCAAGTGTCAAGTGAGTTTCTTGTGTTCTTTTAGTCAGGCTGCGGTTGCCATTGTCCATTGGTGCATCTCCTGCCATTTGTTCACTATGGAGTTTAATATGCAGCTCTTTTCTGATGCTTGGAGCTTAGCCCTTACTACAGACAGAAATATGATTATACATGAGAAGTTTGTCCTGTCATGAAATGGTATGAAGTATGTAAAGAAAATTGAGCAGTGAGAATGTCAGAAGAGTTTGATTAGACATCAAACGGTATGAATAAATTCAAAGGGAATTGATCAATATGAATGTTATGTCGTAATGGTTAACGATACTGCACAAATGAAGAGCATTATCAAATGCAAGGTTCAGGCTCAGGGAGAAGTCTACATTCATTGATTGTACGCATTTTCATGTATTTTACCTTCTTATGGTCATGGCCTCATGGGAGATTATATCCTTCTTGGTAACTATCTTGGATAATGTCCAGTCATAGAAGCTAAAGGCATCGATTGGGATGCCATCTGTCCAAATAAACACCATTGAATGAAACTGTATATTTCAAAATTTGCAGCTACTGAATGCAATGCAATGGAGAAGACCATGTGCTATGCTTTAGTATCATTCCATTACATATCCATGCATGGAGGCAAGTTGCCTTTGAATTTTAAATTTCATATATTCAAGATTGTTAATTGTTTTTTGTTTGACCGCATGTAGGTTCGTCTGGGGTGGCACGATGCTGGTACATATGACAAGAATATTGAGGAGTGGCCACAACGAGGTGGAGCAAATGGAAGCTTAAGATTTGATGTTGAGTTGAAACATGGAGCCAATGCCGGTACCATTAATTGGCTTTTCATTTCATTTTTTGTTGATTTGTTCCTCCTAAGCGTACCGCTACTAAGCTAAAAGTCCTGACTGATTTCCTTAAAAGGTCTGATAAATGCTCTAAAGCTTGTCCAACCGATCAAGGCCAAATATCCGAGTATCACTTATGCAGATTTATTCCAGTTGGCAAGTGCTACAGCAATTGAGGTATGATCTTCCCCCAATTGAAGTATATGGCTAGGTTATTTTTAATATATATAAATACTATATTCTAACCTAATTACCTTTAATTTGTCAATCTCATACCAGGAAGCTGCTGGCCCAAAGATCCCCATGAAATATGGACGTGTTGATGTCACAGGACCTGAGCAATGTCCACCTGAGGGGAAGCTTCCTGGTTAGCAATTTCTGTTCACTGGGCATTCCAATATGTTGCGTTCTGTACAAACATCCTTCATTTTTGTTTGAGTTTGCAAAAATGTATTTAAGATACAAAGGGGTACTGATTATGCTGTTCTCTTATCTGCTTGAAATATCACCTAAGTGCATGTGTTATTTCCAGAAATTTACTGGGTAATTCTAATTTGTATTGCCACATTAAAAAGCACAAATGTGCTATTAATAATTTAGAAGGAAAAAAAAACTGCAACAGCATGTCACTAAATTCCTTTTATCTGATGCCTGCCAATCCGTCAATTTTCCTTTCTTTTCTGTTTCTCAGATGCTGGCCCAAGTGCACCTGCTGACCACTTGAGGGAGGTGTTCTACAGAATGGGATTTGATGACAAGGTGTGCAAATAATTATTTGAGTTAGTCGTTTGTCCATGTGCTTTTAAGTGACGTTGATGAGCTGTGTGTAACCTGTCACCTGTGTCTGCAGGAAATTGTTGTGTTGTCTGGGGCACATACACTTGGAAGGTCTAGGCCTGAACGGAGTGGCTGGGGGAAACCTGAAACAAAATATACTGTACGTTGTTCTTATCTTCTTTGTGTGAGGTTCAAAGAAGGAATATCTGTTATTTTCTTCTGCTGGAAGTTGTTTGGAGCATGATTGGTTCCATCCACTGTGTTCAGGTTAACAATTGGATAGTATGTTATCATTTTGCAATAAGGACCGTGATGTGTTTTATTAATGCTCTGGTACTTCATGTTTCTGCTTAGAATTACACTTAATTACCTGGAAAGGAACTAGTTGTGCTTCTTTTCCAAGATTTCTACATTGCCAGAGTACAGTTGAGTTCTGTATGCTTTAGAGTTTAGATATTGTTTCTTGGTCATTATTCACCTTTGTTGGTTTTGGTTGAAAGATGCAACTTTTTGCTCACAGAATTTTTCTATACCCTCTCCAAAACATTGATTCTACTTGCACAACTCCATGAAGCCAAATGTGCTGCAAGTGCATTGCTTGTGTGAGTAAATTCGGCTGGACCAATCTTGAGTTCTTCCATCATTTTTTGCTACCTTGACAGAAAAATGGCCCTGGTGCACCTGGTGGGCAATCATGGACAGCTGAATGGCTGAAGTTTGACAACAGTTACTTCAAGGTATGTGCCCCTTTTGCCATATTTTCCATACTGATAATTCATCTGATTTTGTGAGATCTGAGCTGGTAGCAATACTTTAGGAGATAAAAGAGAAAAGAGATCAGGATCTTCTGGTGTTGCCTACAGATGCTGCATTATTTGAGGACCCAGCGTTCAAGGTGATTCCTGATGCTCAACTGTATGTTGTCAGCATCCTATGAAAGATGAAATAGTTATTGAACTTGCCGTCTGAGAATCCACAACACATTCAGGTCTATGCAGAAAAATATGCAGAGGACCAAGAAGCATTCTTTAAAGAATACGCTGAAGCTCATGCTAAACTGAGCAATCTGGGTGCAAAGTTCAATCCACCTGAGGTCGGTTTCATCATTTCATCCTTAATTTTTCAACAATAGGTCACCCTTTAGTCTACAAAAATAGCAAATTCAGCTGGGATGGCAAGTAATTACTTCTTTTGATAAACCATTGATGATTTGATTTAACTCTGGTGATTTGGGCCAACCTTATCGTCCTTCTGTTTCAAACTGATTTATGTGAATATCCTGCAGGGATTCTCATTAGATGATTAGTGCTGCACCTGAGCCAGAGCCCTTGAAGCAGCCGTTCGCTCTTCCAGAATGGTTCCTGCTCCCTCCAACTCCCAGTTCGTTCATTCACGCCAGTTCGTTCTTCCACTCGACACTGATAAAGCAGACACTTCACTCGGTCGTTGTCTAAATTAGTTTCACTCTGTTATTATCCCTTGCACGATCTGCACCTGGGATGTGAACCTGCGTCTGTTTGTGAACCTGCAGACGTGACAAATAAATCCGTGAACCTGCAATTGGTGCTCCCTGATTCGATGAGAAACCTAATGCTTGCACGCCAAAGTTTATTTTGGCACTTGACATGAATGACGCTTTGCCTGTGCTGTGCTGTCATTTTTCTACCAGTCATGTGCGGCTCCTCGAGCGCCAGGGGTTGCTACTGCTGCTGCTACTGCAGTTAACATCAGATCTGCAACGCATAAGCTTCTGGACCCTACCTGCTTCCCAGCATAACCACGGGTAAACTATCATTTGGCAAATGCCTTTGGATTTGTCTCCACAGGCACAAAGAATCTTCAAAGCAGTGGCGGATGGGCCTGCCTGGTCATGGACCCGGTCCACGGTCCACCGATGCGGGCCAGAAACCGGATCGGTGGATTGGAGTACTGGACCGATTCGCTGGAGGTGGGTGCCCACCATTTAAGGGAACAGGGTGGGTTAACAAGACATCGTTAGTACAGCAGTGCTGAATGATTTATGAGGGCAACACTACGTGCTGACGTGGCATGTGGGGGCTGTGATAGGCTGCGACGACGTGCGCGGCAATAACTCGGATCTGCGCGGCGTGCGCGCCACGTGCCGGGCATCGAGAGCTCGCTTTTGTGGCGCAACGAGCCAAGCTCCAAAATTACAAACTTCGCAGCGCCCGCGAGTGCGCGTCCTGTCACTTTCCCGGTGCGTGTAATCGCGCTTACCGCTCCCTCCCGCCCAAATGACTCGAGTTTTTTTTTTTACCTGTTTCCACCTCCGGAAAAACACAAATGATGTTAGGCTGGGATTTGCCACTTTTAGGTCAGGATCCCAAGTTAAGGAGTACTGTATATACATAAGATACCATATATTCTTACGATTCGAACGACGAAGCTATGTTGTGTTGAGGTGGATAGCCATGCACAATCTAGTTTTAGAGCGCGTAGAAAATTTAAAATTACCTACAAGTCAACGTGATACTTCAACATTTTCTTTCGCTTACATGTGTATATGAAAAGGTTACAAATTTCGTTTTTGGATCACATCTCGGTGATGGTTGAAATAAGAAATTTTGACTAGATTTCGAAATTTCAGGTGAAATTTAAAAACCAAATTTCAAATCTAATATTTTGGAGGTCGGTAAAACAGGAAATTTGACAAAATTAGCAGAAATTTGGACCTTTTCAAGCCCTGTGAAATGATCCCCCGATGCTAGAAAAAATTGAAACAACTATGACCAAATCATATAAGCATTTATCTATATTTTCTATCTATTTGAATGTAAAATACTAAGTATTTGCTCATAAAATATCCTAAAATTAGAAATTTCAGCATTATTTCATTTGATTTTTGGATTCTAACGCTTCAATTTGGCAACAAAATCAGTTAAGCAAACCTTAACTGAAGATCTCATCCAATACGACCATGGTGGAGAGGCACGAGCGGTGGATGGCGCAATACCACTACATCTACAAGAATGCCTCTGAGAAGGCACGGAGATTCGAGGTATTCATGGCTAATATCATGTTCATTGAGTCATTTGCGCACAAAAACACAAGTTCTAGCTTAGTGCCAACCAGTTTAGACCTCGCTAATAACAAGTTTAGGGTGTCTAAGACTAACAAATTAGACTTCAAGGTTTACTCCGCTAGGGTTCCTACAAGGTTGAAGTATGATAGCGTTAGTCTTCGTACGATTCCTACACGTATGGATTGGAGGACCAAGGGTGTTGTCACTTCCCTTAAGAACCAATGCGACTACGATAAGTACATGCATATGAATACTTGCAAAACTATATATACTACTACGACTGCACTACAAGCACACATGAGACTCGACAATAATATTGCAATATGTATGACACTGTCAAACTGAGAACCAACAAGCTCATCTCCCTAAACATATATGTATGACAATGTATTTTTTTTTGCCAATTTTTCACATGTATTCCTGCATTACAATCAGCCACAAAATTTTGGTGCTAAATCCAGTCTTAAAAAGATGAAAACCGGTTGAATTTGTGATTATCTCGGTCAAAAAAAGGAACCTCAGCGTAAAATCTTGGAATCACTGTAGCAATCCGAAGATTTTCGATTTTTTTATCTCCCGACCAAAAGCCGCGATTTTCGAAGACTTTGCAAGATATTTGAACCATGGTATATGATATGTCCCATTTGTTTACTTTTACTTTGATTATAGATATGGGTTAATATAAATTAGGGATTCTAAAAATGAATGTTACTTCTCCCTCCGATCACAATATAAAGTTTTTGTTTTGAACATCATGGTCTCTAAAATATAGATTTGATCACAAATTTATATTATAAAATATTTATAAAATCCAACAAAATTATAATATTATTATAAAAGTAATTTCCGAGACAAATCTATATGTGATTTTTATGTATCCAATTTAAATATTTAAAAAGATATTGACATGCAAAGTTTCAACTGTTTAGCTGCACATATGTCCAAAACAACAACTATATTTGTGATCAGAGGAGTACTAACTAATCCAAACTCATGATAAAATGTGAGAAATGTTATATGTAGAGCAACATTCCCTACTCCTCTGCGCACAAGATAGCAATTCAGATCGAAATATCACGTTCACACGTATTTCATGCTTTGTCAATACAATATCAATTCTGATAAAAAAAAACAACTAAGGACTTATTTAGTTTGATGACAAATTTGTCTAACTAAATCTTACCAAAATTTGACCATCGAATTGCCTACCAATGTTTTAGCCAAAAATTGGCAAGAAAATTAAATAGAGAACCATGAAAAAAAAATCTTACCAAAATTTAGTAGCAAATCAAATACTTATAAAATTTGATCGACACTATAAAATATTAGTAAAGCAAGCATTGGTAACTGATAAAAGCAAACCGAACAACCGGACAATGCTAAGTTTTAAGACCGTGTGATCCCAATAAAGCCGCCAGTAAGCACACCTCCGGTGGTCCAACCCCAAAGCCCCCAGAAAACTTCAGAGCTTTAGACCAAAACAAAAAGGCGGCACAACCAAATCGACAAAGAGGCCACGGCGACCCAGGCGCCTCCGAGGAAGACGACGACGACCCACTAAAGCAAGCCCACGAGCTCCCCCTTCCCCCTCCACGAGCTCGTGATCGTACTCACCTGCTTCCACCAAAACCCTAACCCTCTCCCCGAACCCCGGCTCCGCTCCGAGCTCCACCTCCGCGGCAATGTCGTCGTCGAGATCGACGCGGTCCAGCATCTCCCCATTCCGATCCCGCCGCTCGCCGGCGGGGCAGGCGGCGGGCCCGCCTCCGGCGAGGACCTCGTCTGGCGGCCGCCCGTCCACCCCGTCCTCATCCTCCGCGCGGCCGACCACCCCGTCGTCGTCCTCCGGGGGCCGCCCCACCACTCCCTCCGCCGCGTTCGCGCGCCCCACCACCCCGTCCTCGGCGCGGCCCACCACGCCGTCCTCTACCGCCTCCGCGCGGCCGACCACGCCTTCGTCGGTATCCTCGCGAGCAGCCGGGAGGGCGCCGTCCGCTGCGGCGGTGGACGCGGCCAATGCCAAGGAGAACATCATGGTCACCGTCCGCTTCCGCCCCCTCAGGTGCGCTGCTTGTTGCCTTGCTCACTCGCTTTGTGCCGTGGAGGGCGTGGGGTTTTGGTTTGGTTGGATTTGGAGCTGGGCATTTGTGCTCATGTGTTTGGTGGTGTAGTCCGAGAGAGATCAACAAGGGGGACGAGGTGGCGTGGTACGCGGACGGTGACAACATGGTACGCAACGAGTACAACCCAAGTATCGCCTATGCTTTCGGTGAGTGCTCTTGAGCTCACCTCATCACGGTATTACAATGTGTAATGGGTGATGATGAGGAGGAATGGTCCTCAGGAAAAACGGAAGGAATTAACGTATTTGGGATTTTCTTTTGGAAATGACAATAAAATTATTTGATGATTAAGCTGTGCTCTATTGTGCAATCGAGGTATAATGGAAATGAATATGCCATTTTCGGTGGTGAGAATATTGATCTATTCTGGTAGTAGTGTGTAGAGGCTTAAAACAACTTGTAGCCTGAGGATTGAAAAGAATGAAGAGAAGCCAATTCAACTTTATAAGATGTCTCACTTTCGTTGTTCAAGCTTGCTTTACAAAATTACAGTATGCAAGCTCAAGCGTGATGAGACTTGCGTGCTTGTTAGTAGAAGCAGCAACAAATGGTAACAAGTAAATGTGCTGTTGTTTTAAATCTGAGGTCATGTTCCCACCAAGAGAAAGTTAAAATTGAGATAAGAGGACCACCCTACACTTTACATATAGTGATATTTGCCAGGTCTGTGGAGTTTATTGAACTTATGTGCTTATACGACTTTTTTATTTACATTTGTTCACATTTGCAGATAAAGTTTTTGGCCCTGCTACTACAACTCGCCGTGTATACGATGTTGCTGCTCAGCATGTTGTAAGTGGTGCCATGGAAGGAATCAATGGTATTTCTCAACTCTCTTATTGTTTCTAGAAATATAAATAATGTTAAATAATAGGTGTAAAGTTAGGGGACCGGTAAGGCGGGAATCCATTTGTTACACACCTATTAGTATTTTCAGTGGGATAAATACTTGGTAGAAAGGTTCCTACCAAAGCCATGCTTTAGAAGGGCTTTGGAGCCATCAGATTTGGGCAGTGGACAATCCAAAAAGCTTGTTGCAGATTGGATGGATCTGCATTCCTTCTTGTAGGGCCTTTTATGGAAAGCTCCCTAGTCCTACTGCATTTATATACTTTGAAGTGCCACCTTTCTTTTGATCTCAAAATTTGACATAGCTGGGTGTGGATGTTGCATGCTTCTTTTTGTCACAACCAATATTGCACAATTATCAGGATTTTCAATGTGACCTCAAAGAAAGCCACCCCTAGGCCCTACTTTTGATTAGGACAAGCATTGGTAGTTGCTTTTATTGCATGCTTTCTGCTACTCTAGTATACATACTCTATCTGAGATTTATTCAATTCCCTAAATTGCTCCTTTTCTTACAGGCACTGTTTTTGCATATGGTGTTACTAGTAGCGGGAAAACTCACACCATGCACGTAAGTTTCTCATCAGTGCTATGCCTCCGATCTGTTCGCCTTAGCACATGCATCTAGTGACATGCTACTGCATACTTGTTTGTTCAGCACAAGACATATCTTTATTGTTTAATGTTTAGCATATAGCTATTATCCTCTTGTGCTTCTTACGATACTGCTCATCAAGCTAGTAAAGAAACTCCTAACTTTCACAAATAGTGAGTATGGGCAAGAGTTATCAGTTTCAATACTGAACTTCCTTTCACGGTACACTTTGATTACTTTGTTGCAGGGAGAGCAAAAGTCACCTGGAATTATTCCATTGGCAGTGAAGGATGTGTTCAGCATCATTCAAGATGTAATTTGTTCATTCTTTATTTTAACTGTTAAAAGAAGATCGTGCTTGCATGATGTTGTTATTTCTTTGTTGACCTCAGACACCTGGCCGGGAATTTCTTCTGCGAGTTTCATATCTTGAAATTTATAATGAGGTGACTTCTCTTGTCAAGCCATGCATTTGCTTGCTACTGATTTGCAACAACAAGATCAGTTACAATTTTTAGCTCCATATTGGAGCTTAGAGTGCATAGATATGCTACCTTACCTCATAGAAGCCAGTTTTCCCTATCACTGTACATATAAGATCAGGATTGTGATATGCTGCTCCTGATTATGACGCATCTGATACAGAAAAGGCTTCATGTTATTCTTATTGAACTCCAGTCCCTAAAGATAACAAAATGTTAGAAACCAGTTTAAAGTGTTAATAAAGTATGTAATTTGAAGTCAAGTGCGTCTTAACTCAGCATGAAACTTTTTGGTAGTTGTTCACACTTTTAGTTTTATCTTGATCACTTTGCAGGTTATCAATGATTTACTTGATCCGACAGGACAGAATCTCAGAATCCGAGAAGATGCACAGGTACCTGGTATTTATGATAATCTATTTTATGATCACTCAATCATGTCCATTAGTCCTATACAGCACAAGTTAAACTATATGGGATTTTGTTAATATCAATTATTGCATGTTCATTGTTTGTCAATTCTTGGTTAGAGTTTCAAGGAAAGTTTTGATATCTCCCAGTGGCTGAGATAGTAATTTTTCTTTCTCTTTTGTAACTATCTGTGCAGATTCTACATATTATAGTAGCAGTAGTGCTCTCCCCTACCCCCCCAACCACCCACACACATGCGCGCAATTTTTTTAAAAGAACTCTGTAGAAAAGAAGAGTCGAGAGCATTCTGTCAATAAGCATTGATTCGAGACATTAAATGTTTCTTCTTTGCTGATAATCATTGTACCCTCGTTCTTTCTATTCATTTTAGGGAACTTATGTGGAAGGGATTAAAGAGGAGGTTGTTTTATCACCTGCACATGCACTCTCTCTAATAGCAACTGGAGAAGGTATTTGTTTCTATCTAGAGAACGTTCTTTTACCTTTTTCTCAGATTATCACCAATTGCATCCAAGGATTTCTTCAGTTCCATGGAGATGACTTCATTTAATGTTTCTCCATATAATTTTTTGATATAAAATTCAAACCTGCAGTACAACCGTACAGGTGGCTTTGCTGGAGAATGCCTATACCTGTGTGTGTATCTATGTCTGTAACTGTGTGTGGGTGCATGTGTTTTGGCAATTCCTTTGATCGTTATATCTTTATACACCTTGGAATCAGGTTAACCTTGCACTGAATTACTGATGACTTTGCTTTCTGGCAGAGCATAGACATGTTGGATCCAACAACTTCAATCTTGTCAGTAGTCGGAGCCACACTATCTTCACATTGGTACACCCTCTCTCTCTCTCTATCTCTATCTCTCTCTCCCTCTCCCCCCATGTGTGTTGGAGGTTTGGTGGTTCATTACAGATTTATAGGCAATAGATGATTAAATACAATAATCAATGTTTATTTAGTCTGCAAAATGTTGTTAGTTGTCCCACATAGGCACATAGTACTTTACTGGATATGAAACTCTGCTGTTTGTCCTAACGGAGACTTGTTTGATGTAGTCTAGGTTAATATAGTTTCAATTCAGGTAGAATTGTTAAACTTACTGTTACACGCCTGCAGACCATTGAGAGTAGCCCCTCCGGTGAAACTGAGGAGGAAGAAGAAGTCAGATTGTCTCAGTTGGTAATTCCTCTCCTCTAGTATGGTTATAATTTCATTCCATTTTAATCATCTTACTTATTTTCTATAGATATTTAGCATCTTGTAACTTGGTTGGAATTTCTGGTGTCTACATGCTCTTATTATTTTCATTTATATCCTTTTGTCAGAACTTGATTGATCTTGCTGGGTCTGAGAGTTCCAAGACTGAAACAACTGGATTACGGCGTAAAGAAGGTTCATACATAAACAAAAGTTTGCTCACCCTTGGAACTGTAAGTATCATATGATGCTAATATATTTTTATGATTTTGTTGACAAACATATAGAAGATTAATTTTGTCACCCATTTTGTTGAGTTGTGCCAAGTCTTCTAGGATTAACTTGCTGGGAGTTGCTCATTTCACTAATACACAATTAGACACACATGATTTCATACCTAATTGCTACAACCTGGATCCATTTTCTGCTTAGTATTCAAATATGAATGGCTAGTAGGAAGGGATATTGGGGATTGGTGAAATGGTCACATTTTTGTTCAATTTTTTTAGTTCTTGTCATGGTAACTTGTCAATGACATTTTCCTTGCAGGTTATTGCTAAACTTACAGATGGTAAGGCTACTCATATTCCCTATAGAGACTCAAAGCTCACACGCTTACTTCAGTCCTCTCTGAGTGGGCATGGGCGCATTTCTGTGAGTGGTTCTTTATACAATATACTTTGTTTTTCTATCTTGCTTTGTTAAGAACCTTTTTCTTCTTTATTTTCACTATGGCTTTGGGTGAAAAGGTTTCCACATAAATGTGTGGGACCACAAGCATAGGGCAACCTATGTTGCTATATTCTGATCCTTATCTTTGTTGCAGCTTATTTGCACAGTTACCCCTGCTTCCAGCAACAGTGAAGAGACACATAATACATTAAAATTTGCCCACAGGAGCAAGCATGTCGAAATAAAAGCTTCTCAAAATAAGGTCATAATCAATGATTCTGAAATCCATATTGTAAGGTGTTTATTGCTAATGGTGATGGATTTTGTTTTCAGATAATTGATGAGAAGTCCTTGATAAAGAAATACCAAAAGGAGATAACCTGCTTGAAAGAAGAGCTGCAGCAACTGAGACGCGGGATGATGGGAAATGGGTACATTCTTCCTACGGATCAGGAGGATCTTGTTAACTTAAAACTTCAGGTTTGTTTGACATCTTCTTCAACACCCAACAGAGTGCTTATCTTTTGGTCAATTATTCTGTTTTTCTGTCTTAATTTTTGGATAGGCTGTTTTTCCAGCTGCACGAAAATGCAAATGAAAATTATCACTGTAAGAGTAATCTTTTGCTTTCGTCTTACATGCTTATATGCTATTCATTATTGAGATATTTTGTTCCAGGCAGAATCCTGGGAGATTAAATTCAACCTTTTCGCTTTGAAAATGACTTAGATGTTGACTATACTTTCCATCCAAAATGATTAATTTACTATTGTTTATACTTTCCATCCAAAATGACTAATTTACTAGTTGATATTCTTTTTGTGTGATAGCTTGAAGCTGGCCAAGTCAAACTCCAGTCAAGGTTAGAAGAGGAAGAGGAAGCCAAAGCGGCATTGATGGGTAGAATTCAGAGGTTAACAAAACTAATATTGGTATCAACAAAAAGTTCGATATCCTCCAATGTTTCAGGAAAGGCTAACCTCCGTAGACGGCATTCATTTGGTGAAGATGAGGTTTTTAAGTCCAAGCCCTCTTTCTTTCTTTCTTTGGTTGCAACATTTTATTCTATTAATTCAACTCAAAACAATATCTTTTAAGAGCCTTACAATAAAAGTCATCTGCGAAAATGAGAAGTAATAATGCTAAGAGCCTTACAATAAAAGTCATCTGCGAAAATGAGAAGTAATAATGCATGTGTGAAAGAGCAGGATAGGTACCTCTTCTGTTCTGTTCTGTTCTCTCTCTTTTTTTTTTTTGGAATCAAATTTGAGGATGCTACTTTATCTCACTTTTCTTGTCATGGTAATTAAACTCCTAGCTAGTTGTGTTTAGACTAATATGTAACATTGTGAAGCTACTATGTGATGTTGCACTTTGCCACCTAATACTTAACTTACTCATGCTACATGTTTCATACTTGTATGTTTGTTTGTGTGTGTGTTGGTGGTGGTGGGGTTGGGGGGTGGGGCATCAAATTAGGAGTGTTTGTCCAAATGCTCCCTTTTAGTTGAAATGCATGAAAGCATAGTTATTTGCCATTGGATTTTCAATCGACATGACACCATCAATGGTGACTAGTGAGTACTCACTTATATGGAGTGGGATACCCTGCTAATCTATTTTTTTATGAGGGTTTGAGGGTGTAGCGTGTCAGATCATGGCAATGCGCAATGAGAGCTCTTTGTACATTTATATTTAGCTGAAATGGTTAAGTAATGAACCGAACGGAACAAGAAAAAATTACTCTGCACTACAAATTTTCAACTGCATATTTGCATGATATGTCTGTTTGGGTTTTATCACAGAATGAAGCACTATTTCTCTTGCATGATTTCTCTTGTTTCTGTATATTGGAGTATGCCTATTTTTCTTATTTTGTTTTATATTGCAGCTTGCTTATTTGCCTGATCGGAAGCGGGAGTACTTCATAGAGGATGATGCTGTTAGTCTTGATTCAGAGTTTTCAATTGAAGGAAAGCTTGATTCTAACAATCCAGATGAGTCAATTAGGTTTGATAGAAGGAATCGCAAACGTGGAATGCTTGGTTGGTTTAAACTAAAGGTGATTTTCATTATGGATTATGGATAGAATGAAGAAAGGCGGTTATGTTACTCAATTTCTGTGTTAATTTTGCACTGCCATCACCCATTTTCTGTTCTCTCACCTGGCAAAAGGGTTGCATTCTATCTAAATGATAGGCAATTAAGCTTGTGTGGTTGTTCAAAATGGAGATATTTTTAGAAAACTTATAGTGGTTATCTTGTGGCCCATTCTATTCTAAATGTGCTCGTCTCCACTTGCATTTGCTTAAATTTAAAGATATGCTTTGTACTTGCTTGGAGGCTTCTATACATTGAAAAATGAGAAAAACCATGTACCGTGGTGGTAAAGTGCTTAGGCAGTGGTTGAGGTCACAACTTTTGAGCCCCATCTTCTACCTGAGTTCAAAGATGTCCTCTATGTGTTCCTCTTTCGCTGGATACTTCTAATTGTTCAACTGTCATTTTTTGTGTTTCATATTGCTTGATGAGCTATTAAGAATTTCTGTAACTTGGAATAGTTTAGCTATATAAATAATCTAAATATATTAACTTGTGCAGAAACCAGAGCATTTTTCTGGACTATCGCCTGGTGTGGATGGTGAGAGCACTGCTAGCGGCTCACCTTCCTTCTCTAGATCATCACAACAAAAACACCTGTTGCATGACCTGAAGGATGGTCGAAGGAAATCTGTAACTAGGAAAGCAGATGACCCAGCGCTTGCTGATTCTTTTCTAGAGAGGACTCAAGCTGGTGATTTATTTAGTGCTGCATCAAGAGCACAACACCCTCTGCCGGTGAGTCAGATTTCTAATTTTTACACTTTCACCTCTTCTCATTCCAATTGGCTCCCCACTTCCACATGCACTGTTCATGCATTTCCTTCTCTCAACCAGCAACTTGGCTGGTGCAAGCTATGCTATGGATTATGAAGGAAACATGTGTTAAATTGTAATAAAGCCTAGTAGTTCTGGGATTGCTGCTTGCTGGAGGACAGTGGCTCTTGGGGGGCCTTCACACAGATCTTCTGGGGCTTGGCCCATTGAGGGCATTGTAATTCCATATTAAAGTAAGTTGCTGATAATTTGATTTGGGGTCTGAAGTTATGATGGAATTTGATGGCTCTCAATTGTGATATTGTCCCCCACCCCCTATGTTCCTGCTTGGCTACCTCCAGGCAGAAGCAGCATGCCCATGACTTCCTTGCTAATATAACAGATTGAATCATGTTGATTTGGTTTTAGTGTCTTGTTCCGCCTGCTTAGTGTTTTGATGGGTTTTGCTGTATTCACTGATTTGAGCATGACTGACATGTTACATGTATAGACTGGAACAACTATCGTGGATCAAATAGATCTTCTTCAAGAGCAGGTCAAAATGCTGGCTGGGGAAGTTGCACTTTGTACAAGCTCACTCAAAAGGTTGTCAGAGCAAGCAGCCAACAACCCTGATGATTCACAAATTCAGGTAAACATATCTGACAATCCTTCGAGCTAGCTGAGCATATTTCTGTGATCATCTTCCTTAGCCTGTTTCTCTGCCCGTTTTAGTATATTCTGAAAGATACTTAGCATTTTTCCTATATCTCTTCTGCTGCAGGAGCAAATTGAGAAGTTGAAAAATGATATCAATGAAAAGAAATCACATATACATGTGCTAGAGCAGCGTATGGCGCAATCACTGGAAACTACCAAAGACCCAGCAATTAGGACTGAAATGTCCCAGGTAATAGTTGTCATTTGTCAAATGGCTACATGATAATAAACTGGGAAGTTTAAATTCATCTTAGCATGGGTTACATGTAGCTTTCTATAAATTGTCATTTGGGCATACTTTGGTTATGTTTTGTGTTAATTGGGTCTAAAATTTTATTTTTCTTGACCATTTTGCTTACTAATCTGTGAGACAATCAGCTACATGCTAGACTGTTTTACTTTTGATAGTCATTTCTTGTGTCAATGATCTGAATATTACGTGTGATCTGATGTTCTCGCAGACCTTTTCAAAGTTGAGCACGCAATTGAGTGAGAGGACATTTGAACTGGAGGTTTGTTCAAAGTCACTTTGCCAGCTAATGTTTGTTTCTTCAGCTCATATTTTTATGCTGGACTAATTACTGTTTCCTTTCTGGTTGGGTGGTTTTTCTAGATCATGTCTGCGGATAATAGAATTCTTCAAGACCAGCTACAAGCAAAGGTGAGCACAGGATGGGAGAATAGTTTGCTTCATTGTTTCAACAGTATTTGATTCCTTTTTTCTTATTCAAACAGGTATCAGAAAATGCAGAACTCCAAGAAACAGTTGCACAACTGAGGCAAGAAATTAGTAATTTGTTGAAGGCTGCCAGAAGCGAGGATAATGTGGCTAGTATGCAGTCTAGTGAACCATCAACAGCAAGCAGTGATCCTAGGGATCAGGGAAATGAAGTCTCAAGTCATGCAACCATGCCCTCTAAAACAACTGAAGAAAATAAGGAGTCACCATTAAAATCTCAATTGCTCATGCAGGTTAACATCATATGCCCCTAAATTCATCACCATCCAATTTACTGTTTCTGCGTTCAGCTTTTCATGATTTTGAAACCTAAAAAAAACTGGTGCTGCAGGCTTCAGAAATTGAGAATTTGAAGCAAGAGAAGCTGAGGTTGGCGGAAGAGAAGGATGGACTGGAAATTCACAGTCAAAAGCTGGTTGAAGAATCGTCCTATGCTAAAGAATTGGCAGCTGCCGCTGCAGTTGAACTAAAAAATTTGGCAGAAGAAGTCACCAGGCTTTCTTATGAAAATGCAAAGATGAAGGCAGACTTAGCTGCAGCAAAAGAGCTAACTGTTGCAAGGGGTAATATCCACACTGATACAAAACGCCGTGATCAGGATAAAGGAATTTTAGTTGAGGAGTTGCAGAAAGAGTTGGTTGCTAGTTGTCAGAGGGAGGCTGCGTTGGAGGACACATTATCCCAAAAGGCCCGAAAGGAGAGTGAGCTTTTGAAGGTAATTGATGATGCAAAATGCCGTGAGCATGATTTGGAAAATGAACTGGCAAACATGTGGGTTCTCGTTGCAAAGATAAAGAAGGAAAACTCACAGGAGGATTTGTTTGAATTCAAAACAAAGCAAAACGGCTTTCATAAGACTGATGCTAGCAGAATGTTAAGCGAAATGGAAGCTTCAGATAATTGGAACTGGGATGGCGTCAGTACTTTGGAAGAGGCAAGAGCTGCATACAGTTTTGAAAGAAGGCGCTGCAAAGAGTTGGAAAGCATCGTGTCTAGATTGAAGGTGCTTCTAATTTATCTACCCTTGAAATAATTGCTCCCAATGGAAACTGGACGCCTCTGGTTTTACCATTTTGCACCAGTATTTCTTTTTGGTGCCTTACCGTAATCGCTTAACAGGATACACTGAAATGCGACATTAGATACTGTGTTGTTCTTCTGATTCAAGTCTTGACTTTTCCAGGGTGAGGATCTCAGGGGTTTGGATGTCAAAGTCCTAGAAGAGCTACAAAATTTTCATGTGGAAGCATTGTCAAGGATCTGCCAAGAAAAGGTATGCTTTTCCATCATCCACGTTATCCTGTCTTTGCTTCACTCTGCCAACCGCGTAGTCCCGCGGCCCCTGCTCGCACGTACAAGAACCCATGAGGTATAATGAACACGCACACCCGCACATGCGTGCATGCGCAGCTTGGACTTCAGCACACACGGAGGCTTCTTTTCATACTAGAAAATTTTGGGTGTTTGCAAGTATTCCCCCGTAATTGCCATATCTTCGATGTGATTTACAGATGGCGAATCAGGTCCTATAGCAGGCCATCCTTGCTAAAGCTGAGAGGTTGCTTTCATATCTGAGGTCATCTCTTCATGTTCGCCGGCTGCTGTTTATCCACGCCATGTCTATATTTGCTGCTACAGCCGAAGCAATGTTGATTCTAATGTGTTAACAGAAGAAAAAAGCGGCAGAAAAGTGTGGTTCTGACTGCGCACTCTGATGCTAATCTGCAAGATGCTTGCTCTGTATAGCTTATTGACGGACTAGAAATGATAGTACATTAGTACTTGTAGATTGTATTTACTGGTAGCAGGGACCAGGATGGAATCAAGACGCCGAAGGCGTAGCTTAAATGGGGCTTTGCCTCTAGGGACGGAGATACGATTCCGAGTTGAGCGGACAGCAACTGTAGCTTTGCCGTACTTGTAGCCTGTAGCAAAGCTGCAGTTTTGCCGTCTGCCTGCTTGATTTGATGTGAGGCTGCCGTGTACTCGACGCGGTGCTTAAATGTGGGGTTGGCTTCAGCGATTAGCCGCCGAGACCGTGGTCTCGCCAAAACGGCAAGGTCAATCTCCGATTGATTAATCGTCGTTACGGACCACGTGATGCGACGGTTCGAGGCATCTGCAGTTCTGCGCAAATGAGAGGCGGGGTGGGTGGCGGTTGCGGTGCCGTCACCTTCGTCAACCGAGCGGCGAATGGCGTTTCCGTGCCCCGAATCTTCACCATAACAACCGGCCGTGGGGCTCCTGATGTACCACGGCTCATGCGTTACGTCGATAGCATGCATGCAGCGACGCATTTCGCCGGTCAATCCTGGCGACAGGTATGCCGGGCTAGCCTGCGCCCACTATTCAGTGGCTCTGCGCCTGCCTGTACCTTGACACGGAAATAAGCTCGTGTGCCCGTGCAATGGCTCCTGCCAATGCCATTCATGTACAACCAGGCCTTGAATTTGAGTGCCCAATGCGCGGCCAGCTCCCCCCGCTTCGTGGTTTGACCTTTTCGTCGAGATGATCGGGTACATCGAACTCAATACCAGGCTCCGTTACTTAATAATGCCTTGTCTGGGCTCTGGAATACCGGAATCGTTACACTTCTTCTCTGGAAGGGAGAGGGAGAAAACTGAACGAATTATTGTTTCTCTTATTACAGTTTGCGAGATTCAGACGGACACTGAAAAAATGGGACGCTGATTGGGCCTCACTGCACCGGTTAATCATGGTGTCCCGATGGCCGGGATTTGGAGACCTTTGACCATTGCGGAAAATAGGTCGGACCGGGCAGCGGGATTACTAGAAGATCACATTGGGTGTGCCGGTCCTGACGTGCTTGCCGTAGTCCATATTCCTCGCATGTGCTTTTTGACCGGGGAACGGGCTATTAAATCCGGCTTAATCTCTCGGATGCGAGCTAGGCAGCTAGGCTCCCCAGATGGTTTGCCTAAACCATTCGAAAGAGCATTTTTCTTAGAAGAGCACAATAGTCTAAGAAGTACTCTGTACTCCTCCCTGCACAAGAATTGAATGCCAAGTTGGCCTACACAGAAATTTTGGTATCATTTTCCTAGCAAATACCAGTACTCTGCATCCTAACAGAAAGACTGGGCAAGGGATGCCGGAAAACCTGCTGATCTGAACTGACCTCAGTCCCATAAATGATCTGTTTAATAAGTGGATTGGATTCTAGCTGTGAACACTTCGGTAATTACCAGTTGAGAAAAAAAGTAACGAGGAGATGGAGATGGGACTCATGCACCGGAGTGGAGCATGCTATAGTACTGCTTCTAATTGGAGATGATCATCTCAAGTTCCAGAACATGTGCAACTTGGTGTTCAGGTCAGGTCAGGTGAAGAGTCGGACAGAGAGAGAGAAGCCAGGCAGGGAGGGAGCAAAAGCTCAAGTTCTATCCATCAGCCTGTCAGCGCTGCGCGCAATTACGCAGGACGGGGGGAGCAGGTGGTGAAATGATACTCGCGGCAGCTTTTTGATCCTAACAAGCAAACAAAACCGAAAGCTAAAGGCCACGCAGCGGAAAGGGCGGACAAGATGGGAGCTCGCTGCTGATTTGGACGGGACTTGAGAGAGGGAAGGGAGACAGAGGAAGGAAGCTCTCGCCTATCTGTTGATCGGCGTGGGCCGCGTGCTCTCTGCGACTCAGCAGAGTGAAAAGAGAAAAAAAAGAAAAGAAAAAGCACGGTCACCTTGTTCACCTTTGCTCTCTCTATGTATTCTTATCTTTTCACAGCAGTGTAAACGCCATGAGTCCATGGTGATCCCGTAGAAATTACCGCTAAATCAGAGAACGAATGAATTCATCAATGTACGTACGAACCAAATGACACGCACCGTTTCATGCGTAGTAGCGGTGAACTCTTTCTTCGCGGCAGGAACATGAAAGGACGTCGTAGAGAAGACGGGAGGGAGAAGCAGCGCATTAATTGGCGGTCCAATTCCATCAGCTGCCCCTGACATCACGCGACGGTGGCTGGCAGCGGCGATCAGGAGCATACGTGCGAGATAAGCATCGCATTTGTTACTGACTGACCACCAACTCGACACGGCACAAGCGCGCACACACAACCTCTAGACTCTGCCTGCCAGAAGAATCCACCCATTGATTGAGATCGCATTAGGCACGAGACCCATCAAAACACACAGCCATCGGCCTGTTTCGACCGTTTACGCATTTATTTTCGAGTTTGGCCTCACCAACAAAATTACAAATGTAGTATTCTCTTCAACAGTAATAACAGCAATATACGGTATATATCATTTACTGTACTTCCGTACTGCAGCAGAACGATGGCACTGTAGTGTCCTCGTCCACCACGCAAATTTCAGACAAGCACAGTAGCTAACAACCGACTCCATGTACTTTCAGCATCAGTGTGGTACCGCACTCGCGGTGCTGATTTTATAATACATGCTAGAGTATGATGAGTGACATATATCATTTACGACTTTTTATATTGATGTATAAAAGATAACTATATTTGCAAATTCCACGTATAAGAGATGTACAAAGGCCAAATAGACCAGACTTCCAAAATCCATGCATGCTGCTAGTAGACGGTACTGTCCCTACTACGAGTAGTAGTACCATTGGCAAGATCTGTACGTATCACGGATATCCTCTTCTCTTGATTACTGACTCAGCTGTGCTTATCACCAGCAGCACTGTAGCACGGTCGGTTCCGTCATTGATTGCAGATGTAAGCATTCTGTGACCCGCTTCAAATGGACGAGCTAGCTAGGGAACTGCATTTACTACTCATTGCTAACCAAATGGCGAGTACGTGAGCTCTTCCCGTTGTAACTGGCGCTTTTAGCTTTAGTAGCGGTTGTTTTTTAATATATTTTTATAAATTACGGTACATTAAATTTAATGCAAATTATTTATTATTTTTCAATCCAATGATCAAATTAGTTAAAATTTATTTATACTTTATCTGATTGTAAGAGTAGGTGAGCTCTTCGTCATTGCAACCGGTGCCTTTAGCTTTAGTAGTGGCGGTTTTTTAATCTTTTAGTATACTCTAAATTAAATATAATTTGTTCATTATTTTTTAATCCCTTGATCAAATTAAATAGAATTTATTCATACTTTCTCTAATACTAAGTAGTAGAAATATCCTGAAACAAATCAATAGTTAGATTTGATTTTTACTACCAACTATATACTACTAAAATAATGTATCATAAAATTTCTCTATTTTTTTTTTACCTCTCTGAATGCTTTGATAATCATCCTTGCGAGCGGTGGGTGTTAATTTGCCTGCGTGCGTCCTTCCTCCGTGCTTTTCCGTGAGACTGACAGGGATGAAATGCAATGGTGGTGTTAGCTAGGATTCCATGTAATGTTCTGTTTGACGACTTGGCAGGGTGTTCAATTTCGCTAAAAGATCCAGAATCGCAGTGCAATGGCTCCAAAAAAATTTGTCATCGATCTACATCCTAACAAAAAGTACTGTCTGCCAGCCGATAACACCACAAGTGGTCAGTAACAAGGATACCTAGTAAAAATTGTCATCGATCTACATCCTAACAAAAAGTACTGCCTACCAGCTGATAAAACCACAAGTGGTTAGTAACAAGGATGCCTAGTAGTCGGACGGTCCTGAGACCGTCCAACCATCCCCAATTATTTATCATTTTTCAATTTTAATTGAGCAGATGCATTATCTCAATCAAATATATTGGCCACAGTACACACGACCCATGGAGAGGAAAAAAAAAGGTAGGAACCGATTATCCTTTTGTACGACTGTTGGCACCATTTAGGCTTACCTTACTTACGTGCTCCTTTCTTTAAAAATATGGTGCCAACAGTCATACAATTCTTTTTTTTTAAAAAAAAGTTTAGACAATTCTTAATATAAGCAAGCATCCTGCAAAAATGAAAAAGTCGACGAAAAATATGACTTACATTAGGAGGAAAAAAGAGACAAATTTCAATGAACAAAAGCTTTCCCCGTTTTTTGATAAAAAACTTTTCCCTTTTCTTTTTTCCTATTTTTGTTTTTTGATTTCCTTTTCAACAGAATATGTTTTATTTCTCAATGTGTAGAATGAATTTATCTCTAAAATTTTAAGATATAATATGCTGATCTTGTGTCAACGCTATTTAATTTTTCTAAATTATTTAAAATCATTTGCACCCATATTCCGAGGGGAGAACTACGGAAACTTTGCCAATGTTGTGAAAAATAGTATGCCCTCGACGGACGGACATGGTACCACTAAGCGATTAATTACAATACGACCGATTAATTGGAATTTAAAGACGAATTATACATTCTTATTAATATATTTATTTACATTTAAAATTAATTAGAAATATTTTATTGTAAATAATCACTCTACACACCATGTTTTACATTTTATTGTTTACACTTCATCCAAAAATACATATTATGAAAACTATCACACAATATTTTAAACTAATCAATCGTACTCAGTGAATAAAATAATATATTTTCATGATTAAACGGAAAATAGATGATTAATCGATAATACGGGTAATTAATCGTTCGATTTTGTTAAGACCCTATTTATTTAGACTTAGATTTTTTGGTTTATAACTTAAAGTCAGTTTTTTGGCTTAAACAGCTTAAAAATTAATGGCTTTTGTACGTGATAGAGGTGGGCAATTTTATCTAACTTTAGTGTTATTAATCTAAAACCAACCATCAATAAACAAAAAAGCATATCTCCAATGGCTTTTGGCTTTTAGTTATATGAAGACTTATGGCTTTTAAAAAACTCAGTTAAAAAACTACTTGTTTATTTAGACTTTAGTTTTTTAGCTTTTAAATCCGTAAAAAAGTCTAAATAAATGAGCCTAATTATACTCTATTTAAACCACTGGTGACGATTTTTACAACAGTGTGCTGTCGGGTGGAAAAAGGAAAACACAGGCTGAAAAAGCAAGAGCTCTATGGCGACCAACCAGCCATAGCCACACACAGGGGCAGAGCGGGGCCCACAGACGCGTGGCACAGGGGATCATGGGCAGGGGCCGTACCCTACGGCCGCTTGGCAGTTTAGCCCATACCTCACCACGCCACCCCATCCCCGCCCGTCCGATCGCATCACGGCCGTCCGTCCGTGCGGGCCCCCGGCCACATCTGACGCCGTACAGCAAACATCACCCCACGTGGTGGGCCCCGCGCGGTAAGGCAGTAGAAGTAGTACATGGATAGCTACAGCAACGTAGTAATTACCGCCCCCAATGCCGGCTCGACACGTCGCCGCTGTCGTCTCGTCTCGTCCCGTCGACCTCCCCGGCTCGCGCCACGCTCGGACGCTGCATCGCGGCGAATTTTTTTAAGATAATTTTCCCTACGCGTCAGTCTATTTTAAAAGAAGTTTGATTTAGCGTGAATGAACTCCGTCCGGTTAAGGATTTGGACCTTCATCGCGGTTACGAAATAGTGACACGATTAGGCCTGACTAATCAATTTGTTCAGATAACGTATTGTTTAATTAATATTTACATAAATAAATGCTTCGATAAAAATTTACAAAAATAATCTTTTGTCATCGTTTGAAATGACCATATAGTTCTATCGCTATTGGAACAATTGATGATATAATTTGGACTTCAACATGGCAAGTTTATGAATTAGTAATTATTTTGAAATAATAAAGGATAGTTAAAGAGAAAATTTGAGGAGTTTGTTGTATGCATTTAGAGCAGTTTAGTGATATTTTTATTTATATAAACCATTTCAAGCACGACATAACACTTCATTATTGTATGCATGTAGAGCAGTTTAGTGATATTTTTATTTATATAAACCATTTCAAACATGACATAACACTTCATAACGAAGGTATGAGTTATACACTACTACAGAAAACTTCATCACAGACGGTTCGCAAACGTCATCAGAGACGGTTTTGTGAACCGTCAGTAACAATAAGTCTGTGATGAAGGAGATCATCAGAGACGGTTCTATACCCGTCTGAGAAAATATATATCACAGACGGTTGTATTAATAAACCGTCTGTGAAATTTAAATATCACAGACGGTTTCAAATTACAACCGTCTGAGATAACTAAATATCACGAGCGGTTTCAAATCGAACCGTCATATAACTAAATATCGCGAGCGATTTGAAACCGCTCAGTGATATTTAGTTATCCTGAGCGGTTGTAATTTGAAACCGTCGTGATATTTACTATCACTGAGCGGTTTCAAATAAGAACCGTCTGTGATGACCTTTTTTCCCACACCCCCAGCAGAACCTCCATTAGTTATGGTGTTGTTCGAAATTTCCATCAATATTTCTACAACGATATTTATAAGGCACAACCAGTTATAGATGTTGTAATTGAATATCTGCACTTCCTATATGCATTGAGTCAACAGTTTGTCCGATCAGGATAGACTTAAAATATAAACATTTGTAGCGCTTTTTCTCCTTTCTTATGATAATGTTGATGGAACTCGACTAATAAATCAACCAAGACCAGACGCAAAGATGGCGGCGGCGGCAACCACGGTCTTCTCCATCGAGCCCACACACTAGAGTGTGTGATTTGCTTCATGCCATCTGAAGTGGCTTTTTGCGCAGGTCACCGTAGTGCCACGGTGCAGAGTAGCCGGACGACATGCTCTTATGCAGCGTCACCGTCGTGCCACGGTGGGAGAACATGGTACTTTGGTAAAAATTGTAGATGTACTTGATAGATTACTCTAGGTAGGGTAATTAAAGATTGAACAAATGTGATTGCAAGTCGGATCTTCCATGCCCGGAAGGACTTTGGAACACCCGACTTGAATGAAGAAGAGGAGCGGGAGGAAGCCGATGGACAGTGGTACGCGGAAGTCTGTGGGGGGTGAGTGTTCCTTGCTTGCAAGGCCTTGTTTGCTTCACTGTGACGCACGAATTCGTCTGTGGTCTTCATCCCAACAAAACGCCCCCACGTGTCCTCATCAATGAACCCATACTTGAGTATGGAACCAGATCCTTCTTGGCGTATTCTCTGGCGTATGCTTGAAGGTCTTCCATGCCTTTCTGCCGCTAGCGGTGCATACCGTCGCACTAGGGGAGCGGATTCTTCGAATGTTGAGCGATGAAAGAATTTCCGTTAGCAAGGCATTGCGAGCCTCAATAGTCACCAACCTCCAGAAGATAGCGTGATCGGAACCCGTTCCTGCTACTATCCCACACATACTCAAATGCATTCGCCGCCTTTTTTGGCTTTCTAGGGGCCCCATCATTTGGATCGATCTCTGTAATGGTATATCGGTCTGTTGGCCTTTTGTTTGGTCCTCTTGCAGCGCGGGTCGATTCTTCTTTTGAGGGCACATCATGTCCTTCGGACGATGGATTAGAGGACGACATCTTCTTTACAAGTTAAAATAGTTTCAGGCGAACTAAAAGTGAAGAACAAATAAAATCACATTAGAGTGAATGAGTTTGTGGATACCATGGCTTGTTATTAGCCTTTTAAAAGAACTAGCCTAAATGGCTTGTTATTAGCCTTTTAGCAAAAGAAGCGAACTAGGATGTTGCCGAACTTAATAAAAATTTCGCAAAGACCTCCCTAAAACTAGGACATCCACACAGCAGACAAGCGAGAAGAATACATATGGATTCAACCATTTGACGATTAACGTAATAATAGAACGAAGCTCGGGATCTCACATATGAACATATACAGATATTACGAATAAAGCAATTAGCATAAAGCTCATATTGATTGTTTGAATGTTCTCGAGATGTCGGGTTGCCTTAAAGGCCCTCCTCGCCACAATGGACAAGTAATAGACTAGATTGTGACAACTTTATCTCAATAACAGATTTAATACTTGACAGTTAAGTATAAATCTACTCAATTGGTTATCTTATATGCATATTCACTAACTAAGCATATAAAGACAGTTTGCAATAGAGCTAATCAAATATATATATATATATTAGATCAAAAGGTTTCCCCTGTTTTATTCGAGGAATAAAACGATTGCAACAAAGTCTAGCATATTCGAGGCGCGCCGCCACCATCGACATCCGGACAACCAGCGAAATCAAAACTCCACTAAACCACCACCTAAGCGCACCCTCCAAACTAATTCTTTGGGGCACCAAAAACAACCACAAAGACCATCGCTCCTAGCCAACCGAACAAAGATATTTTAACTAGTTCTTGCTCTTGGGCTCTAAACAACCAGAAAACAAACATCATCCTTGATCACCAGCAAAAGACCTTTTCAACCAACATCAAAAACTCAATTCTGATCAACCACTCTTCCAGCAACCTCAATCACTACCGAACTCACACTAATCAAATATATATATATATGAAAGTGAAATTGACTGCTAAGATTTGTTGTCACAATTAGTCTATTCCATCCCTAAATCATCATCGAACATTAAGCCCACACGCAAGGTCCCCAAGCCGAGATCGACCGCCCTTTGCAAGGCCGAGAATAATCACGAAAGTGTCCCAGAACTCACTAACTAGCAGAGCAACACCGAAAAATAGAGCAAATGGCTAGGCAGTGCCTCCAGATCGAGAAACGGCCTTTAGCTCGATGGCTAGTCCCCCAGAAATACTCACGGTTGAAGCCCGAGATGCACAAGAACACAGCCGATCGAGGGGGAGCACGCCGAGGGGGAGCACGTCGCAGCGAGGGAGGACGACGAGGGGGAGCACGTCGATGCCGGGGAGGACGCCGAAGGGGAGGACGCCGAGGGGGAGGACGCCGAGGCAGGGGGAGGACGCCAGGCAGGGGGGGAGGGGAGGACGCCGGGGAGGGAGGACGCCGAGGGGAGGACTCGAGGGGAGGCCGCCAGAGGCAAAACGTCTCAAAGGGTTAGGGTTTGGCGTGGTGTGAATGAGCTCTGCGCGCGGGAGATATATAGAGGAGAGCACATCACAGACGGTTCTATAATATAACGGTCTGTGATGAGATATCACAGACGGTTCTATAATAGAACCGTCTGTGATGTTGAGATATCACAGACGGTTCTATAATAGAACAGTCTGTGATGTTTAGATATCGTCTGTGATGTTGGTGACATCACGGACGGTTATATAATATAACCGTCTCTGATGTTGAGATATCACAGACGGTTAGGTAACATAACCGTCTGTGACAAATAACATCACAGACTGTTATGTTAAAGAACCGTCTGTGATATATACTGTTCACTGACATTCACTTGTCGGTTCAGTTCAGTCGACTCTTGTCTGTGCCACTTTGTTGTACTATGGTTGAAGTGGAGATTCTAATCCTCAATTCAAACCCTAAAATCTGAGAGCAATCACATACAACTATTTCCATATTGCCAAAGTAGACATGATTCTGTTCTTGTTCGCCATAGTCTACATAATTTATTTCTTGTCATCAATTATGTCTGAATGGCCATCTTTGAATCATGTATTTGGAATCATATTGATATTAAGGAATAAATACGTGCTCTTATACTTGCATCTTTTCCATCAATCCAGATGCTTCACAAGCTACTTACAAAGATCATCACAATCCTATATACATAATTCAGATGCTTCACAAGCTACTTACAAAGATCATCACAATCATATGTACAAAGCATGATGGGTCGTATCATCTTTACAATAGCATTAATGTAATATTATTACACATGAAAATTAGTAAGCATTATGACAATGCACCCTTCTCATAACTACACCACCACATGCTTATTCTTTTGTATGAAAATTAGCCCTTCATGATGATCGACGCGTGTGTAGCTTGCTTCCTCATGTTGTTCTTCTGGGACCAGGATGTCATTTCCGATAGGTGGCAACTCATCAAATTGATTGTACTCTTCCTCATCTACTACATTCTCAACTCCGACAATTCTCCTTTTTCCCTGAAGAACTACGTGACGCTTCTTGTCGGACGGGTCGGTTACATAGAAGACTTGAACAACTTGGTTAGCGAGTACGAATGGTTCATCTTGGTATCCGACACGTTCGAGGTCCACAGTAGTGATGCCATTCTTGTCAACCTTCACGTGCTGGAGGTGGACCCAACGGCACCGAAATAGGGAAATCTTGAAAAGTACGTAATCGAGCTCCCATATCTCCTCTATGAACCCATAGTAGGAACTCCTCGTCAACCCAGCGGTATTATTGAATGCATCTATGCGGACACCGCTGTTCTGGTTTGTGCTCTTCATGTCCTGATCTCTCGTGTAAAATGTGTACCCATTTAAGTCATATCCTTTCCATGTGACAACCGTAAAAGTTGGTCTTTTGCCAACCATGTCGGCAGTGTCATCCGACGAGCTCCCATGATAGGTCGCTCCTTCAACCATTTGTTGAATTGAAGGTTATGTTGTCTCATGATCCAAGACTCTGCCAGGCTTTGGATTCTCTTGCCTTAGCCATTGCTTGTGCTCGACGATATAGGCGGACACTACTGACCATGTGTTGCAAAACCGTGAAAAGGGCTCGAGCATACGCAACCGAATCAGCGTGATTGCTTTCCTTCCGATGGTCCCGATACTGGAGCCTCCCTCATGGTGAGATCGAGGCACACCTATTGGTTCGACTGGGCCATGTAATCGACGCAGAACTCGACGGCCTCTTCATTGCATAACCTTCGATAATGCTACCCTCCGGACGAGATCGATTCCAGACGTAAGACTTGAGAATTCCATGTACCTCTCGAGCGGGTACATGCTACGTGAAACACCGGCCCGATATCTTTATCTCTGTCACAAGGTGAACAATGAGATGGACCATGATATCGAAAAATGATGGAGGAAATACATCTCAAGATTACATAGAGTCATCACCACCTCGACTTGCAGAGCATCTAGTCCTTTGGGATCGATGACCTTCGGCGATTGTGTTAAAGAAATAACACGACCTAGTGATTGTCTCTCGGACCTTGACCGCAAAATACTTCTAATTGCGACGAGGAGCATCTGTCATCATCACATGACAATCATGAGACTTCATGCTTAATTTCAAATCTTCCAACGAAACAAGTCTCTTCATGTTGGAGGAGTAACCTGACGGAACTTTCACACCATGCAAGCACTAGCACAATTCAGTTCTTTTCGGCCTTTGACAGAGTATAACAAGGTGTTCCAAGCACGTCGTCCTTTATCGGTCTCTTCGGTGCTAACTCGGGTCTTATGCCCATATCGACCAAGTCAAGCCGTGCGTTGATACCATCCTTTGTTTTACCCTTAATGTTGAGTAAGAGACCAATCACGCCATCACGACATTCTTCTCTCGTGCATGACATCGATGCAAAGGCGAACTTCTAGGTGCTCCCAAAGAAGGTAGGTCCCGAATATTGATCTCTTCTTCCACATGCTCTTTTCACGGTACTTGATTTACGTCCCTTTCCATACGCAACATCCAAATCCTTAACAATGTCATGAACATCTCTCCGCTCAACGCCTTGGAGCTGAACCATTTTCGTTCCTTCCGTCGAAAAGTTGCTTCATCTTGCGATATGGGTGATTCCTCCGAGGAACCTACTGTGACACATGTACACGGTTTTATGAGTGATTCACCATAAACTCTCGGTATCATCTAAGCGGTGAGTGCGAGCTTTGGTTCCTTTTGTACTGGCCGACAGTTAGCAAGGGCGGGTAATCATTTATGGTGCGTAACAACAAGCGATTGCAAAGTAAAGTTCTCTCGTTTGTACGCATCCCATACGTGTACCCCAGAACCCACAAGGTGTTTTAGATCTTCCACCAATGGAGCTAGGTACACATCAATATCGTTCCCAGTTGTTTCGGTCCTTGGATAAGCACAGACAACATAATGTACTTTCACTTCATACACAACCAAGGAGGAAGGTTGTAGATACTGAGATTTACGGCCAAGTGCTATGCCTTGCTCATGTTGCCGAAAGGATTCATTCCATCTCAGACTCAATCCAAACCTTATATTTCTCGGATCCGCACCGAATTCTTGAAAGCTCTGTCGATGTTTCTCCTTTGGATGGAATCAGCAGGTGCCTTAGCATTCCATCATTCTTACGCTCCTCAAAGTGCCAACGCATAGCAGTTTTGCCTCCTTTGGGTTCGCAAACAAACGCTTCAAACGGGAATTACAGTGAGATACCATACCACCTTAGCAAGAGGACCTTTTTCACCTCAATGCTCTCGCCATCATCATCTGAATGACTCTTACGCTTGTACCGGATGCGTTGCACCGACATCTATGCAAGTTTGTGTACTCTTTGTGATACAGATACTGATCGTTTGGACATGCATGTATTCTTTCTACTTCCATTCCCAAGGGACAAAGAACACCTTGGCTTTGTAGGTGCTTGTCGGCAACTCGTTTCCTCTCGAAGCATGTCCGCCAATAGACGTAATAATGTTGTGAAACTCTTGTCGGACCAACCGTTGCTTGCCTTCAATTTGAGTAGTTGAAGCACGGATGATAACCTTGTGTATTTCAACTTGCACCCTGCGAACAAAGGTTTCTCCGAGTCCTCCATTAAGCCCTCGAACTCCCATATTCCCTGTCATCAAGGTTTCATTCGCATCGCGTAGCATCTGATCCAAATTGTCATCGTGCAACCTATCCTCATCGGGCACAATCGATATGATCATCCGACATATCATTGACATCGTCGACGATATTAACACTACTTGCTCGCTTCTCAGATATTATGCTCTTCGCCATGACTGGTCCAACATGTATAGCCCCTTTTGAAACCCCTTCGAATCAAGTGTGCTTCGATCTGCGCTGAGTTTCGAAACATCTTCAGATTTTCGCAATCAATGCACGGACATGACATGAATTGCACCCCCTTATTAAACATATCCTCCTCTGCAGCTCTTTTGAAAGTGGAGACGCCATTAAGGTACTCAGCACTCGTACGGTTCTCAGCGTACATCCAGCTTCGATCCATCTACGCTACACATGTAACACTTTGTGTTAAATATTAAGTGCACCAGGTGTAGGGCGTATGCACACATTCTTAAACTAATTATGCAATTACATACCTTAATTACATCACAAAGAAATAATTAACACAATTCAAATTAATCTTCAATATAATAATGAAATTAGAACCCATTACTAACCTTACATCACCAAAAGACTTGAATTGATCTATAAGCTAGATCTAAACAATCTTTAAATTTTATCCTTAACAAGCTAGATAGCTACATCATGATCGAATATTATATTATGCAAATAGAACCATTACTAGCTAACCTTATACATCAAACAACCAACACATGGTTCTACAAGCTAGATCTAAAAAAATCATCAAATTCCTTCCTTATCAAGATAGATGTTGAATATAATACAATTAAAACACATTACTAACCAAATATCACAAACAACATATGGATCCAGCTACAATTAAACTAGATCTAATCAAACAATCTTTAAATTAATTCGTCCTAACAAACCTAGATATTGAATTCGATGCGCATGCAACTAGAGAACTCATTACTAACCTTAGATCACCAAAATCAAATGAAGCTAATATCACCCTTCGAAATCAATGGCTTTCTTTCACAAAATCGCCTCACTTCCACAGCCGCCACTTAGCATAGAAACCGAAACCCTATAAACGAAGTGGATGGATCGAGGCTCTGTTTTTACGGGAGACGGTATTATCACAGACGGTTTTATATTACAGACGTCTGTGATAACTAAATATCGCAGACGGTTTCTAAATATAACCGTCTGTAATGATTACTGTAGATATTACAGACGGTTGTGTTATATAACCGTCTGTGAAATCACAGACGGTTTTACTTCGAAACCGTCTGTAATGAGTACTGTAGACATCACAGACGGTTATATTTAGAAACCGTCTGTGATATTTCTTGTATCACAGACGGCTGTAATATAAAACCGTCTGTGATATACGCACTGACGGTTTGAGTACATAACCGTCTGTGATGTTCCATATTACAGACGGTTTTTCAAAACCGTCTGTGATCGTGCGTCTGATATAAGCCTCGCTGTAGTAGTGATATTGCACGTACTGTTTGGTTAGGTGCATATGTTTACATTGCTATTTCTATGACACAAATAGCAACATGCATGGACTATCAACTCAATCTCCATTTAAAATATATGTATGTCTTTTCGAGTAGAAATCACTACAGGATTAAAAACAAGTCACGCTTATAATCATATATCCTATACATCAGTATCCATCGAAACCTTTTCTTTCAAAAGCCTGCAAGCACGAGCTTTGGTCTTTCTTCAATTATTCTTTAATAACTAGCAAGATGGCCCGCGCATTTGTGCGTGTATCATATTTAAAGTATGTTTAAATAACTTGATAATATATACATGGTTTTTCTATTTTAAAAATAGATAATGCAAAACACAATTTGTGATATTTTGATATTGTATATTGCAAGTGCATCTAGAGACTTATGGCAACACAATTCATATGCTAACGGTGCAAGTGAGATTCTATCACGATTATCAAGGAGATATCATTGTTGGACAGAGCTAGGGTCCTCGGTTAGTTTTTTCTCTGGTAAGTCCTTATCCGGACATTTAGTCCGGACACTCAGGAAATTGTCCGAGTATCAAGAAGATAATGTCCGGACAGTCCGGACTGTCTTGAAACACTTATAGCAGTTGGATTTTGGGAGAGCTATTTAAGCCCTCACTCCAAATCTAACAGTTGCCCACTTCATTCATTCTTGCATTCAATTCCCAAGCTCACTCTCTCACTCTCTTGAGCCTAGCCTCTTTTCCCCACTTGAATCTTGGATTTGGTTTGAATCTTTGGGGAGAAAAGAGGATTTAAGTGCTTTGAGCTTGCCTTTTTGATTCTTGAGCACAAGTTCATCCCCAAGTTGATTTAGCGGCGTATTGTTACTCTTGGAGTTTGAAGGGCTCCTAGGCGGCAAGGAGTCACAGGGAGCCTCAAGACTTCGTGTGGAGAGCCCGTTAGTTTGTGAAAGCAAGCCTCGCCTCCGAAAGGAAAGAGGCAAGAAGTGAAAGAACCGGCGAGTGCTTTGTGCAACAAGGGAGGAAAAGAGGTCAAGAGGGACCGGGCTTTGTGCCTCCTCAGCGGAGCGTAGGATTCCTTCAAGAATCCGAACTTGTAACAAATCATTGTCTTGTGTTCTTCATTAGCTTGAGCTAGGGTTTGGTGTTGTTGTTGGAACTTTAGAAGCCCGATCTACTTACTCATTGTGTTTGGCTCTAGATCCATATTTCTATTAGGTACGACATCATTTAGAGTATTTGTATTCACTAGATTATTGAAATCTTGCAAAGATTTAAAATCCTCCTCAGTTGTCGATCGAGAATCTCCGAATAATTAACCCGGACTATCCGGACAAAATACTCGGACAATCCGGACTCTGTGTCACGGGTGATTTTATTTAATTGCAAAATTTTATTACGCCTATTCACCCCCTCTAGGCGACATATCGGTCCTTTCAATTGGTATCGAGCCAAATCTCCTTAGTTTGGCTTAGCGCTGGAGAATTAATATGTATAAGCAGGAGATAAGAATCGAAGCCCATGACCAAGATAAGGGCACGGGCTCGATATTGGGGTTCAATTCCATTTGATTATCGTTCCTCGGTGTCTCAAGCTCTTCCTCATATGTCTCCGTGCCCTCGATTGGCGCCTCATTTCGATGGCACTCACTATGCGGCATGGAAACATAAGATGAAGATGCACTTGAGATCGCTTCATCCTTCTATTTAGAAGATTGTGCAAACAGGTTTCAAGCCTAATGATCCCGAGAATCTTACTCCCGAAGAAGATAAAGATCAACACTTCAATGACTTGGCCGTCAATACCTTGTTTAATGCTTTAAGTGACTCCGAGTTTAATCGAGTGGATGGACTTGAGGAAGCAAAGGACATTTGGGATAGACTCCTAGTGAGTCATGAAGGGATTTCAAGTGTTCGTGAATCAAAGATAGAGCTCATTATTGGTGAGCTAAGCCGATTCACTTTGGAAGAAGGAGAGTCTTACAACAAGATGTTTGGCCAGGCTAATGGTGCTTGTGAATCAAGCCAAGGGTCTTGGGTGCACCGATCTCACAGACAAGGCCGTGGTGAAGATTATACTCAGCGTGATCACTCCTACCAACATAACCTTGTTCAATTAATCAAGAGACCGGCCTAACCCGACACTTTGACACCTCATGGCGTCATTGGCCACTCATGATGGGCGAGATGATGGTTAAGGAGGCGGAAGTTGTGGAAGAGCTCAAGTCAGGGAAGAAGAAGGGCATTGCTTTAAAAGTCTGTTAAAGTTGTCGCGTCAAGTAGAAGAAAGCCTGGCGAAGATGAAGAGTCATGTGGTCCATTGACAAATGAAGATATGGCTCTATTTGTGCGAAGATTCAACAAATTCTTCAAGAAGAAGAATTTCAAGCAAGGAGGTCAATCAAGGAACTATGGAAGAAAATCAAAGGGAGACACTCCACAAGAAGATGCTATGAATGTGGTGAAGCTTAGGACACTTCATTGCCGAGTGCCCGCAAGGAGAGCAAAGATGAGAAGTCTCACAAGAAGGACAAGTTAGGGGCAAAGACAAGGAGAAGAGCAAAGTACAAGGGCAAGGGTCGAGCCTACATTGGAAAGGAGTGGAACTCAGACATCGACTCAACTCCGACTCAGACTCCGAGTCAGACGAGGAAGGAGGAATTGCCTCTGTCACCATCGCCGTGCCTACCGCCTCAACAACGTCGAAGAGCCTCTTCGACAACTTGAGCGACGATGGCGACAAGCGCTCCTATGTGCCTTATGGCAAAGGGGCACAAGGTATCATCAAAGTCTCCACTCCCTCCATTGCTAATGAATGTCTAGATGAGCACGATGGCGATAGTGATGATGATGATATTAACAACGTGCTTAAATCTATGAAGAATTTCGACATTCACAAATTAAACTTGCTCTTAAAAGATATTGAAAAATTGGAGGAAGTTGTAGAACAAAGGAAGCTACTCTTGAGGCTCAAGAGGATTTACTCATCCTCGAAAAGGAGAAAAAGCGTGAGCTAGAGAAGAGCTTATCTTTTGAAAAAGAAAAGAATGAGGAATTGGTTAAGAACTTAAAAGCAACCAAATCCGAGGTGGCTAGTCTTGAGATCACCTACGCTTCACTCGAAGAGGAACTTGCGAAGTCGAAAGATGCTTGCAAGGCTCTAGAGTTGAAGCTTGTTGATCTCAAGAATAGCCCTTCGATTACCTCATCCATTAGTTCTAATTCTTCTTTACCCTCTACTAGCAATGGTTGTGCTAGATGCTTCAATGTAGATGTTAATGCTTGTGCCACTAACCTTGAGACATTGCAAGTATTAGCATATGAGAATGAGAAGCTCAAGGGATTGCTTGAAGATGGACTTCAAAAGTCCTACAAGGCAAGTAAGGGACTAGAGGAGTTCCTAGGTAAGCGTCAAGGTAATATCATGAAGCATGGGCTTGGATATACTCCTCCCAAAGGGAAAAAGAGCAATATTGTGATTGCTCCGTTAAACAAGCCCATCCAATTTGTTAAGAGCAAGGAAAACTCTAAGTACAAAACTTATTCAACTTCCTTTGCCTCATATGTACTTAAGAGAACTAACCATGGTCGTGTAGTTGCATGCCCCATTGGAGGTAAATCCAAAAGTACCTCTAATGTGCGATCTATTTGGGTCCCCAAATCACTTGTCACTAACGTCTTGGACCTAAACAAGTTTGGGTACCAAGAGCAAAAACTAAATTTCATTTTGTAGGCCTACATCTCCGTGGAACAAGTTGGATCTTGGATAGCGGATGTACGCATCATATGACCGGAGAAAGGGCAATGTTCGCGCATTTGGAAGCAAATGGATCAAATAGTGAAAGCATCATTTTTGGCGACAACGGAAAAGGTGAAGTGGTAGGTTTAGGTAAGATCTTGATTACCAATGAGTTTCACATAAACAATGTTTTACTTGTCGAGTCACTAAGCTACAATTTGTTGTCCGTTGCTCAATTATGTGAAGCGGGCTACAATTGTGTGTTTAGCGATAAGGGTGTGGATGTCGTTAAGAGGGATGATGGTTCAATAGCCGTTAAGGGACGGTTGAAAGAGAATCTCTATCTTGTAGACTTCACTACGGATAGAGTTAACCTTGAAACGTGCCTAATGGCTAAATCTAGCATGGGTTGGTTATGGCATCGCCGACTTGCCCATGTTGGTATGAGGAACCTTCACAAACTCATTAAGGGCAATCACATCCTTGGACTAACCAATATTGTTTTTGAGAAAGATAGGGTGTGTAGAGCGTGTAAGCCGGAAAGCAAGTTGGAGCTTCGCACCCTGCCAAGAATGTGATGACCACTTCAAGACCGTTGGAGATGCTTCACATGGACTTGTTCGGCCCGATCGCGTACATAAGCATCGGAGGAAACAAGTACGGGTTAGTCATTGTAGATGATTTTTCTCGATTTACTTGGGTGTTCTTTTGCATGATAAAAGTGAAGCTCAAGGATCTCTTAAAGTTCATGAGAAGGGCTCAAAATGAGTTGAAGTGAAGATAAAGAAAATTGGAGTGATAATGACACGAATTCAAGAATCTGGCGTTGAGGAGTTTCTCGATGAAGAAGGCATCAAGCATGAGTTCTCGGCTCCTATTCACCTCAACGAATGGGGTGGCAAGAGGAAGAATAGAAAGGACATGCTTTATGGAGAACACCAAGCCAATCAAAGCGCCGATGCAAGCCAGCGGGCATCTAGACCTGACAAAGAAGGTAAACCGGTCATCCAAAAGGTATATCGCTCGATGATCGGCTCTTTACTTTATCTTTGTGCATCTAGGCCGATATCATGCTTAGTGTGTGCATGTGTGCACGTTTTCAAGCCGCTCCAAAAGAGTGCCACATGGTGGCCGTAAAGAGAATCTTGAGGTATCTAGTGCACACTCCTCATTTGAACTTTGGTATCCCAAGGTTCATCATTTGAGTTAGTCGGCTATTCGATCACGGATTATGCGATGTAAGGTGGATAGGAAGAGTACCTCGGGTACTTGTCGGTTCTTAGGTAGATCTCTTGTTTCTTGGTCTTTCAAGAAGCAAAATTCTGTAGCCCTATCCACAGCCGAAGCCGAATATATAGCCGCCGGGAGTTGTTGTGCGCAATTGCTTTGGATGAGGCAAACTCTAAATGATTATGGCCTAACCTATAACAGTGTGCCACTTTTGTGTGACAATGAGGCGCCATAAAATTGCCAACAACCCCGTCCAACACTCCCGTACAAAGCATATCGATATTCGCCATCATTTCCTAAGGGATCATTCCACTAAAGGCGATATCGACATTCAACATGTGAGCACAAATGACCAATTAGCCGACATCTTTACCAAGCCACTTGATGAGAAGAGATTTTGCGAGTTGAGGAGTGGGCTAAATATTCTTGATTCTCGCAATTTGGTTTGAAAAGTGCACGCCTTTGATTGATGTTTGCAAAATATTTTAGAAAAGTTCATTTGACTTTTTTTTCTCTAATCTTTTTGTGTTTGTTGAAATATTTGATCTTCGGATCGTGCCCAATGACATGTGACTATGGATTGTTTGATTTTATGTTCGCTAGTCACATTGTGCAAAGGTCACTTTAGGACTTCTTTTCTTATTGCTTCAAGTCTTTCTCTCTATTCAAATCCTTGATATTCCTCTTTGGATCCCGAGCCTTCAGCCCGGACAGTCCGGACTATTTGTCCGGAGTATCCGAACAAAATGTCCGGAGTGTCCGGACTGAGTTGGCTGTGGGTATTTAAGCCCGTGCGGGGGTTTTGTTTTCTCTCTTCTCTCATTTGTTTCAACCGCATCCACCTCAAACCTTCGCCCTAGCCGCCGCCCTCCGGTTCTCCTCCATCTCCGGCGTGTTTCTCACCCTCCGGAGCCTCCGGATCATCCTTGGAGGGCTTGGGGAAGGATCTCCCTCGTCGTTTCTTCGTTTTTTGCGGTTCATCGTTGTGGTATGACTTCTTTTGCCCTAATCTTCTCTTGATCATTGAAATACCTAGGGTTAGGGCTCCTCTGTTAGAGTACATTCACCTCCTTGACTAATCCCTAGAATGTGCTCTTAGAAATTCCACATTGTTTGCAATTTAGGGTTTTGGGTTCGAATCTGTTAAACTTGAGTCTCGGATATTTTACGGAGTGTCAGGACAAAATCCGGACACTCGGACTAAATACCGGAGTATCAGGAGAAATGTCTGGGCAGTCCGGACAAAATGTCCGGAGTATCCGCTGTACCTCTCGGCCCAAAATAATTAAATTGTGAAATCTGCTTTAGTGCAATTTACAGTGCAGCAAGCGCCCGGTTAGTCGCCTCCTTCCTCTCCTTCGGCGCTCCCAAGAAGAGAAGGCAAGGTGTGAAGAAGATTCCTTGAGGCCGTGCAAACCTCCTCACGCGCCTCCGTTGCTCCATCTCGTGCTCTGCTCGAGAATAATCGAGGAAATTCTGCTGAAGAACATCCGCGGATGAGCATGCTAGGCGTCGGGAAGCGAAAAAAAGCAATATCAAGAGTCAAGGTTGGCGATTGGTCCCTTGAAGCTTGACCTCGGTGGAGATATCGGTCGAGATGATGCCGCTTCGTGTGGTTGACTATCGTGTGGGGTGCGGAAGGGCAAGGCCATAGTTACGAGAGAAACAAAGATCCGCAGAGTTCCACCAAGATCGATGCGTCGACAAGCGGTTGGAGAGCAGGTTCCACTCGACTTTTGTGAGGCAGTTCTTACGCCTATGGGCGTCCGTGATGAAAATGAAGAGGATTGATTGGCTATATATGTACGAGGCTCGAATCCCATCTTCGACGAGGTCATCGAGATTTGTGGCGGCATAAAGTGAAGGACATTATGAGTTTCATGCATTCTTGGAATGATGAGGTAATCATGCAATTTTATGCCACTCTTTACTTTGATAAAAAGCAAGATGCCATTTGGTGGATGACCAGATAAAGCGTAGTGCGTGGTGACCAAGAGGACATTTGCTAGAATATTGCATCGAGATCGGCGGATGGGGATGCCAAGTTGCATGATAAGAAGGTCATGGCTCTGGCGGACTTGGAGATTTATATGACTCGTCTCGGCATGTTGTGATGGGCACCATCAAAGTCTGAAGCCGATGCCATTGTTCTTCTTCGATTGCTTGGTCACTCTTTGGCCCAAGGAGGAATCGTCAACCATCGGTTCTTATGTTAGAAATTTGCTATTTCATTTGGTTGGCGCACTCATGGATTTGGCGTGGTTGATTTCATCACGGAGGCTATCGCTACAACTCTTTGAGCAACTCCGATGGCTGCGGATATCGCCTTTTATTATGGTTGTGATTGAGCACGTCATGGGGCTTGATTTCGTAAGGGCGTGGAGCATGTGCCTTACAAGGTCCGTCCTCGGTCGGTTCTGCGGCTCACGTGGACAAGCGTCCCGAGTCGTCCTCTGTCACTCGGTCTTTTGCTCAAATCTGCTCCTCCACGGCTCCGGCTTCGCGAAGCGCCTCCTCCGCTCCTCCGGCTCGATTTCTCCCACAGAAAGGTTCTCCTCGCACTAGCCGCGACACCATCAAGAGAATGCTCAAGTGCTGTTTTGCTTATGCGGGATGTGTCGAGCAAGTCAAGGAGA